>CAKKTJ010000336.1:0-600000 GCA_920618645.1 Peronospora belbahrii | reverse complement strand
CCATGAGCCATGGCGCACAGGCCATGCCATGTATAGGATAAGGCCATACCTCGCATCCAGATCTAAGCCCAAACAGCGTTCCATGCGGTTAAAGTCCAAGTACTTTACATTTTAGTCCATAGGGATTTTGGATACCGTCACACGCGTACCAATCTCTAAGAAAACCGTGACTGTGTCACTCTCACGCGCTACAAGCGCTTCAGCATATTGCTGACTACCTTTTACGGTGGCGCGGCGAACATAATTGCCTGATGCCCCCGAATCAATCAAAATGATCCATGCTTATCAAAGCCCTTGATCGTCCCTTTGACGACTGGCAAGCCTGGCTTGCATTCCCGTTCCGTTTCTTAGAGTTAGGGTCTCTCTGAGGCTGGTCCTGCTTGCTTCTACCTCCTAGGTGCTCAACAGAACTTATTTCATCCCCAGTAGGGCACCCCGCGCCTACTGGGTCCCGCCGTTTCCACGGGGCAAACTAAAGGGTTACCCATTGGCGTCGGCCCTTCGAGGCCAAATATACCTTTCTTGCAGGGCATTTTGTCATCAAATGGCCTGTGCTCTTGCCGATATAGCACCTGTGCACACTTTGCTGCTCTGCAGCATGGAGCTCAGCTTCTCCTCCTCACTTGACTGCAGTCCATGGGAACAAACCCATCATACGAGGTTATAAGTGGCAGGCCTAGCAGCCTTAGAGTTGGTCTCGGCATTCCATGCCACTTCAACAGCTTCCTCGAATGAAGACGGGTTTATCCGGAAGACTTCTGTTCTGGCAACGCCAGCTCGAAGGACCTCTATAAAGACCGTGACGGTCACTACCTCAGGCATAGAGTCTATGACCATGGCAGCACTAAGTGTTCTCAACGCTTGCACATATGCCGCAAGCTCACGCTTGCAGTGGCAACACGCCAAAAATCGTAACCAATTTTGATGAGCTTGATTTGGCAGTGCATACTGCCGGGTCATCTGAACTTTCAGATCGGCCTGTGTTGAGAAAGCACATTGCAGTGATGCACCGCATGTGAACGCCCATTGCTTGATTAAGTCACCCAACTTACCCGTGGGAAAGCCAACACGGTGCGGTTCATAGGTGATGTCGGCTATAAACATAGCCGACTCAACCTGTCAGAACCACAGCAAAAGGTTGTCACTTTCCTTGCCGTCGAAATTATCGACTTCCATTTGTATGAGTTTTGGTCTGCGGACCACTTCCTGCGCCATAGTCGCCATGGGCGTAGGCGTAGAGGAAGGTATCTGTGCGTTTACATGCTCGACTAGAGCTTTGTTATATTCATCAAGCATATGAATACGCTTGCTAACCTCTTCTTTGCCTTGGGCAATGAGGTATTCCACGCCCTTAGGACCTAGGATAGGAAGCAGCTTCTGCAACCCTTTCTGCTGTGCCTGTGACATGACACCCGCGAACATCTCTTTGATGTCCATTCTCACACAGAGAAGTAGCCGCAAACCCATGTGCGCGGTTGACTACAAGTGCTACCAGGTGTAGCCGAGCTAATGTAGCCAAGCTACTTATGCACTATGTGCAGAAGTAGTCAGACTACTGTAGCAAAGCTACGTATGCACTATGTGCAGAGGAAGACAAGCTCAGAGAGTTTCTACGTCTTAGGGTGTTTAACCTTCCTAGGCTAGCTCGTAAGCTTGTGCCTATGGTATTAACAACCGAGACTCAGAGAGACTAGTATCAACGATACAGATTCCTTCTAAAGGAAATGAACGCTCAAGCAGTAATGCTTACAGAGCAGGTTTGAAACTGATTTATATCTATGTTTATCTTCTAACACTAAATATAGAAGCACCTACTCTATACTTAGTGCTAGTCATTATTTACTGGCTTTATAGCCTGTCATTATTATACATGCATAGTCAATATACTTTAAATTAGTATAGTGACGACGTGGCTCTCTGCCACGATGCGACCCTTCGTACTTCAGGTACGTTCACATCACCTACTTTTGTACCCAAGGTACGCCACAGGCAGGTGTGTATGTAAAATACACACCTTCGTGTAACCCCGTTACAAAGACATAGCAAGTTTATCGCATATTGGTTGAGTTTCACAGGCTTTTTTATCCTCATAGAAGGAAATGATTGTAGTTGTAGGCTAGTGGTGAGTGATCATGATGAGCTGCTGGCACTATATCACACACTTTATCTCCTCGACTTTGTAGAATTGAAGGGGTATTGTAGGTGGAAATTCTACAGGAAAGCAGTAGGATAGAAACCCGACACAAACAATAGGTTTCTATGGAATCAAAAACAATGAGCTCCTGAGTCTTTTGCCTCTGAAAAGCGCCATGTATCATCTATCTAAGAAAACAAAGCTGTTTGACTTATTCGAGCTCTTTTTTGCTTATTCTTCGCACCAATCTTCTTCTTGTGCATATGATCATATGTTTAGACGCCGTAAGACCATGACAAGAAGATGAGCAGATAGAATTGTTTCGTATGAGAGCGACAATTGCTCGCCGCATGCAGTGAGAAAAAACTTTGATGACGCTCTAAGATTTAATGTTTGCCGACAGAGGTCGAGCATTTTTATAATTTTTAACTCATTCAAATCAATTGATTTTGAATGCGCTAGAACTAATTTTCGTCTATCTGTTTTTTTTAGTTTAACATGAAAATACATTTAGTCCATAAAATTGCAATCAAATGTTGGAACTCTGAGGTACACCAGGATATGCGTTTCGACAAGTTTATCAGGATACTGAAAGAAGTACCGGTGTATGCTGCAACAGAACGAAATTCTAAACTGATTTGCCAACCAGCGGGCCAGTATTATTGTTACTTTTGTAACATTTACTTAGTTATAAGACAGGACACTGAAATAAGTTAGCATACTTTTTTCTGCATTTAACAATTACAACCAATCAATTTACGTCAGTGTTTGCCTAGCCAACTAATTCTACTTATTACCAAAGAAACTTAACTTACCATGGCCGAGTTGTATGTAGAGGTAGTAGAAGAGGAACAGCGGCTGGCACGTGGCCCATCACAGCGTCAATACTGGGACCGTAAGACGTTCTCATCTTTTGCCGAACAGCAGCGCGCCGTGGCCCGCTCTAGCACTTTATATGTGGGTAATTTATCCTTCTTCACGTCGGAGTCGCAGATCTACGAGCTGTTCAGCCGTGTGGGCTACGTAAAACGTGTTATCATGGGACTAGATCGCTTTAAAAAAACACCTTGTGGCTTTTGTTTTGTAGAGTACAGTGTTCACTCTGAAGCTGAAGCATGTGCACAGTTTCTGAGCGAAACGAAACTAGACAACCGTGTGATGCGCTGTGAGATGGACGGAGGCTTTCGGGAGGGCCGCCAGTTTGGTCGTGGCCTTTCCGGAGGTCAAGTAAGAGATGATAGACGCTCAAAAGATGATTACGATGCTGGTCGAGGGGGTTACGGGCGTGGAGACGATGCCACAGCTGACGGCCACCACTTCCGTCGCTCAGCGCATGTAAAGAGACCACGGGGCAAGAGTGTAGCAATGGACGAGCCACCGGCTAGTCGTCAAAGGCGTCCAGAATCTTCAAGAGAAGAGAACAAAGAGGAGGAGAACCCAAGGTTTCGCCATCGTGAAGATGACGCGGACAGAGACGACGAGGTGGCAGAAGACAAGCAGGATATGGAAGCTGTGGAGAAGATTAAAGAGACGATAGAAGCGTGAAGAAGGTGTAAGTGGAGTCATGTGAGCAGCTGTAGATGGAGATTGTAGTGTGGTAATACATGATGCTTTCTTCTCTAGCTTGACGCAGGTGTATGTGGGCTTATCGGTATATTCTACTGACATATGTCGTTTACTTTTGTCTTCCAAAATTTTACAATACGTCAGCATGATTTATAAATATTGATTGTATATCTAAGCTATGATGCCGCAGTTATTACATTTAGATAAGTATACAATGCTAGCTTGAAAATATTTTTTGCTTATAAAAGAAATACTAAATTAATAATTCAATTGTGTGATAGATAGCCAATCAAAAATGCAATAGGTCAATGACATCAATTATTGTATCGTTGCATAAACAACACCAATCCACTTGGCCAGTCCGTCAACCATCTGAAATGAATGTACCACTGTAAGCTCATCGCGTTACCATTGTTGCCCATTCAACTTTCGATTTCCTTTTTACTGTGCCCTTTGGAAGGTAAAGTAGTGTCACATTGTGTAGGAAATTCGTAGGAATTATGAGCGAGTTCACAACCAGATTGAAGGAAAACGTGTATATAGATGCTCTTTTTACACGGTGAAGTCGTTGTAAATGCTCTTACATGAAGATACATGAAGCTTCTCATCACCTTGATCCAATGCACTACATCGTTCCGAGCAATAAATCGATTTGACGCTTGTCAACCATCGCAATTGCCGTGAGAAATTGGTGGGTTGTGGTGATCTCCGCTCTAGATTTTTCGATCTTGGGTGGCTGTCACACCCGTATCCAAGACATCACCGAAGAAGAGAGGCAAGGGTGGACCTCCTTGGCAGGTTGGCTCAGCGTCTTGGATCACAGACATCAATAGAAACGTTCTTGCTGGATTTACTAAACGTACTGTCTGTAGCGTCGCTACGCTGCACGGTGGATGGTCGTGGCGAGATCTCGTTCGAGGTGACAACCCCTCTTTTTTGAAGAGAGGGACTTGCATCTGGTTGCTCCGACTTTCTGCTCGCAAAGTGCATCAAGACCCCTCCACGAAAGAAAGCTTGGTCCGCTTACCCTCACTTTTCAATTTGCCACAGCAGCATCAACTCATCCTTCTACTCTACAGTACTCTGCTAAACATCTTCTCCACCATGACCATGACTTCGACAATGGAATGGGAAGCTCCAATCCCCGCCTGGATTGATTCCATCAACATTGACATCGATATTGACGAGATACCGGTGCCCGACTTAATGGTATCGATTCCCGACAACATGGATGACATTCCGCTACCCTGCACTCCCAAAGTGCAAAGCTTCTTCACCTGCTCGACCGAGTTGCACTCTCCACTCGGCCCGTTCATTGATAACGTGATGATGCTTGAAACTGAATCCCGTGTCGAAACAAAATGTTCGATTGCACCAAGTCTTAGCCCCGTCAAAAGTAAGCCCATTGCCAAGCCAGCCCGTCGAACAAATTGGAAGGTCAGCGTGGGCCCTTCTGGTCGCGACCAGCGACGTAAAGACAAGCAACGTGGCTATGAGACAAACTACCGTAAACGCCAGAAAGCCAAACGCGAAAGGGATCAAGCTGAATGGGTTCAGCTCGAGACACAGCTTCGCAAGATGCTGGTCAAGCGTACGACGTATACGTTCGCAAGATCAACGGATAACCTGGAGACAACAACTTCGACAGAAATGATGCGACTGCGATACGTGGAGCTACTGCATGAAGAGCGAGCGCTAAGAGAATCCGAAGCGCTTGACAACTGTGTGTGGGCTGAAACCCGAGCAATGACATTTTGGGGAGGTGCCAATAGTAAAACACGAGATATTCGCGAGCAGATGAACACTCTCCCAAGTTTACGGGGTTGTCACACGTTTGAGTTTACGTGGTGAGTTTTCTACACTATGTGTTCGTTCGTGATGAGTCCGCCACATGTAGTGTAGGATACTGAAGGATCGTAAGATTTCAGAACATACCATCTGTTCATTTCAACGCATCACTGTCAAATGTTGTCGTATTGTAAGAGAAAGTTCTGCTAGTAGATGGATACACGTCATGTTGATTAGAAAAATATCCGACCTTTTTTTGCAATCATGTTTACTTTTGGTCTGAATAATATTATGATAAGTACTTTATCATGCAATTCTTAAAATACAGAAATTTATTAGTAGTAGTATAGAATTTTCTTACAGAAAAGACGAGGAACCAACGATTGGTGTGGACACTCCACCTAATCCTGCTACATTATCTTTTTTTTTTCTCCTGATCGATATAGAGATGTTTAACAGACGCATTTGAACGTATACAATCATTTCAAGTTTCTCGATTGCAACAATTGTCATCTACATGTTACCTTATAGAGACAATATACTTAATCTATAATTGTGAGTAGCATGACAAACTAGTGTCGATACCGCAGCCAAGAAAGTTTCCAACCGTCATCTTTCGCGTCAGATCTTGCTTCTTCAGTACTTGAGATCACCGTGTTTTTTTCATGTAGGGGAGTGTATGGTTTTAAAAGACTTGTGAGCAGACAAAGGATGGTTCTACAGAAATCAAATTACGTGATTCAGGCATTCTATCATTTATTTGATTATTTTAGAAATAAAGTTGGGAAGGTATAAATGACTATCAATTGTATCCAGACAAAAACACAGAAATAGCCTAAAACCTGTTATATAGCCATTTGTAGCATCCCACAGCCTTATTTTACCACATATTTTCAACCAATGAAAACCTCATCTTTAGAGTCACTTAATAGTACAAACTTGAGCAATCAATTCAAACCATTGACAATCATGACAACGCTGCCAATAGGAATGCAGCTAGTAAGTGCACTAGATGACTCAAAGCTTACAGTACTTTCACCTGTAGGTGATGTGTCATCCATTGGCTCTGAGAATGTACCACAAACTCTATCGTTGCCATTGCAGAGCGATGAGATGGCGTTGGACGTGGAAATGGACATTGACTTGGATGTCTTTCGTCCTAGTGCCATGTCCGATACTGTTGATTCCTATCATGAAGATTGGAATAAATTATACTTTGATTCACTATTTCAGCCTGGTAAGTAAAAACTGTATTGTAATATTTTGTTGAATATTAAAGAAAAGATTTTTGTTAGTACTACAAAAATTACATTAATTATTGGTGATACGATTTTGGAGCAGATTTGGGAAATAATGCACAGGAAGATATTGACCAAATGCTGTGGTGTGAATCCGAGGAGGTAGCATTACATAGTAATCATCAGCATGAGACAGCACCGGGACGGGAATGTCACTGTCGAAACTTTGCCATTCAAGCGAACCGAGTACAGGCGCAACAGGAACAAATTGTTGAAACGGTAGCAGCAAAGGATCAGAAGAAAGTACTACGACACATTTTTGGCTCAGGAAAGAGGTTGCTAGGCTTTGGATTTGAAAAAGAGGCTGTGACGGACCAGTCTAAGCAGCAGGAAAACAGGATGACAGACAAAGTGTCGACGCCAGCTCTTTATGTTGATGAGGTGATGGCTGCAGAGCACGCTGAAGTAGTAGTCACAGATATGAAGATGATGACATCGATGCCTGTTGTGGCAAGCAAACAGGGGGTACCCTCGACACCAGAGCGTGTGCTGCTTAAATCACGTTCGTTAAGAGATGATCAGACATTTAGCAGTCCGTTGCATCGAAGTCGTGTGTTGTCTGAAATTACGAGTCCATTGAGTACGACTAGTTTCGTATCTCTAGAGAGTATGATGGCTACGCCATTGTCGGCCACATCGCGTTCAACAGCTCACCCTGGATTGCCGATGATGCGATCGCTGTCACCTGCTGACGAGTTGGAGAAGATGGCATCAAGTGGTTCTGTAGCATCTATGCCCAAGATGAGCATATTAAGGGGAAACTTTCAGGTATCGCCAGGACGTGAGACCGTGTC
Organism: Peronospora belbahrii; assembly: GCA_920618645.1. Lineage (NCBI taxonomy): Eukaryota > Oomycota > Peronosporomycetes > Peronosporales > Peronosporaceae > Peronospora > Peronospora belbahrii. Next base: position 592,420 of record CAKKTJ010000336.1, on the reverse strand, counting down.
ACTCGTGTCGTCGACTGCAGTGCTACCACCACCGTATTTTCGAGAAGCTCTTGACTCGCCAAAGAAGCGCCGCGCATATTCAAAGACGTTTCGTTCATTTGCCCAGCCGTTGTCATTCTCGTTTGCAAACGAGTCTTCGACGGATAGGTGAAGAAGCAGTGATATAGCAGGATAACAATGTATCTTGCGACATGAAAAGCAGCCAGTCGAGGTGTCAAGACAAGAGGTGCATCAGAGATACGACCACCATTTCCATAATTTACCAGAATCATGATGAACCGCTGACAAACAAGGCGCACGTGCAAACCCAGTCTACGATAACACTCGATATCTGTTGATTGAGCTAGATTGTGAATGCAATATGTGAGGCATTATCTACTTTTGCGCACGTATTGTTTGCTTGTGGATACTGCGCATACTTAGGAACAAGAAAATGATGGAACCGATCCTAAAAGTCGTAGCAACGTAAAGATGTTGTTGACGTTTAGTCTCATCAGTCAGTACACTAGGACAATAGAGCTACAAGAAAAGCAAATAGTCAACGGTAGCAAGTAGCAACTCATCCTACTCAAGAACGAGGGACAGTGAGGTATAAAGATAGACCAATTCATCAAGTCAACTCTCACCGGATCATACCCTCGATCGGAATCAATAAATCTCGAACAACTGTCAGGACATCCCCAGCTGCACCAGTTCAATGAGTACACTATGGTCGTCGCAAATAATGGTTCTATCGGCGTTAACGACTAGCAGCGTGGCCAATTTCACTTGCAACTTCATCAATTTAGTCAGAGCCGCTGATGTTTTACCTTTTCCAACCGATCCCAAAAGCTTTCCAAGCACAACAAACACAATCAGGACCGAAGATGTCATGAACAGTATTCATATTGGTGATACCCGAATATTTCCACAGAGATGGCGCGAACGATTGTGAATAGACCGTACAGGAATGCCACATTGATACTCTTGGATACTAGCAAAGCCGTATCTCACACTTCATTCTTCATGCCGTTCCAAGCATCAAGACGAAATCGGCGAGCTGAGCAAAATTGAACAGGAGTTGCTAAATTGCTACACTCAACGCTTCCGACGAAAGGCCGAACAAGACTTCCGGCGTCATGACATGCATCTGATGCATTATGTTTTCTCAAACACCACCATGATTCCAACACGTACAAAGCTACGTATCCAACATCTTTACAGATTGAAGCAGTGTTCAAATACCAACAAAGTCCTTGTTGAAACAGATCCTCGCCTTCTCAGTCCCAAAGCTTCCAATGACCAACATCACATTCTCAGTATTCTCCAATGCATTCTCAACTGAGATAGCGCACGAGTTGCTCGTCATTCCGCCGATCAAAACCGCTGCATTACCCAGCTCACTCATGCTCACTCTTGTCGTCAACGTAGCTTCGTACCCTAAGGCTTCACCGCTGCAAGCGCAGAGATACCGAATATGCCTGTCATAATAAATAACAGCCTTTTCGGTCGCGTAACTCACAGTAACAGATATAAAACACCCACCAAGCGTTTCTGGCACTTTCACCAAAGAACGCACGAGCTGCACATCATGCCACCGATCGAAAGTGTCGCGTTCGCAATACCTCTCTCACTAGACTCATCAACTGCAAGTTGTTATATCATTAGGTGTGGTCGAGCAAGTATTCTCCAATGTGTTCAGGCTTTCAGCGCACTTCCCTACTCCATTCTTCATCTTTCATTGCGTTACAACTTATCACGTGTTTGCGCGAATGAAGAGATGAACCAAGCCATAGAACTTGTGCCAACACTTTCAACGCCTTTCAGCAAGACATCCTCATCAAACTGCTGGAGAGCTGCATCCAACTTCGTGGAAGCTTTTTCTTCGTCTGAAAATCGACAGTCGCCAACATCACCCCTCCGTGTCGCTGAGAACCTCCTGTGCCTTGTATGCGCACTTCCTTGCAAACTCATGCCATCTCGAAAAGATAGCGCTGGATGATCGCGGAAAGAAAACTGCATGTTTTGTATAATGATGTCGCCACGGGGGCTGTTTACTGCTGTCTAAAACAGACTTCACCAGACTAATTAAGCCACCTTCGGTTGAGTGACTGTCTGCATTCAAACAGTAGCTGGCTTCGTCTCGAAATCGACTGACGCATTATGACTCTGCCCGCTGACATGATCAAGCGTTGAACTTTCCTGACGCAATTCTTGCAGCTCAATTCAGCAACAGCGAGGTACGACGCAGTCAGTATCACCGCTATGTTAGATTGTCGAACCGTTTTCGATATTGGCGTAGTTATCTATCTCGGCCAACTTTTGACGAGGTCTTTTCTCCTTCAACATCTTTCCTTTGCTCCCTCTGCAAGACGTAAGCAAGTCAAACAATGAGAGCCACTTTACCTTGTATTTTGACCCGCCTAGCTGGGGCCTGCCTGGGTTTCGTCGAGTTGACGTCATTGAAGGCGTCAATTAAAACATATAGTGACGCAGGGAATGCGGTACATTTGCAACGAGGCTTCATGTGAGACGGCAATCTGCTGAATACTAGACCAGCAACAAATCTACACAAACACAAAGCGATGTTTAATGGGCGTAAAACAATGAGCTTACTATTCTGATCAAATACGCTCATAGCGACAGCCGGTCCATGTCGCCTGAGACTCGCCACAACTCATCCAGAGTATGAAATTCGTCCATCTTGAGGTCTGACAATCGCCCGACGTCACCAATCTCGTTCAAAAACACATCCAGACTTCCGCGACCAGACAAACTAGCGCCACTGCCCGAGTTGCGCATTCGCCGGGCGGCGGAAGCTCGAGCAGCATCAATACTGAGCCTCGGCTTGACCTTTTTAAGCGAAGGCTCGGTTGTCCTACAACCCAAGCCATTCTCACTGTCCTCGTCCTCGTTCGCTGGGTCATCGCTAGTTTTGGTAGAGCCTGCGCTGCTGCTCTTAAGTACCGATGGATTTTGTCCCGCTTGAAACCGCTGGGCAAATGTCGCCGCTGGGTTGAACGGCCTCTGTGGGCCCGCTTGAGCTATCTTACTACCACTGTTAGGTTGCTCATTGCGCTTCTGATGGTATTGCATCTGCAGGAAAGCGGCCACTGGGTTGCCGTTGGCAGCAAGAGGGGATGCCTTGGCGGCTTGGCTACGCGCAAACATTGCAGCAGGGTTTTTTGGCATTGCTTGGCTAGACGGAGTATGTCCAGGCCGCGATTCCTGTTTTATTTCGTCTCCACTTGTACCCGACTGCTTCAAATGAACCTGGTGCGATACCGACGACTCCTTCAAATTTTCCTGCTTCTGCTCGTGAGTGCGAACATGGTGCTGCGCTGAATGGTGGTGCTCTTGAGCCTGATAATGAGGAACGGGTGGCGAGCGATCGACATACTGGTGCTGTTCTTGCTGTTGGTGATGTTGCAAAAATCCAGCTCCAGATTTGTTCATTACGTTGTTACTAAATTGCGCCGGGTGACTTGCTGCGGATTCTCCGTTCAGGTTTTCAGCCGAGCTCGGCCTCGACGTCATTCGGTAGTTGTAAGACATCATCTGCACGTGTGAAGACTGTGACATATGCTGCTGAGGCTGATGCGATGGCAGTGGCATACTATATATCGCTTCAGGACGATAAGTATTCATTTGTAGAGTCCCATTACCATACATTTGTCCATTGCTCGTGCCTCCTCTAGGTGTTAATGATCCCGTCGTATACATGCCATTATTCATGTTTGAAGCATAAGTTGGAGAAGGACTTGGATACTCCATGTTAGATCGACGTTCAACTGAATAATCCGCGTTAGACCGACGTTCGACCGAAAAATCCTGAGCGCTACTGCTTGCTATGGGTCCTGAAGGTGGCAATGCATGCAGTAGACTGTTCACAATGTATTGCTGCATGGGAGGCTTTCGATAATGCACCATGGTAGGATCATATCCACCGCCGCTCATATCAGTTAAATACATCATGCCGTTTCCACCCATCATGGTCTGGTGATAATGCTGGCCATTCGACTGCTGCATGCTCGTAGCTGACATCATCTGAACGTTCGGGAGTCGTACCATTTGCGCACCATGTTGCTGTGCGTGCATCGAGAATGGAGCAACTTCTTCACTCTTGACCATATCGTTGTCAAAACTCGTGTCGCCTTGCTGCACCATCTGTCTTGACATTTCCATGGCACCTTTGTCAGCTGCTTTACCTTTATCAGTATGTCCACGTCGTCCTTGTCTATTCAATCAAATCACATTAACCCTCGGACGTTAGCTTGTGGTGTAAAGTATAGTATGTCATCTCCCACGTCATCCAACTCACCCTTTCCGCACTCTACAGAGCGATTTCCATCGAATCTTTACAGCATCCTCAGTGCGTCCAGGCAACATAGCAGCAATAGCTGACCAACGATTCCCTAATCTGGCTTGTGCGTCCAAAATCATACGGTCTTCCTCTTGCGTATATTCTCCACGTATGATACTCGGATCAAGATGATTATACCAACGTTCTCGACACTGTTTTGACGTACGGCCAGGAATTCGCGTCGCAACTTGACCCCAATTTTTACGACCTTCTGCTACAAGCTCCTTCAGTAATTCATCTTCATCTGGTCGCCAATGTCCTTTTACAAGTCCAGGAGCTAAGACTTTTGTCCATCTTTGTAAACATTGAGTATGATTACGACCCGGTACTTCTTCCGCAATGGATTTCCAATTTCGTTCACCATGTCGTCCTACCGCTATTCTCAATTTTTCATCTTCATCTTGTGTCCAGCGTTTCGGTATTGCTTTATCTTTTGTTTTCATAATCTAGTTTTACATATAAAAAATAGATATACATGCAGATAGAGGAAAAAAATGAAAACCAATTCATACGATATGAGTAAGAGAACAATAAGAAGAAGAACAACAAGAAGAGTACTACATATAAATGTACGTACATCATGTTGTTTCTGTCGTGGAATGCCTTTTATTTCAGTAAACACACGTTTACTTCCAGTTTGAATTGCTGCACCTCTATTCTTCATTTCCGTCTTGATCGAATACGAGTAAGTAGAACTCGTAGTATTCGTACTATTGTTAGTAATTGAATTGGTTGAATTATTGGTCGAGTTGGTCGTAGTTTGTCCTTCAGTAAAGAGAAGTTTGCCAAAATCAGAAATTGAGGATCGACTCTCGGTTTCAATTGGAAAATTGTCCACAAGTTCACCCATTAGTTTCGAAATTGATTCTCGACTAACCCCAATACTCATGAGAATGTGTAAAGAGTCTTTGAGAATGGAAAAAAAGAGTAATAAGCACGTGAGTAGAAGAAGAAGAAGACTTGGACACTTTTCAAGGCCTCAACTTGACGTGTGGCGGTCGATATTCCACCAACGTCTTCGATGGCTAGTTTATGTTTATGTCACAACAGTCTCTGGCTCTTATTAAGAGCAGGATTTAGTGGCAGCTGGAAAGTCTAAAATTTACCTTTTTGATCTTATTTTAGCTGACAGTTGGTTTTGGACATTTTGATTTATCTAAATGTGTCCTATTCAAAGTGTCCGTAACCACAAGCACGACAGAAGATAGATAGATATGTTTGTATCCCATCCCCCCTCCCCCCCTCAACACTGATCGTTGTTTCTTATTATTTGTTTGTGACCACAACCGACTGACCACACACACACACGTGAACATTTCGATACGTGTCTGATTTTCTATCAAACAAAGAACCCTCCAAGCTCTTTTCGATAAAGTAGCAGTAGCATAATGTCTTCTATATCGAATGAAACATATGAAGGTACAATTAAAAAGAACAAACATATTGAGCTTACACATGAACAAAAGCATGAAATTCGGGAGGCTTTTGACTTATTTGATATGAACGGTACTGGAACGATTGATTTGAAAGAAGTAAAAGTGGCTATGCGTGCCTTAGGTTTTGAACCTAAGAAAGAAGAAATGCACGAACTAATTGCTACTCTGAACAAAGATAGCAATGGTACTATAAATTATGCTGATTTCGTGACCATGATGACGTTAAAAATGAGTGAAAAGGATCCACACGACGAGATACGAAAGGCTTTTTACCTTTTCGATACGGACAAAACGGGTAAAATTTCATTTCATAATTTGAAACGTGTTGCAAAGGAACTTGGTGAAAATATGACAGATGAGGAATTACAAGAAATGATTGATGAAGCAGATTGTGACGGAGATGGAGAGATTAATGAAAAGGAGTTTTTACGCATTATGCAAAAGACCACTTTATACGAAGACAAAGTGTCAAAGTCTTAAAATGCGAGATGACAAGACGTACTTTTACTATAAAGTTTAATATCAAACAACTCTATATGCAAGAAAAAGCAAAACAAAATGGACCTTGTGTTTTCGTCTATCTATTTATCTTAAAGGTCTCTCTTGTCTCTCGTCTCTCTCTCTCTTACTCGTCATCCGACGAAAAATGAAATTCATCTACTTGGTCAGCAGCGTCCACTTGTGCCACCGACTTTCTAAACTCCTTGAGCGACATTTTCTTCACCTTGGCCACGGTCTCTTCGTCTACAAACACACCCGTCTTCTTACCACGCTGTTTCTCCTTCTTCGTCTTCTTCGTCTTCTTCGTCTTCTTCTTCTCAATCTGCTCCAAGCCGTCGTCCACTTTATTCTTGAAAGCCTCGACCGAAGCATCTAGCTTCTCCTGCAATTCAATCGCGTCCTTCTCAAATAGCTTTTTCACGGCAGCCTCACGCTCTGCACGGAGAAAATTGTCCAGCTCAACCGTATCCTTCGGAGACAAATCCAGACCGCTACGTTTTGAACGGATCCAGTCGGCACGTTTCTTAATGCCATCGCTAAGACCACGTGCCTGCGCTTTCCACTTCGGAACGGCACATGCATGCATAAACTTATTCAGAGTAAGCAACAGTGGCACTACAAATTCTGGAAAGGCCACGTTAAATTTGTACACATCGCACTCGCGCTGCAACAGCTCAAAAAGTCGGATAATAATTTGGTCGTGCACGCGCTTTGCGTCCAACGCCGTCTTCGTTAACTTCACACAGAGCTCGAGATCCACCTCAGTTGAGGGGTTGCTGCCCTTGCCTCCCTTCATTCCACCACTAGCCTTGTACGACGAACGGAACGGCTCTAGCTGCAGAACTTCAAGTAAAGCAGGACTTGTGGAGATAAAAGAGTTGGTAGCTAAAGCAAGCTGCTGCAGCAGTTTTACGCAATGGAAGCGAAGCGGGGCAAAGCGCAGCGTGCTCGATAGTCGTACAACCGCGAGCAAAAGCTGACTCAACGGGTACACAAGCGCACGAAGCTGTTTCTCAGCCGGGTAAGCGCATACCACCGCTGTCCATACACGCAACTGATTGAAAAACTGCCAGTTGAGCACAGCCTTGAACGTACCAGGACCAGGAGATGTGATTGTCTTGCGCACAGCAACAGCGAGCTCGCGAATATACACGAAAGCATGTTGGTACGAGCTGCTGAGGTCGAGGCCGAAGAGCTCAACAACACAGTTACCCATCAAGATATGGTGAGGCAGAGTTACTTCATTCGTGAACTTTGTGTTTCGCATGTACGTCACGTAAATGCCCTTTAGACAAAGTTCCAAGAATGGAAAAGGCACAGCCAGGGCCAAGTCGCGAACACGGACGAATGCTAGCATGCACACGTTCGCGTTCAGCGACTTTGCCCACAACTTTAGCAGAGTTTTCAGCATTCTTCGTGAGGTCTTGGGGCACAACACCACAAACGGAATGTAGTGCGATAGCTCACGTAAGACAAAGGTCTGGATGTCTTGGCCAGTGGACTGCTCAAGCAAGTAGCACGCACAGCTAAAGAAGCGACGAATAACTAATGCATGCTTCTTCCACTTCTTGTCGTCTATCTTGAAAGCAGTGTCTTCCTCCGATAAGCTGTCCAGCGTCACAAGAGCAGCCAGCGTCTCATGCGTCTTGCGAAATACATTTACCATCAACCGGTTGTACACGTAACTACTCTGTACATCAAAGGCAATTTCGCTCTCCTTGCTGGAATCGGCAGCGTCGCTCGAGCGACATGCGTCACTGAAGATCTTTATCAAGCGACGTAGCCCTGAGACCGATTTCGTCTCAAAACATTCCTTCTCGGTCTTTTGCAAAATATCCATTGTCACAACTGTGCGCCCATCAGTAGTCTGCTTGTCTTCTTCTTCCTCCTTTTCATTGTTCTTTTCCTCCTCACCTCTTCCCTTTCATTGTTCTTTTCCTCCTCAGCCTCTTCTTCCTCCTTTTTATTGTTCTTTTCCTCCTCAGCCTCTTCTTCAAATAGCATACCTGTCATGTAGCGCGGATCCAGAGCACTCTCATCCTCTTCTTCACTGCTGCTTTCATTCTCTCCGTTTTCATCTTTCTTTTCCTGTTGATATGTAGCCTTAGCCTTGTTAAGAGATAAAGTCATGTCCTTGTCTGCCGTCTCCTCCGTGTCCTCGTTGTCCGAGTCCAGAAAATCAGCGTTCAAAAAGTCATCTACATCCATCTCATCCATCATATCCGGTTCTTCCTTCTTAGAACTAGTGCTTTCAGCCACCGCGTTGCGTAGCTTTTTTTTACTAGGCGCGTCGCTATTGCGCTCAAAACGATTGCGTTTCTTATCCTTCAAAGCCTGAAACTTTTTCTTTACATTGCGCTGCTTAATCTTCTGTGACAGCAAACCTTTAGCCACAAACTTGGCCTTCTTCTTCTGTGCGCCCATTATTTTATGGCACGAGAAAAGAGCTCAACAAGCAAATGGAATGATTGGTGCTGCGATCGCAACACTAGAATGGTACATTGTGTGGTACACACGAACTATGTCAATGCCTTTTTGTTATAACGTGTGGTTCACGTCAAATTAAAGTATACGAACAATAGAACCTAAATTGAATTTCGGTGCGTTTTTAGTATATCACAAAATTGAGCAATTAATAGCAACAATTACTGTTAGTAGATTATAAATAGGATTGTTAGACATCGACCAATTCCTACTCGTAACATTTAATTTTAGTCCAAAATAACAATGACTAATATTCTTAAAGCTAGCAGGCAAAATCAGAGGCTGTAAGTTAGTTATCTACCTACACTAGCTCAAGTTTATACGTTATATAGCCCCTTGTCAATGAAACCCTCGCATCTTTACTTCGTAACAAAAACATTGGCTGCTTTCGGCTAAGTAATACGACGTCAAGCATAATTTATAGCGTGCTCCATCCCATGTTTCGTACCCTTGACCATCATGGATAGTCCCAAAGTTATATCACCTAGAGAGAAGCTTACTCACAGGCAATGTGCTAGGTTCATCGTGTTTGTGATAATACTCCCTAGTTATTCGCAGAGTTTTTAAAATCAAAACAATTCTAGTCATTTCACAATTTCATAACAAATAATCGACTGTGTCTGTCCTTGAGTGCGATCATATTGGTATCACTTACCATATGCAATGGCAGGAACACTAATCGCGAATGTGGTTGAGCTATTTTGCTGCGTCAATCAATTAGCATAGTCATGACGGATCAGAAAAAGCCGGAGCGGACAAATCGAGTCTCTTGTTGTGGGGTTGTGGTGGCACTTTTTCTAAGTACAGGAAAGAAGCAATCTGGATTTAAAAACGCCTCTTAATCGTGGTTTTTGAACCGCTTATATCATTACCAAGAGGTATTATCTGAAAGAGTAATAAAGTTTTGCTCTGACCTTATCATCAAAGTCTTTAGACAAAAGGACGATCCTTTTTTGAAGAATATATAACACAAAAAGGTCATTCGAAAAGCTTCAAGACCGTTAACATCACGACAATACTATCGCTGCCATAGAATTCCGATTAGTAATACTAGCCAGCAGCCGCCCAGCATTTACACACTACGCCACTTTTCTATTGATCGCCAAACTGCCAAGTGATGGGAGCCGCCATTATGAAGAGCTGCTTTGTTGGAGAGCGCACAGACGCTCCGCCCCGCTATAAGCTGCATCATGAGGTCCGTCGCCGCTACGAACAGCAGTGTGCACGTGTACTTGCCAAGACGCTGCCACCGTCGGCCTTAAGCTCAGTCGCGCATACGCGTAGTCGCCGTAACGCTACAGTTCTTGAGCCAATGGACAAGAAGAAACTTGTTGGAAGAAAAGACAGAGAACGATCGAAAGCGCAGCATTTACTGCAGACAGCTGTGCATCTACAAGACGTTAATCGGACTAAAAAGAGCCCGGTCGGTTCCGTGAGCTCTGAAGCCGCTACGACCTCCGAGAGCTCGTTTGTGAGTGACTCACCGTCTCATGCAGCGAGCCCCATATTTCGTCCAAGTTGCCGCACGTCGGCTGCAGGCTTTCGTGCTCTTTTGCCGGCGCATTTTGTGCTTGAATGCGTTGCCGGCAAAGGTACGACCTCAACCTGTTACAAGTGTGTGCGAAAGACGGACGGTCGACATTTTGCTTGCAAGATTATTGAGAAGAGAAGACTTGCTCCATCGGCTAGAAAGAGGATGGAGGTTGCGGCACAATTGCGGCGCGAAGTGAACATACTGCGACGTGTGGATCACCCACACATTACCAAGCTGGAACAATCTTTTGAAGATGACAATTTTCTCATTCTTATCATGGAACTCATGGAAGGTGGGGAACTGTTTGACGCTATTGTGGACAGAGGCTGTTTCTCAGAACAAGAGGCTATTCATATTAGTCGCTCTATTCTATCGGCCATTCAGCACATGCACGAACGTGGTGTCGTTCACCGTGATCTGAAGCCGGAGAACATGCTGCTGGCCGTGTCGACTCGTCGTGACCGTTGTCAGGATATTGTTACGGCACTAAACATTAAAATTATTGATTTTGGTTTTGCTAAAGTACTGAAGGAGGGTGCGACGTCCACGTCCTTTTTGGGAACAGGAGGCTACTTAGCTCCAGAGATTTTACTGCGACAGTCCTACGGTGCCTCCGTAGACATGTGGTCCTTTGGGGTCCTGACGTATTTGCTGCTTTGCGGTCGACTACCGTTTGCAGCTACGACTCGGCTGCGACCGAACCAAACGATTCAATCGTTGTACAAACTGACCTTTCCCGGGAGGTACTGGCGTGGGGTAAGTCCCTTGGCTATTGAATTCCTGCAACGCGTATTGGAGCTCAACCCATCCATGCGTTTTACAGCCACAGAGGCACTGAACCACCCGTGGCTTCGATGCTGAATGGTGAATGCAGTGTTAGGTATTTATTTAATGAAGTTTCTTGCTTTGCAAAGGTTGTGAAAAGGAGTGCAAAGAAGATGAAACAGATCTGTTAATTTTGCTCTGATCGATCGAGATGACAGGGATAGCAGAAGTAGTGGACACTGCTTGGTCTTTCTATACGACTTTTTTTATTTTGCCGTAGCATGAAGAAACAACCGTCTCTCAATTGTTGCATAAGCATACCGGATGCTGCTATGGTTTGCAGTAAATCTGTTTGTTTTGCGGTTTTTGAACCAAACATTTGGGAAAAGATGATCACGTATATTGACTTAATATTCGTGTGTAAGCTAATTGACTACTAAAGCGCTAGATAGGCAGCAGCTTTCTATTGTCGTGGCGTTAAACTTGCCATAATATTTAACGTACATGCAATAACAAGATTCGAAAGTCCTGACGTACGTTGTAAACAGCTTTGCCACCGCATCCAAACACTATAGTATGAGGCCGCTAGGTGCCAATGCGAATGCTATTTTAATCGTTGATAGTATTCATGAATATTACACGCCGAAGCATCTTTGTATCAGCCAACACAATTGGTCCAATCACCGATGGTAGCACAGCCAGTATAAATAGCTAGTATGCATATATGTATTTAAAGATACTAGGTCAAAAACAGATTGCTTTATAATCGGCTTTAGTTGTGTTAAATACACTGCTTCGTTCACTTTCAACTAAATGTATTCACTTAGTCGCATAGGCTTCTTCTCTGCCTCTATACGTGAAGTGCAAGACACCTGGTTACACTATTATCAGTAGAAGTAGCTTATACGTTAACAGCATACCCCGTTACACCTGGTAGCACTTCGTGGTCTTTCCAACCATGGACACATCCAGTACTGAATCAGCAAATGTAAATAGCTTTTACGCCACGCGTGAGAACTTCTGCCATTTCAGTAGTCTTGAATGACATGCGGTACAGAGGAAGACTGAACTGGAATGTTGGCGTTGTGTTGTTCTCCCTTGATGGAAACGAGCAACATAGTTCCACTGTTTTGTAGTAAGGGAAGACGCCGATCAATCTTACTTGTTACGGTAGCAGCACGCATCTCAACAGCAAACTGTCAAGAAAGCAGAAGCTGTTGCTGCTACCGGCTCCCCCATATGCGTCGACCTGAATCCTTGAAGATTGAGGTAGGACAGTCGAGGGTGACTTTCTACTCGACGACACCACCAAGGCTCGCCCCCTTATCGAAGACGATGCGATGATGTAAACTTCGCCATGTCAGAGTTGATGGGTCGTGTTCTAAGCTTGAGCTTGAGGACAGGAGGACTTAAGCTTCATAATCCATACGTGTTTGAAAAAAGTGTGAGATCTTCAAGGCGCGACTCAAACAGACGTTCGAAAGACCTTGTGATAAATTCAGGATCCGGTTAATCGCCTGGATTTAAAAAAAAAAGCAAGCGTGATATATGCTACCTCGTGAGTTGTATCGTGTTAAACCCAATAGAGAAACACACGCAGATCACTGTGTCCATCAAGGATCAAGACTCACCTGTTCCGTTTCGACTTCAGCCTTTAATAGACTGCAGATCCTTGCGGCATCCTATCGATAATCAATACAATACCAGAGCAAAGGTCCAGACTTCTACTATATAGAGAGCGAGCGACCATTCTTGAGGATACTAGCATTGCAAAATTGCAGCTGCTAACGTAAGATGAGCCACTACGCGTATGAGTGTTGTGCCCCAAAGGTAAGTGTCCCGTTGCGGCTCGCGAAGACCGTCCGTCTTCCAAGATAAGCCAGGAACTTGGTTCTCACGATGCTGCAAAAACGCAACAATGTGATGGACCGTCAAAAAACTGTCGGGGTTAGTAGGGGTGAAGCGTCTGTTTGACCCAGCAACGTGCAGGTCTGTTGACGAATTGTTTTTCCAACACACATTACTGCGTGTTGCGGATCCTGGCGATGGGAATTCCAAATCCCGTTGAAACTCGAAGTAACAAAGACATATCACTTTGCACCCAAGTCGACTGTGAAGCGTCAAACAACTTTGTCCGACGCCAGTCGCTAGTGATCGTAGGCTCAAGCCCCTTGAGTGCGAAAAACCCCTACAACAAGGATGACGGTTCACCTTGCAACAGGCGCATACGTAACAGTGAAGAAACTTGTAGTGGTAATCTTAACAACGCGCTTGAACGGAGAGTATAATGATGACTTCATCCGACTCGATCTAGATGAAAACTTGATGTCATTCTAGGAGTAATGTAGCTCAGAAGCTACGAGCCGCGGGTCAACGCAGCATCGAAACTGAATATATTAGCCGCCTTTTCGTCAGGTCATTTGATAAATGTCTTGAAGTGCTCATAAGCGTGGAATTGCTCGCCATGTCTCACTTGTGGATCGATCGATTGTACGACTGTACAAAAACAAAGCGTGACAAACAGCCACATGTGATGAATGCTGCTGCGTCAGCGGAGGAATAATCGACGAGCAATCTCTAAGGCTGCTTCTTCAACTAGACAGTACCTGATGTGTGACTGGAGCGGTGATACCTACTTCTCAGCACACTGTAGGCGGGATGCAAGTTTAATATGTATTTTATAAGCTTTATTGAGATTTAACTACCTATTCTCATGATGTGGCTAGCGCCACACAGCTGCACATAATATCTGAGAGCCGAAGGATTCGTAACGTTCCTCAACCATTATTTTGTGCAAGCAAGCGCTTGGTGGCGCTCTGGCGACTTCTTGACCCATCACTATGAAGGAAAGACGCGATTTCTGAGCAATTGCCCATGATACCATTTAAGTATACTTGATATTTGTATGAGAAATAATAAGATACAGTTAATAAAAAGAAAATAAGGAAAAACGACAGAAACGTGGTGAGATCTATGACATGCATGTTCGTTGGTTAGCACTCTCACTTTTAATTACATCTAGTGTTCCGCAAGTCCTTACACATATTATTCCATATAAATTATGCTCAGACGCGCGCTTTTATTGGACGCGCATCCCTATGTCGGAGTCTTTTAAGTTGGAATCAGGATCATGACCGTGACGTAACCACTCATTACCCCCCTGAAGCACCTACTTCAATGACTGCGCCCATGTGGATACTCTATGTGTATCTCACAAACATACTTATGATTGCACCACACCTGTGTGACGTACACAGACTTGTGGTGGGACACCCATACATATGGAAGCCGATACGCGTGAATGCAAAAAAGTTTTATACCTTATGCTGTGGCTCCGACAAGTTGAGTCGACAATGTTTATGACTTAGCCAAGCAATGGGCATTTAAGATAGAGTGGGTTTTCAAAACTGCGTGATGAGACCCCAAACCACTCACTGTGCCGGACTACCGACTGTCGGAGTGGGTACTTTGATGCCGCGTATCAAATTACTCTCACCTTGTGTACCCGTCGGCTGACGACTCGCACTCTTCAGAAGACTTGGTGCGGATGTAAAAGTCGCTGTGGTGGAGCATTGATCACAAAAACTCTGTGATCCCGACCTTTCACTGCGCCTGAGCTGTCGACTGAAGGAAGGAATACTCTGATTCCGTATGCTAGTCCTTCCTCAACCTTGTGTACCCGTCGACTGGGCGATCTTGATCGTGATGAGGTCTGGATTGAAAGTAGTGGATCGCGTAAAAATCTTCGCGCGATCGAAGTAAGCACTGGCGCTAAAGCTGCCCTGATCCACACTGAATCCTTCCTTTCCCTTTCTTCTTTGTCCTCTTGAGCCGTCTAGTAGATCTTCGGACCACTTATGCCGTTTCGTAGAGGTCACAGAAGCAGCCGAGGCATACCATCAGCATGCCTCCACCTACAGTGGAGAAAGATGGGAGCCTACTGGTGGCCAGTTTTGACGGATGAAGCGGATCAAGCGGAACAATAGAGCTTACAGTGAGATCGTGTGGAAACTGCCAGAGTAGAAAATTATAGCGGCAGCTTCGAAGTATACAGTAAAGTTGACTGTAAATGAGGCTGAATACCGGGGCCCGCTGTTACCTTCGATCTGCTTACGGATCAGATGAAGGGACGGTGATCATCTGTGAGGATTCAAACTTGGTGATCCGGCATATGCGTTTGGAGAGTGTGCGTGGAGAGTTTGATTGCAAGGCATCTTGATTACAGCTGTTACGTAAAAAGGCTATGGAAGACTTCGATCGCGGCCGATCCACGAATTGCTACATATGAAACGAGATTAGAACAAAAAGTGCTGATCGGCTAGCAAGCGAAGCCTACATTGGGAAACAGGCGATACTGCCTTTTTAAAACAAGAAATTTGAGATCTGATGACCCTCAATTGAATAGACGAGCTTCAGATAGCAAAAAGAGGCGATCGAGTAGTCAAGATGGATGCGATCATTCTATTGGCTGTAAGAAGACGTTGTCAACCTGAAGTACTGCGAGAAGAGATCGTGCAACATATTCGGGTCGAGCGAATAAAACAAGCGCAAGATGAAGAGAGATGGATTGCCAGCTTGAAGACATATCTGATTGAGAACGTGGCTACACTAACCCAGTCAGCAAAAATAAGTGCTCTGATCGTGCCGGATTATGATGTGAACAAAAGTGGTTCGTTGTTTTTTCTGCCCTTGATCGGCTGACAACTCTTAGAATCGGTGGAATTGGTTCACTTGGTGGTGCCAGAATTATTGCAGCAGGATTTCTTACACCATTATCATTCTAGTTAGGAAGGCGGCCACCAAGGAATTGGTAGGAACCATCAAAGGGTACGATCCAGCTTCCATTGGCGAGGTCTATATCTCAGTGTACAACGGTATGCGGGCGAATGTATGGATGGTGAAACTAAAAAAAGGGCGTCCCGCGATCCATGGTGAATCTCCTGGGAATGTTCAAGCGACGTACCTATTACAAATAATTTCCATGAATCATATCCCGTCGTTACCACAATCACACAAATGGAACATGGAATTGTTACTACGGGCAGATCTGTTCTCTGGGTATGCGATTGAGAAGTCAAGTTCGTCTCGGACCGCACAAGTTATTGCAGAAATTACGAAAAAAATGTTTTTTCGGCGGTTTGGTTCCAATGAAGCGATGCATCACGATCGCGAGCCGGGATTGATGTCTGAGTTTTTCAGAGCACTCAACCGGATTGCAGGACAGAGATAGCGTGTAGCTGTGGCTTACCGGCCTCAAGCTAACGGAATTGCGGAACGTATGGCTCAAACTTTGACACGGGCCCTGAAGATGTATGTGACGGATGTGGATCAGAAGGATTGGGATGAATATGCGGAACGATTGACATTTGCACTTAACATAGCGCAAGATCGCGTCCGTGGAGAGACCTCCTTTTATTTGATTCATGGTTGGGATCCACGATCTACTTTTGAAGCAACGTTACCCCTGGGAAGTACAAAAACGCGCGATCGGGAACCACGGAGGTGAAGATACCGAATCCAGCGTCAATACCAGCGTGCTATGGATGCTGTGAATGATCGATTAAAGAAAGCGATCGGAGATCGAGCCGATAAACACAACACGGTATCAATCGCTGATCGCAATTCTGGCTATATTTGGATCGCATAAAGGAAGGATATGCGATGAAATTAGCACATATGTGGCATGGGTCGTTTCGAGTTGCTGAATTATGTGAAGATCACGCAGTACATTTGGAGAATTTGGATATGCCGTATCGATTATTTCCCGTGGTTTACGTCTTAAAGCTGAAATGGGTGAAGATGTTTTCAGATCGGCCTAAGAACATGTTGACGATCGCAGAAGTGGATCGCGTGGATTTTTATGAAGCAATGTTGCCTGATGACAGTTGGGAAGGTGAACTGGAAAGTGGCGAGTTGGAACTGGAGAAGATCGTTGATGTGCGATCTAACCGCAAGACCCGTCACGGTCGAGTCCAGCGAGAATATCTGGTACAATGAAAGGGTGATGACGATCCGACATGAGTGAATGAAGTTGCTTTTGAATTTTTTTTGTTGCAAGATTTTGACCGTGATCGTACGAGAGCGAGCCGTTTTGAAGTAATGCAATCGCAGGAAGAAGAAATCGGTGAACAAAATTGACGAATGGATGGATAAAAGGAGTAAAGATATCCAGAAAATCTGTGTTTTACGTTGGAAGGTCGATTTGTGTATTATGTCTGACGATCGCGAGGTGATTGAACCATATTGTGAGCGAAAAGCTGACGATTGCAAGGTATTTTATCAGATCGTGAGCTAAAAGTTGATTGATTACAGGTAATTGTACCGGAGATTGGGCAAAAAGTTGATGATCGCGAGCGAAAAGTCACGGGTACTTGTACCTAATAGCGATCGAAATAGAAGATAAAAATAAAAAAGAAAGATGGAACAGTGTACATTCAAGACCGATACATAATGTCAAGCTACTTCTTCAAGAATTTGCCGACTAATCGCGGAATGGCGAAGCCAGGGTGATCGGCGATCGAATATCGATATTGGGTTTGCCACGGATCTAGGCTATAAGTCTTGTCAACGCCTTGATTAGATTGGGAATGTTGGTATGCTTCGAGATATCACATCTTATGATCATTCGACCGGGGACGGAGATCAGCCAAAATAGACGTTTCTTGATCGGGCTCCAAACCAGATTGAGCAGATCTCGCGGTCGTGACGGATTCAAAATAGATCACGATTGAGGAAGACATTTAATTTGGAGAGGGAGACGAAGACAAAGAAGGAGAGGCCGTTTTCGCAGGATTCATGGTGAAAGAACACTTTGGTGGCACGGGTACTTTGACACTGGATGTTGAGTACCAGTGCAGGGGACGATTGTGAAGGAAAAAAGATTATGTGAATAGGCCTTTTGCGAGCGATTGGGCAACCCAATGATGGTGGTAACGTGTTGGTTAATAGATCGATCGCACGGTGTGGACTACACAATACGGATCGCGATCGTGCCCAGCCGATCGAGTCGTCTACAGATCAGATCGTGTGGTGTGGACCGCACATCGTAGATCACGATGGAATTCCGAGTCGCTAGCTATCGAATTGCAATCGCCGATCGAGTCGTCAGGGATCGGATCAAGTGGTTTGGACCACATACCCCCGATCGCGATCGCTGCTGAGGCGTAGGTATTTTATTTTAAAATCAAGTGGTGAAATTGGTACTTTTTAACTTTAACTGGATTTTTGTTAGAACGCGTGGCGTTGATCCGGTTATACAAGTAAGTAAGATGATAGTTTCTGGGATTATTGGACATAGGGTAGTATAAATTTGCTAGGTTAGCCATGGGAAGTGTTTGTACCTTAGGCTAGTAATTGGTATAGGTTTTAGTTAGTGACTAATACATTGGTAAAATCTGATCGTACACGTGTTCTTATCGCTCCCGGGTTGGATTACCTGTTGAATAAAGGGAGTCCACATACGTATAGCAGATCACCCCTGGATTTCGGGGTTCATGTATACTCAAATCAAGTCAGCTGCGATCGGACGCAGCATTCAAGCAAGGGACCTCTACGAGACGGCTCAAGTGGTCAAAAGATCTACTAGACGGCTCAAGAAGACAAACAAGAAAGGAAAGCAAAGATCCAGGGTGGATCAAGGCAGCTTTTAGCGCCAGTGTTTACTGTGATCGCGTGAAGAAATCTTACGCAATCCACCCCCTTCGACCTAGACCCCATCACGATCAAGATCGGATCGAGTCCACCGAGACGAGTGCAACCCGCCCAGAAAACGGGTACACAGGGTGAGGAAGGACTAGCAATACGGTATCGGAGTACCCCATCCGTCGGTCGACAGTTCGGGCGCCAGTGGAAGGTCGGAATTGCAGAGAGTTTTTTGTGATCATCGCTACACCACACGCAATTTACTACTAGTGCTACCAGGTGTAGCAGCGATACCGTAGCGAAAACTATGCACTAAGTGCAGAGGAAGACCAGATCTAGTAGCTGTATGTCTTAGGACTCTTAACGCTCTCAAGGCTAGCTATACAAGCTTGTGTCTTTTGTCTGTAAACAACCACGTCTCCAAGAGACTATTATCAAAGACACAACTTCCTTTGTACAAGGAACAATGCTCTAGCGGCTCAAGTATATATTTGATAAAGTAGAAAATCATTTCGATTTTAAGCAGGTTTGAAACTGATTTATTTAATGTTTACCTTCTAGCACTAAATATAGAAGCATCTACTCTATGCTTACTGCTAGTCACTATTTACTGGCTCTGTAGCCTATTACTATGTAAATATGCATGGTCACTATACTTAACTAGGTATACCACGTGGCTCTCTGCCCGAAGAGCAAATTTCTCAAGCAATTCAAATACTCTTGAGAATAATTTAGGATATGCTCTACATGGTAATGACGACGGTTTTTGAAATGGTAGTGGCCTATGTGAGAAATTATATTTGACCATAAGGTAATGTTTAGTGTAACTTAGCTGACGAGCAAGCAGTCTCATTCAAGATATCAGCCAGCAGTCACTACCCTCCTGAACTTTGTTCTATAGGTTTGCCTTTCGCTACTCCAAACTGTGTAATTGCTGCATTTGTCTCTTGCGTGCTAACGGAACCATAGCTTATAACACTAACCATTCAACAGTCCGTTAACGCTAGCCTGCAACAAGAACGCAGCCGACAAAATACATAGACAAAGGTGTCACACCGTAAATAATTTTTACGCGTGTAGATTGCCATAATACGCTGTAGCCAGACGACACTGCAGCCGTTGCACATTGCGTAGCAAATCGTCTCGGGAGCGAGAGACGGAACCGAGGAGCCGCGCGTGCTTCGTACAAACAGGTCAGGAGGAAGCAGTAGCATTGGATGGGGTTTTCAGCTACTCGTGGACAGCAGCTGTAGTAGTGACGCTAGAATGAAAGAGGTACAGGGGACGTAGGACTTCTACTGCTCATATTTCACGTCGCAAACTACTTTTGAAAAGGGGAAAAAAGGCCTTACTATTTCGAGTTTGTCCAAACGCGTACCAAGACACCGATATTGCAAATATGAACTCAAAATTCGGATGAGCATCTGTGCCATTGTCGCCTGTAGACGCCTTGCTGAGCGTTAATTTGACGATTCTGTACATCTTTCCACCTTCGTCATCGTCTTATAGTCTCGAAAAGCTACAATCTTCGTTCGTCAACCTCGTTGAGCAAGACTACCCCATTCTCGTAGGAGAATCTTATGTCAACCCTAAGACAAAGGTCCTGAATGTCAAGCTAACAAATGAAAATCGACTATCAGGAGGCAAATCTGTCAAATTCCATGACAACAGAACAAGCGATAGAGGAGCGTTCGTTGGACTTGATTCCGGCAAAAATGCGTGACACGAAATTTTTTGTGTGAAAGGGACACTTTTGGCCGATGGAGGGTTGGCCATTGGGGTGGAATTCAGTCATATGCTCTTTGATGCAGAGGCCATGCTCACGCTAATGAAGATATGGGGTCAACACTAACAGCGGTGTGGAAAAACAACATCGTTTGGTTGTGAATCACGACCGGCAACTGCTCGGGGGATCGGGAGCTCCATCGAGCATGCCTCACCCGGAGTTTCGAGTTGTTCAAGAGGAGGCTGGAGTTGTTAAAAGACAAATGATTAAGCTCAGAAATGCCACCGACGTCTCATCAATTCTTTCATTTTACTCCAGTCATGATGAAGAATATAAAGGAAGCGGCAACTTGTGGTGGGTTCGATAAGGATGGGGTCAACGAATTTTCATATGTGAGTACCATCGACGCTATTACAGCGTTGTTCACTGTGCTAATGTCGTGAGCTCGCGGTCATGGAGAAGATGTACGGGTTATGACTGCTATGAACGCTCGGTGACGTCTAGGACTGCCTGCGAATTACGCAGGAAATGTCGTCTGCAGCGCAGGCGACGTAGGCGACGTACAATGCCAGTGAATTGCAGTCTGGTGATGAAATAATGACTGCAGTTTCCCCATCAAACGCTAGGAAAGCTCGCTCGACGCCTGCGAGAATCGATTATACAGAGTGACGAAATCTTTTTGCGCGACGCTATCAACTTCCTGGCAGAGCACAGCAACGCCGGTTGTGTTCAGCTGAGCAATAACTTCTTGTTTGGGCCTGACCTCGTGTTTTCGTCGTGGGTGCACTTGGGCATGTACAATGCCGAATTCGACGGTACACATCCGTGGTATGCATCCTTCCCTCGAATGACATGCTATGACGGCCGTGTAATCATCACGGAGGCCCAAAAAGGTGGCGAAGGGATCGATGTGGGTGTATTTCTTGTAAGTAAAGCCATGGAGAAACTCAAGAAGATGTTTTCCGAGGTGTCGTATCTGTACGAGAGGCCGATTTTAGTGATGATGAAGTACAAGATTGAAAACGTTAGTGCCATCGCAAGTTTACTATGACATTGCCTCATTGGCACTGACGCGGTCTGGCCCGATCATGAAGTCTTAATGAGGTTTGAATATAATGTTTTGAAGTATATGCGTAATCTCCATGACCTTCACGATAAGTTCTTCGCACCTCAAACCGCTTGCATGAATGCTACACAGAGTTGGTACGATAATCGTGACGCTGCTGCTTACCTCGTATGCTGTCTGCATGCAACCTTGACGCACAGGAATCGCATTTCCATATTTTTTTTGTCGCTGTTTTGTGCAAGATTTCTCTACTTAGTGACTCAAAAACATGGTCAAGATTTTAGCTTCTTTGATGTGAAGATAAGCAACACACCTCTTCGTCTGCAATGAATGCATAGCATCAAACTGCAGAAACCATTGACCCGTTCAAGGTATGATTGTTTGCATTTACATATTTTTATCGTCTTCCAACTCTTGCGCTATGACAAAGCTTTATTACTCTGTCATTCACGGATGACGTCAACAGTTGAGTTGGTACTCCCGATATACCCCGAAGAAAAACGGCCAATACGTCTTTCATTTATTTCTCCGTCGAGAGCAGTAACTTCAAGAGTTGTTTGAGCACGAAACCGCAAGAATTCGACGTTAACGTCGTGAACTCTGACAAAATCGAGTCTAGTTTTAGATTCAACGACATGTAAGTTGTCCAAAAGCTAAAGCAAATTTCCAGCTTTGTACACTAGTACACTCATGTCATCACGTACACTGCTTATTGTGACCCAGGGGTACCAAAAATTGCTTGCGTGCAACGCACGAACGAGGTTCTGTATGAATCTCTGAGACAACAAACGACACTGGAAAAGACCGGACGTTCCAATTGATTCCATTAGGTATGTTAGACAAACTTATGACCTATAGATAAAGTTACGATCTCTTGCTGTTTGTAAGCTACGTGATAAGTCATCAATCTCTCATCTAAAGTATGACTTTCGATCCTTTACTGCCTTTCTCGTCGTCTCTTTCGTCAACTTCTTTGTGTCTTTTCTTTTCAAGAAATTTCATCCTTTCCATCTCTCTCAATTCCGTCATAAGACCTTGTACTTGATGTCCTTTTCCCAATGTCTCTGTACGATCGACAAAATCCTCAAAGTGTAGGCCCGGGTAGAGATCAAAAGCCCATTGTTTGTACATTTTGATCAAAGATGCTAGTGCTTGAACTTCGCGTCCTGATACATCAGCACCTACTTGATACGGAAACGTTCGATGAACCTTTTTAAACCCTTCGGCTGAGACCAAGTGCGACTCTTGTAGTAAATTGCGACGCCGTTTTTGGACACTACCAGACAATGAGACATCTTCTTTACCATCTTGGCTAGCTGTTGCATTCATAGATGTAGATGTAGAGGCATTAGTATTATCACGTTGAGCAAATTCGTCATCACGTTCCCATCCTTGAGTAGCCATGAGTATTGGTGGATCGAGTTTGAAAGGATCGATGGTAGTGCTTGTTGTGTGTAGTACACTTATAAAAACATATTCAAGTTAAAGTGGTTATTGTAGCCATATCACCCACGCAATGACGTCTATCAATCTATTAGGCTGTCCCTGTAAGACTCATGATATAGTCGTTTAATTTCTTTCAAGGTCATTATTGCCATCAATGTATAATTCTTATACGAAACCTTGTGCATTATTTCATTTTCTTTGTGAAAGTAATATTGCATTACAACCGAGTTGTCAAAAGACCTCCTTCGACTAATGAAGCTCTTAACTTTGTTCTTCTCCGTGACAATTGCAACATCAACGTTGATTCTTGCTCAAGACTGTACAATGGAAGAACTTGCAAAAATTTCAAGTATTTATGGTACAGCTGTTGGTGACTCATGTCCGGAGATGACAACAACCACCGATAATGCTGACTATTGCTCGGACGAAGACTGTGTCAATTTCATGTCGGATATGCTCAAAGAGCTTCCAAATTGTACAACTAGTGGCATTAATGTTAAGGAACGCGTTCAGACTGTTGTAGAATCGTGCGATACCGGATTATCCATATCGGACGTTTCCAGCTCCTCGTCCTCGTCGTCAGGCTCGGCCTTCCCAACACTTGACACGACTTCGAAAGATCGAGTCACTAATGATACGACTTCGTCGTCAATGGATGGCTCGTTAAGCTCGTCGTCAGTATCGTCATTTGGCTTTGCCATTTCTAGCATTGTTTTCGCAGCAATAGCTTTATTTACTGGACTATAAGGTGACGACAGAGGAAGTATAGATGACGTGAGGCTATTGTGAGACTGATCCGTGCTAAGATCATAATGCAAACCATTCATTTTTGTTGTTTTTGTTCTTGATAACCTATTCATTCAGTGTCATTTACCAAAAAAGCAAGCTGACGAATGCAGTCCTCAATCGTGAAGGAACCCAACTTGAAGAAAGAGCTCTTGCAATTTCTTCATAGCAACACACTCGAGAAAAACTTGCACGTCAATTCCTGAAATGCCCTTGGAAGCTTCGGTGATGATCACAAAGCCGTCAAATGGAAGAGAGGGAATGGATACCATACATGGATGGGTGTCCTCAAACTTGGCATCGTACATGCCCGTATGCACCCACGACGTGTACACGATGTCGGGGCCAAAGATAGCGTTGATAGCGGGCTGGATTGCAGAGAGATTGGTCTGCTCGGTTATATAATCGATGGCATCGCGAAGGTAGTCGTTGTCACTCTGACGAATGGAGCTACGTACACGTTGAGCAAGTCTTGCGAGCATGTCTTGAGAGATCATACCTCCGTTGCCAATGTCATTTAGCAACTCGTCGGAACCGTATGATGATAGAGCACTGAAGATGACGTTTCCGAAGTAATTGGGTGGCAGCGGGGGATTCAAACGACCTCGAGCATTCACAGCAGTAATCACTTTAACATCTTGACCATACCCACGCGCTCTTGAAATTAATGCCGTGAAAATGCCAGTAATGGCGTCAATTGTGCTAACGTACGATGGGTCCGAGAGCCCCAGTGATGCATTTCCACGAGTTGCTATCTCCTTGATCCTCTTCATCATTTCGAGAGTAAAGTGGAATCGATGCTGAGTCGTTGGTGGTGGCACTGAAGCAGTTGTTGTAGTTTCAAATTTGCTTCCATCAGCTACAGTGTGAACTTCAAGTAGTCGGAATTCAGGATGAACCTGCTTTGACGGAGACCCTGTTCCTCCGAGCAGGTGTCGGTCATGATTGATCAACATTCGATCCTGCTCACTCGTACCGCTGTAGTACCGACCCCACGCTTTCATGAACGTAAACATTGCTTCTCCGTCGAGCAGCGCATGGCTGGCGTCCACACCAATAACAAGTCCTCCATCCGACAACACCGTTCCCTTCACGCAAATAAGTTCCATCGGGTTCCTTGGAGTTGGCAACAAGTCCAATGAGAGGGTTTTCATTGCGTCTTCCGTCGTCACTGAGCTACTTGAATTCGTCTCAAAGCGGATAATTCGGGCACCCTGTAGTCTCGATTCTATCGTTTGCTTTACACTGACAACACCCGTTTGTGAGTCCACGTACAGTTGGCCGATGAGAATGGGGTAGTCCTTATCCACCAGAGTGATGAAGGCTCGTTGAAGCTTAGATAGGTCGTAGTATTTCGCACTTGGTGGACGTGGAAAAATATACAGAAGGATGACTCCAAGTTTTTGCATCAAGGCATCGAGCGGTGAGAGTGGCAGCAAGAAATCCTCGGATTTTGCAGCATTGTTATCGGCCGTACATCCATTCAGGTTCGTTGTTCCTTCGGACTGTATTGGCAATGATAACTCTTCAGTCTGAGTAGGCGGCATCAAATAGAGATAGTGTTTTGTTAACAATGGGGAATCTGAAATTGTGAACACACGACCATCACGTTGCAATGATATAAATGTAAACAGCAAATCTCATGGATGAGAGCAGTAAACAAGTCCAGCTATCAGATGTGGTGGGTTTGGTGCAATAGCAGCTTAGCATTCATTTTTCATGTTACTGCAACAAGGCGAAGTCCCGCTATGACTTAATGTGCTGTTTTTTTCTCTTCACTGCAACTGTCAAACATGACAAGATGCCACCACGCCGTTTAGCATGGGCAGCAAAATACGGGATGACGCTACTAATGTCAGCATGTAAAGGTTAACGTAACTAGTGACCTACTTGACTTGGATATGGTTTTTACTTAGGCATTTGCAGTGAATTGGATCGCTGTTCTCTGCCATACTCGTCGCGTCGCAAGTGATAGATATTAGAATATGAAGACCCAGACCTTTTTCTTGGCCATAATGGCTGCAGTAGGAACTGGCTAATGTTGCACGACAAAACTGCGTCTCTACATACTCGTCTCGATGATGTTGTTTATTTGATGACTATGGACTATTGAAAGGCGCGAAGCAAGCTAGAGATGAAAAAGATCGTGGTGTGAAGAAAGTGTCGTATCCACTGATGCCGTCTTCGATCTGCATTGAGTAATGTGTCTGTAGTGCAGAGTCAAAATGGTTGCAAGTTGAAACAATGGCAGCCAAAACACACGATGGCAAAGTAGTACCTTATCAGTTCATGAATGTGAGGTCGTGTCGGCTTGATTCTCCTGTCACGAAAGGCTTGTAGTCCTCATGACCGAGAGCCACGAGGTTCTCGTCACTTTCTTTGTAGCGTGGGCAGTAAATCAGTTATAACATTCACCTTATCAGTGCAGTTCGAGTTGCAGGATGTCGAAAGATGTCGATCTTTCCACCATGATAATAACAATAAGGGGCGAATAGCCATCGCTTGTAGCACCTGATTGTTAAGATCTGTAGTCGCAATGAGCTGAGGTTAATACGGTGTAGATATTAATCTCTTTTATGAAACAACAACTTGGGTAAACGGTGGCATTAGTTGAAGTTGTGTTAGGCACCGTGCCGTATCATCAAATATTATTCACAAGACATACCCACGTCCTGGCAAGAGCGACTACTGACGTATTGGTCATATCAAAGCTTACAAGAGTCCCGCGAAGAAGTAAAGCGCTACTGAAAACTGAGTGAACAGAGCACCTGTAGCTAAGAAATCTTGTGAAGCACTCGAGACAACTGAGTCGGGGTCATCCGAAGCAGATGGAGACCGGTCCGACACCTCTGCCACGTCAGCGCAGTTCGTGATGATGGCCTGCAATCCGGTCTTGCGATTAGTCTCGTCTTCACTTGTGCATTCCGGCAGTTTGTCCACGGCAGCACTAAGCTCCGAGATGCAATCACTCTTCATGCAGTAGTCGAGTGACGTGGCGTCCGAGTCACTGATGAGGTCTGCGCACACTGCACTGCTCGCCAGGTCGGTGTGCACGCTATTGATGGTGGATTGCTCATCTTCCGTGCACGTAGCGGCGCTCACGCTAGTAGATTGCAAAACAGCAAGAGCCACGAAAGAGATGACCAAAGTGCTGTGAAAGAGAGTCATTAGCGTTGAGTACACTGGAATGGAAACTTTGACTTGTGTCGAGCTGGACTTCAGTCGATAAAAAAAGCGTCTGTACTCCTTTTTACGTTCGTGAGCAGGACCACCGAACAGATCCAATTATTCAGCAAAGTTCGACGAGAGCGATTTTCGAATACTGTTTTCAAAGGTTTGAGGTAGGTACATTGTGTTACAGCCCTCGCACGGAGACTGGTCCCGCTAAGACTGCTTGACACATTACAAAGGTACAACGCGTGAACTAAGCTTGGAAAAAAGCACTGCTACGGACAGTCTGTTTCCTACGAGCATATCCATTTCGTGATATCTGGTCGCAAAGTTGCAACAAGCAATGGTTCATGAGGCCGTCAATCCTTGTCACGCGTCTTTGATGGTTTTACGTCAGATATAAACTCAGGAATAGCTTGTAGCATTGACATTCAACGAGAATGCGTATTCTACATCTGGTCGAATCCAGCTTGGAATCCAAAAGGCGATGTGCAAGCACGGACGAATAGAGGTCCTCCAAATCTGAGCGGACAAAAGGTGCTCGTTGAGACAAACCTTGTTCTTGAAGCACGGTATAGGTTAACGATAAAACGCATGTGACTGCTGCACCACGCCGAGGATCATAGAGTAGTAACAAAGAATCCTTTGGATATAAACCATGCTGCAGATTCTGACTTTGTTCCTGCGAGAGCAGAATCGTTGAAGTCTTTCCACAATTTCCACGTCACACGTCACAACAACACAAGCATGTAGCCAGCTATTTTTTGGTGTATGCGGACACTTCGGATCACGTTCATACAAGCTTCTTTGATTTTTTACAGCACCTTCTGTCCATGTGAGCGAGCTTTCGTCAAACATACACAAGCGTTTGAACCCCACTGCCATTAAAATACAGTTGTGTGATTGTCGTTTGCCATTTATTTTTACTAGGAACTTAGATGAAAACGGCAGTAACAGGCGTAACGTTGTGGGGTCGAAAGTGACAGTAGTCACGTTGTCACATGGCACTTGAATTACCGGTTGGTTAAGCCGCCGAAGATGCAAGTGACAAGGTGAAGGTGGATCCGAGGATACTTTCATTGTGAAAACAATTCAAGTCATATTAAAGTTGTTTCTACTTTGTATAACTTTCTCCGACTCGGGTTAATCGACTGTGGTGATTATTTCTAGCAGCTTCTTACACTGCAATTTAGTGACTAGCACTCGGTGAACCAGACGCCCTATGCCCGTTGGTGGTCAACCAACATAAGACTCGCCACAAACGTCATCATCATCTTGGGCTTCACCTCCACAATATCCTCGTACGTTAAGAAAACGGTCGCACCAATCTTCTGCGCACAACTGATAGCGTATTTGGCGTTGCTGGTCTTCGCATCATCCGTCTTGTCCTGTAATACCATATCCCAATTCACGGCGCGAGGCTCGACAGCATGCACCAAGTCAAGCAAGTACAGACCGTCGGATAGACTCGGGTCCCGGAACGACACGATGTTGCCCTTTGCCCGTCCACTCTGTCGTACCTTCTCATTCGCCCACCCAATGATATCCTTGTCAGTAATTTCAGCACGGCCTGCTGATAGCTCGCTCAGTATTTTCAGTTGCTGGTATCGCATGCTCTGCCACACGATCGACAGGATCATTTTCTTCGCACCTTCAAAAATGTCAGCGCCGCCAACATTTACCAGCGAGAATTTAAGCTGTTTACCCAACACGACACAGTAATTGCAGTTTTCAACCTGCTTAAACTTGTTCGGCGCTACCATGTTTACCCTGTTCCAGGCGACAATGCCCTTCTGAATCTTATCCAAAACCTTGAGAAGTTTCATACCGTCGCTCAAGTCGGAGTACAAATGATTGACGTACACGTCATCAATCGCCAACGAGTTGATCCACATCCGAAAGACACGTTCTTCACGTGTATCACCAACATCATCGTACAAAATCTCTTCGAGCTGTTTAATCTCTTCTTCAACAACATCCAACGCCGGACATGTGTTGAAAAGCTGAGCCACGAACGACATGTTCAGCTTCGGATTGCCGCTGGTAATATCCCGAGGTTTGATAAACGTCTCAACTTCCAAGCGACGCGCATTTTGAATTACATGCGCTGCGCGTTCCTCCGGAATAGACTCGTTACACAAGTCGCACTGCTGGGGCGCAATATGATGCAACAGGACACTGTAAGCGATCGCATCCTGCATGTCCGTACTGAAGTTCGTAACCATTTTCGGGTGACCTGCTGCCTTCAGGTGATAATTCATCCATCGCAGCAAAATCTGATCAGGAGGTAGTTTCATAAATGCTTCCAGTGTTTCGCCATCCAGTAGAAGCCGCATAAGCTCGGGGTGGTTCTTCAAGTTAATGGTCGACGTCAGCTGAATCTTGATTATCTGCCACACTAGGCCTAGCACAAGAATAGGTTTGCCTTCAATCAAGTCATCGGGACCAATATTTACAACGCTGCAACCAATGCTCTTCGCCGCGTTAATGCACAAATTCTGGTTCTCGGTTTTCTGGTACACATTCAGCTCCTTCGACCGCTTTACAAAGTTAAGAGCGCGCTCATCAATTGTCTCAGGTACAGCCTTGTTAATCAGCTTACACAGCACCACGCCATCGCATACCGTCCTGAATAGACCAGCATCCACGCTAATTGGCATCAAATACGCAACATCCTTGTCCGCTTGTAAAGTGTTGTTGATGTGCTCCGTAAAGGCGACAGTCTCTTCCTCTGAATACGAGTGCAGACCACCAGCAGTACCTTTTACTTCGTAGATAGTAGAGCTATATTGTGCAGCTGCGCTCGCACGTCGCTGCAAAACATTCAACGTGTGTGCATCAACGTTGCCACTCAAAAATTGACCCTTTGCAGGTGAGACTGGCATAGTCCGCTCCACAGGCAAGCGAGAAGAAGAATGAGCCGTCATAGGCACGGGCGGTGGCGTACTCGGTGGCCATTGAGTACGCTTTGGTGCTTCCGAAAACGCGCGGGGCTTCATGTCAGTTGGAGTAGACGCTGATGCGCTCGGAGGCCATTGCGGCTTTGCTGTTCCATCGCCTGCAGACGACCACGGTGATGGTATAGCAGACACCGGGCTCTTCAAAGTAGCTTCAACTGGTGTAGACGTCGATTTCCATTGAGATTCTGGCGTACTAGGGGAGGTCCCCGCAGGAGGCCACTGAGGCTTTCTAAAACTCTTGTCTCCATTATTATCACCGACAGGAGGCCATTTTACAGTCGCGGCAGAAGGTGAGGGGGCTGAAATAGGTGCAGAAGACATCGCAGATGACCACTGCGACTTCGTCGAGGTCGTG
Source organism: Peronospora belbahrii (assembly GCA_920618645.1). NCBI lineage: Eukaryota > Oomycota > Peronosporomycetes > Peronosporales > Peronosporaceae > Peronospora > Peronospora belbahrii. The sequence continues at coordinate 562,207 of CAKKTJ010000336.1, read as the reverse complement.
TTGCTGGATCCCGGTGGCGGCCACAGCGGCTTTGTTTGCGTTGGTACCGCAGCAGGGGTTAGTGGTTGTGACGCAGACGACGGCGTATGTCCCCACGATGCTGCTTGATTAGCAGCAGGAGACCAGTGTGGTTTGTTCGCAACCGGCGCTGGCGTTGCCGTCGGAGTCGTCGGTGTTCCAACAGGAGGCCACTGAGCTTTTTGTGTAAAAGCCGGAGCTTGTGTCTGCAGCTTGGGTGGTTGATGCTGTTTCCAGCTTGCCGTCCTTTGCTGATTAAAATCTGATTGCGTTTCTGCAGCAACAGAAGGCTCAGATACTGCATCCGACGCCGCAACAGGCGCGAGCACTGGAGGAGGGGCTATGGAAGCATGACTCAAGAACAATGAAGGGTCCAAAGAAATAACGCCATTGCGAAAGTCATACAAGAGCTCTAAAAACTCCTGGAACGTAAGCTCCTCGGGTCTTGACTGCTTCGTCTGCTGCAGCATAACCATCGTCTGGTTGGGTGTTACGTTCTCACCAAGCTTTTGTAACACCATGTAAAGATCAGACACGGGCACAGATGCTGCATAATCATGGTCATGCTCTTTAAACACGCGCTTAAGCTCGTGAATTTCCTTGGGCGAAAACTTTTGCAAAAAGACGGAAGACACTTGGTAGCTCATGTTTTACAGCAATTTACTCGAGAACAAGATCGAATTAAACGCACAAACTTGCGTGTATAGAAAGAGAAAGGATTAATGAAGAAGAGAAGATGGTACAAGTAGATGCAATGCTGCTTGTACGTTGCGTACGAATGACTTGAGAGAGACGAGGTCGCTTGGGTCGGTGGCTTTTTCTTGTTTTCTTTACGGTGTGACAGTGGTAAAAATGTTTTGAAAACCGATACGATGGCGACTTATCGGTTTTTTATTGTTGGGATGAAAAGGTTCCAATGAAAAGTTGCGCAATATGGCTTGAGTTGCAACAGTTATGATATTGGCTTAGGACAAATTGTGCTATAAAGTTTGTTTCAATTGTGAGATAAGGTCATTTGAGGGCGTATTTTAACAAACAGTTGTAGCTTGAGGACAAATTTTGGTGTTTTCTAGAACAGTTATAGCTTTTTGTAGTAGTAGTAGTACTGTTAGCTTCAATAGTAGAAATAGTATTTGATAAAAAGTAATATCGGAGTGATAGCACTTTGACTTTATTTCGAAGCAGTACGCTGACAAAAAGCACTTTTTCTTCCTTACCAGACTTGCGTAAACTGCTACACATTAACGAAGACTATACTTTACGTCGCAAACTGCTAGTCCATCGACCAACAAAAAGCAAGAAAGAGGGGCTAAATGTGTAAAGAACCATTTGGCACTGTGTAACTGGTTTGGTTTACGTTAATGTGTACAATTTTACAAACTGCAAGGTAGCGAGCAGCAGCTCAGCATTAGTCCTTTGAAATTTCGTATGTGCCACAAAGCAAAGTATGTAATAGAGAGAATGGCAATAAAGCTGCATCATTAGTTAGAGCAATGAGTATCATTGCCAAGGTCAATTGTTGCTATTCAAGACTTTGGCTTGCATTATTTGAAAGTGACATCTCGTACTTCCATTTGATTGTCACCTCGTGTCTAGCTTCTAATGCCTACTAGTCGATATACATACTCTGATCATGCCCACGGCATTGAAATGAAGTCTTCGTGTTGTAGACGCTTTGCGAGACGATGGATCATCTGCACGAGTTTCTGGGAGTCGCTATACTATAGATAAATTTTTACAAAGCTCTCGTTCATATATCTTTCTCGTCAATTACATGCAGGTGATCAGCGGCATGCATCACGAAAGCTTGACACTATGAGTATTTGAGGATCGTCTGTTTATTGGCATGCAAGCTAACATGACTATGTTGGCTACTACTACATGCAGACGTAACAGATCAGTCCGACAGGCACTTCTGCCGTATATTTCAAACATCTAGCCATTCAATTACTCCGTGTAGATCATTTTCGAAAATGTCTTGCTCTACTTATTTTCAGCTTTCTTGAGACACAGCAGGAATACGAACGGGGGACCTAGAAGCGAATTCAGTACAAACGGTGTGGCGAAATGGTCCATGATCCTGCGTGTTTACATCTGCTATTGAAACATTCGTGTTAGGCTGCTATCTATGTTAACGAGAGACTAAGTTGTTGCTGCTGGTGGTAAATCGTCATCATCATCATATTTGTAGACTTCGTACAGAGAGAGAAAAACATATACAAACCACCCATGACTGTGCGTCCATGGCCATTATCGTTGGTTTGAAAATCATTTTAGGTCACAAGGGCGCCCCGTCTTGTCGTATATTTCGCTAGCACCTTGATGTCGATCCGCAGTCTTATTTACAAGCGTACGTTGGTTAGACCTTACTACTTACTATTGATCTAAGAAACCGAAAGTTTAAAAGCTATATGTAGCTTCAGACTCTTCATTTGCGCTTTTGCCAACTAGAAAAGGTCTCTGTGGTCCCGTCAAAGGATTCAACAAACGCAACAGCCACAAACAAACTCAACAACACAAGCACAGCGGAATCATAGTCAGTCAACATGATAACCAAGAAAGCCCAACTTACCGTTGTGGTACTGATTCTCGCAATCATCGGCGTTATTGTCGGTGTGATGATGACTCGACAGGCCAGCAGCTCAGCGAGTAAGTCGTCGAGTACTGCTGTTTTGGATGCTACGATCTCCGATGGTAGTTCGTCCACGGCTAATTTGTCCGGTACGAATACGGTTTCAAAGACAAAGAAAAAAAACAATAGCTCTAGCTCCGGCAGCAATTCCATCACTTCGGATCCGTCCTCAGGTACGGATTTATTATACCTGTTGTTGTCTAGTCTCGAGATTATACTTATCTACGCTACGTTATTCTATCACACAGCCAAGTACACGCTCACGGCCTTTGCTATCGGTGACTGGGGTACCACGGTATCACAGGACTCGTGCTGCACCCGGTTTTCTACTTTCAATGATTACGATGTGAATGCCGAAGACATTGTCGCCAATATCATGGATCAGCAAGCAACCGCTGCATCGGCACCACCACAGTGTATTGTCAGCCACGGGTAGGTCATTGTCAAAGGTCTTACTCAACTGAAAGACTAACAATGATGTTCCTTGCTACTACAGTGACAACTTCTATTGGACGGGCATCAACAGTGAAGAGAGCCGTGATTTACGTTTCACAACCACTTTTGAAAGCAAGTACGACGGACCAAACATCAAGAGCGTGCCGTGGGTAAATGTACTGGGTAACCACGACTACGGTGGTGCTAGCTACATTTGCTCGGACGGCAAAGGCCTTACAAAGTGCTCTTCCGCCGATGAATTGGTAAAAGCGCTTTTAAACAAGTTTTCATGGCAGGCAGACTACATGAGCCCAAACGACAACCGCTGGGTCTTGAAGGCTCACTTTTACGTATATACAATTAAAGACAGAACTTCGGGTGTCACTATCGACATTTTCAATGTTAATGCTGGCAATGCCAGTACTCATGGTGCTCAACAGACGTGCTGCCAATGCTACGGCTACGGTAGCGACAAGAAATGTAAGAACGTTGCCCGTGGTGACAAGCTATGTGCGGGTGGTGATACCGAAATGTTTGACGCTTGTTTTGACAAATTCACTGAGTCGAGTGACGACTCACGTAAACAACTTGCTAAGGAGGTAGCCGCGTCCACTGCAACGTGGAAAATTGTCAATAGCCACTACTCGCCCTACGCTCATTACGATGAGGTTGGCATGAAGAAGTGGTTTGAGATTCTTCAAGACTCCGGCGTCCAGCTCTGGATGAACGGCCACACACACGGTGAAAACCACGACTACTCTTCATCTCTCAAAGTTCACTTTGTGAACAATGGTGCAGGTGGTGGAATCCAAAAGGAGTCTGCTAGTGGTATCCCGGAATTTGCTACGGATTCTGTCAAGGCCTTATGGGCTTATGGTGGCCAGGAGTATGGGTTTATGTCTGTAGAGGCTTCGGACGAGTGGTTGAAGCTACAATATCACACGACTGATGATACATGGGTTTTTGCGGAGAACTTTAAGTCAACCACCATTGGTGGTGTGGCTACAAAGCACTGCTGGTATATACCACTTGACGGTAGCAATGGCAAAGAGTGCTAAGCTGAAAGTAGCATATACGAAAGAAGCAGATATATAATATCCATGCAAAAGCTTATAGACTTGTTAATATTGGGCAGCATTGCTAAAGGAATATGTACATTTATGTATACATACGTTGACATGTACACGTCCATGCATCGCTTCTAAAAGTTTGTGGTGAGTGTTGGAAATCACTTTGTTTCTAATACATTCGGTAAAGATTTTTTTTGTCACACTTTATCGTAATTATCGTGTCTAAACGACCAATGCTTTTTTTATACATTTATCGAGGCAAGAATCACCCAGAAATCAGATGTGAGCGTGCAATAATGGGTTTTTCTCGTCCGAGGTTTTTCATGTTTGGCAATCAAATTCATTTGGCAGTTTTTAAATAGTCGAGATTGATAAGTCAGAAACAAGACAATCGTTATGGCAGTAAACAAACGTTTACTTATTATAGGCGTCGTCGTGCTGTGTGCCATAGTAGGTGCTATTGTGGGTGTGATCGTCGCCATTACTTCCGGCTCAGCTTCGACGTCTTCGGAGGAAAATGCCAACTCGGGTGACACGTTTGCTTCTAATGATGGTTACATTCGAAAAGGGACTTCTAATTCCAGTGGCAGTAGTAAATCGGTCACGCCAACTGTAACATCAGACCCGACATCAGGTATGAATTTTTGTATTTTTGAATTTTTGTGGCAGAGTGGAAATTGCTGAATATTTTTGAACTGAAGAATAAATATTATCGACCTATAAGAATGAATATTATTGACCTCCAAGAATAGATATTGTTGACCTCTAAGAATGTATATTGTGTGCATGGTGTGATATTTATAGTAAAGTATACACTTGCTGCCTTTGCAATTGGGGATTGGGGTACAACTGTGACTGCCGACTCTTGCTGCACACGTTCAGACACATACAATAATTATGATATTGTAGCAGAAGATGTTGTGGCAAGTATTATGAATACACAAGCAGGTGATGCAGACATTCCACCAAAGGTTATAATGGGTCATGGTGATAGCTGTTATTGGACAGGTATTAATAGTGAAGAATTACGAGACTCTCGCTTTACGACGACATTTGAAAGCAAATTTAATGGTCAGAACTTGGATTCACTTCCTTTTCTGAGTGTAATGGGTAATCACGACTACGGTGGTGCTAGTTACGTTTGCTCAGATGGTGATAATAACGCTAAATGTAACAGTACGGACGATCTTCTAACAGGTCTAGAAAATAAATTCAAGTGGCAAAAGGATTACATTAGTCCAAATAACAATCGGTGGTTGCTGAAGGACCACTTTTATGTGTATACGATTGAAGACTCGAGTTCCGGTGTTAGCATTGATATTTTCAATGTTGACTCGGGTGATGCTGATGTCCACGCAGCGCAGCAGGTGTGCTGTCAGTGCTATGGTTACGCGGAAGGAGACGATAAATTGTGCGAAGGTGTTGCTCGTGGCGATGATTACTGTTGCGGAGGCGACACGGACATGTACGACGCGTGCTTTGCCAAGTTTACAGAGTGGAGTGATGACTCGCGTACTCAGTTGGCTGAAAAGGCACAGGCGTCTAATGCCACGTGGAAGATTGTTAATAGCCACTATAGTCCCAGTGTGCATTACGCTGAAAAAGGCATGAAGACATGGTTTGATATTTTGGACGGATCTGGTATTCATGCATGGGTGTATGGTCACACTCACGGCGAGAAGCACGACTATTCTGAGTCACTTGGCGTGCACTTTGTAGAAAACGGTGCCGGTGGTGGTATCCAGAAGGAATCTGCCAGTGGTCTTACGACATACGCAGCTGAATATGTGCGCAACATTTGGGCGTACACGGGTAATGAGTATGGTTTCTTCTCTTTGACGGCGTCGGAGGACTGGCTTAAGCTGCAGTACCACACAGCTGATGACTCGTGGGTTTTTGGTTCGAGCATGGACGAGACAACTGCTGGCGGTGTGGCTACGAAGCACTGCTGGTACATTCCGGTTGATGGCACGAAGGGCGAAGAGTGTTCTTCATAAATTTGAATTGCTGTTTTATGTACGTGGCTCAAAGAGGTGCGTACAGCCATGATACATATTGATTGAGTTTGAGACTTTTTTTCTCCTCATAGAAGGAAAAATGCTGGTAGTTGTAGGCCAGTGGTGAGTAGACATGATGAGCTGATGGCAATATATCACGCACTTTATCTCCTCGGTGTTTCTATGACGAAATTGCAAGAGCTCTTTCTTCAAGTTGGTATCTTCACGATTGAGGACTGCATTTGTTAGCTTGTTTTTTTGGTAAATGACACTGAATGAATAGGTTATCAAGAACAAAAACAACAAAAATGAATGGTTTGCATTATGATCTTAGCACGGATCAGTCTCACAATAGCCTCACGTCATTTATACTTCCTCTGTCGTCACCTTATAGTCCAGTAAATAAAGCTATTGCTGCGAAAACAATGCTAGAAATGGCAAAGCCAAATGACGATACTGACGACGAGCTTAACGAGCCATCCATTGACGACGAAGTCGTATCATTAGTGACTCGATCTTTCGAAGTCGTGTCAAGTGTTGGGAAGGCCGAGCCTGACGACGAGGACGAGGAGCTGGAAACGTCCGATATGGATAATCCGGTATCGCACGATTCTACAACAGTCTGAACGCGTTCCTTAACATTAATGCCACTAGTTGTACAATTTGGAAGCTCTTTGAGCATATCCGACATGAAATTGACACAGTCTTCGTCCGAGCAATAGTCAGCATTATCGGTGGTTGTTGTCATCTCCGGACATGAGTCACCAACAGCTGTACCATAAATACTTGAAATTTTTGCAAGTTCTTCCATTGTACAGTCTTGAGCAAGAATCAACGTTGATGTTGCAATTGTCACGGAGAAGAACAAAGTTAAGAGCTTCATTAGTCGAAGGAGGTCTTTTGACAACTCGGTTGTAATGCAATATTACTTTCACAAAGAAAATGAAATAATGCACAAGGTTTCGTATAAGAATTATACATTGATGGCAATAATGACCTTGAAAGAAACTAAACGACTATATCATGAGTCTTACAGGGACAGCCTAATAGATTGATAGACGTCATTGCGTGGGTGATATGGCTACAATAACCACTTTAACTTGAATATGTTTTTATAAGTGTACTACACACAACAAGCACTACCATCGATCCTTTCAAACTCGATCCACCAATACTCATGGCTACTCAAGGATGGGAACGTGATGACGAATTTGCTCAACGTGATAATACTAATGCCTCTACATCTACATCTATGAATGCAACAGCTAGCCAAGATGGTAAAGAAGATGTCTCATTGTCTGGTAGTGTCCAAAAACGGCGTCGCAATTTACTACAAGAGTCGCACTTGGTCTCAGCCGAAGGGTTTAAAAAGGTTCATCGAACGTTTCCGTATCAAGTAGGTGCTGATGTATCAGGACGCGAAGTTCAAGCACTAGCATCTTTGATCAAAATGTACAAACAATGGGCTTTTGATCTCTACCCGGGCCTACACTTTGAGGATTTTGTCGATCGTACAGAGACATTGGGAAAAGGACATCAAGTACAAGGTCTTATGACGGAATTGAGAGAGATGGAAAGGATGAAATTTCTTGAAAAGAAAAGACACAAAGAAGTTGACGAAAGAGACGACGAGAAAGGCAGTAAAGGATCGAAAGTCATACTTTAGATGAGAGATTGATGACTTATCACGTAGCTTACAAACAGCAAGAGATCGTAACTTTATCTATAGGTCATAAGTTTGTCTAACATACCTAATGGAATCAATTGGAACGTCCGGTCTTTTCCAGTGTCGTTTGTTGTCTCAGAGATTCATACAGAACCTCGTTCGTGCGTTGCACGCAAGCAATTTTTGGTACCCCTGGGTCACAATAAGCAGTGTACGTGATGACATGAGTGTACTAGTGTACAAAGCTGGAAATTTGCTTTAGCTTTTGGACAACTTACATGTCGTTGAATCTAAAACTAGACTCGATTTTGTCAGAGTTCACGACGTTAACGTCGAATTCTTGCGGTTTCGTGCTCAAACAACTCTTGAAGTTACTGCTCTCGACGGAGAAATAAATGAAAGACGTATTGGCCGTTTTTCTTCGGGGTATATCGGGAGTACCAACTCAACTGTTGACGTCATCCGTGAATGACAGAGTAATAAAGCTTTGTCATAGCGCAAGAGTTGGAAGACGATAAAAATATGTAAATGCAAACAATCATACCTTGAACGGGTCAATGGTTTCTGCAGTTGATGCTATGCATTCATTGCAGACGAAGAGGTGTGTTGCTTATCTTCACATCAAAGAAGCTAAAATCTTGACCATGTTTTTGAGTCACTAAGTAGAGAAATCTTGCACAAAACAGCGACAAAAAAAATATGGAAATGCGATTCCTGTGCGTCAAGGTTGCATGCAGACAGCATACGAGGTAAGCAGCAGCGTCACGATTATCGTACCAACTCTGTGTAGCATTCATGCAAGCGGTTTGAGGTGCGAAGAACTTATCGTGAAGGTCATGGAGATTACGCATATACTTCAAAACATTATATTCAAACCTCATTAAGACTTCATGATCGGGCCAGACCGCGTCAGTGCCAATGAGGCAATGTCATAGTAAACTTGCGATGGCACTAACGTTTTCAATCTTGTACTTCATCATCACTAAAATCGGCCTCTCGTACAGATACGACACCTCGGAAAACATCTTCTTGAGTTTCTCCATGGCTTTACTTACAAGAAATACACCCACATCGATCCCTTCGCCACCTTTTTGGGCCTCCGTGATGATTACACGGCCGTCATAGCATGTCATTCGAGGGAAGGATGCATTACGGATGTGTACCGTCGAATTCGGCATTGTACATGCCCAAGTGCACCCACGACGAAAACACGAGGTCAGGCCCAAACAAGAAGTTATTGCTCAGCTGAACACAACCGGCGTTGCTGTGCTCTGCCAGGAAGTTGATAGCGTCGCGCAAAAAGATTTCGTCACTCTGTACAATCGATTCTCGCAGGCGTCGAGCGAGCTTTCCTAGCGTTTGATGGGGAAACTGCAGTCATTATTTCGTCACCAGACTGCAATTCACTGGCATTGTACGTCGCCATCTGCGCTGCAGACGACATTTCCTGCGTAATTCGCAAGCAGTCCTAGACGTCGCCGAGCGTTCATAGCAGTCATAACCCGTACATCTTCTCCATGACCGCGAGCTCGCGAGATTAGCACAGTGAACAACGCTGTAATAGCGTCGATGGTACTCACATAAGAAAATTCGTTGACCCCATCCTTATCGAACCCACCACAAGTTGCCGCTTCCTTTATATTCTTCATCATGACTGGAGTAAAATGAATGAATTGATGAGACGTCGGTGGCATTTCTGAGCTTAATCATTTGTCTTTTAACAACTCCAGCCTCCTCTTGAACAACTCGAAACTCCGGGTGAGGCATGCTCGATGGAGCTCCCGATCCCCCGAGCAGTTGCCGGTCGTGATTCACAACCAAACGATGTTGTTTTTCCACACCGCTGTTAGTGTTGACCCCATATCTTCATTAGCGTGAGCATGGCCTCTGCATCAAAGAGCATATGACTGAATTCCACCCCAGTGGCCAACCCTCCATCGGCCAAAAGTGTCCCTTTCACACAAAAAATTTCTGTGTCACGCATTTTTGCCGGAATCAAGTCCAACGAACGCTCCTCTATCGCTTGTTCTGTTGTCATGGAATTTGACAGATTTGCCTCCTGATAGTCGTTTTCATTTGTTAGCTTGACATTCAGGACCTTTGTCTTAGGGTTGACATAAGATTCTCCTACGAGAATGGGGTAGTCTTGCTCAACGAGGTTGACGAACGAAGATTGTAGCTTTTCGAGACTATAAGACGAAGACGAAGGTGGAAAGATGTACAGAATCGTCAAATTAACGCTCAGCAAGGCGTCTACAGGCGACAATGGCACAGATGCTCATCCGAATTTTGAGTTCATATTTGCAATATCGGTGTCTTGGTACGCGTTTGGACAAACTCGAAATAGTAAGGCCTTTTTTCCCTTTTCAAAAGTAGTTTGCGACGTGAAATATGAGCAGTAGAAGTCCGACGTCCCCTGTACCTCTTTCATTCTAGCGTCACTACTACAGCTGCTGTCCACGAGTAGCTGAAAACCCCATCCAATGCTACTGCTTCCTCCTGACCTGTTTGTACGAAGCACGCGCGGCTCCTCGGTTCCGTCTCTCGCTCTCGAGACGATTTGCTACGCAATGTGCAACGGCTGCAGTGTCGTCTGGCTACAGCGTATTATGGCAATCTACACGCGTAAAAATTATTTACGGTGTGACACCTTTGTCTATGTATTTTGTCGGCTGCGTTCTTGTTGCAGGCTAGCGTTAACGGACTGTTGAATGGTTAGTGTTATAAGCTATGGTTCCGTTAGCACGCAAGAGACAAATGCAGCAATTACACAGTTTGGAGTAGCGAAAGGCAAACCTATAGAACAAAGTTCAGGAGGGTAGTGAGTGCTGGCTGATATCTTGAATGAGACTGCTTGCTCGTCAGCTAAGTTACACTAAACATTCTGGCAAATATAATTTCTCACATAGGCCACTACCATTTCAGAAGCCGTCGTTGTAGAGCATATCCTAAATTATTCTCAAGAGTATTGAATTGCTTGAGAAATTTGCTCTTCGGACAAGTCAGAGCTACTCATAACCGTCGTCATATCACACACTCGGCGTCTTTCACAATATGTACGCAGGACCCACGGGCTCTTCAAATAATTGGATCACCAATCAGGGTGGTTAGAATCGGAAGATAATACTTGGATCTCCGGTAAGCACGCCGTAACATTGCCTATCTATTCGAGTATAGACACGGTCAACGCAGTTGCAAAAAAACGTGTGCAAGCCGTGCAGTCGGAATACATTTAGTGCTAAGCACCCGATGTGCCAAAGTTCACTTGTATCTTCGGAAAGCCTACGGGTCACATTGCTGGTGTTTGTAGTACCGATTTATGTAAAAACACGATCAACACAAGACAGTGCAAGCTAGTAACGCCGACAGAAGGTGTTTGTGCGATCGAATACGCGGTACTTGACGCAAGACGTGCTGAGACACAATCAATTTTTTCGAGAACTTACTAGTTAATACGAACATGAAACTTTACGATGCCATGTCGCTGGTGGCGATGGCCGCTCACGCGTGCGATGGTTTGAATTTCTCCTTTCAAAGCAACTTGAATGGATGGTATTCCTGCCCCAGGTACACCGTTGCAATAAACGGAACCTCTGATGACCATGATGCCGAATGCGCTGTATTCAGTGTGCCGCTTTGTTATCCTGGATTTTGCAAGGTACCCGACTGTGTGAACCCCAGCGTCGACATGTTTGTGAAGCGGATACCTGCTGCAAAAGACCCAACAACTGCATCAAATTTTTGGCTGCTGTCAGATGATGCGGGCTCATCATCAACTTCTCGTAAGGCGTACTTTGACTTGTTACCTTCACGTTTGTACATACTAACTGTTTTTCTGCAGTGGAAAAGTATATGGTACGACTATATACCAGATTGGGTGATTCTGTAAACGTTTAGACCATGGACCGACGTGGAACTGGTCGCAGTACATTGCTGGATTGCGTCGTAGCACAAGTGGGTGTGAATGAAGAAATCGACCCATGAAAGTTTCTGCGTGTGCTTAAGCTCTGCAAAGGAAGTACGGAAGCCTCTCGGCATTTTCTACCACAAGCGCTGCAAAGGATGTAGCAACGTTCTTTTTGGACTACACAAATGGTGCATATACTATCGTGTACGGTTGGAACTATGGAAGTGCGCTTGCGGAACGTTTAATGCATCTGAATTGTCCTCAAGTGACGGGATATGTTCTGGATGATATTGCCACGACTTCAGGAGCGACCCGAAATAAAAGCTATTACGTGTCAATGGCAGACATTGATAGTGGAGACATTGGTGATGCATTTATGGCACTGTGCGCGACGACGCGCGAGTGCCGCAAGCACTTTTGGTCGAGAAGCCTTGCAAATACTCTCCAAGATTTGATGACGCAACTTGACGATGAACCAAAGTCAGCGTGTGCTGCGCTAATAACCAAAGCGGCTGGCGACAAGATTACCGATCCGGCCTCGCATGTATTACGGAATGTTCTAATGCTCCTGCTCTTGACCGAGAAAACACGATATATATAATCCCTCCTCTTGTGTACAGACTTTGTCGTTGTGGGAAGGTATTGACATACATTTTCACGCTTTTCGACGTTGCGTCTTCGTCTACAACACACGATGACGATCGGTTTGGATCGAATATTCTGTACCTTGTCCAGTTTTCTGAGTATTGGGAAAAACCGACGCCATTTATGGCAGAAATGACCTTGCGATTTACAAGTGCAACCGTTTCAGGTGGAGATATGGCGTCACTTGTCCCGCTTTACTGTGCTTGTTCGAAAGAAAAGTCAGCTGTATGCGACCACCTTAGAGTCGGAAGCTACTCTGCCAACGGCACTATCTACGAGGTGGACGAGTATTGCAACAAAAGTGCAAAGATACCTACTCAAGCAAGCGTTTTATTTATGAGCACTAAATTGAACCCGATAGCACATTACAAATATGCTGAACATTTGATGAAAACACTGGATGGCAACAAGAAAGAGTTGGTTGCGTTCGAGTATGTTTCTACTGGAACAATCAGTGGTCTCGAACTTAGAGTAGAAGAAAAACATTTATGCGGCATGAAGCTACTGTTGTCGTACGTGACCAATGACGACGATTTGGAGCTTCTTGACAAGTCTTGCGTCGACGAGACACCCCAGTTCAATATGGATATGACGCTTGCGTCTTGGTACACTTATATGAAGACGGACGATGCCTATGACGGAGATTATTATGAAGACATAGTTGACATTTGCTACGCAAACTTAGCGGTTTGCCTGGATAACGAAGCCATTTTAGCTGGTAAGGAGCCTACAGCATGATGAAAGGCGACAATAAATTTGGAGTTTTGCTTCATATTGATAATATTCTCAATAATCGTTGGTAAAACTCATTTTGTTTGTAGAATGAGACTTGAAAATGTCGATATACTCTTCAGCACAAGTCTTGGTATGACTGTAGTCGGGATAAAAACGCCGGCGTTGATGACAATATGTTATGTCAGAGCACTCCTCATGGGGCTCTGTGAGCTCTTTGGATGCGCAGGTATGGATCTCAATGCACGCGTGTAACGTGCTGCAGGTGACTACGTCCGCTTTGCGGTGGTCGTGTCTTGCAAAGGCTTCAAGTTGCCGGATCACCTCCGTCCAGTAAACCACTTCTTCCTATGCCGTCATCTGATTGTTGCGGAACACTTACACCGGTTACACAAAAATGTGTATTTTACATACACACCTGCCACACCATTGTGGTGTAGCTGTACCTTGGGTACACTGGTAGGTTGATGTAACCGTACCTAAGGTACGAAGGGTCACATAGTCACGTGGTCACTATACTTAGTTAAGTATACTGACTATACATGTTTACATATTAGGAGGCTACAGAGCCAGATCAATAGTGACTAGCAAAAAGTATAGAGTAGGTGCTACTATATTTAGTGCTAAAAAAAAGCATTTCTATGAATCAATTTTAAACCTCCTCTGAATATCATTTGTTGCTAGAGCGTTATCGTCCTTGTTGTATAAAGGAAGTGAATCATAGATACTGGTCTCTTGGAGACGTGAATGTTACAACCAAAGGGCACAAGCTTGTTCAGCTAGCATTGGGAGGTTTAGTAACCCTAAGACATACAGCTCTTTAAGCTTGTCTTCCTCGGCACTTAGTGCATAAGTAGCTTAGCTACAGTAGCTAGGCTACACCTGGTAGCACTTGTAGTCAATCCCGCACCTGGGTTTGCGACTACTACTCTGTGTGAGAATGGACATCGATGAGATGTCAGCGGTTGGCCTGTCACGGCATGACAGGAAGGGTTGCAGAAGCTGCTCCCTATCCTTGGCCCTAAAGGCGGGGGGGGGGGGGGGGGGGGGGGCGAAGAGGGCGCGCCCGCCCGGGGCCCGCCCCCCCCGCCCCCCCCCCCCCCCCCCCCCCCCCCCCCCGCCCCCCCCCGCCCCCCCCCCCCCCCCCCCCCCCCCCCCCCCCCCCCCCCCCCCCCCCCCCCCCCCCCCCCCCCCCCCCCCCCCCCCCCCCCCCCCCCCCCCCCCCCCCCCCCCCCCCCCCCCCCCCCCCCCCCCCCCCCCCCCCCCCCCCCCCCCCCCCCCCCCCCCCCCCCCCCCCCCCCCCCCCCCCCCCCCCCCCCCCCCCCCCCCCCCCCCCCCCCCCCCCCCCCCCCCCCCCCCCCCCCCCCCCCCCCCCCCCCCCCCCCCCCCCCCCCCCCCCCCCCCCCCCCCCCCCCCCCCCCCCCCCCCCCCCCCCCCCCCCCCCCCCCCCCCCCCCCCCCCCCCCCCCCCCCCCCCCCCCCCCCCCCCCCCCCCCCCCCCCCCCCCCCCCCCCCCCCCCCCCCCCCCCCCCCCCCCCCCCCCCCCCCCCCCCCCCCCCCCCCCCCCCCCCCCCCCCCCCCCCCCCCCCCCCCCCCCCCCCCCCCCCCCCCCCCCCCCCCCCCCCCCCCCCCCCCCCCCCCCCCCCCCCCCCCCCCCCCCCCCCCCCCCCCCCCCCCCCCCCCCCCCCCCCCCCCCCCCCCCCCCCCCCCCCCCCCCCCCCCCCCCCCCCCCCCCCCCCCCCCCCCCCCCCCCCCCCCCCCCCCCCCCCCCCCCCCCCCCCCCCCCCCCCCCCCCCCCCCCCCCCCCCCCCCCCCCCCCCCCCCCCCCCCCCCCCCCCCCCCCCCCCCCCCCCCCCCCCCCCCCCCCCCCCCCCCCCCCCCCCCCCCCCCCCCCCCCCCCCCCCCCCCCCCCCCCCCCCCCCCCCCCCCCCCCCCCCCCCCCCCCCCCCCCCCCCCCCCCCCCCCCCCCCCCCCCCCCCCCCCCCCCCCCCCCCCCCCCCCCCCCCCCCCCCCCCCCCCCCCCCCCCCCCCCCCCCCCCCCCCCCCCCCCCCCCCCCCCCCCCCCCCCCCCCCCCCCCCCCCCCCCCCCCCCCCCCCCCCCCCCCCCCCCCCCCCCCCCCCCCCCCCCCCCCCCCCCCCCCCCCCCCCCCCCCCCCCCCCCCCCCCCCCCCCCCCCCCCCCCCCCCCCCCCCCCCCCCCCCCCCCCCCCCCCCCCCCCCCCCCCCCCCCCCCCCCCCCCCCCCCCCCCCCCCCCCCCCCCCCCCCCCCCCCCCCCCCCCCCCCCCCCCCCCCCCCCCCCCCCCCCCCCCCCCCCCCCCCCCCCCCCCCCCCCCCCCCCCCCCCCCCCCCCCCCCCCCCCCCCCCCCCCCCCCCCCCCCCCCCCCCCCCCCCCCCCCCCCCCCCCCCCCCCCCCCCCCCCCCCCCCCCCCCCCCCCCCCCCCCCCCCCCCCCCCCCCCCCCCCCCCCCCCCCCCCCCCCCCCCCCCCCCCCCCCCCCCCCCCCCCCCCCCCCCCCCCCCCCCCCCCCCCCCCCCCCCCCCCCCCCCCCCCCCCCCCCCCCCCCCCCCCCCCCCCCCCCCCCCCCCCCCCCCCCCCCCCCCCCCCCCCCCCCCCCCCCCCCCCCCCCCCCCCCCCCCCCCCCCCCCCCCCCCCCCCCCCCCCCCCCCCCCCCCCCCCCCCCCCCCCCCCCCCCCCCCCCCCCCCCCCCCCCCCCCCCCCCCCCCCCCCCCCCCCCCCCCCCCCCCCCCCCCCCCCCCCCCCCCCCCCCCCCCCCCCCCCCCCCCCCCCCCCCCCCCCCCCCCCCCCCCCCCCCCCCCCCCCCCCCCCCCCCCCCCCCCCCCCCCCCCCCCCCCCCCCCCCCCCCCCCCCCCCCCCCCCCCCCCCCCCCCCCCCCCCCCCCCCCCCCCCCCCCCCCCCCCCCCCCCCCCCCCCCCCCCCCCCCCCCCCCCCCCCCCCCCCCCCCCCCCCCCCCCCCCCCCCCCCCCCCCCCCCCCCCCCCCCCCCCCCCCCCCCCCCCCCCCCCCCCCCCCCCCCCCCCCCCCCCCCCCCCCCCCCCCCCCCCCCCCCCCCCCCCCCCCCCCCCCCCCCCCCCCCCCCCCCCCCCCCCCCCCCCCCCCCCCCCCCCCCCCCCCCCCCCCCCCCCCCCCCCCCCCCCCCCCCCCCCCCCCCCCCCCCCCCCCCCCCCCCCCCCCCCCCCCCCCCCCCCCCCCCCCCCCCCCCCCCCCCCCCCCCCCCCCCCCCCCCCCCCCCCCCCCCCCCCCCCCCCCCCCCCCCCCCCCCCCCCCCCCCCCCCCCCCCCCCCCCCCCCCCCCCCCCCCCCCCCCCCCCCCCCCCCCCCCCCCCCCCCCCCCCCCCCCCCCCCCCCCCCCCCCCCCCCCCCCCCCCCCCCCCCCCCCCCCCCCCCCCCCCCCCCCCCCCCCCCCCCCCCCCCCCCCCCCCCCCCCCCCCCCCCCCCCCCCCCCCCCCCCCCCCCCCCCCCCCCCCCCCCCCCCCCCCCCCCCCCCCCCCCCCCCCCCCCCCCCCCCCCCCCCCCCCCCCCCCCCCCCCCCCCCCCCCCCCCCCCCCCCCCCCCCCCCCCCCCCCCCCCCCCCCCCCCCCCCCCCCCCCCCCCCCCCCCCCCCCCCCCCCCCCCCCCCCCCCCCCCCCCCCCCCCCCCCCCCCCCCCCCCCCCCCCCCCCCCCCCCCCCCCCCCCCCCCCCCCCCCCCCCCCCCCCCCCCCCCCCCCCCCCCCCCCCCCCCCCCCCCCCCCCCCCCCCCCCCCCCCCCCCCCCCCCCCCCCCCCCCCCCCCCCCCCCCCCCCCCCCCCCCCCCCCCCCCCCCCCCCCCCCCCCCCCCCCCCCCCCCCCCCCCCCCCCCCCCCCCCCCCCCCCCCCCCCCCCCCCCCCCCCCCCCCCCCCCCCCCCCCCCCCCCCCCCCCCCCCCCCCCCCCCCCCCCCCCCCCCCCCCCCCCCCCCCCCCCCCCCCCCCCCCCCCCCCCCCCCCCCCCCCCCCCCCCCCCCCCCCCCCCCCCCCCCCCCCCCCCCCCCCCCCCCCCCCCCCCCCCCCCCCCCCCCCCCCCCCCCCCCCCCCCCCCCCCCCCCCCCCCCCCCCCCCCCCCCCCCCCCCCCCCCCCCCCCCCCCCCCCCCCCCCCCCCCCCCCCCCCCCCCCCCCCCCCCCCCCCCCCCCCCCCCCCCCCCCCCCCCCCCCCCCCCCCCCCCCCCCCCCCCCCCCCCCCCCCCCCCCCCCCCCCCCCCCCCCCCCCCCCCCCCCCCCCCCCCCCCCCCCCCCCCCCCCCCCCCCCCCCCCCCCCCCCCCCCCCCCCCCCCCCCCCCCCCCCCCCCCCCCCCCCCCCCCCCCCCCCCCCCCCCCCCCCCCCCCCCCCCCCCCCCCCCCCCCCCCCCCCCCCCCCCCCCCCCCCCCCCCCCCCCCCCCCCCCCCCCCCCCCCCCCCCCCCCCCCCCCCCCCCCCCCCCCCCCCCCCCCCCCCCCCCCCCCCCCCCCCCCCCCCCCCCCCCCCCCCCCCCCCCCCCCCCCCCCCCCCCCCCCCCCCCCCCCCCCCCCCCCCCCCCCCCCCCCCCCCCCCCCCCCCCCCCCCCCCCCCCCCCCCCCCCCCCCCCCCCCCCCCCCCCCCCCCCCCCCCCCCCCCCCCCCCCCCCCCCCCCCCCCCCCCCCCCCCCCCCCCCCCCCCCCCCCCCCCCCCCCCCCCCCCCCCCCCCCCCCCCCCCCCCCCCCCCCCCCCCCCCCCCCCCCCCCCCCCCCCCCCCCCCCCCCCCCCCCCCCCCCCCCCCCCCCCCCCCCCCCCCCCCCCCCCCCCCCCCCCCCCCCCCCCCCCCCCCCCCCCCCCCCCCCCCCCCCCCCCCCCCCCCCCCCCCCCCCCCCCCCCCCCCCCCCCCCCCCCCCCCCCCCCCCCCCCCCCCCCCCCCCCCCCCCCCCCCCCCCCCCCCCCCCCCCCCCCCCCCCCCCCCCCCCCCCCCCCCCCCCCCCCCCCCCCCCCCCCCCCCCCCCCCCCCCCCCCCCCCCCCCCCCCCCCCCCCCCCCCCCCCCCCCCCCCCCCCCCCCCCCCCCCCCCCCCCCCCCCCCCCCCCCCCCCCCCCCCCCCCCCCCCCCCCCCCCCCCCCCCCCCCCCCCCCCCCCCCCCCCCCCCCCCCCCCCCCCCCCCCCCCCCCCCCCCCCCCCCCCCCCCCCCCCCCCCCCCCCCCCCCCCCCCCCCCCCCCCCCCCCCCCCCCCCCCCCCCCCCCCCCCCCCCCCCCCCCCCCCCCCCCCCCCCCCCCCCCCCCCCCCCCCCCCCCCCCCCCCCCCCCCCCCCCCCCCCCCCCCCCCCCCCCCCCCCCCCCCCCCCCCCCCCCCCCCCCCCCCCCCCCCCCCCCCCCCCCCCCCCCCCCCCCCCCCCCCCCCCCCCCCCCCCCCCCCCCCCCCCCCCCCCCCCCCCCCCCCCCCCCCCCCCCCCCCCCCCCCCCCCCCCCCCCCCCCCCCCCCCCCCCCCCCCCCCCCCCCCCCCCCCCCCCCCCCCCCCCCCCCCCCCCCCCCCCCCCCCCCCCCCCCCCCCCCCCCCCCAGGATCAATGCGTACACTGCATAATCTATAATAGATCTACTGTAGTAGCTCAGACTTTCGAGAAACGATTGCATGGCTTTGAGTGTCGTTGGCAATGGTAGGGCGACCAAGGACTGGAGGTCCTTTGGGTGGGCCTCTAGTACTTGGTCCGAGACCCGGTGACCGAGATAGTCTACCTTTCGGCACTTCCACGAGCTCTTGACAAATTCCAATAGTCACACACATCTAACAACCGCTCCACCTTTTTGCACAACATATCCCACGAGCTGGCCGGTATCCGAATGTCGTTTATGTAGGACCGCCAACCCAGTACCAAGGGACCCGTCTGTACATCAGGGTTCCCCATCGTAAACAAGTCTTCGGTCTCCTCTGTACCAGCTCCTTGAGAGATACGTAAAAAAACATACAAAGCATTATACAAGAGTCTCTGATATATCTGTGGCGCATTCTTGAGTCCAAATGGCACCCGTGGCCATTCAAGTAGCCAGTGGGGTGACGAAGGCTGAGATCTTTCTCGCACTTTCGGTCATGCTGACGACCCAAAAACCACTTGACATGTCCAGGAAGCAGTACCACAATGCTCCGTTCAGGTCCTCCAATAATTCGTTGATCAGAGGCATAGGGTAGACCATAAGCTAGGTCAAGTTCACCAAACGATAATTAATGCACAGCCGGATATCCACTCAATTTCTTCATAATAATGACGATTGGGCTGGCCCATGGCGAAGTAGAGGGCTGGATGATCTTTGCAAATAATAGTCCCTTGATCAGATCGGCCAACTTTCTTTGAACTGGAAGGCCGCCTTCCGTACACGTAGTGCAATCGGCCTGGCATTACCCACATCTATGTCACAAATAGCTCCTCGAGCTGCCGGTGATAAGGCGTTACCCTTTCCCATGAGAAGATGTCGTCTTCTCCATAAGTATACAGATTCCTGACTCAGTCGGTCCGTGTTTCCGTCAGAGTCAGGAATCTGTATATCTTCCAACTTGATACTCGTGGGTGAAAGGTCTACCTTCGGTATGATAGCCCACCCTTGGCATACATTTTCGGCCCAGAGTTCCCCACTTTCGAACGTGCGCACTTGGTCATCCGCTTGTGACGATTCTACCAGCGGTCCTTCACCTTCTTCCGTCTGGTCGACCTGATGATCCACCTGGTCAACCTGATGATCCACCTGGTCAACCTGATGATCTACCTGGTCAATCTGATGATCTACCGATTCGGCCTTATGGTCCTCGACCTGGATGACATGGTCATCACTGGAATAGGTACCCTTTGTAGCCTTACTGTCCTCTCATGGCGTCTTAAGTGTTTACAGAACAAATAATGCTCATATTACCGTGATACAACAGAGTCCACCACGAAAGCATGGCTGAAGACGTGGATTGTATCGACAGCGAGAGTACTAGCGGCGGTAGGGATTGTACCGTTAGTGGACAGCGCGCATAACTGGGCTCGTCTGCGAGGGTTAGGTTTGTTTCATGACAAACAGCTAAGACTCTGTGACCCCCGGCGCCGCAGCACTTTCAGTGCGATGGTATTTGAACCAAAATTCGGGCTGTTCAAAGAATTCGATGAGGACCCAAACCCATCAGCGCGATTAACGCTTTACCTTCATTTATCCGTGTCGGTGCTACTTATAGGTCACTTTTTACGTCTGACTTTCCTCAATTCGCCTGGACCGCGAAAAACAGTTTTTCAGCTGCCGTCACCACCGCGGAAGAGGCGCGGTGCCTGGGGCAGCTCAAATCTTTTCATACCGTCGGGAGACCTGGCTATAAAGAATTGGACGCCATCAGAAGACTCCAGCAGAACGAATTTACTCGGTTTTTTCAGCAAAAGAAACGTAACTTGGCAGTGGCTACAGCCGATAGGCGCTTCGTCAAGCAAAATATCCGGGAGTTTCGTAAACAAGTCCGTATCGAATGGTTGTCGGCTTGGCGCGGGATGCCTCCGCGCGATCGATCGGAGGCGTGGTGTATTCAGGAAACCTATGTCTCAACTTCCGAGAAAGCTGGTCTGGAGCAGCAGTGGCGGCGACGAAGCTGTTAATTTGATAATGATTGGATAAATGAAAGTAATGTAGTGTACGTTCGTTTAAAGTGTATTGATTCCGTTTTGACGTATTGACGTATTTCTATCGCAGCATTGAGTAAACTAAATGTTGCTTCATTTCTACGTCTCTTATCTTGATGTGCAGTTTAATCAGTCATAATCTTACAATCTCCATCTTGCGTAACTTGTTCGGCAACAGTAATCGCTTCTCGCTTGACAGTTTTGCCTCGCACTCATTTATTGCGGCTGCATCTTCCGCCGTTTTCAAAGCTGTCAGTATGTCTTCAAATCTGCAAAAGTAGAGAGTTCAACCAATTAATTAAAAGCCGCAACGAGCAAAATTGTTGTAACGAACCGGCGCTGCGTCATCTCGTGTGCCTTCTCCAGTTGCACCAACTTCCTTTCCTGGTCCTGTACCAAATTTTTTCTTGCCTCTAACTTCATCTGTAGCTCCTCAACTGACGCTAAAAGGTGGCTATGCGTCACTACTACACCATCTTGAGACATGGAACCCTCCAGTAGCTCCTTTGTCCATTGCGCATTCTCCTGATACCGCTCGAACGCATGATGGCGCATCACACGAAGCTGCTGTCTCATCTCTCGCGATATTTCGAGTGGCGCAGCGTTTTCGGGCGGAACGGGCACCTGTTTAGCGCGATCAAAGCGAACCTGTTGCATTTGCATCTGGGTACTCAGTCAACTTTACTGAATGGGCAATTTTGTCAAAATCAAAATTGTAAAATTGAATAGACCAATCATCTTGTTTCTACAGTCTCCTCCTTTGGAAGATTGAGCAAATAAGAGCGCGGTGCTTCATAAGCATCAGAGCACGACAGGTATACTGGAGTACAAACCGGTGTCCCGAGGGTTAAACCTTCGACTAATGTCATTATAATAGCGACTGACTATATATTGGAGCCAAAAGCGTTTATATGATTATTTATTCCTGTTTGCACACATTTTTCTATCAAAACTTCTGTATATCATTGATGTGATTTTTAATGAGGCTAACGTGACAACGTTAGCCTCATCAACACGGCCTTAATTTTACTTCATACGACAATGAATATTGATTGAGTGCCTGATCTAGCAACAATCTTTGACGTTCTGTCAACTAAAATTGTTTAAATCTACAACACTTTTGTCTCCAGTGCTACGGCTATAAGCGCGAATCTGTAGCAACTAACAATGGCAAGCTTCGAGTGCCAAGATGAACGATCTGATTTTTGAGGTTAGTGGCATGAGTAGGACCTTGCCAAAAGAACTATTTGATGCTTAAGGTGATCGGCATGAAAAAGAGTCTCTGGTCCTGTGGAGGCCAAATAAAGAAAAGGGACTAAACAGACCCAGCACCGGCAAGTTTTATTCTGCCATAAGTTGTGTCCTTATCAATGAGCGCACGCAACGTCTTTGCCAAATGATATCGCCATTTTGGAACCTACCTGAGGTCATTTGTAATTGATAGCATAGTACCTGTCGAGGTGACTAAACACAAGGGTCTCTACTGCTGTATCATCAACTTTTTTTCTTTCTCTTTTTTGGCTTATGAGAGAGCACCATTCAGCTCTCTCATGCTTTCTATTGTCGAACAAGTCAAGTAGTTAAAGGTGTCTAGCATTACAACGTTTCGACATACCATACCTTGACCACTTGTATGTATCTTATTTCTGTCATTTTGCAGCTAATACGTTGCAAAACCTTAAGGAAGCCTTTTCTTCACCAACACAGCAAATTCTCGGGTCTAGTCGCTGTTCTGCGGGAAGTCTTGACCACACTTAAGGTCAGAATTGCAGTTGCGGGGATACAGCGTTGAAGTCTTTTCAATTTGAATAGTAGTGTGGGTGATGCCCTTGGAGAGGAGGTAGCGCTGAGCAGCGTGCAGTGCAGTCTCAGCATCATCCGAGACCAGATGCACGCTTAGCGATGGTAAACCGGCGCTTAATGACCAGATGTGCAGGTCATGCACAGCCACAACAGAAGAACAGTGACGCAGACCGCGCTCAATCTCATCGGCATGAATGCCATCGGGCGTGCCCTCCATCAGCACATGCACACTGTCACGGACAATACCAACCGTCGTGCCTAGGACCAGCACAGAGAAAATGAAAGTGGCAATAGGGTCTGCAATCTGCCACTCCGGCTTATACCAGATGAGTCCCCCAGCAATGCACACACCGATGCTCTGAATGAAGTCGCCAAGCGCGTGTATGTAGGCCGCCTGAATGTTTAAGTTTTCCAGCTTTTTATGAGATGACAAGGAGACTTGACCGTTTTCCAAACTTTCGTATCCGTGCGAGTGGTTATGGGAGGAATCGTGGCTACTGCTTGTACTTCCATGACCATGTCCATGGCTGTCTCCTCCGTCATTGTGACCATGGTCGCTATCTCCTGCGTGACTGTGACCATGATCATTACCTCCTGCATGACTATGACCATGGCTGCTACCTCCTCCGTGACTGTGACCGTGTCCCAAGATCTGCATTAGAATCAGGTTTACAAAAAGCCCAATGCAGGCCACAATAAACATGAGTTTGCCATTCACGTGTTCCTTCGGATTAGGCTCCAGACACTCCATGAATCTCTCCACCGCGGCATAGACTAACACTCCTGTAAGGACCCAAATGACCAAGACACTTGTAACGGCGCCAATCACTTCGGCACGTTGAAAGCCAAAACTCAAACGTTTAGATGCTGGTAACGTGCTTACCCAAATGGCAAAGAGCGAGATACAGAAGCCCGCTACGTCCGACAATAAATGCGCAGCATCCGTCATAATTGCCAAACTACCGGCTAGAAAACCTCCTATGATTTCGGCACACATGAAGAGCAGTGAGCAGACGCAAGCGAGCTGAAGCTTTCGTTGTGCGCGTTTTGCATTCTCCTTGAGCGTATTACGACGTGAGTTCTTAGGCTTGAAAGTAGACGGTAGACCCTTTAATGGCATTGTCTCTTCCATACTGATGGAAGTATTACGGTGCCCCATATAATAAAGGTCTCTGTGAAGTAGACGGTAAAAGCGTTTTTGGGGGTATACAAAAATCATTTGAAAAGAGAATAAATAGAACGACAAATGTAATATACAGCATCAAATGAGGTGTCATTGATTTATTATGCCTCATGGACGAAATAACCTTTCAAATTCTATGCGATTGTACGATCAACAACGTGACAGCCCCGTGGCTTTGTCCAATAATTGACGACAACATTGTCCATTGGTGACGGCAAGCTTCCTACCATTCATTACCAGACCAGATCAAACGACGAACTCAAAGGATTTCACGACCCGATTTTTGTTCCCACTCGTGAGACTGAACTCCTTTGCATCATGGGATTTTCACAGCGTTTTGCGATAGGCAATTCATGGGCTCCTGGTGCGTAAACAGAAGTGTCTATGTCCGATGCGTATCGGGCGAGTCCGACAAGAATAATGTCAACAATACCGCATCGATAGGTTCAATGACATGATCCCTTAGTGACCTTTTATCAATCTTAGTCGGAAAAAAGTACACTTTGTCCGACGGCAGTTTAAATCATGTCAAGTGAATCCTGATATACAACACGCAAAACAAGGCCAGAATACTTATGGTGAGCTCGTAGCGTCCGTATGTTTCATTTTTACGATAGGCTGCACATACAAACTTTGATAAAGACTAAACCGAACATTCCTCAATGTGAACCCTATCGCTGCTGTAAGCACCGTGCCAATGGAGAAAAAGACAAGCGCGTAGAACTATCTCGTAGAAAATGATACCCATCAATGACTTCTATAGCTCTAGCAGCTGCAGAAACATCTACAGCCATACCATCACGACGGAATGACGGGGCATCAGCTGCTCAACGACGCCAAGGACTGCTTTACACCACCACAGGGTACGACGCGCAGTCGGCTAAGCCGCACATGTTGCTTCCCCGTGCGATCTGGAAAAAGCCGTCCATGCCCCACTTGGAACCCCAACTGTTCTTAACAATCCAGTGCTTCTTGCCGTCCTCAACGCCGTAACCCACAGACAGAACTGCATGGTTGACGTCCTTCTCACCTGAGCGGCATTTTGTCGACTCATACACTCCAGATTTGTAGAAACGGAAGTCGGATACCACCTGAAAGGCAATACTAACGGGGCCAATCAAGCCCACGACAGCCTCCAGCTCTTTCTCATTGCGCGACGTAATATTCACCACCTGATTCACTTGCACACCAACATGGTAGGTGTTGAACTTGCACTTACCCTCCTTTGCTTCGTAAGGGTAGGTCTACAATATAAATACAGAAAGCAATAAAAAAAGATTAGGCTCTGCACGCAAAAAAAGCTACAGAATAACTATTACTCACGTCCTCCTTGTCCAAGCCTCCATTGTACTTAACGTACTCGAAGGCATGTGACGGTAGTCCTCCCTTGCAGCCATGATTGTCAAAGTTCTGTGCACAATCCAGCAAGTTCTGCTCCGATAGGATCGTAAACTTGCCATGTTTGAGCTTCACATGGCTCTCAAGACATCCTGTCGTAGAGAATGTCCAGCACGACCCGCACTTGCCCTGATTTTTGACGGGAGACACTGCTCCATCAGCTTTCCAGTCTTTTTCCGCAGGGACTTGACCATATGTCACGTCATTTACAGTCGTTGTAGCTGAGCATTCCTGCGGAGTTCCCAAGTACCAGGTCTGGAACTCGTCCCACGTCGTGTCTGCAAACTCGTTGAGCTCCATCGTAAAGCTTTTGTTGGTCTTACTATTGTGCGCAGCCACAGAGCGTGCATTGATCTCAAAAATGCCTTTGCGAAGCTCATTCTGAATGGACGAGTCGTAGCTCTTCCCATGTTCAGCTTTCCAGACTTCAAAGAGGCTGTCGAGCTCGTTAAAAGTTGACGGGACCTCTGTTAGCTCCCACGAGATTGTCTGCTTTTCTTTAAAGCATTTAAAAACAGCGGGAGGCAGTAGGTCCGCCTCTTTACGCGTGAAACAGGACGACGGAACGGCTGCGCAGATGCACCAGGCGCAGTGATTTTGTATGCACATTTCTTTGCTCTTGTATATTGTACATGATTCAGTTTCTTCTCCAGTCAATAACAAAGACAGTTTAAGGTAGTTCTGTGCTTTAACATTCGAGACAATGACCAGGAAGGACAACGCAAGGGCGTTAAAGGACTTCATTAGATCTCGGAATGTGCTTTAATGGAAAGATCTGAGATCTTAAGAGATTGTGCTAGAAGTTTCACTTTAGTGACACATGTCTGTGAAATCAATTCTTGTCTTTTATATCATGGTATTTTATTTTTGCTATTATAAAATATATTAATTGTTTTTAAATTGACTAAAATATTAGTTTACAGTCAAGAAAGCCCTTTTAATTAAAGCTTGCTCTATCTTTAACTTACAGTAGCTTCCCTATAACTGTTCGTGTGGCACCTTTTTAAACAAATATAGCTACATATGCTCGGTTTTCTTCATCACAGAGCTCCTCATTGTATCATTTCTCCATTGGTCATGACCGACAAGTCTCTTCACGATCGTGGTGATGCAGTGAGCTCAGATGATAATGGGCCAATGCCATTACCAATGCCGGCTCAACCGACCAAGAAAAAACACAAGAAGCTTCCATTTGAATCTGCTTATCTTGCTAATTTGCCTAGTGCAGCCATGTACGAACGTAGCTTTATGCATCGGACCATCGTCTCGCACGTACTTGTTGCACCAGAGACTCATTTCATTATCACGGCCAGTGTAGACGGTCATGTCAAGTTTTGGAAGAAAATGGCTCGTGGTATTGAGTTTGTTAAACATTATAAGGCCCATCTTCAGGAAATACATGGTCTTGCAGTATCGGTCGATGGTTTACGTCTTTGCAGCACGTCAGCTGATCGCAGTATCAAGTTGTACGACGTCTTGGCTTTTGATATGGTCAATATGCTGACTGTAACGTTTACACCAGGAGAATGTAGCTGGATTTCGTCCAAAGGAGCCATTGAACCAAAAGTGGCCGTCGCTGATAGGAACAGTCCTGCCGTGAAAATCTACACAACGGCCAACGAACCCGTACACATTATTGGTCAGCTGCATGCTGCACCAGTCACAGCACTTGCCTTCAACGCTGTGACCAATTGTGCTATCTCAGCTGACCAAAAGGGCATCATCGAGTACTGGGATGCCGACTCGTACAAGTTTCCGACAGGCAGGAAGGTGACCAAGTTCCGATTCAAAGGGGAGACAGACCTGTACGAGCTAGCGAAAGGTAAAACACATGCTACAGCTATTGATGTCTCGCCTGACGGCAAGAGCTTCGTGGCTACAGCAAAGGACAAGCAGATTCGAGTATTCAGGTTTGATACGGGCAAAATGCGGCGCAAATACGACGAGAGCTTGGCTGTTTTTGAGGATGCACAGGCCGATGATACGCTGCATCTGGATGCTATTGATTTTGGTAGGCGAGCAGCCGTTGAACGGGAGCTGGTCGACTCGGATGTCGTGTCGAACTGCATCTTTGACGAATCTGGATACTTTATTCTGTATGCAACACTAGCAGGTATCAAGGTGGTGAATGTCGAGACAAACAAGGTCGTGAAAGTGCTGGGTAAGGTCGAGAGCTCCGACCGCTTTTTGCGTTTGAGTCTGTTTCAGGGCAAACCTAAGGTTAATACACAGTATGAAAAGCACCTGAAGGTAGCGTCGGGGCTCAAACACGAAGCAGAGGTCATGTCAGACTCGATTAATGAGCGGGACAGTATCGATCCTACGCTATTCTGCACGTCGTTCAAGCGCAATCGCTTCTTTCTCTTTTCATCTCGGGAGCCGAAAGATGACGAAGGTGAAGGCAACAACGCTGGAACTGGCCGCGACGTTTTCAATGAGAAGCCAACACTGGAAGAGGCTCAGGTCGCCACCGAGTCTAGCGCCTCTAAGATGCTTGGCGAGACAGCTGTCATGCACACAACTATGGGAGACATCACCCTCAAATTGTTTGGCAAGGAATGTCCCAGAACGGTGGAGAACTTTTGTACGCATGCGCGCAATGGGTACTACGACGATCTCATCTTCCACCGTGTGATCAAAAACTTTATGGTTCAAACGGGTGACCCGCTGGGAGATGGCACTGGTGGCGAATCTATCTGGGGAGGCGAGTTTGAAGACGAGTTCCACCGCAACTTACGGCACGATCGGCCATATACGCTTTCGATGGCCAACGCCGGCCCTGGCACTAACGGTTCGCAGTTCTTCATCACGACAGTGCCTACTCCATGGCTTGATAATAAACATACCGTTTTTGGTCGTGTTGAACACGGCAAGGACACTGTTTCTAGCATTGAGAACGCACGAGTGGACAAGTCAGACAAACCTCTTACGGATATCAAGATTATTAACATTGACATCTTTTAGTGCAGCAATTCGGAATGATGTACAAGCACGCGTTAAGTAGCAACGGCAAGATACTAAAGCAGTAGTTACACGTAATGCTAAAGACCAAATTCCACACCTAACGGAGTGGGCAGTACGCGACTCCCACAATCGTCACAGTGTTCAAATCTGTTCAAGGTTTCCAGACGATCAGAATGCTAGACCTTTCCGACTACCATCGAACCACTGCATCTATCATTCTGTGCTGCATTCCTTGAAGCTGCTGCTACATTGCTACAAACGCTCAGGAATCCATTCGCAAATGACACCTTTCGTTTTCAAAACAAAACTTTTTGTTGCTTCTTTGATATGTGCGTTCAACACTAGACGTACTCGATAACAAATCTTGGAGAAGGTGGAATACCTGCACTGTTGCGGATGCCGCATTAGCGATGCGATATGAGATCAGCTTGTCCATCCCCAAACGTCTCATCAACCGGGAAAGCGCCAATACCGCGAGTTCAGTTCCCTGCTCACACATAACGTTTTAGGAAACACTCCACCATCGATTGTCATTAATGTCGGCACCTCGTTAAAAACCACCTTTGCTAGCATAGGCTAGCAAATTGTCTGGCCACGCAATGATCCTAGCCGCACTCTCGAAAATGTGAACCTTCCAACTTGTCTGATCGCGAAGCCAATGCGTTTTCATGCTTACATTAACGCCTGAAGCTATCACGCTTGGCAGACTGACTGACTGATAAAAGCTGCTGTTGAGCTGACTTACGTCCAAAATATACGACTAGAGCTATCAAGACATCGGTCTTCAGCAAAAGTCGTTCGCATCCAAGACATTGTCGGGTGTGCTGAGACGAACGCATGCCATTGCGCACATATTGTCCTGACGTTCACAGTCCACTCACCAATGGCAAAATGAAGACACTGAAGCATAAACGATGGTCTGCTACTGAAAGCAAGACACAAGTTGTCTGTGTCGCTGACTCGGCGATTCTAACGTGATTGATGTTATTGTAACTAACGTCATCAATCCATCGAGCGAGAAGTACGTGATCCAGTGAAAAAATAGTACCAAAGACAGCTAGTGAAAGGCCAAGAATTGTTCGCTGGCTTCGGCCTCTGAGATGCTCAAGTTCTTGACGAAAGTCGACATTCTTTATCGAGAGATGGATGGCTATGTTGTCGCGTGGGACCCTGCGCCCAACCAAGACTGCTTCAGGATAACCTACAATTAATATGTGACGACAACAGGGTTGTCCACAATTTCCGAGTGTTTTCCTTGATGGAGAGACAACAAGTTGATTGATGCCCAGCTTGTTGTGCACAATGGTGTCAAGCTTCCATTACTTTTCTTGCAATCTTGACAAGACCTGAGGCTAATTCAGTGAGATGCAGAAGAAAGTCCTTGTGATCAGTATTGTATTGGCGCTCGCTGTTATCGTTGCAGTTATCGTGGTCGCTGTGACGGTGTCCAGCTCACAAACCTCTACTATAGCTAGTGATGGTGGCAATGAACATTCAGACGCCATAGTAAAGCCACGCGAAAAAGACAAACTGCGTACTTTTGAAAGCGAAAACTCAAGTGGGTCACAAGATGAGGATGAAGAGACTACGGATCCATTGACAGAGACGTATTCAGTATCAGCTCTTGCGATCGGAGACTGGGGTCGCACGATTGCTAAAGATGGCGGCTCTTGTTGTGCGCGTCGCAAATCCTTTACTGTGCTGGACTACAACGCGATGGAGTATGTGGCTATTCTGTTGGGTCAGGCCGCTGCAGCACTACAACCTCGTCCTTCCGTTGTGATCGGCCATGGTGACAACTTTTACTGGGACGGATTGCACGGCGTGACAGATCAAGCCTATCGATTTCAACAGACATTTGAGGACAAGTACAATGCGCCGAGCTTGACTGGAATTCCCTGGGTGAATGTTATGGGCAATCATGACTATGGAGGCGCGAGCTATGTGTGCACAGACGGAGAGATGGCCGTAGAGTGTGGATCGACGTCCGAATTGCTGGCATCGCTAGACCAAAAGTTTGCTTTGCAGTCACAATACGTGAGTCCACAGGATAATCGATGGATCATGCCCGATCATTTCTTCGTGCACTCGATTGCTGATCCTATATCAAACGTGACAATCGACATCTTCAATCTTGACACGAACGACGCAGACTCACATGGCGCTCAGCAAATTTGTTGCCAGTGCTACGGGTACTCTGGCAAAGATGACGACTCTTGTGAAAACGTGAAGCGGGGCGACAGTCTTTGCGCTGGAGGTGACATTGGCATGTTTGATGCCTGTATGAATAAGCTTCAAGCGTGGGGAGACGACTCACGGGAAAATCTTGTCGAGGCCGCAAAAGCTTCCAATGCGACTTGGAAGATCGTGAACACGCACTATTCTCCATACAACCATTACGCTCCCGGTCCTGCCAAGAAATGGCGTGAGTTATTGGATGGTCTTGGCATCCAGCTCTTCTTTTACGGTCACACCCACGGCGAAAAACATGATTATGCAGCATTCAAGACACACTTTATCGAGAATGGTGCAGGTGGGGGGCATCCAGAACGAGTCACCGAGTGGTATTCCTCCGTTTGCGGAAGATTATGTGGAAAACATATGGGCAGCAGGTCATTATCCATATGGCTTTTTCTCGTTCAATGTCTCTCCGACGTGGTTGAAAGTGAACTTTAACACTTTCGATGATAGCTGGTCAATGACTAAAGATGTGGATGCGACGGTGGTCGGTGGAATTGCAATCAAACATTGCTGGTACATTCCTCAAAGTGGGGGACGAGGAAAAAGCTGTGAAGATGTTGAAGCACAATCGCTAGGCTTAGTCTAGTGGTTCGACTGTTATAGAACCACAGCAAGGAAGGATCTTTAGCCTTGTTCGTGTTGGTAAGACAATAACTGAACACTAATTGGTTTTGAAACATGCCAAGCTAATTGTCTTCTTCAACAATTTTGTTTGTCTTTCTTTGAATGTACCGTTGCTGATATTGCAAGACACATCCATGTCTCTGGTAACTAGGCAGGCATCTTACGTCGAGAGTCCATCCAGCGATCAGAAAGATGCTTTATGTTATCGTTTACCTTGAAGCTCATTATTACAATACTAACTGCTACAACCATTTTCTGAACCTGTTTTCCTTAGATGATAATAATGAAATATTCTTGTTGTTGTGTCAGACCTTTTCAGTGTTCGATTTGTAGCATCGCCACATTTGATCGGCCTCATATCTCATCACGATTAGATTCGTGCATTGATAATGTGACAGTCGTATGTATAGTACGTGGTGATGTAAGGGTGAAACCTTGATCTTTGTAAAGGCATTACAGACAGACAGGGGAGACCTACTCTTTCAATAGTCGACCAACGACCACTCAAATATACTGAACTTCAAAGCTAAACAATT
The DNA here is from genome assembly GCA_920618645.1 of Peronospora belbahrii. Classification (NCBI taxonomy): domain Eukaryota; phylum Oomycota; class Peronosporomycetes; order Peronosporales; family Peronosporaceae; genus Peronospora; species Peronospora belbahrii. Next base: position 530,745 of record CAKKTJ010000336.1, on the reverse strand, counting down.
GAACGAAAATGCATGAAACAAATTACACCCATACTCCTGCTGTCTTCTCTTCTACTCGCCAACGCAGCTCAGCCGTTAATATACTCAACTGCTCCCCGAGCTCAGCCAATTTATCCACATAACTTTGAATCTTTTTCGCTTGGTCCCGTAAGAAATACTTACCCAACTCGCCACTCTTTTCTTGTTTCCAACTCAATGTGCAGGAGTGAATGCATTGAATCACGCCGTCATTTCGGATTAACTGCTGCTGTGCGTTGCTTTCAGTCGGAATACCATTCCCATTCTTCTTTGCGAGACAAAGCAGATTAATCTCCTTCTCGGTCCGTGCTAGTCTAAAGTGCATCAGTACCGTGAAATTTTGCAATCCAGAGATGAACGTCTTGCATCCTGCAATACGTCGTGCCTAGAAGTAGTTATGGAGATTATTAGTTGTTACTTACTTTATAGACCATGTGTGATTTAGTACTAGTTTTGACATACCCTTTTGTTAGTTCGAAACTTCCTGTCGTACGACCGTTGCAGCTCGCGTTGGATCTCGGTCTTGAGTCGTTTCGATCTGATTGTTGGACATTTCATGATCGCGCTTTGATCATGCAGTTCCTCACTGTCGCTCCCTTCGCCTGATGTGGTCCCCGCTACGGAACACGCGCCCACTGTTTCTTCATCGTCATCGTCGTTACACACGCTTTCGTTCAACGGGAACGAGGACGTACACTCACTCGGGTAAGAAAGCCGCATTGTATAATCTCATCAAGGCTCAACTCATCAAGGAAAATGCTCACAGCATTGAGCTCAAGGTCATAGTCAGTCATGTCGGTGGCGTCTCGAAAAAATCCGAATGAGCAGATCTTGGCGCTCGGATGATCGAAAAAAGATTTGGCTGTTTTTGTGAATCTGGTGCTCGTTGAATTGAGCCCACTTGGATGTGGCCGTCATCTGAGATGAGCTGAAAGCTACTCTCGACAGTCAAGTTTCAAGTACTGGTGCGTTGGGTTGGGCACTCTTCAATATTTGATGTTCTACGGGAAAGACTCAACACCGCCGACTTGTCGTTTTGGAAAGAAGACGGTACAGACAGTTCTTTTTAGTTGCCATACGTTTGCTCATGATCGCGTTATGCATCTACAAAGCAGATTCCCTACTCTTGACATAGTAAAGTGAAACGTCCATCACAAAATGCTATAACACAAAGAGTTCATTTAGCTACAGTTCGATGAAAACTATAGCGTCTTGTCTTTTTCGACATAGATCAGTGATCAGGTTGATACCACCGAGAGTGAAGAATTCTGACGCTAGCACTACCCTTAGTTTTAAATTGGATGGCTCGTCTGTATGTAGCACGAGCCACTTGATTAGCAGAGCAGTCCCACTTCGCGGGACATCTGAGGACACTACACGACAGTTCCCGGGATCAGTGCCTGACTATAGTGGAACTTCTGACAATGTAACTACTACAATAGTAAGAGAACTTTTCCAGGTAAATGGCAGCGCAACTATGCGTCCTGGTCAAGAGCGTCACAGTTGCTTTGTAACAGGATTCACCTCCATCTCTCGTGTCCGAATGAAATGCTTTTTACATGTGCAGTGAACGCATGATGCTTTCAGGTGGACCGATGTGTTGACGAGCTTATGCGACGTGACTACAAATGGAGGTCCAGTACTGTCTAGCTCAGACAGTGTCTGAAGTTGGCGACTAACACAACCATCACACATGTTCGTTAATAATTTCATGCATTAGATCGGGACACCGAGATTCTATGACAGCTACATAGATGCAGTGGATTTGGTGCAAGCGGATTCATTCAGTGCAAGTTTATTGTGCGTTCTTAGTAGTATACTCCGATTCGTCGCGTCATTCGTTCGACTTATATTCAAAGATGACGTTTTGCTGAGTAAGTTTCTTCACCACGTGAAGTGGCACTGCTGGATTGGTGCATAGGGGTGGAATTGACGAGGGCCGAGCACGGCGCAACGGCCAATGACCTTATCGGCACTGTGCCGCCACTCGCTTGCCGTATGAAGCTGGCTTTTGTCCGAGTACTCACGGATGCGTGAGATTTCTTCCCATGACTGGAGTGACCGCATCGCAATTTGGTCCTGTCGGAGAGCGCGCTCCTCGAGCTTTAGCCGCAACATTTTACAGCGCAACGTGTCGCTCTCTCTAGCCTTGGTGCGGACATAAGGTCTGCAAAATTTCTTACGGGCGTCATCCAACTTCATCTCGAGGGCTAGCCACATATCCCGCTGCACTTTAAGGTCTCGCTGCGAATGGAAACATAAGGAGGTAAGGAGTTGTTTGATTCAATCTATCGCGATACACTATAGTACTTACTCGTTTGCGTCCTCGATAGCGTTTCTCGTATCCGCGTTGGCGACGTCGAAGTCGCTCCTTGTCCTCGTCATCACTGATGGTGTCGTCATGGATGACGTATACCGGCAACGGTTGTAAGTCGGTGCTGTCCAACAGATCATCAGGTGCAGGCTCTAGCTTATTCAAGATATGATCATCGGTGGTGGTAAATAATGGGATCTCTGGTTTCATTATTGGTGAGTAGTCCTCGAGAAGCCCATCGCAAGGAGGTAGATAGACCGTGGATGACGACTGTGAACAGGGTAAGATGGAGTCTTTTGAAGCTGTAGGAAGATTTAAATGGAAGGAACTTTCAACTGGAGAGTCTTGAAGTAGTGTCGACTGAAAGTCATCTAACGCCATGAAATGAACATTGATCTCCTCAGAGAAAAAGTAGCCAGCAGTTGGGTGCATCTCTGGAAACGAATATGCGTCGTCCATGTTTGGTCGGACGTCTATCTGCACGAAAGAGCTAGAATTGAGAACTGATTGTCATGAAGTTGAAGCACCAAGGTCTCAGTCATAAACTTACTACCAAAGACAGCGGAGACGAAGCAGATGATCGTGTGGTTGTGGGGCTCAACAGTAAGTATGCGATCCAAACGGGATCCTACAGTCATCAAGACCAAAAACTTGTAGACTCAGTAGAATAAGGTAAGAGAGTTGCACGAATAGTGTTGTCGAGAACGATGCACGCAGCGTGCAATGAGATGGAGCCGCTATGGCTGAAAATGATGTTTTTTCGGTGGAGGAAGTTGCGCATCCAGGTTCCGACCTTTCCTTCACTCTCAAGTTGAATTCAAATATGGAACAAACGTAAGTACATTATTACAGTACGTTTTTCTATTTTTTCACTCGTGGGAGATAGAGGACGCATGATCTGCTATAAATTTTCAACTAACGTACCGCCATTTGCTGGATATGTACCGTAGAGATTGGCTCAAAGATTGATAAGCAATCGAAGAGGAGGCGCAAGGGTATTGTCAGGGGCTCAGGTCGACCAGAAGTTCAACACCGATAGGCTTTATAGAACCTTGAAAAGATTAATGCATCCATCATGTACTTATTGTGGTATGGCAAGACTGCTTGCTTAGGATCTGTCCAAGAGATTCTTTCGGCGTCAACTCCTTGCCTTGCTCACCGCAGTGGACGAGACAGTCATATTATGGCTCCATTGCCGGAATTCTGTCGACATCTTTGCCGTTATGGGCTGTGGTAGGACGACTGAATCAAATGACGAAGAGTAAGCTTGATGTTGTTACTTTGAAAGACCTGATCATCATCACCTGGTGAAATCAATAGAGTGGGATAAAAGGCGAGGGATGAGATGCTTGAACGGAACCTCTGAACTGGATGCGTCGAAAGGGTCAAGGGTAGTTTGTGTTAACTCGCGGTCTTGCTACCGATAGCAGTTCCGTGCTTTTCACCCTCACTGTCGCTTTAGCCATGGTCAGCGCTGTTAGATGATTAGTAGAACTAACATTATTAACAAAACGCGATGTAATCGTCATACCTTCGTATGGGTAATACTATCAACATGGAAATCGAAATGTGTTGGTTGGCATATGCAACAAGAGCAAACAAGCAACTACCGACATGACATATTAATGTGTTGGTTTTCCATTCCATGGCTCACCTTATTCGTCGCATATGTAGCTGCTCTTTCTAGAGCTCACCACATTGAAGATCGTACGCCTTATAATCTGGCACTTCGAGACAGCATGCAAACCTTACGTGTAGTGGTTAATGTAGCACGCAGATCTAGAATGAGTGCATCTTCAATCTATCACCGTAACCTCGGTTTTATTGTGGAAGCGTGAGGCGGTAATGTTATATGAAATAAACATCGCTGTCAGAATAGTAAAGTTACTAGTGTCTAATGCATATTTTCAAGCATAATTTTTTAAAACCTCGTCGCTTGCTTCCAAGCTTTGACAAAACATTCTTATCGGTACAGCTTATTGAATCAACAGCGTCGATTCCTAAAAAGTAGGACGGGCGAAGCAGATAACGGCTGGGTCAGTGGACATTGCATGGGCATAACGATGGAAGCAAATCGGGTGGTGCGTGGCGAGCCGCGGGAATTCCGATGTTCACTACGTGAAAAAGTTTGTGCGAAGACCTTAGAATTTGCAAGCCCACTCGAGTTTCTGTCCCCTTCGCGGCATACAGGCGCGCCATTCTTGTCAGTAATCACTATAAGTATGGGTAGGATGGCGACAGTTAATGCAATTAAATAGTCGGACAAACGCAAATCGAGCGGGTCTTTGTTCTTAGTCGTCACCTCTTGATGCTTCTACGCTTGCCAGTTGTAAAAATCATATCATGTAGAAAGTGCGTCTAGCATTATGTCATTTCATGAAGAAAAGTTTGCTTTATTAGCAGGTGCGGTCGTAAACGGATTTCATCAATGTCAAGGCCATCGTGATTCGTCCGATTTCGAGAATCAAAAAGGCATTCAGACGTGGGAAGGACTCACCAATTAATTGCAAAAGTGACGAGAAGTACGCGGCGACGGCTTGTCAATCCTCTGGATAAAAGATAAGGGTTGGTGCTTGGCTTACATATCAAGACTTTGTGATAGAGTCTACTCTTCTTAAAAGCTACTCCCATGCGCATTTTCGGCTATGACTGACAATTCAATGTCGTCCGTAACGCCGCAGACCATGCCTTTCGCGAACCTTTATTTAATCTGGTATCGAAGGATGAAACGTTTATTCGCGTTTGGTCCGTATGAACTCCCTGGCAATTCGACATTGTGCGATACTGCATCTTCGTCAAGCTTATTACAAAGTCAATCATGACTTACACAGAGCGCATGCGTCACTTATCGCTGTAACCCAGTCAAATTGTCTTATCACAAGGATGACTAGGTGGCTCTTCTTCTTCACTAACTATATTTGAGGCGAATGCATGCGTAGCGCGCAAGTATCCAGCGCATGTATTGTCACGCAATTCACTTTATGAGTCACGGAAGAGATTGATGAGTCTGCAAACGGCACCAGCTCTAAGAGCTTTTTGGGATGACAAAGGATTCGTAAAGGACAATTGCCGGCGTTTCGTGTGAGTCTCCGTCAAAGCACACTGTGATGGCAGCCGTCTGTATCATAGCACCGCTCTGGTAAACCCACCACACGAAGATGTTCGTACGGCCAGGACTACAGCTCTTAAATAGGTGAGTACATATGTGCCAGTGTTTACTCTCCTGCAGCGGCCATGTACATATTGTAACTTTACGATAAAAATAGGCTTATGAGCTGCGTTGAGGACTCAGCAGGAAACAGCTTTTGTCACCGACTCAAGCACGATCGTTTGCGTGGCACTATCGTTTGTGAGAAATAACGGAACTGGTTATCGATTTGTATTTACATGTGCTACCAAATTCCCAAAGCTGCCAAAATAGATAAACGCCAAGAGTGAATACATTTAGAGCCTTGGTTTGGCAACAGTTTAAGGTACGCGAAGCTTTCCCGTCTAGCATGTTAGTCTGCAAGCTTCCTCGTCACCTTAAATGCTGCTAAACCAAGGATCTAAGTCGCCTTTAGTACATACTAACTTGGCCGAGTTAACTATTTTGGCAACATGAAATTGTGGGCACGATTGTGAAGTTGATCGTGCTTAATCGAAGATTTACAGTACTTTATCATGTCACTTCATCGGTTCACTTCACGTTGTTACTTCTTCCGTAAACTTACGTGGCCAAAGTAACAACAGTACGATCCATGATGCACGGTGACCTTCGCGGCTTCTGTACGTGTACTTGTATCGCTATGTTTCAATGTATCTTTCTACTAATCATTTACACGTATTATATCATTGATGGCAGATGGTGCGCCTGTTACGTACGCTTTCTCTCTTGCAGTAGGTGCTGCTAGCTCTGTCAGTTTGCTACTGGACCGTGGCTATCTCCTAGCGCTAGACAGGGATGCAATCCTCATTCGGTCTCAGTATTGGCGGCTACTCACAAGTCAAATGACATTTCACCAGTACGTACTAGTACAATGTATGATTATGATGTAGTAGTTTGTTGTATATGATACTAACTTAATCTCTTACAGTGGATTGGCAGTCTCTCTTGGTCTCTACGTCGTTTTCCAATTTCGATTTCTTGAGCGGCATTTGGGATCTCGTAAATTTGGAAGCATTGTGGTGTATGTGCTTCTCATATCAGGAGCTTTACAGCTGGCAGCTTTAACATCGGGATCGTCATCGGTGGTGGAATTGATCCCAGGAGGACCGTACTCTGTCGTCGGAGCTCTTAGTGTTTACTTTAACAGTAAGTTTTGACTTGGTGGACTAATGTATTTTATGTGGGCGACTCTTCCTCTTATTTTCGTGGTACAATAACTTTGATGCTTTCAGAATATATTCCCAAGCTGCAACCGCAAACATTTAGTGTATGGGGTCTACACTTCTCGGACAAATCGAGCACATATATGCTTATGCTGGTGGTACGAGAGTTATTTGATAGGTGTAAATAGTTTGTCAAGCTGATGGGTATTTGGTATCAATTAATTGTCCTTTTCAGTTGCTGGCGCGTGATTATCACGCCTTGATTCCGTTTTTAGGTGGATCGATCCTGGGACTTTTGTTTCGCTCGACGCCACTTGGACGATTGAGACTGCCATCATTCGTATGCTCGATATTTGGTCTACTGCACCCGCTGTTTGAGGTGGTTCCTGCGAGCACATTGGCGCTTAAACGGCAGCGGCGGGCGATTGAAGCTCAGCGCAGACTGGATGCACGTCTTAATCGAGGCCGTCCAGCCCTGCCAGCCGTTGAGGGTCAAGGTTTTCGTGACCAGTTACTCCCAGGTGATGGTGGGATGCTGCCTGGTGGTGTCCTTGGGGTGGCCGCTGGCGGCGGCATGTTGCCTCCTTACATGGCTGCAGCATCTCCGTCTGAAGATGCGATTCAGCAACTGATAGTAAGAAACGATATAAGCTAAGATGTGGAATTGGTTGAGTGATGTCTAATCGTTTTCATGCAAAACACTAGGCCCTCGGATTCGAAAGAGAGCGCGCACTACAGGCACTTCAGTCCACGGACAATAATGTAGAGGCGGCCGCAAATCGGCTTTTGAATGGATTGTAGAGAAAGACAAAGCGGACAAATATGGTTTGCTACTTTTTGGTAAATTTTGCTGACTTTTGAATAAAGTTTCCTCAGCGCTTCCTTGTGAGTATAACGCCTGTTTGTCGTGATAAAGTTTTGCCGCCGCGTCACGAGATGACAAGCGGGCGACTAGCAGGACGCATTTACGCGTTCTATCAATGTTGTTTCCATGCAGCAGATATCAGGTAAATTTGAGTCAATGATGCTGTTAAATTCTCCATTCGACCAGCGACGTTATAGCCAAAGCAGAATCAAGATGATGCACCAATATCCTGTGAGGCCGATAATCATACAGGCGACGAAGATTTGAGTGGCCAGGAATTAAGCGGACTGGTTGTCTGCAGTAAGAATCTTCGCAAGCGTGGTTAGTGGGCGACTACATACAGCAAGATCATTCGCGACTCGTCAATTACGCAAGCGACGACAGGCTACTCTAGCAGTTCCCACTTGCGTCAGATTGGCTTGGCTCCGCTTTGTGTTGGAGACAATTGTAGACTGCTTTTACATTCAAGTTGCATTCTGCAAGCTGCTACGTGGTTGCACATGCTATCTTCGTAACCTCAGGCGTGTTTAAAATGAAGTGCTGGGACAGGATTGTGGTCGATTATAATATCGTGACGAGGATGTCCTGGGGTGGTGAGCTCATGATTGACTCAGATTTTTGGGGCACACTGTCAAGTAATATCTGCATATGCCAAGTAAAATTCCAAAAGAAGCGTTTAGCGAGGCACGCGCTGCATAGCTATTGAGTAGCTTCTATAGAGCATTTGCTGCCGCGAACACCGCGCTGTTCACTCTACGTTGCGGCATTAAGCATGAAAAACGTATCGTCCGGACACGGCTGACGAGATACTCAGATAAAACTTCAGCCTTTTTAAGCAGCGCATTAACATCAGCTGTTGAGCGGAAGACTACAAGCCATTTTTGCCCATGGTCCAGCAGTAGCCTTGCCAACACCAAGCGTCCGGCTTGAAACTTTAACGACAAAAAAATGTCTTGCCGCATTTTCATCGCCTTTTTCATAGTAGCCTAGCGTCAGGCTGACTCAACATTCTTGCGAGACTTGGGCCTGACTTAGAACTCACTGAGATGATGGCAAACGCGAGTTGGAATCGCTGGTTGTGTTGTCGAGGCCATCATTATCGATTGCTGGACAAGGCTATTGCAGCTGGCGATCAAGTAAGAACCAGTGGACCTGTCTTCACAGAACACATATGTATTTAACGGTGACACTTTTTTCACCGGTGACATGTTAATTTCTCAAGTTCTTTGTAAAGACACGAAGAAAAGTTTGTTTGCCCACAACAATAGCCAACGTTAGTGCAGTGAGTCAATAACATATCAAGAGAAAAGAATATGCCTACCTTCATTAATGAAAAACAAGAACATAATTCATTACACACAACAATCTATTGAAACGGGGAGAAGTAGAAAGTATGTCCATGTGGACACATGTACTGGCCAGCTTGACTACCTGGGGGCATTTGAACGCGCGTGTAACACGTGGGACATTGACGCATGATAGGCCGGGGTCCTGAAGTTATTGGGCCGGCTCCGCCTCCTGTAAAGCTTTGCCGTAATCCCTGTGAACTACCCATGGTCGGCGGCATGCGCAACTGAAAGAGATGACCATTCGGACACTGGAGCGTGCCGCGTGCCGTCGTGCTCACTAAACAGCGGATGCGACATGTAGGACACTCGACCATCACATTACTTCTTGCTGCTGCAGCTGCTGCTCGCGCACGTTCCTGTGCTGTAGGTGTGTGGGCCAATGATTGTCCACATCCGTCGCAGAATTGTCCTCCGGACCCTCTTTTCCCGCAGTTTGTACCTATCCAAATACAAAAATACCAATAAATATCGTCTATGAGTAAAGTCTTCTATGTCTACGTCTCATCATAACATCACCTACATGTATAAGAAAGAACGAGGCTAAACTTACAATAAGGATGAGCTTTAACCAGTCCTTCGGTCTGTTCAGGCCATTGCGTCTGCGTTTTACGGCAAATCGGGCATTTGTCGGAGTTGACTTCGTCGTGATTTACATTCTCTAGCAAACAACTAAAGTGAAAGCGGTGACCACACTCTGCTGTAAACAATGCACGCCCTAACGCTAATTCATCCAGGCAAATGACACACTCGGGGGCATCCTCCATGACGGCTAGTGGGACGTTGTTATTGCTACTTGAAGACGGTATAAGCGCAGCAGATGCAGGTGCAGCAGGTGCAGGACTTGGTGTACTATTGGCATATGCAGCGCGATGCAAAGGCCGTTGACGCACCTCTATGTCACTCCACCGTCGGACTCGCATGTTCATCTCGGGAAAAAAGACGACAATGGAAGACAAAGATTGTACCAATTCATAGGTTAATATATTACAGTAGAGGCTTTGAATACAAAACCGCTTACTAATTTAGCGTACTGTATTATACTGTATAGATTACTGTACAGCGCGACTTTCGGGCTCAGAAACAAACAAGCACTACTAGAATCAGACCGTTACGTTATACGATGGGCAACAGTCTCTCCATGTGCGGCTTGGTCGCCAGTAGCGACGATCACGATACACAATTGGTGCGTGTACATATTGTACTGTTATTTTCCATTGATAGGTAGTAAATCTAAGTGCTAATGAATTACTACTCGCCATCGAATGCTCTCTTATGTCAAACAAATGCAGCATTATCAAAGCAAAGACTTCACTCGAGAGATTGTTGACAAAGTAGCGGCTGAACGTAAGCGTTCTCTCTCTACAACGACGGACTCGTCCGTGGCTTCCATTTTATCCAACTCAGAACAGCTTATTCCGGAAGCTTTTCTGCCTAAGGACATACAGGTGCTGTCTCAGCGCAGACAGCGCCAGCACCGTCATAGCAAAAATTTGTCAATAGGGTCGTCCCGAGTCAGCAATTTATCATATCGAAGTGTGGGCCTTGTGCACGTGGTGCGCACGAATGTTGCGACTGACAAAATCGGTGGCAGTGTGAACAAAAAGTACAACTTTGGCATCAAGACGGCGTCCTCTAGCTTTGGCTACAGTGACGATGAAAGCAAGAACCCCACGGCTGTGTCCAATCGACGTGCCGACCACAGCGGCAGACTTTCTGTCCAAGAGATTCAAGTCAAGTGATACGATTAAGTTGAGAGTTAGGATGTACATGAAGTAGGCAAGTTGGTAGTAAGTACGAGGAAAGGTGGACACACTGTGAAGAAAGAAAGAAGAAGGAAGAAAGGAGGGGCGGTGACGTACACTTAAACAAACGAGCAAATGCATTTTGTAACATCTTGACCGTCTATTCATCTTTTAAACGTTTTTGTCCCTCAAAAACGAGCTCTTACTTGCTAACAGCAGCCTTGAGCGCTTTCACCTTTCGTCTGCACTCACGATAGGCCTCGCCCTCCTTTTCGCACTCGTCTCCATCACGTAGACCTCCGCTTTCGGCGGTCTTTGCTTCCACGCACCTAACAAACAAAAGAATGTCGGAATCTCCTCTGCTTCTACAGAACGTTTCCAAACTATTTCAGCAAAAGCGTAAGTACCTACTTCACGTAAGTGCCCATCTCGCTTCCACATGAATTCGGTAGCTCTGCTAATTTGGACGCTTTTGAGCCCATTCAGGTGTGACTTTTTTGCTCTGATTTGTACTTACTGATCGACTCGTGAAAGGAACTAAATGCTAAAAAACGGCCTTGGCATTTTTTGCACCGACAAAAACAAGAATGCAAAAAAAGGTTAAGCGATCGATGCATTTGGAAAAAGTTTGTCATCACATGTAGCAATGTCATCCCTTTGGCCGTCGACATATTCAATGCTGGGCAATCACCGCTGAGGAGTTCGTTTGAAGCAGACTCCCATGAGGTCACCTCGGCAAATCGTTTTGCAATACCGATGGCAGTAAGAGGAGCAAAGCTTGATGCTCGCTATCAGTGTTATGGGCTTTTTGACAACTGAAGTTAAACATCTGTTCTACGTAACAATGCCATCACTTGGTCGTAACCAGCTGATAACATGTTCATTACAAACGCTGTGGCTGTTCCTGCTAAAGGTCCTACACTGAACTGGGTACAATTAACGTGCTAGATTTCTGCGCCAATAAATCTTGGCAGCGTCATGGCGTAAGGCTGCTTGCTGTTCTTCCAGCATCTAAATGGAAAAGCCCATCACGCCCACTCAACTAGCGTATGACCGTCCGTCATCCTACTTTTTCCTTCCGAAAGAAACACGCCGATCCGTCCAAGTATTCCCTGCAGCCAAACCGCTTCGTCGTTTTTGATGCGTATTTTCAACCTTGTCAGTAAACGATAATGCCACACAATGTGCTGCTTGGACAAAACGAATACGTGAATTTCTCATGGCTATGACTTACCTCACACTGCACGGACTCACTCTCCAAGAGACGCCAAGAACGCCTTAACCTTGGCATCTGCATCGCGAGGGCCTTCAGTCGTAGCCTGAATAAATTGTGCCTCGATCTGGCGTCCGTCAAACCACCGCCCGTCCATTACCTTCTGACACGCAACAGCTGCGTTTACTTTTGTAAATCGCACAACCACTGACCCGTCCGCTACAACTTGAACATGCTCTACTACTCCATGCTTGGTACATTCCACACGCATGTCTTCCTCCAATTCAGCAAAGAATTCAGCATCGCTCCTATCAAGTAAATCCCATACATGTTTAAGGATCACCGAGCACGACGGCACGTCCAAAAGCAGCGTGTCCTTGAATAAACTAGTCTTCAATGGCGCGGATGCTTTTGCTGTTGTATTCGCCTGATCGTCGCCGTCATTTTCCGTACTCCCTTCAGTATTCTTTGCCTTTTTGCTCGAGAAAGTCGCTTCTGTCGCTCTACACAGTTTCACTGTAAGTATAAACTTGCCAGCTTCCTTGCAACATCAAACACACTCACGTGATAATGACTCCCGGTTTAACTTCAAAGCGATTTAGCTGCGTTAAAGGTAGGATATGCGAACAAGCACCACGCGTCGTGGCAACCATTTACCATAAAAGTTGAAATTGTTAACCCAAGGATCATGCAGCAAGAGACAGTAGCATTACCGTGTCAACAGCCTTCATCATCGTGGCACGCGAGCTAAATGTCACCACTGCATCACCCTTAAGTCCTCCTCTCTCATCCTTATAAAACTTGATACGCCGCACTTTGCCAATCCTAGCGCATGCGCCCTCTACACATTCCAACATAAGAGTAGCGCGTCAACCTCTTATTCAACTAGAGCCGAAACAAATAGATGACAGACCAAGTTGTCTACAGGCCATATATGTTGTAAGGCCCGTAATATAGACGCTGCTATTGTTTCCCTTTATTCCTCCTGACGCCAATGTTGGTCGCTTGACATTTAAGCTACTAGCAACTGAAGAACCGACAGAGGAGGCCAAGAGTTCGTCAATGGCTTGAGAATCCTCACGCTTATCTTTTCTGCAGTTGATAAGCACAAAATGAAAAAAAGAACAAAAAATTGATACTAGAATGCTATTAGCAAAATAGACACATCACTGACTCGCGGATGTACGCGAGATTCTTGGCGCGGGCGCGCTCGATGCGTTCAGCGTCTGAGTTCATTTTGCAGGGCTGAATACTCCTTGTTTTGACGTGATTGGTCTATGTCAAAACCGGACAGTTATAGTAGGTTTTCTTAACGTAAGAAAACCTAAGGGATCACTGGTTATCTAATCTTTTTCTAATAATAAAATGAGTTTAGAACATGTATTCATACAATCCTGTCTAGTGACGCCTCATGTGGAATTGCTGTATCGCATTGCCTAGCCGTTCATCCTTGCTATCATCTACAGCACCTGCATTATTCATAATTCAACAATGCCTTCCCTTTTTGCATTTTTGATTCCTTTTTTGTTTAGTCGCCGCAACGTTCACCAAGTTGTTCAGTTATACCTTGTTTTCATCATCAAGGGTCGTCTCCGTTGTCATTACCATTACCAAACAATCTAAGAAAGCTGTTTGCCAGACCACCCCTACCGGTGTTTTCTACGCAGCCGTGCCGCGCTAGCATCGCAATGATCGGTGTGCTTGTCCCCAAAGTCATCGTTAATCCCTTCCATCTGTCCGTCTTCACCATCATAAACCAATCGCCACCACAATCATCATCACTGGCACCATTATCATCCGACTTGTCAGCAACGGCTTCTGCGTGTCGTTGTCCTTTTTCCTACTCGCTTTCCACCATCATGGCGTCTTCCAGACGTTATATTTTTCATTACCGTCGTTGGAGTCATCACGCCACATTTTCTTGTCCACCGCATTCTCATCGTCTCGACGAAATTCGCCCACTACGCGGACGAGTTTTTCTAGTCTTTGCCTGCGTCCATCACTTTCTAGGTCTCGCCAATACTGGGGTGAGCGGTGATTACAAAACACTCTCTGCGATCCCGACCAACCGCTGGCACCCAAACTTTCGACTGACCCAGGGGGGGACTCCGACACCGTATGCTCGTCCTTCCTCGCCTCGCGTACCCGTCTACTGAGTGGGTTGCACTCTCCTCGATGGAGTTTCTCCGATCTTAATCGTGATGGGGTCTGGATCAAGGGGAGGGGGGGCGAATCGCGTGAAAATTCTTCACGCGATCGCAGTAAACACTGGCGATGAAAGCTGCCTGATACATTCTAGATGCTTTTTTTTCTCTTGCTTACTTATTCTCTTGAGATGTCTGGCCACTTAAATCGTCTCGTAGATGTGGGGAATGGTCTTTTTCGGGAAGATCGGGCGATCCAATTATTGTGGTAAGTCCGAATCACACTTGATTGGTCACTACAGAGATCGCACAATGTGGACTACACAATACACAATCGCGATCGTGCCCAACCGATCAAGTCGTCTACGTATCGGATGGCGTAGTGTGGACCTCACACCCCAGATTGCATCAAAGATCGAGTCTTCAGCGGATCGGATTGCGTGGTGTGAACCACATGTCTCGGATCGCAATCAAGATTAAAGCGACGCGTGGCGATAATCCTGTCATACAAGTAGGCAAAATAATTGATTTTGGGTGTATTGGACAGGGGGGGGAGGGTTGCAAGGAAGAACATCGGTATTTATTTTGCTAGGTTAGCCATAGGTAGTGTTTTCCGTTAGGTAGTTAAAGTATGGGTATTGGTATTTCACATGTAACATCTAACATCTAAGGTACGCGTGTTCTTATCTCTTCCGAGTTTTATTGTCGGCCAACCGTTGAATAGAAGGAGCACACATACGTACAGCCAATCAATACTAGACGTTTTTGGCCAAGGGTTTTAGCATACTCAAATCAATTCAACTTCGATCGGACGCATCGTTCCACAAAGGATCTCTACGAGACGGCTCAAGTGGTCAGAAGATCTACTAGACGTCTCAAGAGGACAAGTAAGGAAGAGAAAGAAAAAAATCTACAATAAATCAAGGCAGCTTTCAGCGCCAGTGTTTACTGCGATCGCGTAAAACAATTTTACAAGATCCTGTGGTGGAGTGGGTTCTCAAAACTGCGTAATGAGACATCAAGTTACTCACGAGTGGCGGACTGCCGACTGTCGGAGGGGGTACCCCAATGCCGCGTATGGACCTTCGCTAATCTTGTGTACCCGTCGGCTGGCGGTTTGCACTCTTCGGAGGACTTGATGGAGATGTGATGTCGGACTTGAGAGAGGTCGACCTTGTGGTGCCTAGAGTGGATATACTTCACTTGGTAGGCGGTTAGGTGGCCTTTTGGTCGACAAGGTCGAGGTTGGACTTATAACCAAAATCTTCAGGGGAGATTCTCAACCCTGGCCTTTTCCTTCCTTTTCTTTGATATCTCAGGGGTGTTAACCGCCTGGCCTTTACTTGCTCCAGAACCACTAGGGTAGGGAGACCGCTTGCGATAGCGGATCAATTGGGGGGGGTGCTACTCAGACGAACCCACAGGCCAAATATATCTTCGGGCTCTATTTACACTTGGGTCTTACCACGCCACTGTCTTCGAAGGCGGTGGCAAAATATATATCCCTTCCCGGAACAGGTCGGTAGACTTATGTAAGTACCTTGAAAGCACGACGGAGGCGTGATACGTAGATCTCAAATTGAGTAGTATTTATTGTAGTTCTATCTTTTAACTCCTTTACTCTATCTTTACCCCCGAGACCTGATTCTTGATTTTGCTTGGATAGAGTATATCGACCGTAGGGGCCAAGAGTCCAAGGTCCGAGGGACCGGGGGGGCGAGAGACCGAGGGACCGAGAGACCGAAAGGCCTAGGGACCGAGAGACCGAGGTGCCGAGAGGCCGAGGGTCCAGGGACCAGGGATTGAGAGGCTGAGAGTCCAAGGACCGAAGAGCCAGCGCCTATCGACTGAGGACCGAAGTCCATTAATTCAGGACCAAGGTCGATCTTTAGGGACAGGGGCCGAGGAATTACAGACCGAAGGGTTCAGGTCTACCTTTATGAAAGACCGAGGTTTACCAATAATAGAACACGGTCTACCGTGAAAGACCGGGTTCACCTCCAGGAACCGCGGTCCATCGGGCTATCCGGGTTAACTTCTCTGAATGGCGGCTAACTAGCACGCTTTGACCGTACATCCTTCTCATCCAACGGTTGTTCTCCGTCCCCTTTAGCGCACCGTATCTCTGTCTCCTACCCAACGGTCGTTCCTCCTTGGCGGGTCCCTTTCTCTTTGACCCACCGGTCCTCTGACCTACCTGTTCTTTAAACGCTTCACCATACGTGTATCCCATAGGAATCAAAGATCAAATGATGAAGACAAAACTTGGGATCGGAGCGTCAGCGAAAGAGGGATCGTCGTATACGCCTTAAAATGAAGAATTGACGGATCGTCAGAGTTTGTCGAAGGACTTTGACGAAAAGAATATTACAAAGGAAGATCAATTGGACCTGGAAGATAAACCTCTACCTCCTCCCCAGGTCTCTTCGGGGACTCCCGCGGATCGGGATAGATAGCGCGACTCGCTAGGTTGGGATCAATCGGTTTAAACCAAGACATCTTCATCTAAAAAACCTCCAAATATTGCATCTAAGATCATGAAGTCGAAGGATTTAAAGACGAAAAATTTGCGAGCACCAGGATCGGATCAGGATGATTAAGTCAAGCCATCCAATCATGGCGATTCACTCAAGTCTGTGGATCAAGATGTTAAGGGAAGTTGCTGGACCATGCACGTTCGTTCAAGTTTGTGGATGACGGTGATCTTATCAAGGCGGAAGGATGCCAACTGGATCAGATAACCCACGAATTTTATCGATAAGAATTGAATGCGCTGTTGCTGATAGATCCTGTGCTCAACATCATGAAGCCAAAGCTGATCGGAGCGTTGAAAGGTCCAGTTTAAAACCAACACCGATGACTAACACATTAAAGGAGATCCGCCAGCTAATGCAGCTGTCACACGACGCTGTAATTACAGCTGGGTCGTTCAAAGACCACAGACTACTCCATTGCGATCACGATCAAAATCAAATGATCGACGTAGCTCAATTGCTGTTCAAGAAGCTAGTTTCTATGATTAATGTGAAGAAGTCGACAGAACACCTGAGCAAACAGGACCGAGACAGCCCAATGAGTACCACGCTGAGTCGTCGTACTTCGCCTCGGCAGAATCTGAAGCCTACTTGGAAGAGTCGATCAAGATAGAAAGGATGTCGCTCGGACCTACAGGTGCAGCATCATTGCTTGACCGCAAGGTTGCAATTAAGGCCGAGCCGGCGAGCCGGTATCAAACCCGCGCTTGAGAGTATGGATCAATTGGATTGAGCCAAATGCGATCGTACTTCCATCCTGCATGGAGAAGTTTGCTCGCGAACATCAGACCGGACAGTCAAATCGCCGATCGTATATTCCTGATATTGAGATGAAATCAGTGGGATTGCGTGGTAGTCGTCCACACGAGTACAATTCGGAAGATCTTAGCTTGACGATCCTTGACGACCGTGCAGAGGCTATGTAGAGTGGAGGATTCACCACTCAGCGTATTCGAATATCGGCGATCGCAGATGTGAAAGCGTTTTCCGGAATTATTATGCACTAAAAACCACCTCTTAGTGTTACTGGGACGCGGCCTAGTACACTAACACATAAGGAGAGGAAGTTGGCGCAACTGGCGCGATATTATTTATTAAATTGAATTATCTCCTGTTGCTTTTACTCAGTTGGTTAGCTTTATTTTGTGCCAATTTGGTGAGATACTGACAACGTTCAAGACGGCTGGAGATGCAGCTGTGTTAAATGAGTCGAGGCATTGCTGTCCAAGGCAAAGCTATCAAACGAGAGGAGATTACTAGTGCCGAGCAAGCCACGCACGATGGCGATATTGAAAGGTTATGACTGATTAAACTTTACTTCAAGATAAGAGACGTAGAAATGAAGCAACATTTAGTTTTACTCAATGTTGCGATAGAAATACGTCAATACGTCAAAACGAAATTAATACACTTTAAACGAATGTACATGTCATTATCATGGATACATTACTATAATTTATCCAATCATTCCCGAATTAAAAGCTCCAAACTTATCGCTTGCCGATTTATATCATTGCGTTCACGTAAGTCATCAGAATTCTACAGGACAATGGCAACTGTACAGGAAAATGAAACAAAGCTCCTGGAGCCGTACACGTATATTAGCAAGCTCCCTGGCAAGGGTGTGCGTGCAAAGATGATTGGCGCCTTCCAGACATGGCTGCGCGCTCCTTCTGAGGCTGTGGAGAGCATCCAGAGTATTGTAGACCAACTGCATAACGCCAGTCTTCTGTGCGCTACTGTTTTACAATCGTCGTGCATTTATTTATAACTTGTTTTCTAACAATGAGTCGTAATTTATTGCAGTATTGATGACATTGAAGACGATTCGGAGATGAGACGTGGTCAGCCCGTGGCCCACCACATCTTCGGCGTGCCAGCCACAATCAACTGTGCCAACTACGTCTACTTCTTGTCGCTACAAAAGTGTCAGGCTTTGGGAAACCACAAGGCATTGCAAGTGTACACTAAAGAGATGCTGAGACTTCACCAGGGACAAGGATTGGACATTTTCTGGAGGGACCATATGCAATGTCCTACAGTAGATGAATATCTTGAGATGGTGCAAAACAGTTGAGTGTGCAAGTGGACTTTACATTCATGTCGAGCTCGTGATTATGACTAACTGCCTATTGTCCTCTCCTACTACTAGAAACGGGAGGACTGTTTCGACTAGCGGTGGGGTTGATGCAGGCATTCAGTGATTCCACGCGGGACTTTACGCCACTGCTGAATGCTCTGGCTGTGTATTTCCAGATTCGAGATGATTACGTTAATCTGCTTGATGAAGCTTACATGGAAAATAAAAGTTTCTGCGAAGATTTGACGGAGGGAAAGTTTTCGTTTCCGCTTATTGTGGCTATTCGAGAAAACCCACAGGACACAAGATTGCTAAGTATTCTCAAGCAACGGACAAAGAGCAACAAAGTTAAGCAGTATGCTGTGCACTATTTGCGTGAGACAGGGGCGGTAAAACTCACTCTTGCGAAACTTAACGACACAGTCGAGGAGATCCACAATGAAATTGCCTCTTTAGGAGGTAATCTAGCGTTGGAGCAGATTGTGAATGGCTTACATTCGACCATCAAGTAGAAGATGTTTTGTCATCGATACAATATCAGAGAGCAAACGCACAGCCGCGTGAAGCTAGCTGCAATTATCTTTAGTGATCCTACAACACGGAAAAACTCAGTTTTGCAACTCGAAGATGTTAAAGCAGCTCGTTTACAAACACCTTGTGTGTCGTAAACGACTAGAGGATCTCATTGCACCGCTAATGTTTGAGACAAGCTGCTTAACTATTTGCGATGTTCTAGTTTGCTACAAACCTTCAAACACGACATTGTTCGATGACAAGTAAATTAACTCGTTACTTTACCGACAATGAAATCCGTTTTTGTTCCGTTTTCGTTACTAACAATGAACCATATCATTTTCATTGTCTGCAAGTTGCATCAAGAAGGTTCTGATAATCAAAAGTAACTAATCGCAAAACTCCAGTATTGTCGCCAGTATCTTACACATTTTTGAAACAGAGCATCCATTCAATGCTTTTGCTTGAATACAAACAATCCTATCCTGGTCAGGTGGGGTAACGCCCTCCCAGCTGATGCTAGCTCAGGCCTTCGACAGGTGCTTCGCGGCATCCGTCAGTTTGGACGGTTTTCCTCTCCCTTTACACACCTCTCTCTTGTCGCTCCCCTCCCAGCCAAGCCGCCACGATGTACGCCGCCACGCCGTAAGCCCCGAAGTTCCGGCATCTTTGCTTAGGTGCGCTCGCGTCATTCTTTGTTTAGGTGCAAGCAACGAGGACCCTCCCTGGGCTCCTGTTGACAAGATAGACCAAGGGATCAAGCAGGAAACCACGCTGGACACCGCCGTCGACTGGCCCCAGACCTGTACCTCCATCGCCAATGTGCACAGGATCGTGCAGTCTGGACAGCCTTCACCGCGGCGCTTATAGCGCGTGCCGCTTAATGGACCCTGGCGAGATTAGAGAAAAATGTAGAGAAGGAGAGATAACCTGAAGCATGCGGAAGTTGAGCCGCTTTGGTGGCAAGACGGCTCGCGCAACGCGTTCACATACATACAAACAATGCTGCCACATAGTCCAATCTTTATACCTTATGTGGATCAACAGGTGGCATAAGTGCGGCATCAAATGCTCATGGTCTAACAGCAAAACGGTAAAACTTGTGATAGTGTTCGAACTCAACTTGCTTACTTCATCAGTGCTCGATCCGTCGGACGCATTCAAAATACTTGCAACTTGTGCGTTCGTGTCGTTATGACCTATTACCTTTGGGTCAAAAAGTGACAAGAGCGCCCGGGATTGCAATTAATATCACAACCAGATACACTATCTCGTAAGTTGGTAGGCAATACACATACTGTCTCGGACCCGAAGAGTCCCCAAAGGCAAAAGTGCAGAGCACCTTTATTGAAGGGCAAGTGTGCTCAACCAGACACACTATCTCATGCAGAGCTCAGGATACCGTTTCATTCTGTGACTGAGTCAGTTTTCAAGACATCGGTATCAGAAGCAGCACTACAACAAACTCACAACAACTTGTTTACCTCTTAGGTAAATGGAACTAACCCACAGTACTTGGCTAGGTAGATCCGCATCTTACCATACTACATTCTTTCTAGATATACTCGTCTTACGTCTTGCACCCCAGAGTAAGATCCTGTTTCCAATACATCTTCAGCTGTCCAACGCAATATGCGAAGTCAGGCCTGGTACATGTGGTCAAGTACATAAGTGAACCAGACAGCTCACGATATGTAAACTTCTTGCCACTTACAGGTGCTTGCTTTCGACGATCCATGTCACTTTCCTTTACAGACAAACGCATATTTGTCTCCATTGGCATCGAGCTCGGTTGCGCATCTTGAAATTGATATCGTTCAATTATTTCTTTACATTATCTTGTCTAGTGGATCTTGACCGCGTCATTCGTTTGCTCCAGCCTAACACCCAAGTATGAGCTTAATAGACCTTAGTACTTCATTCCGTACTTCTTGTCAAGCTGCTTGAACATTCTTTTTTCAAGCTCTGCGATATTGGTGGAACACAGGATGTCGTACAGAAGTACCAAAGCAAAGACACCATTGCAAGAATAAAAGTGGAGACACGGCTCAGTGACACACTGGGTAAATCCAAATTCAACAAACCAGCTATTCACTTCAGTATTCTACTCGCGTCCAAGATGGCGTAGACCATACAAGACCTTATGATGTAAATGTGTCGGTCTCCATCACAAGGATAACCCTCGACCCCTTCCAGATACTGCTTCATGTTCATTGCAGCATTGAGGTAGGCGGTATTTATATCGCCTGTATGTATCGTATCATCCCAAATACAGCACCTAACACCCGGAACGAGGCCATGTGGGCCGAGCTACTTTAGATCAATACCTGGGCGCTGCTTATCGTCCCGTGCGGCAAATCGTGCCTGGTATCTCCCATTGTCTGTCTAACATCAAAGACCCACATTGTCCGGATTGTTTGCTGTCCCCTTAACATGTCCAATCGTGGAAAATTTTCCTCTAAAACTTCTTTGGCTTTGAGTACAGACATTTCCGCATCCAACGATGTTGCTTGTCTTAAGCGTGTAGCTTGGTGATAGTTTTTACGGATCTTAATATTCTTTTCGCGTACACCTTACCGTCCTTAGTAATTTGCATGCATTACGCGGAATGCCAAATATACCTCATCTATCAGACCCACCTTGCTCTTGCCGATCGTCGAAGTGAAAACGATGCAACCGGGATGCTTTGAGTCGCTGCACGTCCATCTTAGCATGCTTTCTATTACGCGTTCTCCGAACTTCAACATCTCGTGGACGTCGATGTCCAATCAAATTGACTTGGGGAACTGCAAATCGACGTTCTGGTACCGGATACTCATTAATTTCTTGTATATCACACGGACCGAAACAGACAGTCATAATCTTAAATATCATCACGTCTTTCAAGTTGACCTACGTCCATCGTGACCAGATCGTTACTGTGGCCTGTTGACTCAGCCTCCTACCGTTCACTGGTAAATTCACTCTCATATTCGCTTTCATTAAGAATGTCGTCAGCATCGGAAGGATGTATTTATTCGTTGATTTTGATTCTTCACCGCTTCACGTGACCCGTCATTTCCTCCATTCCGTAATGGGAGCATATGTATCAGGTTCACCGCCAGACGTACTATCCTCACCCTTTTCAGTACGCATGGAACTGTTGTATAGTATGCCATCCCACAATTTTGATCTTCTTCAACCAGTTCATCTCCTAATTTTCCGTCCTTGGCACGTCACGTGAAGTTGAGCAGTTAGACGACGTTTCCCTTTCTGCGTTTTCTTGCTCGTGACTTGTGACCAGCTTATCCAGATCAACACATCTCGTTTAATTTTACCATGTCATTTGAAACCCTTGGCCGAGTGCTAATCTAGGCGAAAAGAGGTTGCAACCCGCTTTCGGCACATCTAGCACATCTTCAACCACGAAGTAGACCATTTATTCATCCGCCTCGGCAGCAAAAGCGATAATTCCAAATCCTTCTGCATCAGCATCAACACCAACGGCGCGTCCCGAATTCCTCTTGTTTGATTCACTGTCGGTCATGCTTGGTAAAGTCGTAAAGTACTCTTTTGCACGCTGTCGAAATACCAGAGACTCGGTTCACATATTTCTTCAAGTGCTTGAGTTTTTTCACTTTCCATCCATCACTTCACGCGTTGTAATCTAAATTGTTTGCAGCTTCATGCTCCTGGGTTTTTACTGCCTTTACCACTTGGTCTTTGGACCGAGCATATCTGGACTTCACCGTCCTCTTACTTTTCAAAATCGGGACAGTCGCCTTTAAAATGGTCCCCGCCACGATAAAAACAGCCACTATTTCCACTCCTTGTGTTGGTGTTCTTGTCGTTCTTGACACGTTCATTTGAGTCATGTGATCTCTGCTCCTTCTTGTGTTGTTTCTTGCCGACGACATTTCTGCTTAGCCTCTTTTTTCTTGCTTCTGCGGTTATAATCATTTTGCAAAGAAGCTCTGGCAGTATTTTGCCATATTTTTTGGAGCTAAACAAGACCTTTCGTCGCTATTCATCGTAACATATCTGTGCAGGTAGACTTCGCAACATGCGATCCACCATTTGCAAGTCGTTTACGGGATCATCCAAATCCGCCAGTTGAGTCTTGATTGCAAATGGTGTATGCAAGTGACTGCGGACATTCCCCTTCCTCCGAGGTTAGTTCGCTGTAACTCAGCCTGCATCTTATACCTTTTGTGCAGTCATTGCAGGATTTGAAGTGCCCTCATGGATGGATACGAGTTCCTCCCACATCTTCGTGCCGGTACTCTTTATCATCACTTGCTTGGCCAGCGATGTAGAGAGCGAGCGTTAAATTAATTTGTCGCTCCAGCTGCTAACTTCTTGAAGTTCCCCTTTTCTTTGTCGCTCCAGCTGCTAACAAGGCAATTCTGGCCAATGTCCAACGAACCTTTCACCAAACGCGTTCATGATAGCGTGCTTGTAAGAAGTCCGATCATCTCTATTCCATTAAACTGGAGTTCTACTGGAGCCGATTTTGCATCCCTGACCAACTGCATCGCTGCCAGACGACTAAATGTTTGGTCTTGTGTGTCGTAGTGGTGGTGAAGCACCGCGTTGTTGGCGTGCTATTGGGCTCATAACCCTACACAGAAACAGCACTACAACAATCTCACAAAAAAAATTGTTTACCTCTTAGGTACATTGGAACTAACCGCAGCAGGCAGACCCTGTCGTACCATACTAATTCTTTCTAGATATACTCATCCCGCCGCTTCTTTTCTTTCCTTTTGTTTTCCTTTCCCAAATCGGTAGTTCCTAACGTCTTCAACCCCTTGCACCCAGAATAAGATGCTGTTTCTAATAATCGGCACATCGCCATTCTAGTTCAAAGCTCACCTAATTTGCTTTATTGCTGAGCGAATATCGTCATGGAATTTGCTACCAAATCCAAGCTATGGTTTTTCTTCCGCCTCTTCTCGTCCCATTGACCCTTTCAGCTTACACCATTGAATGGTGATCCAGCAGCCCTTGAGCTGTTTCAGCCAGCGTAATAGCTTCTTCAATCGCTTGCATTGTAGCCGCAAGGGTCTGTCTATTCGCCAAAGTCTTCGATTCAGCTAAATGCTGCTTCACCAGCTCAAACTTTCCAATAAGTCGCTGGCTATCATCTAGCACTCTTGACAGCTCGAATAAACTCTCGTCTCTCGACATAAAGTTGCGCGCCATCTGCCTCTGTACTCGCTGCAGAGCTGTTTGAGCCCCAGACAATTCGTTAATCAGCTTTCTTAGCTCCTTCTCCTTTTCCTGAATCATATGCTGCTGAGCTTGCAGCAACACCATAAATTTGATAACCTTCTTTGTTCCTACCAAAGTCCCGAGCACTGTGTTGTCTACCGGAGTTTTTCCCTTGACTACCAGCTTCAACGCTTGCGGTGAATGCAGTCCTAATAATGAACTTAGTTTTTGTTTCACGTCTAGAATCTTTTTAGAGCAAGGGAAGATCATCTCATAGCGGTTTTTTCCTTTAAAAACCTGCACCAACAGATCGTCTTTTTCCAACTCGTTCACATCGATTTCGGGGTTTGCAGAAGCTGTTTTCGATGCATAAGCTGCTGCTACTGGTGATAGTAGCACTGAGCGAGAGTCTGAGCAGTTTAGTACTGCTTTAAACGCTTCAGATTGTTCGTAGTAAGCTGGAGTACGCAGTACGATTACCTTAGAACCGTTTGTAAGGACTGTCGACGTTTTAACGTTGCGTCCTCGATGTACCAAGCGCTGGAACTTTGGATCGAGATGAAACGTTGAGTAGATTTGCGCTTTGAGGGTATCAAGAGCCTGTGGGTCCTGCGTGCATATCGTGAAAGCCGTCGACAGCTTGCCAAAGACGACGGTTATGAGTAGCTCTGACTTGTCCGACATGATCCAATTTATTTACACGAGGATTTGTAATACATTTTCAGGTGCGTGACATCAACTTCAGGTTCCTCCTATTCATAACAGCACCTTTCTGAAGCAATTTAGTGTATTTGTCCGTTGCAGATATCATGTAATACTCTTGGAGAATAATTTAGGATATGCTATACATGTTAGCGACGACGGTTTCTGGAATAGTAGTGACCTTTGAAGCAATTATATTTAATCATGAGGTTATGTTTTTGGTTGAGCGTAGCTGTTGGGCAAAGCAATTTAATTCTAAGACGTCAGCCAGCAATTTCACTACCATCCTGAGTTTTTTATAGGTTTTGCCTTTCACTACTTATAAACTGTTGCAATTGCTGCGTCTGTCACTTGCTTGTGTTCATCTAGTTCCCGAGACGCTGACGTCAGCGCAAACACAGCGTCTGAAATCACAGACGCTGTGTTTGCGTTTTCTGTCGCATCTCTGTGCATGAATCTAGCAAAGTCGAAGGGAAAGCTCTGAACAGCACATGATGAGAACAAACTTCAAGAATAAACAGTGCTTGTATAAAATGTCGACCTTGGTTCGATCATTCAAGAATATTCGGTCTTCGACATGAGCGGAGGTTGCTTGTCTCTCGGACCAAAGACACCCTACTTTCCATTTTTCTCGCTAACCGAGCCAAACTTACAATACTAACCATTCAACAGTCCGTTAACGCTAGCCGTCAACAAGAACACAGCCGGCAAAATACATAGACAAAGGTGCCACACCGTAAATAATTCTTACGCGTGTAGATTGCCATAATATGCTGTACCAGGCGACACTGCAGCCGTTGCACATTGCGTAGCAAATCGTCTCGGGAGCGAGAGACGGAACCGAGGAGCCGCGCGTGCTTCGTACAAACAGGTCAGGAGGAAGCAGTAGCATTGGATGGGGTTTTTCAGCTACTCGTGGACAGCAGCTGTAGTAATGACGCTAGAATGAAAGAGGTACAGGGGACGTAGGACTTCTACTGCTCATA
This sequence comes from Peronospora belbahrii, assembly GCA_920618645.1. Classification (NCBI taxonomy): domain Eukaryota; phylum Oomycota; class Peronosporomycetes; order Peronosporales; family Peronosporaceae; genus Peronospora; species Peronospora belbahrii. Next base: position 504,781 of record CAKKTJ010000336.1, on the reverse strand, counting down.
TTTCACGTCGCAAACTACTTTTGAAAAGGGGAAAAAGGCCTTACTATTTCGAGTTTGTCCAAACGCGTACCAAGACACCGATATTGCAAATATGAACTCAAAATTCGGATGAGCATCTGTGCCATTGTCGCCTGTAGACGCCTTACTGAGCGTTAAATTTGACGATTCTGTACATCTTTCCACCTTCGTCTTCGTCTTATAGTCTCGAAAAGCTACAATCTTCGTTCGTCAACCTCGTTGAGCAAGACTACCCCATTCTCGTAGGAGAATCTTATGTCAACCCTAAGACAAAAGTCAAGAATGCCAAGCTAACAAATGAAAACGACTATCAGGAGGCAAATCTGTCAAATTCCATGACAACAGAACAAGCGATAGAGGAGCGTTCGTTGGACTTGATTCCGGCAAAAATGCGTGACAGAAAAAAATTTTTTGTGTGAAAGGGACACTTTTGGCCGATGGAGGGTTGGCCATTGGGGTGGAATTCAGTCATAAGCTCTTTGATGGAGAGGCCATGCTCACGCTAATGAAGATATGGGGTCAACACTACAGCGGTGTGGAAAAACAACATCGTTTGGTTGTGAGTCACGACCGGCAACTGCTCGGGGGATCGGGAGCTCCATCGAGCATGCCTCACCCGGAGTTTCGAGTTGTTCAAGAGGAGGCTGGAGTTGTTAAAAGACAAATGATTAAGCTCAGAAATGCCACCGACGTCTCATCACTTCTTTCATTTTACTCCAGTCATGATGAAGAATATAAAGGAAGCGGCAACTTGTGGTGGGTTTGATAAGGATGGGGTCAACGAATTTTCTTATGTGAGCACCATCGACGCTATTACAGCGTTGTTCACTGTGCTAATGTCGTGAGCTCGCGGTCATGGAGAAGATGTACGGGTTATGACTGCTATGAACGCTCGGCGACGTCTAGGACTGCCTGCGAATTACGCAGGAAATGTCGTCTGCAGCGCAATGACGACGTACAATGCCAGTGAATTGCAGTCTGGTGATGAAATAATGACTGCAGTTTCCCCATCAAACGCTAGGAAAGCTGGCTCGACGCCTGCAACAATCGATTGTACAGAGTGACGAAATCTTTTTGCGCGACGCTATCAACTTCCTGGCCGAGCACAGCAACGGTTGAGTTCAGCTGAGCAATAACTTCTTGTTTGGGCCTGACCTCGTGTTTTCGTCGTGGGTGCACTTGGGCATGTACAATGCAGAGTTTGATGGTACGCATCCGTGGTATGCGTCCTTCCCTCGAATGACATGCTATGACGGCTGTGTAATCATTACGGAGGCCCAAAAAGGTGGCGAAGGGATCGATGTGGGTGTATTTATTGAATTTACTGCCATGGAGAAGCTCAAGAAGATGTTTTCTGAGGTGTCGAACCTTTACGAAAAGCCGATGTCTGGTGATGATGAAGTACAAGATTGAAAATGTTAGTGTCATCGCAAGTTTACTCTGACATTGTCGGCACCTACTGACGCTTTCGGGCCCGATCGTGAAGTTTTATTGGGGTTTGAATATAATTCTTTGAAGTATATGCGTATTCTGCATGACCTTCACGATGAATTCCTTCCACCTCAAATTACTTGCACGAATGCTACACCAAGTTGGTACGGTAATCTTGATATTGTTGCTTACCTCGTATGCTATCCTGCATGCAACCTTGACCCTGTGCGTCAGTGGTAAGTTAATCTTGATATTTTGCGCGCGTACAGCATACGATTCTAGCAGTGCCAAGGTTGCATCTTTGACATTTTTGACGCACAGGACCAAGGTACACAGGATCGAGCTTGCATCCACGAAAGCATATGAAGTAAGCAACAGTGTCACGACCCTGTGCGTCAAGGTTGGGGGGGGGGGGGGGGGGGGGGGGGGGAAAGAAAGAGGGGGGAAAGAAGAGGGGGGGGGGGGGGGGGGGGGAGGGGGGGGGGGGGGGGGGGAGGAAGGGGGGGGGAAAGAGAGAAAAAAAAAAAAAAAAAAAAAAAAAAAAAAAAAAAAAAAAAAAAAAAAAAGGAGGGGAAAAGAAGAAAGAAGGGGGAGAAAAAAAGAGAGAGAAAAAAAGAGAAGAGAAAAAAAAAAAAAAAAAAGAAAAAAAAAAAAACAAAAAAACAGGAATAAGAAAAGGATCGACACCTCAGAAAACATCTTCTTGAGCTTCTCCATGGCAGTAAATTCAATAAATACACCCACATCGATCCCTTCGCCACCTTTTTGGGCCTCCGTAATGATTACACAGCCGTCATAGCATGTCATTCGAGGGAAGGACGCATACCACGGATGCGTACCATCAAACTCTGCATTGTACATGCCCAAGTGCACCCACGACGAAAACACGAGGTCAGGCCCAAACAAGAAGTTATTGCTCAGCTGAACTCAACCGTTGCTGTGCTCGGCCAGGAAGTTGATAGCGTCGCGCAAAAAGATTTCGTCACTCTGTACAATCGATTGTTGCAGGCGTCGAGCCAGCTTTCCTAGCGTTTGATGGGGAAACTGCAGTCATTATTTCATCACCAGACTGCAATTCACTGGCATTGTACGTCGCCATTGCGCTGCAGACGACATTTCCTGCGTAATTCGCAGGCAGTCCTAGACGTCGCCGAGCGTTCATAGCATTCATAACCCGTACATCTTCTCCATGACCGCGAGCTCGCGAGATTAGCACAGTGAACAACGCTGTAATAGCGTCGATGGTGCTCACATAAGAAAATTCGTTGACCCCATCCTTATCAAACCCACCACAAGTTGCCGCTTCCTTTATATTCTTCATCATGACTGGAGTAAAATGAAAGAAGTGATGAGACGTCGGTGGCATTTCTTGAGCTTAATCATTTGTCTTTTAACAACTCCAGCCTCCTCTTGAACAACTCGAAGCTCCGGGTGAGGCATGCGCGATGGATCTTCTGTCCCTGAAGTTAATACAGATGATTGTTAGTACAAACATCGTCTACTGAATCAACAGGGTATGATGTATTCAATAAACGGAGTGGTATTTGACCTAAGGTGTTTGCACCTGTGGATGTTGTTGCGTCGGATGCTGAGAGCATCATAAGTATCGGTGATAATATCGTGAGTGTCTGTGATAGTGAATAGCTATACACTCGTCAATGCTTTGACGGGGATGTCGAAGAGTCGGTGCACTCTTTCGTCTCTGCCCACAGTAAATGCTCGGTGACAGCTGGATAAGTAGATCTTTGCCGTGTTTAGCAGTGCCGCAAAGGCGGGCTAGATCGCTCAAGTGGGAATTATACGTGTAAGGAGGTTACCGAAAGGTGTGTATTTTACATACATACCTACCACACCATTGTGTTGTGGCTGTACCTTGGGTACAACAGTAGGTGATGTGACCGTACCTAACGCACGAAGGGTCGCATCGTGGCAGAGAGCACGTGGTCATTATACCTAGCTTAGTATAGTGACTTTACATGTTTCATAGTAATAGGCTATAGAGTCAGACAATTAGTGACTAGCACTAAGTATAGAGTAGGTGCTTCTATATTTTAGTGCTAGAAGATAAACATAGATATAAATCAGTTTCAAACCTACTCTGAATCAATTGTATCTTTTAAACTCGACTCTTGGAGACGTGATTGTTTACAACCAAAAGGCATAAGCTTGTGAAGCTAGCCTCGGGAGGGTTAAGATCTTTAAGACATACAAAATCTTGGAGCTTGTCTTCTTCTGCACGTAGTGCATAAGTAGCTTGGCTACAGTAGCTCGGCTACACCTGGTAGCACTTGTAGTCAATACTGCACCTGGGTTTGCGACTTCTCTGTGTGAGAATGGACATTGATGACTTGTACGCGGTTGGCCTGTCACATGCAAAACAGGAAGGATTGCAAAGGCTGCTCCCTATCCTTGGCCCTAAGGGCGTGGAGTACCCCATCGCCCATGGCGAGGAAGACGCAAGCGTTTTCATATGCTTGATGAATATAATAAGCTCTAGTCGAGCATGTAAAGGCACATATGCCTTCTTCTGCGCCTTTGCCCATGGCGACTATGGCGCAAGAAGTGGTCCGCAGACCAAAACCCATATATATGGAAGTCGGTAAGGTCAACTACAAATAAGGTGATAACCTTATGCTTTGGTTCCGACAGGTTGAGTCGGCTATGTTTATCGACGACATCACCTATGAACCGTACCGTGTGGGCTTTGCCACGGGCAAGTTAGGTGGTTTAGCCAAACAGTGGGCATTCACATGTGGTGCATCACTGCAAGATGCTATTCCCAACATGGGCCGATCCGAGCGTTCAGATGACCCGGCAGTATGCACCGCCAAACCAAGCACACCGTAATCGGTCGCGGTTTTTGACGTGTCGCCAAGGAAAGCGTGAGCTTGCGGCATATGTACAAGAGTTGAGAGCTTTCATTGCTGTCATGGTCATCGACCCTATGTCTGAGACAGTGACTGTCACGGTCTTCATGGAGGGCCTCCGAGTTGGCGTTGCCAGAACGGAAGTCTTCCGGGAAAAGCCGTCCTCATTCGAGGAAGCTGTTGGGGTGGTCTTGAATGCCGAAACCAACTTTAAGGCCGCAAGGCCTGCCACTTATAACTACTCGTCTGATGGGTATGTCTCCATGGACTGTAGTCAAGTGGAGGATGAAGAAGCTGACCTTCAAGCTGCAAGGCAGCAAATTGTGCGTGATGTTATATCTGCTAGAGCACAGGCCATTTGATGGCAAAATGCCCTGCAAGAAAGGCATATTTGACCTCGAAGGGCCGACGCGCCATGGGTAAACCTTCTGGTTTGCCGCGGGGAAACGGCGGGACCCTGTAGGCGCGAGGGACCCTACTGGGAAAGAACTGAGTCATGTTGAGCCTCTAGGAGGTAGAATTAACAGGGCCCAGCCCCAAAGAGATGCGAACTCTCCAAAACGCAACGAGAATGCAAGCCAGGCTTGCTAGCCGTCGAAGGGACGATTAAGGGCTATGATAAGCCATGGATCATTTTGATCGATTCGAGGGCATCGGACAATTATGTGCGCCGTGCCACCGTGAAAGGTAGTCAGCAGTATGCTGAAGAGCTTAGAGCGCGTGAAAGCGACGCATACAGTTCGCTTAGCGACTGGTACGCGTGTTACGGTGGACTCTAACAGCATGGAACGATGTTTGGTCTTTGACCTGGATGCGAGGTAAGACCTCATCGTAGGCATGGCATGGCTAGAACGTTATACGCCATAGATTGATTGGAGGCCGAAGACCTTAGGCGCATCGCGCAACGCTCCTGGTGGGGCTCTGGAGAGTCATGAACCCACCTCCGCTAGAAAGCAAAAGCGCTTTTGGCGCGGATATTGGAACGAGTCGGTCAATATGTTGGATGTCGGAATATCCGACTTTGTAGACACTGTAAGTGTCAAGGACAATAGTCCTGGGCGAGGCCCAAGACTGTCAATAATGTGGTTGAGAATCCACTAGTTGGCACATATGACATGTGTCATGAGAAGGATGTTACACATTAAACACCGTGAGTGGTGTTGGTGGCAAGATGTAGGACATGAGTCCAAATGACTTGGGTGACGAGGAACTGACCCTGGAGGGCCGGGTGAAGTAATCAATGGATGTTATCTTTGAGGATAACGAGGTGAAAGCACCTAGTGACGAGTTACTGGCCCAAGAGGGCCGGGTGAAGTCAAAGTTACGGTTGCCTTTGAGGACAACGAGGTGCGAGCACCTCATGACGAGGCATTGAACCAAGAGGGTGGGGTGCAGTCAGATTTCGAAGTGGTCTTCGACCTTGAGATGTGTACACCCGATAAGTTGGATACTGAGAACATCATGAGTAGCGATGACAATATCGTGAGTGACGGTGATAGCGAGCAGCTATATACACTCCTCAATGGTTTGACAGAGGATGTTGAAGAGCCGGTCGCTCTTTCAGCTATACCCGCAATAATTGCTCGGTTAGATTTAGACAAGTTGTCTTTTGCCGAGTTTGGCATTGCCGTACAGGCAGGCGACATCGCCGAAGTGGTCGTTATACGACCTGAGGAGGAGTTGAACTCCTCAAAGCTTTTGGATAAAGCAGTTCTTGAGGATACCAAGAAGGCGATGAATGCGCGTAGTGGGTCAAAGATTCTGAATGACCCTTCGGATCCTTATTTTCCTTTGTCGAAAGAATATGGAGATGTTTTATCCAGAGAACCTCCTACGTGGTTACCTTGTGAAAAAATCCACGTCTTCATCCATGCTTTCGTGGGGACTTGTGGTGGAGCGATGATCACAAAAACCTCTATGTAATTTCGAACTCCCACTGGCGCCCGATCTGTCGATTGACGAAGGAGAAATTTCAATACCGTATGCTGGTCTTCTTCACGTTGTGTGCCTGTCGAATGGGCGGGTTGCACTCTACTTAGTGGACTTTCTACAATCTTATTCGTTATGGGATCTGGATTAACGAAGGGTCACACGGAAATTCTTCACGCGATCGTAACACTACCGCTAAAATCTGCCTTGATTAACCTGGATCTTCTCTTCGGCTACATTTTTGTAACCTCTATACGTAAGATACCGTCACATACGCAATGCTATGGATACACTTTACCTTCTACTACACATCTGCTATGAGTATAAACGCATGCTTATTGCATACTCATCCTATTGACGCAGACCGATGCAGCTTCTTCTACCGATCGGACGTACCCTATCAGGAGCGCTTGTCGGCTGCTAAAGGCTGTACTACATTCACGTCAAACTCAAGACACAAAACCGGATGGCTGGTGAAGATGGTTTCAAGCGCATCGTGCGTTTATCAGCCTGTACTATCAAGTCGCAGTGAAAGACACAATGAAGAGTCTTTGACATGTCACCATGCTTTGACGGAGAAGGTGAGCGTGCCGGTCTTTTGTGCGACGTATCGAGAGTGTTCGATGGTGGCATGAGGCACAACCAGCAGCGTGGCGACAAGCTTTGACGTAATGACTAACATCTGCAGTATACGAGCATAATGAAATGGTGGCGTTTGTCCAGTGTGGCAGTTGGGTAGACAGAGGTGAGTCGGACACGAGCGGGAGATAAGATGCAGATAAGATGGAGGTGAGTCGGAGATGAGTCGGAGAAAAGAGCTGGACACACCGGGGATTGAACCCGGGGCCTTCCGCTTGCAAAGCGGACGCGCTACCACTGCGCTATGCGCCCGGTAGAACGACTTATCAACCCACCACTTTTACACAATCCGAAAATCGTATTTGCTCAACTAGCCACCACCTTAGCAAAACGCTTCATCAACGAATACACCTGACACGTAAGCTACTGTCTTAGACGCAATGGATACACTTTACCTTCTACTACACATCTGCTATGAGTATAAACGCATGCTTATTGCATACTCATCCTATTGACGCAGACCGATGCAGCTTCTTCTACCGATCGGACGTACCCTATCAGGAGCGCTTGTCGGCTGCTAAAGGCTGTACTACATTCACGTCAAACTCAAGACACAAAACCGGATGGCTGGTGAAGATGGTATCAAGCGCATCGTGCGTTTATCAGCCTGTACTATCAAGTCGCAGTGAAAGACACAATGAAGAGTCTTTGACATGTCACCATGCTTTGACGGAGAAGGTGAGCGTGCCGGTCTTTTGTGCGACGTATCGAGAGTGTTCGATGGTGGCATGAGGCACAACCAGCAGCGTGGCGACAAGCTTTGACGTAATGACTAACATCTGCAGTATACGAGCATAATGAAATGGTGGCGTTTGTCCAGTGTGGCAGTTGGGTAGACAGAGGTGAGTCGGACACGAGCGGGAGATAAGATGCAGATAAGATGGAGGTGAGTCGAAGATGAGTCGGAGATGAGCCGGAGCAAAGAGCTGGACACACCGGGGATTGAACCCGGGGCCTTCCGCTTGCAAAGCGGACGCGCTACCACTGCGCTATGCGCCCGGTAGAACGACTTATCAACCCACCACTTTTACACAATCTGAAAATCGTATTTGCTCAACTAGCCACCACCTTAGCAAAACGCTTCATCAACGAATACACCTGACACGTAAGCTACTGTCTTAGACGCAATGGATACACTTTACCTTCTACTACACATCTGCTACGAGTATAAACGCATGCTTATTGCATACTCATCCTATTGACGCAGACCGATGCAGCTTCTTCTACCGATCGGACGTACCCTATCAGGAGCGCTTATCGGCTGCTAAAGGCTGTACTACATTCACGTCAAACTCAAGACACAAAACCGGATGGCTGGTGAAGATGGTTTCAAGCGCATCGTGCGTTTATCAGCCTGTACTATCAAGTCGCAGTGAAAGACACAATGAAGAGTCTTTGACATGTCACCATGCTTTGACGGAGAAGGTGAGCGTGCCGGTCTTTTGTGCGACGTATCGAGAGTGTTCGATGGTGGCATGAGGCACAACCAGCAGCGTGGCGACAAGCTTTGACGTAATGACTAACATCTGCAGTATACGAGCATAATGAAATGGTGGCGTTTGTCCAGTGTGGCAGTTGGGTAGACAGAGGTGAGTCGGACACGAGCGGGAGATAAGATGCAGATAAGATGGAGGTGAGTCGAAGATGAGTCGGAGATGAGCCGGAGCAAAGAGCTGGACACACCGGGGATTGAACCCGGGGCCTTCCGCTTGCAAAGCGGACGCGCTACCACTGCGCTATGCGCCCGGTAGAACGACTTATCAACCCACCACTTTTACACAATCCGAAAATCGTATTTGCTCAACTAGCCACCACCTTAGCAAAACGCTTCATCAACGAATACACCTGACACGTAAGCTACTGTCTTAGACGCAATGGATACACTTTACCTTCTACTACACATCTGCTACGAGTATAAACGCATGCTTATTGCATACTCATCCTATTGACGCAGACCGATGCAGCTTCTTCTACCGATCGGACGTACCCTATCAGGAGCGCTTGTCGGCTGCTAAAGGCTGTACTACATTCACGTCAAACTCAAGACACAAAACCGGATGGCTGGTGAAGATGGTATCAAGCGCATCGTGCGTTTATCAGCCTGTACTATCAAGTCGCAGTGAAAGACACAATGAAGAGTCTTTGACATGTCACCATGCTTTGACGGAGAAGGTGAGCGTGCCGGTCTTTTGTGCGACGTATCGAGAGTGTTCGATGGTGGCATGAGGCACAACCAGCAGCGTGGCGACAAGCTTTGACGTAATGACTAACATCTGCAGTATACGAGCATAATGAAATGGTGGCGTTTGTCCAGTGTGGCAGTTGGGTAGACAGAGGTGAGTCGGACACGAGCGGGAGATAAGATGCAGATAAGATGGAGGTGAGTCGGAGATGAGTCGGAGAAAAGAGCTGGACACACCGGGGATTGAACCCGGGGCCTTCCGCTTGCAAAGCGGACGCGCTACCACTGCGCTATGCGCCCGGTAGAACGACTTATCAACCCACCACTTTTACACAATCCGAAAATCGTATTTGCTCAACTAGCCACCACCTTAGCAAAACGCTTCATCAACGAATACACCTGACACGTAAGCTACTGTCTTAGACGCAATGGATACACTTTACCTTCTACTACACATCTGCTACGAGTATAAAAGCATGCTTATTGCATACTCATCCTATTGACGCAGACCGATGCAGCTTCTTCTACCGATCGGACGTACCCTATCAGGAGCGCTTGTCGGCTGCTAAAGGCTGTACTACATTCACGTCAAACTCAAGACACAAAACCGGATGGCTGGTGAAGATGGTATCAAGCGCATCGTGCGTTTATCAGCCTGTACTATCAAGTCGCAGTGAAAGACACAATGAAGAGTCTTTGACATGTCACCATGCTTTGACGGAGAAGGTGAGCGTGCCGGTCTTTTGTGCGACGTATCGAGAGTGTTCGATGGTGGCATGAGGCACAACCAGCAGCGTGGCGACAAGCTTTGACGTAATGACTAACATCTGCAGTATACGAGCATAATGAAATGGTGGCGTTTGTCCAGTGTGGCAGTTGGGTAGACAGAGGTGAGTCGGACACGAGCGGGAGATAAGATGCAGATAAGATGGAGGTGAGTCAAAGATGAGTCGGAGAAAAGAGCTGGACACACCGGGGATTGAACCCGGGGCCTTCCGCTTGCAAAGCGGACGCGCTACCACTGCGCTATGCGCCCGGTAGAACGACTTATCAACCCACCACTTTTACACAATCCGAAAATCGTATTTGCTCAACTAGCCACCACCTTAGCAAAACGCTTCATCAACGAATACACCTGACACGTAAGCTACTGTCTTAGACGCAATGGATACACTTTACCTTCTACTACACATCTGCTACGAGTATAAACGCATGCTTATTGCATACTCATCCTATTGACGCAGACCGATGCAGCTTCTTCTACCGATCGGACGTACCCTATCAGGAGCGCTTGTCGGCTGCTAAAGGCTGTACTACATTCACGTCAAACTCAAGACACAAAACCGGATGGCTGGTGAAGATGGTATCAAGCGCATCGTGCGTTTATCAGCCTGTACTATCAAGTCGCAGTGAAAGACACAATGAAGAGTCTTTGACATGTCACCATGCTTTGACGGAGAAGGTGAGCGTGCCGGTCTTTTGTGCGACGTATCGAGAGTGTTCGATGGTGGCATGAGGCACAACCAGCAGCGTGGCGACAAGCTTTGACGTAATGACTAACATCTGCAGTATACGAGCATAATGAAATGGTGGCGTTTGTCCAGTGTGGCAGTTGGGTAGACAGAGGTGAGTCGGACACGAGCGGGAGATAAGATGCAGATAAGATGGAGGTGAGTCGGAGATGAGTCGGAGCAAAGAGCTGGACACACCGGGGATTGAACCCGGGGCCTTCCGCTTGCAAAGCGGACGCGCTACCACTGCGCTATGCGCCCGGTAGAACGACTTATCAACCCACCACTTTTACACAATCCGAAAATCGTATTTGCTCAACTAGCCACCACCTTAGCAAAACGCTTCATCAACGAATACACCTGACACGTAAGCTACTGTCTTAGACGCAATGGATACACTTTACCTTCTACTACACATCTGCTACGAGAATAAAAGCATGCTTATTGCATACTCATCCTATTGACGCAGACCGATGCAGCTTCTTCTACCGATCGGACGTACCCTATCAGGAGCGCTTGTCGGCTGCTAAAGGCTGTACTACATTCACGTCAAACTCAAGACACAAAACCGGATGGCTGGTGAAGATGGTATCAAGCGCATCGTGCGTTTATCAGCCTGTACTATCAAGTCGCAGTGAAAGACACAATGAAGAGTCTTTGACATGTCACCATGCTTTGACGGAGAAGGTGAGCGTGCCGGTCTTTTGTGCGACGTATCGAGAGTGTTCGATGGTGGCATGAGGCACAACCAGCAGCGTGGCGACAAGCTTTGACGTAATGACTAACATCTGCAGTATACGAGCATAATGAAATGGTGGCGTTTGTCCAGTGTGGCAGTTGGGTAGACAGAGGTGAGTCGGACACGAGCGGGAGATAAGATGCAGATAAGATGGAGGTGAGTCGGAGATGAGTCGGAGAAAAGAGCTGGACACACCGGGGATTGAACCCGGGGCCTTCCGCTTGCAAAGCGGACGCGCTACCACTGCGCTATGCGCCCGGTAGAACGACATATCAACCCACCACTTTTACACAATCCGAAAATCGTATTTGCTCAACTAGCCACCACCTTAGCAAAACGCTTCATCAACGAATACACCTGACACGTAAGCTACTGTCTTAGACGCAATGGATACACTTTACCTTCTACTACACATCTGCTACGAGAATAAAAGCATGCTTATTGCATACTCATCCTATTGACGCAGACCGATGCAGCTTCTTCTACCGATCGGACGTACCCTATCAGGAGCGCTTGTCGGCTGCTAAAGGCTGTACTACATTCACGTCAAACTCAAGACACAAAACCGGATGGCTGGTGAAGATGGTATCAAGCGCATCGTGCGTTTATCAGCCTGTACTATCAAGTCGCAGTGAAAGACACAATGAAGAGTCTTTGACATGTCACCATGCTTTGACGGAGAAGGTGAGCGTGCCGGTCTTTTGTGCGACGTATCGAGAGTGTTCGATGGTGGCATGAGGCACAACCAGCAGCGTGGCGACAAGCTTTGACGTAATGACTAACATCTGCAGTATACGAGCATAATGAAATGGTGGCGTTTGTCCAGTGTGGCAGTTGGGTAGACAGAGGTGAGTCGGACACGAGCGGGAGATAAGATGCAGATAAGATGGAGGTGAGTCGGAGATGAGTCGGAGAAAAGAGCTGGACACACCGGGGATTGAACCCGGGGCCTTCCGCTTGCAAAGCGGACGCGCTACCACTGCGCTATGCGCCCGGTAGAACGACATATCAACCCACCACTTTTACACAATCCGAAAATCGTATTTGCTCAACTAGCCACCACCTTAGCAAAACGCTTCATCAACGAATACACCTGACACGTAAGCTACTGTCTTAGACGCAATGGATACACTTTACCTTCTACTACACATCTGCTACGAGAATAAAAGCATGCTTATTGCATACTCATCCTATTGACGCAGACCGATGCAGCTTCTTCTACCGATCGGACGTACCCTATCAGGAGCGCTTGTCGGCTGCTAAAGGCTGTACTACATTCACGTCAAACTCAAGACACAAAACCGGATGGCTGGTGAAGATGGTATCAAGCGCATCGTGCGTTTATCAGCCTGTACTATCAAGTCGCAGTGAAAGACACAATGAAGAGTCTTTGACATGTCACCATGCTTTGACGGAGAAGGTGAGCGTGCCGGTCTTTTGTGCGACGTATCGAGAGTGTTCGATGGTGGCATGAGGCACAACCAGCAGCGTGGCGACAAGCTTTGACGTAATGACTAACATCTGCAGTATACGAGCATAATGAAATGGTGGCGTTTGTCCAGTGTGGCAGTTGGGTAGACAGAGGTGAGTCGGACACGAGCGGGAGATAAGATGCAGATAAGATGGAGGTGAGTCGGAGATGAGTCGGAGAAAAGAGCTGGACACACCGGGGATTGAACCCGGGGCCTTCCGCTTGCAAAGCGGACGCGCTACCACTGCGCTATGCGCCCGGTAGAACGACTTATCAACCCACCACTTTTACACAATCTGAAAATCGTATTTGCTCAACTAGCCACCACCTTAGCAAAACGCTTCATCAACGAATACACCTGACACGTAAGCTACTGTCTTAGACGCAATGGATACACTTTACCTTCTACTACACATCTGCTACGAGTATAAACGCATGCTTATTGCATACTCATCCTATTGACGCAGACCGATGCAGCTTCTTCTACCGATCGGACGTACCCTATCAGGAGCGCTTGTCGGCTGCTAAAGGCTGTACTACATTCACGTCAAACTCAAGACACAAAACCGGATGGCTGGTGAAGATGGTATCAAGCGCATCGTGCGTTTATCAGCCTGTACTATCAAGTCGCAGTGAAAGACACAATGAAGAGTCTTTGACATGTCACCATGCTTTGACGGAGAAGGTGAGCGTGCCGGTCTTTTGTGCGACGTATCGAGAGTGTTCGATGGTGGCATGAGGCACAACCAGCAGCGTGGCGACAAGCTTTGACGTAATGACTAACATCTGCAGTATACGAGCATAATGAAATGGTGGCGTTTGTCCAGTGTGGCAGTTGGGTAGACAGAGGTGAGTCGGACACGAGCGGGAGATAAGATGCAGATAAGATGGAGGTGAGTCGGAGATGAGTCGGAGAAAAGAGCTGGACACACCGGGGATTGAACCCGGGGCCTTCCGCTTGCAAAGCGGACGCGCTACCACTGCGCTATGCGCCCGGTAGAACGACTTATCAACCCACCACTTTTACACAATCCGAAAATCGTATTTGCTCAACTAGCCACCACCTTAGCAAAACGCTTCATCAACGAATACACCTGACACGTAAGCTACTGTCTTAGACGCAATGGATACACTTTACCTTCTACTACACATCTGCTACGAGAATAAAAGCATGCTTATTGCATACTCATCCTATTGACGCAGACCGATGCAGCTTCTTCTACCGATCGGACGTACCCTATCAGGAGCGCTTGTCGGCTGCTAAAGGCTGTACTACATTCACGTCAAACTCAAGACACAAAACCGGATGGCTGGTGAAGATGGTATCAAGCGCATCGTGCGTTTATCAGCCTGTACTATCAAGTCGCAGTGAAAGACACAATGAAGAGTCTTTGACATGTCACCATGCTTTGACGGAGAAGGTGAGCGTGCCGGTCTTTTGTGCGACGTATCGAGAGTGTTCGATGGTGGCATGAGGCACAACCAGCAGCGTGGCGACAAGCTTTGACGTAATGACTAACATCTGCAGTATACGAGCATAATGAAATGGTGGCGTTTGTCCAGTGTGGCAGTTGGGTAGACAGAGGTGAGTCGGACACGAGCGGGAGATAAGATGCAGATAAGATGGAGGTGAGTCAGAGATGAGTCGGAGCAAAGAGCTGGACACACCGGGGATTGAACCCGGGGCCTTCCGCTTGCAAAGCGGACGCGCTACCACTGCGCTATGCGCCCGGTAGAACGACTTATCAACCCACCACTTTTACACAATCTGAAAATCGTATTTGCTCAACTAGCCACCACCTTAGCAAAACGCTTCATCAACGAATACACCTGACACGTAAGCTACTGTCTTAGACGCAATGGATACACTTTACCTTCTACTACACATCTGCTACGAGAATAAAAGCATGCTTATTGCATACTCATCCTATTGACGCAGACCGATGCAGCTTCTTCTACCGATCGGACGTACCCTATCAGGAGCGCTTATCGGCTGCTAAAGGCTGTACTACATTCACGTCAAACTCAAGACACAAAACCGGATGGCTGGTGAAGATGGTATCAAGCGCATCGTGCGTTTATCAGCCTGTACTATCAAGTCGCAGTGAAAGACACAATGAAGAGTCTTTGACATGTCACCATGCTTTGACGGAGAAGGTGAGCGTGCCGGTCTTTTGTGCGACGTATCGAGAGTGTTCGATGGTGGCATGAGGCACAACCAGCAGCGTGGCGACAAGCTTTGACGTAATGACTAACATCTGCAGTATACGAGCATAATGAAATGGTGGCGTTTGTCCAGTGTGGCAGTTGGGTAGACAGAGGTGAGTCGGACACGAGCGGGAGATAAGATGCAGATAAGATGGAGGTGAGTCGGAGATGAGTCGGAGAAAAGAGCTGGACACACCGGGGATTGAACCCGGGGCCTTCCGCTTGCAAAGCGGACGCGCTACCACTGCGCTATGCGCCCGGTAGAACGACTTATCAACCCACCACTTTTACACAATCTGAAAATCGTATTTGCTCAACTAGCCACCACCTTAGCAAAACGCTTCATCAACGAATACACCTGACACGTAAGCTACTGTCTTAGACGCAATGGATACACTTTACCTTCTACTACACATCTGCTACGAGAATAAACGCATGCTTATTGCATACTCATCCTATTGACGCAGACCGATGCAGCTTCTTCTACCGATCGGACGTACCCTATCAGGAGCGCTTATCGGCTGCTAAAGGCTGTACTACATTCACGTCAAACTCAAGACACAAAACCGGATGGCTGGTGAAGATGGTATCAAGCGCATCGTGCGTTTATCAGCCTGTACTATCAAGTCGCAGTGAAAGACACAATGAAGAGTCTTTGACATGTCACCATGCTTTGACGGAGAAGGTGAGCGTGCCGGTCTTTTGTGCGACGTATCGAGAGTGTTCGATGGTGGCATGAGGCACAACCAGCAGCGTGGCGACAAGCTTTGACGTAATGACTAACATCTGCAGTATACGAGCATAATGAAATGGTGGCGTTTGTCCAGTGTGGCAGTTGGGTAGACAGAGGTGAGTCGGACACGAGCGGGAGATAAGATGCAGATAAGATGGAGGTGAGTCGGAGATGAGTCGGAGAAAAGAGCTGGACACACCGGGGATTGAACCCGGGGCCTTCCGCTTGCAAAGCGGACGCGCTACCACTGCGCTATGCGCCCGGTAGAACGACTTATCAACCCACCACTTTTACACAATCTGAAAATCGTATTTGCTCAACTAGCCACCACCTTAGCAAAACGCTTCATCAACGAATACACCTGACACGTAAGCTACTGTCTTAGACGCAATGGATACACTTTACCTTCTACTACACATCTGCTACGAGTATAAACGCATGCTTATTGCATACTCATCCTATTGACGCAGACCGATGCAGCTTCTTCTACCGATCGGACGTACCCTATCAGGAGCGCTTGTCGGCTGCTAAAGGCTGTACTACATTCACGTCAAACTCAAGACACAAAACCGGATGGCTGGTGAAGATGGTATCAAGCGCATCGTGCGTTTATCAGCCTGTACTATCAAGTCGCAGTGAAAGACACAATGAAGAGTCTTTGACATGTCACCATGCTTTGACGGAGAAGGTGAGCGTGCCGGTCTTTTGTGCGACGTATCGAGAGTGTTCGATGGTGGCATGAGGCACAACCAGCAGCGTGGCGACAAGCTTTGACGTAATGACTAACATCTGCAGTATACGAGCATAATGAAATGGTGGCGTTTGTCCAGTGTGGCAGTTGGGTAGACAGAGGTGAGTCGGACACGAGCGGGAGATAAGATGCAGATAAGATGGAGGTGAGTCGGAGATGAGTCGGAGAAAAGAGCTGGACACACCGGGGATTGAACCCGGGGCCTTCCGCTTGCAAAGCGGACGCGCTACCACTGCGCTATGCGCCCGGTAGAACGACTTATCAACCCACCACTTTTACACAATCTGAAAATCGTATTTGCTCAACTAGCCACCACCTTAGCAAAACGCTTCATCAACGAATACACCTGACACGTAAGCTACTGTCTTAGACGCAATGGATACACTTTACCTTCTACTACACATCTGCTACGAGTATAAACGCATGCTTATTGCATACTCATCCTATTGACGCAGACCGATGCAGCTTCTTCTACCGATCGGACGTACCCTATCAGGAGCGCTTATCGGCTGCTAAAGGCTGTACTACATTCACGTCAAACTCAAGACACAAAACCGGATGGCTGGTGAAGATGGTATCAAGCGCATCGTGCGTTTATCAGCCTGTACTATCAAGTCGCAGTGAAAGACACAATGAAGAGTCTTTGACATGTCACCATGCTTTGACGGAGAAGGTGAGCGTGCCGGTCTTTTGTGCGACGTATCGAGAGTGTTCGATGGTGGCATGAGGCACAACCAGCAGCGTGGCGACAAGCTTTGACGTAATGACTAACATCTGCAGTATACGAGCATAATGAAATGGTGGCGTTTGTCCAGTGTGGCAGTTGGGTAGACAGAGGTGAGTCGGACACGAGCGGGAGATAAGATGCAGATAAGATGGAGGTGAGTCGGAGATGAGTCGGAGAAAAGAGCTGGACACACCGGGGATTGAACCCGGGGCCTTCCGCTTGCAAAGCGGACGCGCTACCACTGCGCTATGCGCCCGGTAGAACGACTTATCAACCCACCACTTTTACACAATCTGAAAATCGTATTTGCTCAACTAGCCACCACCTTAGCAAAACGCTTCATCAACGAATACACCTGACACGTAAGCTACTGTCTTAGACGCAATGGATACACTTTACCTTCTACTACACATCTGCTACGAGAATAAACGCATGCTTATTGCATACTCATCCTATTGACGCAGACCGATGCAGCTTCTTCTACCGATCGGACGTACCCTATCAGGAGCGCTTATCGGCTGCTAAAGGCTGTACTACATTCACGTCAAACTCAAGACACAAAACCGGATGGCTGGTGAAGATGGTATCAAGCGCATCGTGCGTTTATCAGCCTGTACTATCAAGTCGCAGTGAAAGACACAATGAAGAGTCTTTGACATGTCACCATGCTTTGACGGAGAAGGTGAGCGTGCCGGTCTTTTGTGCGACGTATCGAGAGTGTTCGATGGTGGCATGAGGCACAACCAGCAGCGTGGCGACAAGCTTTGACGTAATGACTAACATCTGCAGTATACGAGCATAATGAAATGGTGGCGTTTGTCCAGTGTGGCAGTTGGGTAGACAGAGGTGAGTCGGACACGAGCGGGAGATAAGATGCAGATAAGATGGAGGTGAGTCAGAGATGAGTCGGAGCAAAGAGCTGGACACACCGGGGATTGAACCCGGGGCCTTCCGCTTGCAAAGCGGACGCGCTACCACTGCGCTATGCGCCCGGTAGAACGACTTATCAACCCACCACTTTTACACAATCTGAAAATCGTATTTGCTCAACTAGCCACCACCTTAGCAAAACGCTTCATCAACGAATACACCTGACACGTAAGCTACTGTCTTAGACGCAATGGATACACTTTACCTTCTACTACACATCTGCTACGAGTATAAACGCATGCTTATTGCATACTCATCCTATTGACGCAGACCGATGCAGCTTCTTCTACCGATCGGACGTACCCTATCAGGAGCGCTTATCGGCTGCTAAAGGCTGTACTACATTCACGTCAAACTCAAGACACAAAACCGGATGGCTGGTGAAGATGGTATCAAGCGCATCGTGCGTTTATCAGCCTGTACTATCAAGTCGCAGTGAAAGACACAATGAAGAGTCTTTGACATGTCACCATGCTTTGACGGAGAAGGTGAGCGTGCCGGTCTTTTGTGCGACGTATCGAGAGTGTTCAATGCTGGCATGAGGCACAACCAGCAGCGTGGCGACAAGCTTTGACGTAATGACTAACATCTGCAGTATACGAGCATAATGAAATGGTGGCGTTTGTCCAGTGTGGCAGTTGGGTAGACAGAGGTGAGTCGGACACGAGCGGGAGATAAGATGCAGATAAGATGGAGGTGAGTCGAAGATGAGTCGGAGATGAGCCGGAGCAAAGAGCTGGACACACCGGGGATTGAACCCGGGGCCTTCCGCTTGCAAAGCGGACGCGCTACCACTGCGCTATGCGCCCGGTAGAACGACTTATCAACCCACCACTTTTATACAATCTCAAACAGCATATTTGCACAATGAGCCACCACCTTAGCAAAACGCTTCATCAACGAATACACCTGACACGTAAGCTACTGTCTTAGACGCAATGGATACACTTTACCTTCTACTACACATCTGCTACGAGTATAAACGCATGCTTATTGCATACTCATCCTATTGACGCAGACCGATGCAGCTTCTTCTACCGATCGGACGTACCCTATCAGGAGCGCTTGTCGGCTGCTAAAGGCTGTACTACATTCACGTCAAACTCAAGACACAAAACCGGATGGCTGGTGAAGATGGTTTCAAGCGCATCGTGCGTTTATCAGCCTGTACTATCAAGTCGCAGTGAAAGACACAATGAAGAGTCTTTGACATGTCACCATGCTTTGACGGAGAAGGTGAGCGTGCCGGTCTTTTGTGCGACGTATCGAGAGTGTTCGATGGTGGCATGAGGCACAACCAGCAGCGTGGCGACAAGCTTTGACGTAATGACTAACATCTGCAGTATACGAGCATAATGAAATGGTGGCGTTTGTCCAGTGTGGCAGTTGGGTAGACAGAGGTGAGTCGGACACGAGCGGGAGATAAGATGCAGATAAGATGGAGGTGAGTCGGAGATGAGTCGGAGCAAAGAGCTGGACACACCGGGGATTGAACCCGGGGCCTTCCGCTTGCAAAGCGGACGCGCTACCACTGCGCTATGCGCCCGGTAGAACGACTTATCAACCCACCACTTTTACACAATCTGAAAATCGTATTTGCTCAACTAGCCACCACCTTAGCAAAACGCTTCATCAACGAATACACCTGACACGTAAGCTACTGTCTTAGACGCAATGGATACACTTTACCTTCTACTACACATCTGCTACGAGTATAAACGCATGCTTATTGCATACTCATCCTATTGACGCAGACCGATGCAGCTTCTTCTACCGATCGGACGTACCCTATCAGGAGCGCTTATCGGCTGCTAAAGGCTGTACTACATTCACGTCAAACTCAAGACACAAAACCGGATGGCTGGTGAAGATGGTTTCAAGCGCATCGTGCGTTTATCAGCCTGTACTATCAAGTCGCAGTGAAAGACACAATGAAGAGTCTTTGACATGTCACCATGCTTTGACGGAGAAGGTGAGCGTGCCGGTCTTTTGTGCGACGTATCGAGAGTGTTCGATGGTGGCATGAGGCACAACCAGCAGCGTGGCGACAAGCTTTGACGTAATGACTAACATCTGCAGTATACGAGCATAATGAAATGGTGGCGTTTGTCCAGTGTGGCAGTTGGGTAGACAGAGGTGAGTCGGACACGAGCGGGAGATAAGATGCAGATAAGATGGAGGTGAGTCGAAGATGAGTCGGAGATGAGCCGGAGCAAAGAGCTGGACACACCGGGGATTGAACCCGGGGCCTTCCGCTTGCAAAGCGGACGCGCTACCACTGCGCTATGCGCCCGGTAGAACGACTTATCAACCCACCACTTTTACACAATCTCGAAAATCGTATTTGCTCAACTAGCCACCACCTTAGCAAAACGCTTCATCAACGAATACACCTGACACGTAAGCTACTGTCTTAGACGCAATGGATACACTTTACCTTCTACTACACATCTGCTACGAGTATAAACGCATGCTTATTGCATACTCATCCTATTGACGCAGACCGATGCAGCTTCTTCTACCGATCGGACGTACCCTATCAGGAGCGCTTATCGGCTGCTAAAGGCTGTACTACATTCACGTCAAACTCAAGACACAAAACCGGATGGCTGGTGAAGATGGTTTCAAGCGCATCGTGCGTTTATCAGCCTGTACTATCAAGTCGCAGTGAAAGACACAATGAAGAGTCTTTGACATGTCACCATGCTTTGACGGAGAAGGTGAGCGTGCCGGTCTTTTGTGCGACGTATCGAGAGTGTTCGATGGTGGCATGAGGCACAACCAGCAGCGTGGCGACAAGCTTTGACGTAATGACTAACATCTGCAGTATACGAGCATAATGAAATGGTGGCGTTTGTCCAGTGTGGCAGTTGGGTAGACAGAGGTGAGTCGGACACGAGCGGGAGATAAGATGCAGATAAGATGGAGGTGAGTCGGAGATGAGTCGGAGAAAAGAGCTGGACACACCGGGGATTGAACCCGGGGCCTTCCGCTTGCAAAGCGGACGCGCTACCACTGCGCTATGCGCCCGGTAGAACGACTTATCAACCCACCACTTTTACACAATCTGAAAATCGTATTTGCTCAACTAGCCACCACCTTAGCAAAACGCTTCATCAACGAATACACCTGACACGTAAGCTACTGTCTTAGACGCAATGGATACACTTTACCTTCTACTACACATCTGCTACGAGTATAAACGCATGCTTATTGCATACTCATCCTATTGACGCAGACCGATGCAGCTTCTTCTACCGATCGGACGTACCCTATCAGGAGCGCTTATCGGCTGCTAAAGGCTGTACTACATTCACGTCAAACTCAAGACACAAAACCGGATGGCTGGTGAAGATGGTATCAAGCGCATCGTGCGTTTATCAGCCTGTACTATCAAGTCGCAGTGAAAGACACAATGAAGAGTCTTTGACATGTCACCATGCTTTGACGGAGAAGGTGAGCGTGCCGGTCTTTTGTGCGACGTATCGAGAGTGTTCGATGGTGGCATGAGGCACAACCAGCAGCGTGGCGACAAGCTTTGACGTAATGACTAACATCTGCAGTATACGAGCATAATGAAATGGTGGCGTTTGTCCAGTGTGGCAGTTGGGTAGACAGAGGTGAGTCGGACACGAGCGGGAGATAAGATGCAGATAAGATGGAGGTGAGTCGGAGATGAGTCGGAGAAAAGAGCTGGACACACCGGGGATTGAACCCGGGGCCTTCCGCTTGCAAAGCGGACGCGCTACCACTGCGCTATGCGCCCGGTAGAACGACTTATCAACCCACCACTTTTACACAATCTGAAAATCGTATTTGCTCAACTAGCCACCACCTTAGCAAAACGCTTCATCAACGAATACACCTGACACGTAAGCTACTGTCTTAGACGCAATGGATACACTTTACCTTCTACTACACATCTGCTACGAGTATAAACGCATGCTTATTGCATACTCATCCTATTGACGCAGACCGATGCAGCTTCTTCTACCGATCGGACGTACCCTATCAGGAGCGCTTGTCGGCTGCTAAAGGCTGTACTACATTCACGTCAAACTCAAGACACAAAACCGGATGGCTGGTGAAGATGGTATCAAGCGCATCGTGCGTTTATCAGCCTGTACTATCAAGTCGCAGTGAAAGACACAATGAAGAGTCTTTGACATGTCACCATGCTTTGACGGAGAAGGTGAGCGTGCCGGTCTTTTGTGCGACGTATCGAGAGTGTTCGATGGTGGCATGAGGCACAACCAGCAGCGTGGCGACAAGCTTTGACGTAATGACTAACATCTGCAGTATACGAGCATAATGAAATGGTGGCGTTTGTCCAGTGTGGCAGTTGGGTAGACAGAGGTGAGTCGGACACGAGCGGGAGATAAGATGCAGATAAGATGGAGGTGAGTCGGAGATGAGTCGGAGAAAAGAGCTGGACACACCGGGGATTGAACCCGGGGCCTTCCGCTTGCAAAGCGGACGCGCTACCACTGCGCTATGCGCCCGGTAGAACGACTTATCAACCCACCACTTTTACACAATCTGAAAATCGTATTTGCTCAACTAGCCACCACCTTAGCAAAACGCTTCATCAACGAATACACCTGACACGTAAGCTACTGTCTTAGACGCAATGGATACACTTTACCTTCTACTACACATCTGCTACGAGTATAAACGCATGCTTATTGCATACTCATCCTATTGACGCAGACCGATGCAGCTTCTTCTACCGATCGGACGTACCCTATCAGGAGCGCTTATCGGCTGCTAAAGGCTGTACTACATTCACGTCAAACTCAAGACACAAAACCGGATGGCTGGTGAAGATGGTTTCAAGCGCATCGTGCGTTTATCAGCCTGTACTATCAAGTCGCAGTGAAAGACACAATGAAGAGTCTTTGACATGTCACCATGCTTTGACGGAGAAGGTGAGCGTGCCGGTCTTTTGTGCGACGTATCGAGAGTGTTCGATGGTGGCATGAGGCACAACCAGCAGCGTGGCGACAAGCTTTGACGTAATGACTAACATCTGCAGTATACGAGCATAATGAAATGGTGGCGTTTGTCCAGTGTGGCAGTTGGGTAGACAGAGGTGAGTCGGACACGAGCGGGAGATAAGATGCAGATAAGATGGAGGTGAGTCGAAGATGAGTCGGAGATGAGCCGGAGCAAAGAGCTGGACACACCGGGGATTGAACCCGGGGCCTTCCGCTTGCAAAGCGGACGCGCTACCACTGCGCTATGCGCCCGGTAGAACGACTTATCAACCCACCACTTTTACACAATCTCAAACATCGTATTTGCACAATTAGCCACCACCTTAGCAAAACGCTTCATCAACGAATACACCTGACACGTAAGCTACTGTCTTAGACGCAATGGATACACTTTACCTTCTACTACACATCTGCTACGAGTATAAACGCATGCTTATTGCATACTCATCCTATTGACGCAGACCGATGCAGCTTCTTCTACCGATCGGACGTACCCTATCAGGAGCGCTTATCGGCTGCTAAAGGCTGTACTACATTCACGTCAAACTCAAGACACAAAACCGGATGGCTGGTGAAGATGGTATCAAGCGCATCGTGCGTTTATCAGCCTGTACTATCAAGTCGCAGTGAAAGACACAATGAAGAGTCTTTGACATGTCACCATGCTTTGACGGAGAAGGTGAGCGTGCCGGTCTTTTGTGCGACGTATCGAGAGTGTTCAATGCTGGCATGAGGCACAACCAGCAGCGTGGCGACAAGCTTTGACGTAATGACTAACATCTGCAGTATACGAGCATAATGAAATGGTGGCGTTTGTCCAGTGTGGCAGTTGGGTAGACAGAGGTGAGTCGGACACGAGCGGGAGATAAGATGCAGATAAGATGGAGGTGAGTCGAAGATGAGTCGGAGATGAGCCGGAGCAAAGAGCTGGACACACCGGGGATTGAACCCGGGGCCTTCCGCTTGCAAAGCGGACGCGCTACCACTGCGCTATGCGCCCGGTAGAACGACTTATCAACCCACCACTTTTACACAATCTCAAACATCGTATTTGCACAATTAGCCACCACCTTAGCAAAACGCTTCATCAACGAATACACCTGACACGTAAGCTACTGTCTTAGACGCAATGGATACACTTTACCTTCTACTACACATCTGCTACGAGTATAAACGCATGCTTATTGCATACTCATCCTATTGACGCAGACCGATGCAGCTTCTTCTACCGATCGGACGTACCCTATCAGGAGCGCTTATCGGCTGCTAAAGGCTGTACTACATTCACGTCAAACTCAAGACACAAAACCGGATGGCTGGTGAAGATGGTTTCAAGCGCATCGTGCGTTTATCAGCCTGTACTATCAAGTCGCAGTGAAAGACACAATGAAGAGTCTTTGACATGTCACCATGCTTTGACGGAGAAGGTGAGCGTGCCGGTCTTTTGTGCGACGTATCGAGAGTGTTCGATGGTGGCATGAGGCACAACCAGCAGCGTGGCGACAAGCTTTGACGTAATGACTAACATCTGCAGTATACGAGCATAATGAAATGGTGGCGTTTGTCCAGTGTGGCAGTTGGGTAGACAGAGGTGAGTCGGACACGAGCGGGAGATAAGATGCAGATAAGATGGAGGTGAGTCAAAGATGAGTCGGAGATCGGAGCAAAGAGCTGGACACACCGGGGATTGAACCCGGGGCCTTCCGCTTGCAAAGCGGACGCGCTACCACTGCGCTATGCGCCCGGTAGAACGACTTATCAACCCACCACTTTTACACAATCTGAAAATCGTATTTGCTCAACTAGCCACCACCTTAGCAAAACGCTTCATCAACGAATACACCTGACACGTAAGCTACTGTCTTAGACGCAATGGATACACTTTACCTTCTACTACACATCTGCTACGAGTATAAACGCATGCTTATTGCATACTCATCCTATTGACGCAGACCGATGCAGCTTCTTCTACCGATCGGACGTACCCTATCAGGAGCGCTTATCGGCTGCTAAAGGCTGTACTACATTCACGTCAAACTCAAGACACAAAACCGGATGGCTGGTGAAGATGGTATCAAGCGCATCGTGCGTTTATCAGTCTGTACTATCAAGTCGCAGTGAAAGACACAATGAAGAGTCTTTGACATGTCACCATGCTTTGACGGAGAAGGTGAGCGTGCCGGTCTTTTGTGCGACGTATCGAGAGTGTTCAATGGTGGCATGAGGCACAACCAGCAGCGTGGCGACAAGCTTTGACGTAATGACTAACATCTGCAGTATACGAGCATAATGAAATGGTGGCGTTTGTCCAGTGTGGCAGTTGGGTAGACAGAGGTGAGTCGGACACGAGCGGGAGATAAGATGCAGATAAGATGGAGGTGAGTGCAAAGATGAGTCGGAGAAAAGAGCTGGACACACCGGGGATTGAACCCGGGGCCTTCCGCTTGCAAAGCGGACGCGCTACCACTGCGCTATGCGCCCGGTAGAACGACTTATCAACCCACCACTTTTACACAATCTGAAAATCGTATTTGCTCAACTAGCCACCACCTTAGCAAAACGCTTCATCAACGAATACACCTGACACGTAAGCTACTGTCTTAGACGCAATGGATACACTTTACCTTCTACTACACATCTGCTACGAGTATAAACGCATGCTTATTGCATACTCATCCTATTGACGCAGACCGATGCAGCTTCTTCTACCGATCGGACGTACCCTATCAGGAGCGCTTATCGGCTGCTAAAGGCTGTACTACATTCACGTCAAACTCAAGACACAAAACCGGATGGCTGGTGAAGATGGTTTCAAGCGCATCGTGCGTTTATCAGCCTGTACTATCAAGTCGCAGTGAAAGACACAATGAAGAGTCTTTGACATGTCACCATGCTTTGACGGAGAAGGTGAGCGTGCCGGTCTTTTGTGCGACGTATCGAGAGTGTTCAATGGTGGCATGAGGCACAACCAGCAGCGTGGCGACAAGCTTTGACGTAATGACTAACATCTGCAGTATACGAGCATAATGAAATGGTGGCGTTTGTCCAGTGTGGCAGTTGGGTAGACAGAGGTGAGTCGGACACGAGCGGGAGATAAGATGCAGATAAATGGAGAGTGAGTCAAAGGTGGAGGCCGGAGCAAAGAGCTGGACACACCGGGGATTGAACCCGGGGCCTTCCGCTTGCAAAGCGGACGCGCTACCACTGCGCTATGCGCCCGGTAGAACGACTTATCAACCCACCACTTTTACACAATCTGAAAATCGTATTTGCTCAACTAGCCACCACCTTAGCAAAACGCTTCATCAACGAATACACCTGACACGTAAGCTACTGTCTTAGACGCAATGGATACACTTTACCTTCTACTACACATCTGCTACGAGTATAAACGCATGCTTATTGCATACTCATCCTATTGACGCAGACCGATGCAGCTTCTTCTACCGATCGGACGTACCCTATCAGGAGCGCTTATCGGCTGCTAAAGGCTGTACTACATTCACGTCAAACTCAAGACACAAAACCGGATGGCTGGTGAAGATGGTTTCAAGCGCATCGTGCGTTTATCAGTCTGTACTATCAAGTCGCAGTGAAAGACACAATAATGAAGAGTCTTTGACATGTCACCATGCTTTGACGGAGAAGGTGAGCGTGGCCAGGTCTTTTGTGCGACGTATCGAGAGTGTTCAATGCTGGCATGAGGCACAACCAGCAGCGTGGCGACAAGCTTTGACGTAATGACTAACATCTGCAGTATACGAGCATAATGAAATGGTGGCGTTTGTCCAGTGTGGCAGTAGGGTAGACAGAGGTGAGTCGGACACGAGCGGGAGATAAGATGCAGATTAAGATGGAGATGAGGGTAAAGATGAGTGAGCCGGAGCAAAGAGCTGGACACACCGGGGGATTGAACCCGGGGCCTTCCGCTTGCAAAGCGGACGCGCTACCACTGCGCTATGCGCCCGGTAGAACGACTTATCAACCCACCACTTTTACACAATCTGAAAATCGTATTTGCTCAACTAGCCACCACCTTAGCAAAACGCTTCATCAACGAATACACCTGACACGTAAGCTACTGTCTTAGACGCAATGGATACACTTTACCTTCTACTACACATCTGCTACGAGTATAAACGCATGCTTATTGCATACTCATCCTATTGACGCAGACCGATGCAGCTTCTTCTACCGATCGGACGTAACCTATCAGGAGCGCTTATCGGCTGCTAAAGGCTGTACTACACTTCACGTCAAACTCAAGACACAAAACCGGATGGCTGGTGAAGATGGTTTCAAGCGCATCGTGCGTTTATCAGTCTGTACTATCAAGTCGCAGTGAAAGACACAATGAAGAGTCTTTGACATGTCACCATGCTTTGACGGAGAAGGTGAGCGTGCCGGTCTTTTGTGCGACGTATCGAGAGTGTTCGATGCGGCATGATGAGGCACAACCAGCAGCGTGGCGACAAGCTTTGACGTAATGACTAACATCTGCAGTATACGAGCATAATGAAATGGTGGCGTTTGTCCAGTGTGGCAGTTGGGTAGACAGAGGTGAGTCGGACACGAGCGGGAGATAAGATGCAGATAAGATGGAGATGGAGAGTCAAGAAGAGATCGAGGTCGGAGCAAAGAGCTGGACACACCGGGGATTGAACCCGGGGCCTTCCGCTTGCAAAGCGGACGCGCTACCACTGCGCTATGCGCCCGGTAGAACGACTTATCAACCCACCACTTTTACACAATCTGAAAATCGTATTTGCTCAACTAGCCACCACCTTAGCAAAACGCTTCATCAACGAATACACCTGACACGTAAGCTACTGTCTTAGACGCAATGGATACACTTTACCTTCTACTACACATCTGCTACGAGTATAAACGCATGCTTATTGCATACTCATCCTATTGACGCAGACCGATGCAGCTTCTTCTACCGATCGGACGTACCCTATCAGGAGCGCTTATCGGCTGCTAAAGGCTGTACTACATTCACGTCAAACTCAAGACACAAAACCGGATGGCTGGTGAAGATGGTATCAAGCGCATCGTGCGTTTATCAGTCTGTACTATCAAGTCGCAGTGAAAGACACAATGAAGAGTCTTTGACATGTCACCATGCTTTGACGGAGAAGGTGAGCGTGCCAGTCTTTTGTGCGACGTATCGAGAGTGTTCAATGCTGGCATGAGGCACAACCAGCAGCGTGGCGACAAGCTTTGACGTAATGACTAACATCTGCAGTATACGAGCATAATGAAATGGTGGCGTTTGTCCAGTGTGGATTGGGTAGACAGAGGTGAGTCGGACACGAGCGGGAGATAAGATGCAGATAAGATGGAGGTGAGTCAAAGATGAGTCGGAGAATAATAGCCGGAGCAAAGAGCTGGACACACCGGGGATTGAACCCGGGGCCTTCCGCTTGCAAAGCGGACGCGCTACCACTGCGCTATGCGCCCGGTAGAACGACTTATCAACCCACCACTTTTACACAATCTGAAAATCGTATTTGCTCAACTAGCCACCACCTTAGCAAAACGCTTCATCAACGAATACACCTGACACGTAAGCTACTGTCTTAGACGCAATGGATACACTTTACCCTCAACGGGAAAAAAAGAGAGAAAATAAAAAACACATCCAAGGGGGGAGGATGATGGGGTCTCATATCCCGGGGGGTCAAAAAAAAAAATAAAGGGTGTTTTTTTTTAGAAAGAAATAATTTTTTTTTAAATAAAAAAAAAAAAAAAAAAAGGAGGGGGGGGGGGGGGGGGGGTAAAAGCACATTGTGTTTTTTTTTTTTTTTTTTAAAAAAGAAAGGAAAAAAAAAAAAAAAAGAGTTTTTTAAATTTCAATTTTTTTTGAGGGAAAAGGAGAGCGTGCCGGTCAAAAGGAGATATTTGTTAAAGTCTCAAATCTCGGAGAGTCAAATTCCGTTGCCATAGCCACGTTGGACCTCAGGTGCCGCTTTGATAAGGCGATGTCATCAGGCGTGTTTCGTGATGTCGACGTACGTGAGCTTTTGATCGCACCACCCTTGAACATCAATCGTGACGTAGCCACGCTCGGAGATAAACAGCATCCGAGAAGTACGAAAACAACCAGGCTCCACTTGAAAGCCATTCTAAGAATCTCGAGCTTCATTGGTCTGGCAACAAATGAAGAATGAGGAGGTTAAAAAGACTTGGACGAGCACGATAATCGAACCCTTGTCCCAGTTTTAACATATGGAACCATTCAGGATCAGTTCATCATATCACCATTGAAACTGGCACTGGATCAGATCGTACATTCTGGCATCACTTGGTTGGACTGTGCAAACAATCCTGCCTACGTCTTGAAGCTTGACGCAATCCAGGCGAGCAGTCAGCTAAACGATATGAAACAAATCTCTTCGACTTGGATCCACGCAATCATGTGTCTCACAGGACCAGTCGCACCAAGAAAACAACGATTCACTAGACTACTTCTTTATATTCTACGCAGCCAAGTCGACTTGCCGCGTATTGAGCCAATGATCGATCTGTGTCATTGAATACTGCGTCGAAAAACCTGGTCTGTCAAGTTTTTGCAACGTTGGTCCGTGCATTTCTGGTCCGGAACTGGAAAACATTGCACTTGTACCGTTTCTCAGGACGAAGCTGCTGGCTGTTACCAAACTAGTTTGGTACGTGCCACGATTGATGATACGCGGCTCTGGACAATGACGATGCAGTGCACGTCCTAATGTTTACTGTCTGCTGCGGGGTATGTATGTTTTATTGCTTGGTTCAACCACAAACAAATGAACGTCATTTCTTGCCGTTGCACACAAACTTTCCAGTCATGCGGCACTTTATTGCATCTCACTGTGCGCCTACACGATCCGCTCTCTTCCGTCTTGTCAGCATTTGAGACACGACTTTTGCAGTGTGACCTGTCGAGGAAACACGAGCTCAAGGTAAAAAGTTTGCAGCTTTACCCCGTGAAAGTATCTACTTTAGGGCAAAACTAAGATGCGCTGGACGATGTTACAATGCATTTCGAAGCAAGGACAAGTCAACTCGTTACTGGACGCGATCTAGCTTCCATGCTGCCATTTCTTTGCATATTTTGAATCAATGCTTTGTGATAAGAAAGTGATGCTTTGAGCGCATAACTAGAGTGATGGCGGATTCTTACGTCATGGGTTGTCTGGATCAAATACTGAGGTTGGGTGCCCGATGAAGGCAGCTGAAATTACCTTGTTTATTGGAATTTGGTCTTGTGAGTATCATTTGAAAGCACTTCTAACTAGTGGAATGCATCTCGTGATGTTTATCACGCACAATGAAATACTAGAAGGTTGTAATGAGCCTGGCGTTGCAGCCAGTTTTCAGCTCAGCGGTTCCTCTTGGAATGTTTGTTTGTGAGAAACTCCATCAACTCCATGATGAGATGGTGGTGTCTCGATCTACAGCGTCTATAAACGGCAAAATAAAAGCTCATTCAACTCGCATGAAACAGCAAGGTCGATGTCTTTTGTAGCAGTTTTGCATATTCAACAAGCTCAAGCATCCCATCAAAAGGAGACCTCCGTATTCTTTTGCATGATTTTTAACATAAGCTATCTGCGGCCCAACAGCAGTTAGATTGGAGAGATATTCATGCAAGCTCGATATGCACAAAATATTTCGATTCGTGCAGAGTCGCATTCTTATGCAGATTTACACTAGATAAGCATGTATTCATTAGCTACGAGCATCTCTAACATTGCGTAGATGCCGATGATACGATCTCTACTTTTGTACTTGGAGTGTTCAAGTAGTGGAGGTGTGTGAAGGCCAAGCGACAGACATGAATAGCATTTGCACTTTCCGTTCTCTCAAGAGGTCAACGCTCTGTATCGTGGAAAAAGAAAACGGCTTTCAATGATAAGTGAGCTCTTCATGATGCGAGCGAGCGTACGTGCTCGCTTTGTTATGCTGACTCATCAAGTGGTAAATGTAGTCTCAAGAGCATGCTGTTGTATGTCGAACAAGCACCATCCTCGCGACGATGTAAAGGTTGTAAGAGGGTCACCTCGAGACAGTACAACTGAGTTGGATTGGAGAGTGTGTGCTGCTGCTGACGACAGTGAAAACGATGGTGGTCCTGGAAGTGATGACGACGACGTGCTCACTTCACTTGGTGCGTCATACCGAGCGTGGCGCGTGTATCATCGAGAGAAGAGAGCACATGAATATACTAAGAATAGGTTAGTTGAATCAATCAGACGAGAAGCTACGCTTGCAAAGCAAGTAGCGTGTCTTCGTGGGTCTATGGAGCAAACTGAATGCACATTGATGAGATTGGAAGATTTGGAAGCTATGGCGATCATCCTGGAGGAAAAGTATAAAGCTGTAGCGACTCGGCAAGGGACGGAAAAAGATGATGAGTTCGAGCTTGAGTTTCAGTGCCCATTACACACTCACCGTCTTCATGAAGCAGAAGCTGATGCCTTGCGTTGGAAAACGCAGTGTCAACAACTATTACCAAAACTAGCATCGATCAATTTGGAGAAAAATGGATTGACGGAAGAGCTCCGAAAGGCGAAGAAGGCTGCAGTGTTAATCATGAATCGACAGTACAGTCAGCTTGAGACGCTTAGCGGTGTACCGCATATTCTTTCACGCACCGCTCGACGCCAGAAAAATGATCTGAAAAAGCGATCGTATAGCGACATTGAGATTGTCTGAGACTGACAGATGTCGAGACTGTGTGTCAGCATGATGAGACTTCAGCTAATGCTTCACTTTGTAGCGTCATCGGACATGTAGAGAACTGCTTGTTGCAGTAAGGCACGTACACTGCTTCCTTCATGTAGAGCGTCAATGTCCAAGCTTTGTCTTGAACCTTATGTGAAGTGTTGTCATGGTGCTTGTTCTTTCTTGACATATCCTTCAATAGACCAAAAAGCCTATCGCGACAAGCTACAAGAAAGAGAAGGAGTAAATGAGCATGAAGCTAGCACGCAAATACAGAATCGAGTCAACTAGTTTAGTCGCACCCAATCTGCTGCGTCGACTAAGCTACTACTATACTACATCCTCCGGTCCACCTTGATATCAAAGTCAGCGTTAATAGCGTATTCACTGCACGACTGCGGTAGAACTTACAAAGACTGCTCCTAGAACTGTCGTCTGCCTTTTTGTTGCGTACAAACAACTCTGCGAGCGCTTCGCTATCCTGACCAAAGAGGATCGCTGGGTTGCGGTCTGACCACGGTGAATACCAGTCACGAACGCATCAGCCATAGACGTTAATTCGCGTCAGGTAGCAAAAAAAATTTTTTTTTATAAAAAATTTTAAAATTTTTTTTTTTATTAAAAAAAAAAAAAAAAAAAAAAAAAAAAAAAAAAAAAAAATTTTTTTTTTTTTTTTAATTTTTAAAAAAAAAAAGTTGTTTTGCCTTTAAATTGATTAAATTTTTTTTTCTCCTACTTACTGACGGATACGTCCCAGTGGCAAAATTTATATTGATCTCACTCTTACAAAAGTAGAAAGAAGGTCTTTACACAAAGTGAATTGAAGAATGCCGGTACTAAAGACGTGAAGTTTAGGAGATAAGAAGGACAACTACGGCAAACCAAAACACGTCACTCGATTGTTTATTGCCCGGCTAAAAAGTTCAGCAGCTTTTTTCAGTGCAAGGCTGCAACTGCGCAAAACGAAAGGATTGGTGCCTGTCACATGGATCACTAGTGGTTAAGATAGACGACAATAGTGCACTGAATACATGACACTTGACTTGAGTGAAGCTACATGCACAAAAAAGACTACATAGATCGCTTGCTACCCAAATTTAATAGCTTCATGGTAGCCCAAAATTAGCATGGAACAGGATATGCGATACTCCTCCGCTAAAAAAGCTCGTCATTGTTGTTGTCAATCAAGTTTCCTAACAGATGCATTATGGCTACATTATATATTACGCTTCGTTGCAAGTTTAAGCTCTTGAAATCTGTAAATTTGAAAAAAATGGTGACAGCCATGGCTTTTTTTACAAAAGTGGGCCAATTTGGGTTGGTTTTCTTAGAAGAGAAGACACCGAACGGGATCGGCGTCCCTCGCTCGGTGAGCGTGGTGATAATGGGATAGTATTACCCAACGGAGACTCGGCGCCGTTGCCCCTAGAAGCAACGTCACCGTCATCGTCCCCAAAGATGTCTCGACGCATTGCAGCATCCATGATGCAACACGCGCAACAGGGACAAGTGCTTTAAAAGCAAGTGTTGTGAACACTGTAGTGCTTAAAAGCAAGTGTTGTGAACACTGTAGTGCTTAAAAGCAAGTGTTGTGAACACTGTAGTGCTTAAAAGCAAGTGTTGTGAACACTGTAGTGTTTAAAAGCAAGTGTTGTGAACACTGTAATGCTTTAAAGCAAGTGTTCGTAAACTCAAATGGGTATTAATACCAAGTGCTTGGCACATAACGTTTATAAGCAAGTGTCGTGACATTTAATGTTTTAGCGTGAGTTCAACGCACTGTATGCTCAAAGATAAAGTTTCGTAACACTAAAATGCTTAGAAAGCGTGTGTGCAAAGCACGGGTGCTCAAGGAGCAAGTGTTGAGACACTAAAGCTTTGTTCTAAAGTGCGGCGAGGCAAGCAAAATGGAAAATAAAATCGATGACTCCCATTAAGCTCAAAAATTGTGAATACGTCGGGTCGGGGGGTGTAACGGGTTTACACGAAGGTGTGTATTTTACATACACACCTGCCACACCAATGTGGTGTGGCTGTACCTTGGGTACAAAATTAGGTGATGTGACCGTACCTAAGGTAAGAAGGGTCGCATCGTGGCAGAGAGCCACGTGGTCACTATACTTAGTTACGTATAGTGACTTTACATGTTTACATGATAATAATAGGCTGTAGAGCCAGTAAATAGTGACTAGCACTAATTATACAGTAGGTGATTCTATATTTAGTGCTAGAAGATAAACATAGATAGAAATCAGTTTCAAACCTGCTGTGTAAGCATCACTGCTTAAGCGTTCTCTTCCTTGAAAGACAGGAAGTTGTATCTTTGAGACTAGTCTCTTTGAGGCCCGATTGTGACAACCGATAGGCACAAGCTTGCGAGCTAGCCTAGAAAGGGCTAATCATTCTAAGACATACAAGCTCTTGGAGCTTGTCTTACTCTGCACGTAGTGCATAAGTAGCTTGGCTACAGTAGCTCGGCTACAGTAGGCAACTAGTTCGATAAGAAGTAAATTGGAAAGAAAATTAGTCCTTTAAAGCCGTGGATATGCATTCAGCTAGTTAGTAAAAAGCAATAAGTAGGTCATGCATCAGCTGCTTTATTGCTGCACCA
Organism: Peronospora belbahrii; assembly: GCA_920618645.1. Taxonomy (NCBI): domain Eukaryota; phylum Oomycota; class Peronosporomycetes; order Peronosporales; family Peronosporaceae; genus Peronospora; species Peronospora belbahrii. Next base: position 470,328 of record CAKKTJ010000336.1, on the reverse strand, counting down.
TAGCAACAGCATAAGATCCACAAGCTGTCGAGAATTTAAAAACGATGACTGTGAAACGTCACTCCAATATTTGAGAGTCTACAAAGTTATTATTTTCAACAAATTTGAAATGTGTAGCAGAGCTACCGTAGCAAAGCTACTTATGTACTAGGTGCAGAGGAAGACAAAAGTCTACTAGCTTCGCGTCTTATGATTGACAACCCTCTTAAGGCTAGCCCTACAAGCTTGTGCCTTTTCGTCTCTATGAGACCAGTAGTATTTCCTTTCACAAAGGCTTGAGCAACAAATGCTATACAAAGAAGGTTTGAAACTGATTTATTTATTGTATATCTTCTAGCACTAATATAGAAACATCTACTCTATACTTAGTGCTGGACTCTGTATCCTTCTGTCGATATACACATATGTATCTATAGTACTTATCCAAGTACTATGACCACGAGGTGAGCAGGCACGGTTACATCAAAAAAAATGTGAGCCAAAGTACAGCCACACCAAAATGGTGTGGTAGGTGCGTATTTTACATACACACCTTTGTGTAACCACGTTGTGTAACCCGTCTAAACGTTTATGCACAGTGATAAGGACCGTAGAGCTATCCGTTGACTTTGTGAACTTTTGTTAAGGCCTCTCTACAAAGATTTGCAGTCTGCTAAGGAAGACCAAGCGTCAATGACTAGATGAATCAATCTTGTTGACATTTGCCGCGAAAAAGTAGAACATTGCAACCTAAGCAAAGAGATTATCTTGCTTTTGGCAAAGTTTTGCAGTGAACAGCTGGCATCCCAATTGAAAGCTTTTATTCTATAAGTTACGATAAGTTTAGCTGCTTGTCCGCGTAACACGTAGGATAAAATGTATACAAACAGTTTTCCGTGAACGTGAAGTAGTAAGATTTATGGTCAACTTGGTGCATTCTTTATTGTATTACATGTAATTGCATTCAGGTAAATGAATGTATGTGGCAAGGCATATCTGGTAAAGTTCAAATCTGATGCTCTAGAAACAGCGTTTTCTTTTGATTGGCTAAATAACATACATCCTTTCCACGGAATTTACCGAAATTCGAATCAAACATTTGCAAAATAACGGTAATTGTCACAGACAAGAGTTGGCATACACGTTAGACCAATAATACTTCAAGTAGCTTCTATATGTTCGGGCAAATGACACTTGCTTCAAGTAGCTCGATTTTTCTAACGGTCAAATCCTTGAAGACAATCAGAAAGAATACCCGATGCCATGCTAGTGGCGTGCGGTGTGCTTTGGCGCAATGAGGATTTGTCTGCAGGAAATAGACACTGTTTTTACGAACTGTGCCACTGTGCAGGATTTGCAGGCTGAGCTCAATCAAATGTGGTGCCGTTTCAGCAACATGTAGCACTAATACTCAACACGTGCATAAAGTATACAGGAGTACAGTATTAAACGTGCTTCTTATTATATTCGATAACAAACTCTTACAATAAATCAGACCGCCATTGTCGCGGCCAAATCAAATTGGCTCTACCTTCGTTCGAAGATCGTCCTTTTTTTTCTTACAAGTCTTTTCTGCTTGCATCTTACCACGTTAACGCCGCGGAAAGCTCTCAATGAGTCGCAGCGGGCGGGGACGTGTAGGACCGTCCTCAACCTGGCGATGAATGAAGGCGTCCTCAGGTGGTGCAATACTTTCGTCAAACACGTCGGCAAATGAGGGGTTCCACCACTCCTCTGCAAACAAGTTGCGCATCGAGTCACCAGAAGGCGAACTTTTCTTTTCATTCGATACAAGGTCCAATTCTCGCACATGAAAACTCGTGACGGATGAGTTCCGGCTCGTTAGCCGGTGCAACTGACGCCTCGGCATGGCCGATGCTGCCGCTTCCTTCAATCCCTTTCGATTCTTCCTGTCATCTTCGTCTTGTCTTGTCTTGACATCGGTATCCGTCGTATGATCTTCATTCACCATCAAGAACTCTCGAATCAGATCCAGCGCTAGACACCTCGAATCATCATTGCCATCCCATTCCGGCGTCTCTGCTGCATCATTGTCTTCATCTCCTAGCAATCCCTGCGTTGTCTCTAACAGAAAACGCATATAGCCGTCTAGCTCCTCCATCCTCGTGGCGTCCAGTCGCTTCTTGGAAAAACTCAGACTGGACTGGAAAATATGGCGCTCGGGAAAGCGCACACTGCCATAAAAGCTTGCAAGCTCCGAACATGCGCCACAACTCGAATGAAATTTATTCCCACTAAACTGACGCTGCAATGCGTCATGCAATGCCCGAAACTCGGAGTAGCGCTTGGCCACGTACCAGTCGGCAGTACCACTACGACTCACGCGCAGGACGTACAGCGTAGGGCGACGATGGGGCTGATTTTCACGACCATATGAGACAATCTTGACAGACACGGGACGCAGTGAACGCATCTGGAAAGTAAGCAAGCAGTGACTTGTCATTTTATCAGTTTTACAAGTTGGTATGGTCATGGTAATATAGATGCAGTAGTGAGTAGCTCAGCGACTTTTGAGAAATGAGGATGTTGAGGTAGCGGAACATTGGCTGATACGACAAGAATGCACCAATGAGGAGTCAAGAATGCTGATGCATGCATAATCACAGGCACACAGACAGGACGGTTAGAGCTGGTGTTTCATGCGTTCTAAAATGATGTATACAATTCTGGTATGTAAGTTGTTCATTTCTGTAGCGTTCATTTCAATACACGTTGCACATTTTATACATACACCACCGGGAAATAATCGGACTGCAACGAAGCGATATTATATACGGACATCGTGCTGACTGTGATATGCAGCGTCAAAGTGCCACTGAGAGACCACCTCAATATGATAAAAGCTATATGCAACAGTGTTCTTGATGCAGAATAAACATATGAAATGGACCTTTTAGTTAAAGCTACTTATGCTAACATGTCATTGGGGCTTTGTTCCACGTTCCACACGTTCTCGTTGCACTTGACAGCGAGATTCTTCCGCAAAAAGGACTTTGCAAAGCAGCGCTGTAATCATGGAAGTTGGATCGACAATCAAATACGTTCTTGCCTGATTCCTCCTTATGTCAAAGAAGGGACGAAAGGGACTCTTTGGGGAATGACCAACTACTGCATTATCCACGCGTTTCACATACATAAATACCGCGTAAGCCCTGGACCAAGCATATTTATGGACACTACGATAACCATGTAGAATCTTGGCAGTGCACGATTCTTTGTCAATTAATTGCGCAAACAAACTTATATGTTTGACAACATTCAACAATTGCGTGTAAATATATTCCTTCGTGAGCGAAGGTGTCCGTCCTGTGAGGAAGAAACAAAATCATCGAAATGAGTTTATGGTCTATTCTGAATGGACTGTCGTAGCACCAGACTGCATTTGGTGCTAAATGGATTACAAACTCATCTGGATGATTTTGTATCTCTGGATCGTGCTACTAGCGTGCTCGAATTTGTCATGACATCAATACAGCTCGATAAGGTTTATGACGAATGAAAGTCCTTTTGCGGGCGTAATCGTTCCCAAAAAGAATGTCCCTTCATCCTTTCCTTTGAGACCGTGAGCGAGACGACACCTGTGGTGTAGCTAATGTCGATAGGAAGAACGGGATATTCGATGTTTCGTGCAATAAACGTGGGTCAAGCGTCTTCACACGTATCTAGAAAGTATATTACATGCAACATTGTGGCGGAATGGACTAACACTTTTGTATTTCGCACAATATGTTGCAAAAAAAAACATTCGTGCGTCTCAACAATTGGATGATGCATACAGTACGTCCGTATTATACGTCATCGTCGTGGTAAGAACAATCAAGTGCATTCGAGCTTTCTCTAGAGCCATTGAAATAAATCCTATGTTCAGCAAAAGTCTGGTGTGTTACAGCTACTTTACACGTTTCTTGCATTCATAATCTTGAATGTAGTTATTTGATTTGTTTACTTTACAAATATTTGCATGTAGTGAGATATCTAATATACGATATTTGTCCAACTTGATGAAATTTGGCTCGAAGTCACACATGAAAGCATATCTTACACCTTTTATCACCAATACATCATCATCACCCACCACTGAAAATGTTACACAGTATGTTAGTATGGAAAAGAGACCGTTTAAGGTGACTGACTAGATGACCATAGATAAACCAAAACTACACGGACGATCCAGCTGTTGAATGTCGGTGTAAGCTGTTATTTAACGTCCCATTTAATTGTCTCTATCTTTCTATAATATGCAGTTTAAATCCTGTGTAAGAGAGGTGCTATCGGATGACAACAATCTGATACAGAAATAAACACTTAGTCTTAATCACAAGATAACAATGATCACATTGCAGGAAATAGTATCTTAACTCTATATATCCCGCTTTGTCAAGTAAATGATTGTAGAAAACAAAAACTGGTCAGCGATGCATTCAACGGCCATTTTCATACTTCCAAGGTACGAGACAAGCAGTGAGAACAATTATGCAATTGCCGTCTCAATGGCCTTGGGACCAGCACTCCGGCGTAGCAGAAAGAGAACACGCATTGTATACTTTGTAATTTCCTCCTTTGTCATAACCAGCAGAGCGCTTTTCAGAACCGTGTTGAAAAGCTGTGCCGAACAGCCTTTGAAGTAGCCCCTCGGGCCTTCCAGCTCGCCAATACGCCTAAGCACCTGCACCATAGAGTTGCCCATTTCGGCGTGATGGTAACCGTGTGCACTCTTCTGTTGTTCTGTAATCTGCTTCTTCTGAGCTTGTATCAGGATCTTTGCGCGAATGATTGGGTACGTGATGATAGTAGCCACCACCTTGGCGATGGCAGCCAGAAGAAACGCTTCCAACGCTGTCAGCGAGCTCGCACGCTTTGCATTGCTTGCTACCATCTTGGATTGTTGCAGCTGTAACTTGAGCTTGTCGAAGATTGTATAATTGATTGATGGGTTGCTTACCAGTACCAAGGAAGGGATAAACCCCTTCCAGAATGACATCAGGCCATCCTCCGCATAAATCTCATTGGCAATACCCCACATAGTGCGTTTACGTGGCTCTTTTTCCTTCTCGTTACCATCTGCATCACTAGCTTCATCTTCACTGGACTGAATCTGAGCTCGCGTGTTAATCATCTCTAGCGGGAGCGTCATGGACATGTTTAGCGCCCCCGCTGTAGAAGCCATAAGCAAACTCATACTGGTCGTAATGGGCATGCTCGAATGCTTCTCCACCGCCGTCTTAAGGAACGAATACCAGTAGAAATAAGCAAAATTGGACAATACAGTATGTATAACCTTGGAGCTAAGGCCAGCGAAAAGACCCTCCATGCCTTCTTTGCGGTAAACAAGCCATACAGCCACCAGCAAGTTGTGCTCCTTCTTTTTGCGCAGAGCAAGAGCTTTGACCTTGAATTCATCATCCGTTTTATGCTCCTCCTCATTGCTGTTGTCCACTTCCACTTGACGGCGCGTCTTCACCACGTCCAGTGGATATAGCAGAACGGCAGTAAATAGTGCACCCATAGCGCCAGCCTGGATAAAACAGACCATTATAAATAATACTATGATTATTAATACTTCCATAACATTGATCATAGATAAAGAAACATAGAAGTCCTAAGTCATAAGAACATACAGAGGCATCTACAAAGGCTTTAAAGGCGGGGGAGCTACTATTCTTGACGTTAACCATGGTAAAATATTTGATATAAGAGAACTTGTGGCATGAACCTATTTGATTGAGCCTTATTATTATCGAGTTTGGCAAGACATAAGACCTGTTAGATCTGTTAATTGAAATAAAGAGGATCAATCATGCGACAAGTCAGGTCAAGTCAAGGCGCCAATCAAGTATCGAGTTGACTTCCACTTCATCAATGCAAGTCAAATGGTGGTAAGGATTCTACGTGTTTCACTATTCGAGCGAATTCTTGGCCATATACGATGCTTCTTCAATAATTCGGTCGTGCATGAAGAAATTGCCTGTCTTGTTGTACTTCTTCGTTTCCCACAGCTTTGCGGGGCTCGCAAAGAATACCGTGCCTGCGTTTATCATCATGATTTCCTCGAACCTTGAAAACGTCAACGACATAGACTTCATCATAAAGTTACGAAACTTCATGTGGCAAACTTCGATCTTCTCGTAGAATACTTTCCGAGATGGATCTATAATACTCGTTGTTTCTTCCGCCTTCGCGCATACGTCATAGAGCCAAATTGTGCCTAGCTGCTTTTTGCCAAATACGTCTTCTGAACATCCGAGTTCAGGTTGCCGCAATGCGGCATCTCAATTGATTCCATAATGCCGATGGTGCGCAATTCCAACACCAGTGAAATAGCCAGTTTGATATTGCCATCGTACACTGGGATTACTATCCCGCGTTTCACTGTTGTCTGCTGCGCGATCTGATTCAGCGTGTAAAAAAGCTGTTTCTCCTGTTCTCTCAGTTCGTCCGTCTTACTTTTTAAATCAGCCGCTTTCTTCGCTTCCTCCTCTTCGTTGTAATGATTTAGAGGAGGATCACTGGCATCTTTAAATGGTGGACCATTACTTATCCGGTTCATTGGTGTCTTCAGTTTCTGGTATGTGAGCGTATCTGCTGCCTCACGCTCAGATACATTTAAACAGTAATGCGTCTGCATCCATAAGCATGATCTCGTCGAAACGTGAGTACACTGTATCCACCACCTTAATAAGAAATTCCTAAAGATATTGTGGCACTGATCCAAGTTGTCACAAAAAAGTGATTTGCTGGGATCCAGCAAACTTTTAGCAGTTGCAGCACGCCTGCATGCATCGTATACATACACTTCACCTAGCTGATCATGTTTCCTCATCATCGTTTCTCCGTAACTTTCATCAAATCGCCGCAGTGCGGTGCCTCAATCGGTAGATCCACACCAAGGGAGCGCAGTTGCAAAATTAGTGAGACACTGAGCGTCGTGATATTACGGTACAATGGAAGTACAATGCCACGCTGCATGCTCGTCGTTTGTTGACTCAACGTGCTGAGCGAGTGAATCAGCCTCGTCTCCAATTTTCGTTCTATCTCGGCGCGTTTAGTTGCTTCATCCATGTACTCGGCCCGTTCTTTTGTTTCTTCAGTCACTAGAGACTTTAGTGACGTTGGAGTAAAAGCAGGATCAGTTGCACCTGCCATTGTACCAGTTTTGGCATAATACTCGTCAAATGGTGCCCCGTTCGACAATTGTTCCATGACAAATTCAAGCTTTGTATTAGCAAGATCATCTGCTTGAGTCTGCTCAAGTTCATTTTCGATTGTTATGGCGTTGTGCTCCCACTCAACTGAAATGTCGTAGAAGCGTTGCCGCGCTAGCACGCGCTGGACCTGAGCTGCCGAAACGTTTCCCTGCTAACATTCAACGGACAATCCTTGAAAAATTTCCAGATGCCAGAGGACCGGGGTAAATGTCTGCAGCGCGAACGTACGCAAAATACAAGGGTTGCGTCTTCGGTTTGTAATCCATAATAGAATTCACTTTTATAAATAGCAAGCTAAAACCACTCTCGTCTTGTAATTTCTCAGGTAAAATTGCGCTGGCTGACCACAATATAGCGAGTTAAATTCACCGTAGCCCATAACATCATCTGCAGTAGCTCCCACTCCGACGTCCGAAAATGCGTATTGTGTTTCGGCAAGCTCACAAGCGACGAAGAAAAGCTCCTTATCGGCGTCGGAAGGGGGTCGATCAACTTTATTCAGTGAAACGAATGAGGCCAACACAGCAGTAGCACGAGGCTGCCGTTTCTTGTTCCATAGTAGCAAAGACGAATCCATCTGGTGACTGCTCCGGTCGTTCCACACGTGGCTATTTAACAAAATGTCGCTCGGTTCAAAGGGCAAATATCATCTGACACAACCGTCGTCTTGTTGCGTGGAATGGTAGGAAGTTGTCAAAAGACGCTCACATCAGCGTTGAACAAGTAGTGGAGAAAGTTCGTGACATTCGGACGCAAAGCCGGTCGATACCCCAGCGACGTGTTGGTCTGACTGATCCTGTCGTTAAAGAACAGGGTGCCAGTCGTTTGGTACTTGTCCGTCTCCCACAGCGGCATGGGACTCTGTAACAGGAGTATATCGGCGTCTATGAGCATTACCTCTTCAAAGCGCGAATAGATCAATGCCAGCACTTTAATATCAGACGTACGAAACTTATGATGACACTCATCCAAGTCCTTGCAAAAGATTGGTTTGCTATCATCCAGCAAACTCTTCTCCTTGGCAGCTAATGCACATACATCATACACATAAATTGATCCCAACTGTTTCCTCTTTTTTTCAATCGTTGCCACCAGTTTCTGGTTTAGATCTCCGCAATGCGGGATCTCCACTGGCAGCATGACACCCAGTGATCGTAACTCCATCACTAGTGACAGTCCCAACGACACGAAACCATCATGTAGAGGCAATACAATCCCACGCATTTCAATTGTATTTTGCGTCAAATGGTACAGTGAGTGGAGTAATAGCGTCTCAAGATTCTCAATCCGATTCTCCTGCTTCATGACTTCCATCTCTCCAGCTTTGAGCTGTTCTGTCTTCATTCTCATTGTGTCCTCCTCATTTTCCACCTTAATTTGTAACACCTAAAGCATTTGTCATAGCAAGCACAGCAAGATCAATCGTGAGCAAAAGTTTACAAGCTTCACTCGCACTCACACTCTGGTGACATAAAAGAATGCAAACACATGTACATTAAACGTGTCATTAGCTCGAGGCAGTGCGTCATACGTGGCTAGAATAGTGACGTTGAAGCGGCCACGAATGGATGGAAAGGATAAGGGCGAGAACGACGTGGTGAGCTGTTGCCACGTAAAGAGAAAGTCGGAAAGTACAATGATGATAACTGCAGCAAGGAGGATTAGAATCCACCGAAGCCGCACGGACGAACCAAGTGAGCGAGCCATGGCAAAGCGAGGAAACAGAGTGATGGTCGATCACACCGAGTGCGGACTGCTGTGTGAGTTTCCTTTTTGACAATGCGGATTGGTGAGTGCGGAATGACGTCACAGGTGAGACAATGCAATATTGATGACGGAAGATCGATGAAATATGAATTAGTATAGGTTATATGTTTATAAAATGAGCAAACACATGTCGAAACCGCAAGCAAAAGAAACTGATGGGTTTCAGCAGAGTATCGGATGTGATACTTTATTTATATAAACAGGGACGAATGGCAATGCTGTGGTATCATTGAATTTACTGTATCACTATAATCTTCCATGTCGTATTCATCCCATTATGGCCTTAGCAATCTTAATAAAGCGTTGACGCATCAAAATCAAGTCTTCCTGCGCAGAGGTTAAACGTACGCCCGTGATATCAAAAGGACATTCCTGTGAAAGTTTATGCTTTTTGAAAGAACCGGCATATACCTCGTACAACCGCGCTTGAGTGTAGTAGATAGGTTTTTTAGTAAAACCGTCCTCCACAAATGGGTCTTCACAGTTCACATATAGCAAGCTTGTGTTGACAAGATCACTAGTGTTCATAGATTTCACCGGGTAGTAGTGCATGGCACAACCACAGAGAACCGATTTGCCCGGGCCATTATCACGAAAATCCCAGCCAAAGCTACCTACTCCAAAATCAGAAAAGGCGTATTGCGTTTCAGCAAGCTCAGCGGCTATGAAGAACAATTCCTTGTCGCCATAGGATGGGGGTCCTCTGATACCGTTTCCTGCCATAAATGCTGCCAGAATCGCAGTTGCTCGCGGCTGCCGCTTCTTGTTCCACAACACCAACGACGAGTCCATCTCGTGGCCTGCGCGCTGGTTCCACGAGTGGCTTGTTAGTAGGTGCTCGCTAGGCGAGTAATTATTCAAGCTCACTGGAATCTTGTTCTTGCTTGTTGCTTTTGGTCGCTCAATATTTCTTAGCGGTGCAAAATATGCCACATCAAACTGCGAAATATATCGGTTCAGTCTGCTCACATGCGCATTTTTACCAATCCGTTTACCCAAATATTGGTTCTCCTGACTCAGACGGTCGTGGAAGAATAGCGTACCAGTCGTGCAATACTTTTCCGTCTCCCAAAGCATCATTGGGCTTTCAAAAAGCAACGTGTCGGCATCAAGGAGCATAATCTCCTCAAACTGCGAGAAGACCACAGCCAGCACCTTGATGTTGAAGGAGCGATACTTTTTTTGACAGCTTTTCATGTTCAAACAGAACACTTTACGCGACGAATCAAGCAAACTGGTGGTTTCGAAGGCCAACAAGCAAACATCATAGAAACGAATAATACCTAAATCTTCCTTCTCGAGTACTGCGCGTTGCCTTAATACGTTCCAATCCCCACAATGTGGTACTTCAACTGGCAGCGCTACATTCATCGCTCGTAGTTGCATTATCTGCGATACTCCCCACGTTGCAATTTTGTCAAACATTGGCAGCACAATACCACGCTTCTCACTTGTGTTTTGCGCTATCCTGTGAAGCGTGTACACGAGCTGCTTCTCCATATGCTTCATATTCCTGGAAGAAATAACCGGATTATCAACCAGCGGTATCCTATCAAATTTTTGCCCCAATGGATTCCTATTATTCTCCTGAAAAATTGCTACATGGTCTTGACCTTCAGTACCTGATGTGGCCTGCCATATAAACACGAAATCGGCTGTCACGACGAGCAGACCAAGGACGACCAACACTATTACAATAAGTACAGATTGTGGAATTTGACGAAACTTGCCATGTAAACGACTATAGGAAGAGCGAAAGCCACTGCGAGCAAGAGTCGGGAGCTCAGTGCTGTGAGCTCGATGGTTCATGGCTTGGTATATGCAGTACAAAGTATTCGTACTGTACATTGATTGGTCAAAACTTTGGATTTCTTTAAATAAGGCCTACACGTAATTATTGATACTACGGTTCATCAAGTTCATACCGCCATAGCACAATGAAATGGAATAAATAGGGCTATGCAATTTAAGGATCTCTATTTTAAGTTTACTCTATCTATCTCAGTCATTGCTAGGATTTTCCTCCTAATGTTGTCAATTGTTTGCTGACTGTAAATTCGACCGGTACATGAAGCGGAATTGTACTTCAACGTCATCGTCAACGCAACCGTGCAACGAATCTTCATCATCACCATAAGATTAACAAATTCTACGTCATAGATATATGTATGTGTGTATGTAGACTCGTGCAAAACAACACATGTAACAATACTTTAACAGAAGTGCAAGCATGCAAAGCAAAGTGCAACAACAAATCTAGTACTAACACAAGGAGATAGGTGAAACTATTTCTCATTTGAAAAAATGCAAAGATCCGCATAATGTTTTCGATTCAAATTGTGCTGCAATGCTTTTACTATCTAACGTATTTTTCTATGCAGGATAAAATGACTTGACTAGAGGTGGAACTGCTACGATCAGCGATATTAAAACAGTTGCTACTATCAGCTCCTTCTTGATAGCAGGATTCTGAGCCAAAAATTCTGCAATACGCGTTTTTTGGGTCGTTGCCCTATCCCGGACAAGAGCGACGGCCTTCTGGAGTTTATCCTTCCATCGATTTATACTAAAGATGCTTGGAACTGACATTCTCTCCTCTACCTTTAACTTTGTCGTACTATCGTCAACACTAGAAGGCACAGTAGTACTTCCCTTCAGAAATCGACGCACTGGTGGTAGCTCAAACATTGGTGTGTGGCTGTTAGTCGTAATGATCATGTCTTTCGCGACAACAGAAGAATCATTTCTCCATACGACCAAGGTGATTGCGACAAGTAGTACTACAAAGCTAGGACGCATTGTATCTATCGTGTCAAGCACAAGTGACTCACGTTGGCCTATGTATATTCAAGACAATGTACAAATAAATTGCCTGGTTCCAAGACGTTTTTCTGACCAGTACATTTGACATGGCAAAAAACAAAAGATCACGGTTCTGTTCTGCTATAGCTTTTATGTGCTATCGAGCAGTAACCTTCTTTTCAGCTTGACTGATCACTACTTTCAATGTTAAGGCCTAAATGAAAACAAGGTCATGAACAGCGAGAGCATCCTTTTTGCACGTCATTTCAAATAGAGCCAATTAGAAGCTAGTTCTGCTTCGCGTCTACAGGAATAGGAATCTGATCTACAGTTTGTGCCCAGCTAAATATCCAGTCAGATAGGAAGATTGTTTTCATTTCATTAAATAGCGCTCAGTCGTATTGTTCTTATTATGTCATCGTTATGTGAATCATATTATCCATTAAAAAACGATCCAAAGCAATATTACTATATGCAAATTACAATACAGTTAATTTCATATCTAAGGCTCATAAATGAGGCGTTGATGATATGCTACCGCACCAATAGATAAACCCTTGAATCTCTCTCTTAATGATGATGCTGCTTTGTAGTATCAACGACGTGTCCGTCTCTCTTACTGCTTCTTCCTTCTTTTCCTTTATTAAGTGTATGCACTGCGTGTAAGAAATAGCTAGTTGGATGAGGGTAAATTTGATTCTGTCGTTATTGTTATGTCTATGTGCTTGCTAAGCTACCGTTAATGTTTACCAGCTATCTTGCCGTTTACTAGCTATCTTGCCGTCTACTAGCTATCGTACCGTTTACTACTTCTCGTACCATTTACCAGCTCCTTTCTATACCACTAACTTCAATGTAAAATCAGACGAGATCACAATTATACGCAACCGTACAGAACTGACAGACGCTCTCTTGCAAGCATACGAGCCTTCTGCAAATATCTGCCTCAAATACGTTATCTTTTTCAACCCTCCTCCTCAAATGCCAGGTTCTGGACCGCAGTCGTACCACCATCACAAATCTTCATGGCATCTTCCTTCAACCTTTTGCATCGTCAAGTCCCTGCACGACTACGTCATGTAAATAAGCACGCGCAACCTCGCAAGCTTGACCGGGTCTAATGCTTTGGTCAACAAGTCTTCAAGCATCTCCTCGAAGCGCACGTATTGTACAATCACGACGCCACGTCTAGCATAGTCGCAAAAGAACTTGATTCGCACGTCAATGTGCTTGGCCTTGGTCGATGAAGCTTCTCCTTCGAATTGCTTGATAGTCGCCTGATTATCTACATGCATCAGCATGGGCAAAAGCGGCGCCATGTTTATCTCGCAAAGCATCTCGCCCTCTAATTCGTGGTGTTAACCGCAGTTCCAGTCCTCGTGTTGCTTTCAAAAAGCGCGCAATTTGCTTAGCCAGCTTCCAGTCGTAGGTGGACGCGTGGCTTCTTGAAACGGGGTAATAGTCCGTTAATGTCTTGCAACATAAGGGAACTAGAGGAAGCGCTGTCCTTGTGTAAGGTAAAATTAACTCAGTTTATATTTTTGTTTTGTTTTTAATTCGTACTAAGTACGAAGGAGTTCTCTTCAACCACTCACAGTGGGTCCACTAGGATGTCAAAGATAGTTGATAACTCCTGAGTAGAAGGAATCATTTGCGTAAGGCTTAGCGATCTGAGACCGAATTGATAGCACAGGTGTCGAGATCATTGCCATGAGCCCCAGCTCGATACAGCACAAACAAATGTCATCGTCTTCGCCATCGGCACTACCTGGCTGATGGTCCATGTCGCGTCAGGGATCGTAATCGGGAAGCGGAGAAAGCTCGTCAGCAAGGATGTTATTCTTTCCGGGCTTGTAATTCACCACGAAGTTAACTTCTGAGAAGAAAGGCAACCAACGAGTCATACGCTGAGACAGGTGAGGGGTCTTCACGGCGGTACGCAGTGATGCATGATCTGAATATACTGAAAACATCTTCTCACCGAGTAAATATACCCTGAGCTTGATCAGCGCATAACGCATAGCCAGACGTTCTTTATCATGTACCGGATAGTTCTTTCGGAAGGTTTCATCTGTTGCGACTGACAACTCACGACGCGTTCTCGGCCCTCATCGTCACATTGCATGAGGGCACATCCAATCGCAAAGCTGCTCGCGTCACAAACAACGTGAAATGGCTTGGAAGCATCAGGCAGCATTAGCACTGGTGCCTCAGACAACCTCTTTTTTACGTAGTCGAACGCAAATTGATGTTCTGCCTTCCATGACCAAACTGCGTCTTCCTTCAGCAAAGTCGATAATGGTTGAAGTAACTCGACGTAATTCTTCGTATACTTATGTAAGTAATTAGCCAGGCCGAGCCATTGTCGTAATTAAGTTTGGCTCCTGGGACGGACACCTTCCTTGCTGACATAACAACCGAGTACTGGAATCTCGGGAACACAGAAGACACACTTTTTCAAATTCGCATATAACTTGTTCTCACACATCACTTGAAACACTTGTTCAAGTGCCGAATGTGAACCTCCGTGGCGCTAAGCTGTTGCTCAGCTCGGCTGTGTACAAAATTGTCGTCGAAATAGCTTTATGCAAAATCGCGTAGCGGGAGAGGTAGTTGTGTCAACATCCGGTTGGTTGAACATAGCTGTAGCGTTCTTAAGGCCTTGTGTCATGACTAGCCACTCTCATAGTATCCCACTGGGGGTGCTGACCGCAGTGAATGTAGTATCACTGTCTCTCATTAGGATCTGATAAAACCCGTCTGTCAGGTCAATGGCACTGAAAATCTCGCTGCCAGTCATGTTATTCGATACCATGTCTTTGCGCAGGATTGGCGTTTGAGCCGGGATCGTGGTTTCATTTAGCTTGTTGAAAGCATGTACAATGCGCCAACCGCCGGCGGATTTCTTCACACAGAAAGTAGGGCTCGAATGTGGAGAGACACTCTCGCAAACATGGCCTGCTCTACGGCGGCCCTCAAAAATTTCATCAATTACGATGACTTGATCACGAGGTAACGGCCACTGCCGCGTTACCCAATACTTCGACCTAGGCACGAGGTCAATATCGTGCCGCACTCCACCATCAGCTGGAAGCTCAGCAGGAATTGTCTCCGGCCAGATATCGGCATACGCGCAGGCGATAGCGTAGGCAGGGTTGCCCAAAGCAAGAAGGGCTTCCCGGGACTGTGTTTCGAAACGTTCTTCGCGCGCTGATTTGGGCTTGGCGCTCGTTGGGAGAGCCTCCAAAACTTCTTATGTAGCTGATTCGGCGGTAGATATGATGCACACTTGCTTGGTGTCGCCGATCTTGAGGGCATGGAGAAAATCTGTCCATGCTAGGGCTGATAGAGATGTGATCGCAGCAGCAAAGCACGGAGGGCTAGCTACTTGAATGTAGCAACCGAGATGTGGAGAACCTTCCACATATTCGAGCGCGCATATGGATTCCGTCACTACGGCATCAACGTCGTCAACATGCCGACGAAGGTTTTATTACATAATGATATAAGTAGGTATATGCAGTATCCGAATAGCAGATACTGCACGTTATTTACTATTGGCTATTATTGGGCAGTCGAACCTCTTTTCAAAATACTAGAGAAAATTATTCAAGCTTTCTCGCTACCTTGTACTTTGTTGGCGCCAAGAAAACGCGGCAATAGTTTGAAATAAGGTCGACGAAGCTGACAAGGCACCGGTTTCCAAGCCGATTACGTGGTGTCAGTAGACCTTTTAGGTCCGACCAAATTTCACCGCCAATACGATCAATCGGAGCATGTATTCCACTGTCGACCTACGACTGCTTGTTCTTCGTCTGCTTCCCTATTTTGCACATCGTCTTTTCATGATCGGTAATTTTGATATCGGATCCTGATACCCTCGCTATGCGCTCGACCGTGTCGAGAGTTAGATGACCGAACCTAGCGTGAAAGTGCATCAACGATCTACGCTGCACATCCCTATCTGGTGCGCTCGATCCCACATTGGAGAGCACAGACATGAGAACGTCCGATGGTTTTTCTTGATGAGCTTCTGTTACACTTGTCTGCACGTACAGCACGTTCGTGTGCATAGAGACGTCGAAAGCGATTGTATTATCGCCGCGTCGGACGAGTGCACGACTTGATCCGTTGTACACCCAAATCGAAACCCTTTCTGCTTAATCCTTCTATACGAGATTATGCTGCGCGCAAGCAGCGGCGCCAAGGAAAAGTCCGTCAGTTTGGTGGTTTTTATTTCTCCATTCGCGATGACAGCTAAGCGCACGCTTCCATGAATTGTTAGATTGAGGGACTTCTCATCTGCCATGCAAACTTCATGGTCGCAGATGTCGATATCTTGCATCAATGACACGTTGTTCACCAAGTGACGACTTGATCCATGACCAGGATCCAGTCGCTCAAGTCACTGTTGTCGACGACACCGACCGCATTCACGGTCTCAGCTGCCGACTTACGCCCTTTCCCGACGCGCGTCCTTGTGCGATTTAATTTCGCCCATTGCGAGGACTATATCGTCTTTGCTGACCTTCTGGTGACCATCGCCCTTTGCCTTTCTGACAGCGCCTTTACCCTTCTCACGACAATTCGCTTGGATGTGTCCCGCCTTTCCGCAGCCAAAGTATTTTCGCGTATCTTGGCGGTGTGGAAAAGCCTCAACATGCGTGTCGACCGTCTCACGTCCAATTGACCCTCTCCCAAGCTCGATTGAAGTTTCAAAATGAGTCAGCTCTCCGGCATGTCGTAGTGGCGTTGCCGCACGCGATGGCAATTTTCGTCCCGGCGTGGCCCTTGCGTGACCTGTTGATGCCGGTGCGACATTCGTGTTGTTTTGTCCAGCCACTGGGCTCATAACCTGTAGGAAATAGCTAGTTGGATGAGGGGAAATTTGATTGTGTCGTTATTGTTATGTCTATGTGCTTGCTAAGCTACCGTTACTATTTACCACATTTACTAGCTATCTTGCCGTCTACTAGCTATCTTGCCGTCTACTAGCTATCGTACCGTTTACTAGCTATCGTAACGTTTACCAGCTCCTTTCTACCACCACCTTCAATGTATGGTCAGACGAGATCACGATTATACGCAACCGTACACAATTGACAGTCGCTCTCTTGGACGCATACGAGCCTCCTGCAAAGATCTGCCTCAACACCTTACCTTTTTCAACACTGTGACGCTGGCTTTTTCCCGTTGCTGGTCGAATGTGCAGATGTGACGGACGATACATGTAGAGATCGCTTCACAGAGAAAGAGACAAGAGCAGATGTGGATCTCTGATAATAAGTCCAACTTGGCCCTCTTGTGAAACCTTTGTTGTTGTATATGAGATCATCCTGATCGGGTGGGGGTGACGCCTTCCCGGGAAACTTGGGCCAGCATGATGCTAACTCAGGCCTTCCGACGGGTGCTTCACCGCATCCGTCAGTCTTTAACGGGTCTCTCCCTCGCTACACCTCTCTCTACCCTATCTCACTCCCAGCCGCCAGCCAAGCCGCCACGACGCTTGCAGCTACGCCCCGGCATCTCCGCGTAGGTACGTTTAATGTGCAATCCATTAGTTCCCAGCGCAAGCAGCATGAGACGCTTCCTCGGAACCTGTCGACTTACAAGATCGATATCGTAGGGATCCAAGAAACTCGCGTTGCTTTCCAGAGCGAGCAGAAGACCGGTACGTATCATCTCCTGACACTTCATGATCAAACCGTTAACACGGTATTGGCTTTCCGTTGCCCCCACTACGCAGATTTTTTTTTTACAAATACTGGGCCCAGTCTGACCGAGCTGGAGTCCTCCAACTACGTCTGCCTAAAGCCCAACGAGTGAACATTGTCAATGTATATGCGCCCCATAGTGGGTATCCTGTAGCAGCCATCGACAGCTTCTACGTGGACCTTGACCACAGCGCTCTCTAAGCTCCCCCAACGCGACACGACCATTATCCTTGGTGATTTTAACGCTAAAATCGGTCAACGCCGCGAAACAGAGTCATTTCTCGGGTAATGGGACCGTGGCCGAAGGAATCGCAATGGCCAGATCCTCGCCTCTTCCGTGATGCTAACGAATTATTCATTACTAATACAGCATTTCGAAAACGCGCGCGCGACATCACGACATGGACACTCCGACTCAAGGACCACTGCATCTTTAACCAAATTGACTACATCATCTGCAGCCAACGGACGAAAAAATTATGCAGCCAACGGACGAAAAAATTATGCAGCCAACGGACGAAAAAAATTATGCAGCCAACGGACGAAAAAATTATGCAGCAACACGCAATCCTGGGGTGGCACTCTCACACCATCGGACGACAAGCTCGTCACGCTCGACCTCGATCTCCGCGCTCTCCGCGAACTCCGCCGACGTCAAGAGCAAGCACGTAGCAGCGAAGCCGAAACGCTCTTGGCGACACATTTTCTTGCCCATGACAGCAGGTATCGCACCTTGCATCGACAACTTCTTGACAAAAACCTTGCTGACCTCCCGCAACAACGGAAAATTGCGAACCAACACTGGACAACCACTCTTCACTCTACACTACAGGCTGCGAAAGACTCTTTCGGCTACATGCCGCTCGCCCACCATACTAAAGTGGTGGTTCTCGAGCTTTCCTGCCTCTCGTACGAACAACGACACCTTCGGCAGCTCATCTACAACGACCACACTCAAGACGGCACGGCTCTACATACTAACGCAATCGACTTTTGCACCGAATCCAAGCACGCAGCAAAGCTCTTGCTGGAGCTTTCATCGACGAAAAACTTGCCATCATTGGATAGTCGAACCGCTCGACTCACATGTTTGAAGCGATAGTAAGCGCCCTCTTCCGACGGCGCTCACCATTGACCTCGCTATGTAACTCTACAGGTAAATATATTCTCAGCCGCCAGAAGCAGGCACCAACATTAAGCAAAACTTCACGAACCAGTTCTCGGACTCCAACAACGCATGCCCGTCGCCGCCGACGGCCTTACACGTTCCATAAAGAACCCGATTACCACATACGAGCTCGAACGCGCGTTTCGTCGCTTGCGCAATGGACGCGCACCGGGCCCGGACTCTACACCTGCCGAGTTACTCAAGTATGGATCAGAGCTACTAGCTCAACCCCTCACCAACATCATCAATCACGGACTTGCCACAGGAGACAGCATCCATCTGGGCGACGGGATTCTTCTCGGACTCCCACAACCAATCATGCCGGCTGGCCAATTCGCTAGCCTTCGATCTATCGTCCTACTCAACAGCATCCGTAAAGCGATCTCTTTAGTGGTGCTTCGTCGCATCTTCCCCAAGGTCGAACGATTTCTGTCCCCGCACCAAAGCGGGTTCAGACCCAGTCGCAACACTACTGATACAGTGTGGGCCCACAGGTGGATAGCAGCACGTGCTCAGAGGTACAGAGAACGATTCTATATTCTTGGAATCGACCTCTCCCGTGCTTTTGACACCGTCAACCGCGACAAACTTCTCCCCGTGCTCGATCCACTTCTTGATGATAATGAAGTTCGACTGATCCGACTACTACTACGGACACACTGCTCTCCCTCCGACTCGGCAATCGCCTGCTCTCACCTTTCGAGAGCAATACAGGTACTCCCCGAGGTGATCCATTGTCCCGTGTTCTTTTTGTTGTTTACATTGAAGCAGCTTTACGAGACCTATGCCAGCCAGCTCAACGTACCCCACGATCTCCTCGCTGACATGATCGTGTACGCCGACGACGCCGACTTCGTCTGCCAAAGCGCTGAAATAGTACCCTGATCGAGACTGAAGCCCCTGCTGATTTGGCCAAATGGTCACTCCAGATGAACATGTCCAAGACCGAAACAACGCAGCTCAACAGCGCAGTCCAACCGAATTCACGTGCCAAGGATGAAGACTGGCGCATTATGCGCAGACTAGCTTTTCTCCACGGCGACGCAGAAGACGTCTCCCGTCGTAAGAATTTAGCGTTCGCCGCGCTCCACCGCATGGGGAAAATCTGGCTTCGGCCATCGAAAACCTCGAAAACTACGCGCCTTCGCCTCTACAACTGCTACGTCTTGCCGATCCTGCTATACAATTGCGGGACTTGGGCCCTAACCGATTCCGTGCTACACACGCTTTGAACGTTTCCATCGTCAACAGCTCCGCAAAGTGATTAACGTACGTTATCCAGACACGATTTACAATGCCGAGCACTACGACCGTACCAAGACAGAGCCTCTCCGATTTCACTTGCTTCGCAGCCGATGGAGCCTTTTTGGCCACATCCTCCGCAGACCAGCAGGCCAATTGCTTCATGGAAACTTTCTTCAGCCCCAGTGAGACCGGCAAATGGAGAGGCAGACGCCGACTAACGCTACCGATGGTTCTAGATGCCGACCTTCAAACACTTTCCGCAGGACACCCACCGCCTTCAACGTGCCTCACGACTTGTGCTTCCTTCACCTATGTGCTCAGGGCCGCGCAGTCTGGAAGAACCTTAAACCAAGGCAATTTTATCGCACGCGCCGCTTAATGGACTTTGGTCGAGAGAAGAGAGAAACGTAGAGAATGAGAGATAACCCGACGCATGCGGAAGTTGATGGCATTTCGCAATGGTGAGTTTAGTGAGAGACTGAAATGAAATTCCCGTTTAGTGAAATTACAGTGGATTTTTATATGAATTTTAGGTTAAGAAACTTTAAGTTAAGGTTTTTTAATTTACATAATAAATCCTTTTTTTCTAACGAAGACACGTTCGGGCTTGAGCAACTTCTTTGCAACACGTCAGGCCGCTAGTTGTAATCGCACGCATTACCTTGTTGATATTTGCACTAACCGGCATGTATTAACTCGATTATACCCATTACCCGAACACTAACCGGTTCCTAGTGGGCATATACAAGGCTACGTGCGGTGTGGTTTTCCTACACTTTCGTTGCAAGACGGCTCGCGAAACACGTTTACATACATACATATGAGCTCGTGAAGAGTAGCCATCACCATTATCTTGATGATATAAAGACAATTGTGTAGCAACATGTGAGGAGCTCCTACTGATACTACTTCAAATGAAGCGTAGGAAACAGTGTCAAGATGAGCAACATTAATATAACGCTGAGGTCGTACCACCACCACCTTAGTATCATAACAGCAACACAACAAGTCTTTAGATAGAGCAAGTATATTTAGCTAAAATAGATGCTGCAGTGATCGTAGCTAACACTATACAACACAAAGAAGATCAAAAACAGTATATGACAAAAGCATTTAATCTTTAGGAAGCGTTCAAAAGGTCACCAACTACCACTACCCTCTTCTTTCTATCATCTCCTTCAACCTGAGGTTTTTATAAGATTTGATTCCCATATTTTTCCATATACAGCTCCTTAATTTCTTCCAGCTGATCCATCGTTTTTTTGTCGAATTGGGGATTGTAAGTTTCAGTCACAGTACTTATAAAATGAGTTCCCTTTGTGTCCAGGTCATAATGAATCCAAGCAAGTTGTGCTTCTTGCAGATTGCGAGCTATGTCCTTGAGCTCCTGTGCATAGTCCTCGCTTTGTAGTTTTTCCTTACCCAATACATACCTCTTGTCCTCAATGTTCTTGCCAACATGTCCAATGCTGCTTACTTCTTCGTGAGCCAGCACCGGTTTCTTGCCTTTAATTATATTATCCAACTTTAGCGTAACGTCTAATGCATTATACTTGTTCTTCAAGAATAAGAAAATGAGTCTGTTCGCTACGTTGTCAAAATGAATTAATTTTGACCGGACCTTTTGGACCCAATCTAACAAACGCAGGGCTTTCAAACAGACCATCAAGGGTCTTCTTCTTTAACTTAAACTTGGCAAAATATTTTTTTACCATTTTTTCACTTGGCGGCCGCAACGTATCCGTCTCTACATTATGCGCACGAGTTAGCATTGTTTCCTGGTTGGAAGTCACTTCATAAGGTGCCATCTACTTACGCATCGATATCCAAATCTTCTGTTTCAAGCGTTCCCACAAGGAGATACTCGTTGCAGCCTCAATTAGCGGAGAGTCAACTTCCGTTGCCATAGCCACGTTGGACCTCAGGTGCCGCTTTGATAAGGCGATGTCATCAGGTGTGTTTCGTGATGTTGACGCACGTGAGCTATCGATCGCAGCACCCTTGAACATCAATTGTGACGTAGCCACGCTCGGAGATGAACAGCACCCGAGCAGTGCGAAAACAACCAGGCTCCACTTGAAAGCCATTCTAAGAATCTCGAGCTTCATTGGTCTGGCAACAAATGAAGAATGAGGAGGTTAAAAGACTTGGACGAGCACGGAAGTCGAACCCTTATCCCTTGTCCCAGTTTTAACATATGGAACCATTCAGGATCAGTTCATCATATCACCATTGAAACTGGCACTGGATCAGATCGTACATTCTGGCATCACTTGGTTAGACTATGCAGACAATCCTGTCTACGTCTTGAAGCTTGACGCAATCCAGGCGAGCAGTCAGCTAAACGATATGAAACAAATCTCTTCGACTTGGATCCACGCAATCATGTGTCTCATGACTGCGTGGATCCAAGTCCTGTGAGACACACGCAATCATGTGTCTCAGGATTCCGTGGACCCAAGTCCTGTGAGACACACGCAATCATGTGTCTCATGATTGCGTGGATCCAAGTCCTGTGAGACACACGCAATCATGTGTCTCATGATTGCGTGGATCCAAGTCCTGTGAGACACACGCAATCATGTGTCTCATGATTGTGTGGATCCAAGTCCTGTGAGACACACGCAACCATGTGTCTCACAGGACCAGTCGCACCAAGAAAACAACGATTCACTAGACTACTTTATTACGCAGCCAAGTCGACTTGCCGCGTATTGAGCCAATGGTCGATCTATGTCATTGAATACTGCGTCGAAAAACCTGGTCTGTCAAGTTTTTGCAACGTTGGTCCGTGCATTTCTGGTCCGGAACTGGAAAACATTGCACTTGTACCGTTTCTCAGACGAAGCTGCTGGCTGTTACCAAACTAGTTTGGTACGTGCCACGATTGATGATACGCGGCTCTGGACAATGACGATGCAGTGCACGTCCTAATGTTTACTGTCTGCTACGGGGTATGTATGTTTTATTGCTTGGTTCAACCACAAACAAATGAACGTCATTTCTTGCCGTTGCACACAAACTTTCCAGTCATGCGGCACTTTATTGCATCTCACTGTGCGCCTACACGATCCGCTCTCTTCCGTCTTGTCAGCATTTGAGACACGACTTTTGCAGTGTGACCTGTCGAGGAAACACGAGCTCAAGGTAAAAAGTTTGAGCTTTACCCCGTGAAAGTATCTACTTTAGGGCAAAACTAAGATGCGCTGGACGATGTTACAATGCATTTCGAAGCAAGGACAAGTCAACTCGTTACTGGACGCGATCTAGCTTCCATACTGCCATTTCTTTGCATATTTTGAATCAATGCTTTGTGATAAGAAAGTGATGCTTTGAGCGCATAACTAGAGTGATGGCGGATTCTTACGTCATGGGTTGTCTGGATCAGATACTGAGGTTGGGTGCCCGATGAAGGCAGCTGAAATTACCTTGTTTATTGGAATTTGGTCTTGTGAGTATCATTTGAAAGCACTTCTAACTAGTGGAATGCATCTCGTGATGTTTATCACGCACAATGAAATACTAGAAGGTTGTAATGAGCCTGGCGTTGCAGCCAGTTTTCAGCTCAGCGGTTCCTCTTGGAATGTTTGTTTGTGAGAAACTCCATCAACTCCATGATGAGATGGTGGTGTCTCGATCTACAGCGTCTATAAACGGCAAAATAAAAGCTCATTCAACTCGCATGAAACAGCAAGGTCGATGTCTTTTGTAGCAGTTTTGCATATTCAACAAGCTCAAGCATCCCATCAAAAGGAGACCTCCGTATTCTTTTGCATGATTTTTAACATAAGCTATCTGCGGCCCAACAGCAGTTAGATTGGAGAGATATTCATGCAAGCTCGATATGCACAAAATATTTCGATTCGTGCAGAGTCGCATTCTTATTCCATTGTGCAGATTTACATTAGATAAGCATGTATTCATTAGCTACGAGCATCTCTAACATTGCGTAGATGCCGATGATACGAGCTCTAACTTTTGTACTTGGAGTGTTCAAGTAGTGGAGGTGTGTGAAGGTCAAGCGACACACATGAATAGCATTTGCACTTTCCGTTCTCTTAAGAGGTCAACGTTCTGTATCGTGGAAAAAGAAAACGGCTTTCAATGATAAGTGAGCTCTTCATGATGCGAGCGAGCGTACGTGCTCGCTTTGTTATGCTGACTCATCAAGTGGTAAATGTAGTCTCAAGAGCATGCTGTTGTATGTCGAACAAGCACCATCCTTGCGACGATGTAAAGGTTGTAAGAGGGTCACCTCGAGACAGTACAACTGAGTTGGATTGGAGAGTGTGTGCTGCTGCTGACGACAGTGAAAACGATGGTGGTCCTGGAAGTGATGACAAAGACGTGCTCACTTCACTTGGTGCGTCATACCGAGCGTGGCGCGTGTATCATCGAGAGAAGAGAGCACATGAATATACTAAGAATAGGTTAGTTGAATCAATCAGACGAGAAGCTACGCTTGCAAAGCAAGTAGCGTGTCTTCGTGGGTCTATGGAGCAAACTGAATGCACATTGATGAGATTGGAAGATTTGGAAGCTATGGCGATCATCCTGGAGGAAAAGTATAAAGCTGTAGCGACTCGGCAAGGGACGGAAAAAGATGATGAGTTCGAGCTTGAGTTTCAGTGCCCATTACACACTCACCGTCTTCATGAAGCAGAAGCTGATGCCTTGCGTTGGAAAACGCAGTGTCAACAACTATTACCAAAACTAGCATCGATCAATTTGAAGAAAAATGGATTGACGGAAGAGCTCCGAAAGGCGAAGAAGGCTGCAGTGTTAATCATGAATCGACAATACAGTTAGCTTGAGACGCTTAGCGGTGTACCGCATATTCTTTCACGCACCGCTCGACGCCAGAAAAATGATCTGAAAAAGCGATCGTATAGCGACATTGAGATTGTCTGAGACTGACAGATGTCGAGACTGTTTGTCAGCATGATGAGACTTCAGCTAATGCTTCACTTAGTAGCGTCGTCGGACATGTAGAGAACTGCTTGTTGCAGTAAGGCACGTACACTGCTTCCTTCATGTAGAGTGTCAATGTCCAAGCTTTGTCTTGAACCTTATGTGAAGTGTTGTCATGGTGCTTGTTCTTTCTTGACATATCCTTCAATAGACCAAAAAGCCTATCGCGACAAGCTACAAGAAAGAGGAGGAGTAATGAGCATGAAGCTAGCACGCAAATACAGAATCGAGTCAACTAGTTTAGTCGCACCCAATCTGCTGCGTCGACTAAGCTACTACTACTACTACTACATCCTCCGGTCCACCTTGATATCAAAGTCAGCGTTAATAGCATATTCACTGCACGACTGCGGTAGAACTTACAAAGACTGCTCCTAGAACTGTCGTCTGCCTTTTTGTTGCGTACAAACAACTCTGCGAGCGCTTCGCTATCCTGACCAAAGAGGATCGCTGGGTTGCGGTCTGACCACGGTGAATACCAGTCACGAACGCATCAGCCATAGACGTTAATTCGCGTCAGGTAGCACAGTGGCAAAATTTATATTGATCTCACTCTTACAAAAGTAGAAAGAAGGTCTTTACACAAAGTGAATTGAAGAATGCCGGTACTATAGACGTGAAGTTTAGGAGATAAGAAGGACAACTACGGCAAACCAAAACACGTCACTCGATTGTTTATTGCCCGGCTAAAAAGTTCAGCAGCTTTTTTCAGTGCAAGGCTGCAACTGCGCAAAACGAAAGGATTGGTGCCTGTCACATGGATCACTAGTGGTTAAGATAGACGACAATAGTGCACTGAATACATGACACTTGACTTGAGTGAAGCTACATGCACAAAAAAGACTACATAGATCGCTTGCTACCCAAATTTAATAGCTTCATGGTAGCCCAAAATTAGCATGGAACAGGATATGCGATACTCCTCCGCTAAAAAAGCTCGTCATTGTTGTTGTCAATGTCAAGTTTCCTAACAGATGCATTATGGCTACATTATATATTACGCTTTGTTGCAAGTTTAAGCTCTTGAAATCTGTAAATTTAAAAAAAATGGTGACAGCCATGGCTTTTCTTACAAAAGTGGGCCAATTTGGGTTGGTTCCCTTAGAAGAGAAGACACCGAACGGGATCGGCGTCCCTCGCTCGGTGAGCGTGGTGATAATGGGACATAGTATTACCCAACGGAGACTCGGCGCCGTTGCCCCTAGAAGCAACGTCACCGTCAACGTCCCCAAAAATGTCGACGCATTGCAGCATCCATGATGCAACACGCGCAACAGGGACAAGTGCTTTAAAAGCAAGTGTTGTGAACACTGTAGTGCTTAAAAGCAAGTGTTGTGAACACTGTAGTGCTTAAAAGCAAGTGTTGTGAACACTGTAGTGTTTAAAAGCAAGTGTTGTGAACACTGTAATGCTTTAAAGCAAGTGTTCGTAAACTCAAATGGGTATTAATACCAAGTGCTTGGCACATAACGTTTATAAGCAAGTGTCGTGACATTTAATGTTTTAGCGTGAGTTCAACGCACTGTATGCTCAAAGATAAGTTTCGTAACACTAAAATGCTTAGAAAGCGTGTGTGCAAAGCACGGGTGCTCAAGGAGCAAGTGTTGAGACACTAAAGCTTTGTTCTAAAGTGCGGCGAGGCAAGCAAAATGGAAAATAAAATCGATGACTCCCATTAAGCTCAAAAATTGTGAATACGTCGGGTCGGGGGGTGTAACGGGTTTACACGAAGGTGTGTATTTTACATACACACCTGCCACACCAATGTGGTGTGGCTGTACCTTGGGTACAAAATTAGGTGATGTGACCGTACCTAAGGTAAGAAGGGTCGCATCGTGGCAGAGAGCCACGTGGTCACTATACTTAGTTACGTATAATGACTCTACATGTTTACATGATAATAATAGGCTGTAGAGCCAGTAAATAGTGACTAGCACTAAGTATACAGTAGGTGATTCTATATTTAGTGCTAGAAGATAAACATAGATAGAAATCAGTTTCAAACCTGCTCTGTAAGCATCACAGCTTGAGCGTTCTCTTCCTTGAAAGACAGGAAGTTGTATCTTTGAGACTAGTCTCTTTGAGACCCGGTTGTGACAACCGATAGGCACAAGCTGGCGAGCTAGCCTAGAAAGGATTAATCATCCTAAGACGTACAAGCTCTTGCTTGTCTTCCTCTGCACGTAGTGCATAAGTAGCTTGGCTACAGTAGCTCGGCTACAGTAGGCAACTAGTTCGATAAGAAGTAAATTGGAAAGAAAATTAGTCCTTTAAAGCCTTGCATATGCATTCAGCAAGTTAGTAAAAAGCAATAAGTAGGTCATGCATCAGCTGCTTTATTGCTGCACCATAGCAACAGCATAAGATCCACAAGCTGTCGAGAATTTAAAAACTGTGAAACGTCACTCCAATTTTTGATTCTACAAAGTTATTATTTTCAACAAATTTGAGATGTGTAGCAGAGCTACCGTAGCAAAGCTACTTATGTACTAGGTACAGAGGAAGACAAAAGTCTACTAGCTTCGCGTCTTATGATTGACAACCCTATCAAGGCTAGCCTTACAAGCTTGTGCCTTTTCGTCTCTATGAGACCAGTAGTATTTCCTTTCACAAAGGCTTGAGCAACATATGCTATACAGAGAAGGTTTGAAACTGATTTATTTATTGTATATCTTCTAGCTACGAAAAGGCAGTGAATGGACAGAAGGAGTTTAATGACGACAATAACGGCCACAGTACACTCGAGACATTGACGGGTCCAGAAAAATTCATTAACGTCATCATAATTACTCTATACTTAGTGAGACCAGTAGTATTTCCTTTCACAAAGGCTTGAGCAACAAATGCTATACAGAGAAGGTTTGAAACTGATTTATTTATTGTATATCTTCTAGCACTAATATAGAAACATCTACTCTATACTTAGTGCTAGTCCTCTGTATCCTTCTGTCGATATACACATATGTATCTATAGTACTTATCCAAGTAGGTGAGCCCATTGTACATAGGCACGGTTACATCAAAAAAATGTGAGCCAAAGTACAGCCACACCAAAATGGTGTAGCAGGTGCGTATTTTACATACACACCTTTGTGTAACCAAACCGACTTTTGCGATCTAAACGTTTATGCACAGTGATAAGGACCGTAGAGCTCTATCCGTTGACTTTGTGAACTTTTGTTAAGGCCCTCTACAAGGTTTGCAGTTTGCTAAGGAAGGCCAAGCGTCAATGACTAGATGAATCAATCTTGTTGACATTTGCCGCAAAAAAGTAGAACATTGCAACCTAAGCAAAGAGATCATCTTGCTTTTGGCAAAGTTTTGCAGTGAGAACAGCTCGCATCCCAATTGAAAGCTTTTATTCTATAAGTTACGATAAGTTTAGCTGCTTGTCCGCGTAACACGTAGGATAAAATGTATACAAACAGTTTTCGTGAACGTGAAGTAGTAAGATTTATGGTCAACTTGGTGCATTCTTTATCGTATTACATGTAGTGAGATATCTAATATACGATATTTTGTCCAACTTGATGAAATTTGGCTCGAAGTCACACATGAAAGCATATCTTACACCTTTTATCACCAATACATCATCATCACCCACCACTGAAAATGTTACACAGTATGTTAGTATGGAAAAGAGACCGTTTAAGGTGACTGACTAGATGACCATAGATAAACCAAAACTACACGGACGATCCAGCTGTTGAATGTCGGTGTAAGCTGTTATTTAACGTCCCATTTAATTGTCTCTATCTTTCTATAATATGCAGTTTAAATCCTGTGTAAGAGAGGTGCTATCGGATGACAACAATCTGATACAGAAATAAACACTTAGTCTTAATCACAAGATAACAATGATCACATTGCAGGAAATAGTATCTTAACTCTATATATCCCGCTTTGTCAAGTAAATGATTGTAGAAAACAAAAACTGGTCAGCGATGCATTCAACGGCCATTTTCATACTTCCAAGGTACGAGACAAGCAGTGAGAACAATTATGCAATTGCCGTCTCAATGGCCTTGGGACCAGCACTCCGGCGTAGCAGAAAGAGAACACGCATTGTATACTTTGTAATTTCCTCCTTTGTCATAACCAGCAGAGCGCTTTTCAGAACCGTGTTGAAAAGCTGTGCCGAACAGCCTTTGAAGTAGCCCCTCGGGCCTTCCAGCTCGCCAATACGCCTAAGCACCTGCACCATAGAGTTGCCCATTTCGGCGTGATGGTAACCGTGTGCACTCTTCTGTTGTTCTGTAATCTGCTTCTTCTGAGCTTGTATCAGGATCTTTGCGCGAATGATTGGGTACGTGATGATAGTAGCCACCACCTTGGCGATGGCAGCCAGAAGAAACGCTTCCAACGCTGTCAGCGAGCTCGCACGCTTTGCATTGCTTGCTACCATCTTGGATTGTTGCAGCTGTAACTTGAGCTTGTCGAAGATTGTATAATTGATTGATGGGTTGCTTACCAGTACCAAGGAAGGGATAAACCCCTTCCAGAATGACATCAGGCCATCCTCCGCATAAATCTCATTGGCAATACCCCACATAGTGCGTTTACGTGGCTCTTTTTCCTTCTCGTTACCATCTGCATCACTAGCTTCATCTTCACTGGACTGAATCTGAGCTCGCGTGTTAATCATCTCTAGCGGGAGCGTCATGGACATGTTTAGCGCCCCCGCTGTAGAAGCCATAAGCAAACTCATACTGGTCGTAATGGGCATGCTCGAATGCTTCTCCACCGCCGTCTTAAGGAACGAATACCAGTAGAAATAAGCAAAATTGGACAATACAGTATGTATAACCTTGGAGCTAAGGCCAGCGAAAAGACCCTCCATGCCTTCTTTGCGGTAAACAAGCCATACAGCCACCAGCAAGTTGTGCTCCTTCTTTTTGCGCAGAGCAAGAGCTTTGACCTTGAATTCATCATCCGTTTTATGCTCCTCCTCATTGCTGTTGTCCACTTCCACTTGACGGCGCGTCTTCACCACGTCCAGTGGATATAGCAGAACGGCAGCAAATAGTGCACCCATAGCGCCAGCCTGGATAAAACAGACCATTATAAATAATACTATGATTATTAATACTTCCATAACATTGATCATAGATAAAGAAACATAGAAGTCCTAAGTCATAAGAACATACAGAGGCATCTACAAAGGCTTTAAAGACGGGGAGCTACTATTCTTGACGTTAACCATGGTAAAATATTTGATATAAGAGATCTTGTGGCATGAACCTATTTGATTGAACCTTATTACTATCGAGTTTGGCAAGACATAAGACCTGTTAGATCTGTTAATTGAAATAAAGAGGATCAATCATGCGACAAGTCAGGTCAAGTCAAGGCGCCAATCAAGTATCGAGTTGACTTCCACTTCATCAATGCAAGTCAAATGGTGGTAAGGATTCTACGTGTTTCACTATTCGAGCGAATTCTTGGCAGCTACGACACAATCCAATACGATTCCAAGTCATTAGACACAATCATTGAAGTAGCAAAGTGATGATGTATAGTCAATCTTAAGTAAGAAACCACAATTCTTTTTTGCATCGAAATATTCTTTTACGTGGATGCAACCCCCCCCAAACAAACACTCGACTGACATTCAAATCAAACGCATGAGCATATGCGCTACAAGAATACGTATTTGGCCGCTGAAGTTGTAGCAGGTGCTTTGATAAAGAGCAACGTCGATGCTGATTTCCTTGGACCTGACGGGAGGCAAGAAAAACCAGGAGAAAAATCGATGTAAGAAGTATCTTGAAGGGCGTGTGACCGAAATTTCGACTTTCACATTGCATTGAGTATTGAGATCATTGCAAGCACCTCTCTATACCGCATGTATCAAACAATCATATCGCAACCTTTGTAGTCTGTGGTTGAACTCCATGCAATAGTAGTATCGAATCATAATCATGTGAGCTCTTGAGCTCAAACACCCAGGAGGGACCATCTTGATATTTATTACCCGTTTATGTTTATTTGGACACTGAATTCTCTTAAACTGACAGGGTACGGTACTTCTCCTCCTCTACCCTTTTTCTAGCCATCCACCGCCTCATCGTCCACTGTGTGGACACAAGAGTGTACAACAGTGGACCACGAGCAGTCTGTTCGTACTGAAATCCCGTCATATTTGAACGGTAGCGCAGAAGGACCAGAGAGAGAGAAGAGCTTAGGTACAACAAGAGAACCTTCTTCTTCCGTGCTAGCCCTTCCTCCCCCCTTTCACCATTCACAGCATTACTATGGTAAGCATTTTTCTTTTCTCACTTGATGTATTATTGCATCTTGTCTTCCTTAAAAAGTGATTTCCTTCTCTCAACTTCACTGATTTTCTCGTTAGGATGAACACAATGAGCTGTATACGATGGAAGAAGGTATTGAATGATTGTAGATGCAAGGAATGAAGGACCTATTGGATTAAGCACTGAAAATATCACACGCTTCTATGTTGTAAACTACTGTATTGTCAAATATCAAGAGTTCGAGGACAGTGGACGCTACTACGGCAACATGGACGAACTGGGGTCACAACAACCACTCAAGCACGTTTTGTACCCGCCACGGCTTATGGTAGACTTTAAAAGCTTAGGCGTACGTTGTCTTGCATATAACTTTAGTTGCAGTAATAGGAGTTGACGCTGGTGGGCGGATTGCTATCTTTTACGTCACGTTGACTGACTGGACTTGTTTGATTGGACGATACACAGATGGAAGCTCTGAAGCGCTACGGCAAGTTCTATCACCTTAAGCTAAATGAAGAATTGGAGAAGGAAGAGCTGGCGGCTCAAGTGGCACGCCATTTTGATATGTCGCTGGAGGTGGAGGAGGACGATTCCATCGTCGCCTTCATGCAGCGTCTGCGCAATGGCGAACGGACGGCAGTGAAGCGATCAACTGTGCGTGAGAAGGAGCGTAAATTCCAATCAGTGGTAGAGAAAACCAAGCGAAAGTCCACTAGTCGCAAACGCCAGCGCGATCACTCGGTATCTGTTTCATCGGGGCGCAACGCCAGCAATAGCTCGACTCACAACACGAGCAATGGCAATGCCGGTACTTCGTTGAACCACGGTAACGGTAACAACCATATGAGTGGAGCAAGCAATGGACACAACAGCCGCAATCACGGCAACGGAGGGCGCAAGGCACCTCCAAGTAGCTTGAAACCCTCGAACGCGTCGGGCAGCAAGAATAAGAAGACCAAGAAAGACGCAGACACGGGCGAAGATAATGAACTGTACTGCATCTGCAACCTCCCTAGCTACGGTAATATGATCGCCTGCGACGGCAAGACGTGTCCAAATCCGTCGCAGTGGTACCATCTCGAGTGCGTTGGCCTTGCCGACGGTCGCCACCCGGACACGTGGCTGTGCCCCCGAGTGCAACCCCAAGGGCTTTTCAGGTGGCTCTTCTAACAGCCACAAGAAGAAGAGAAACAAGCGGTCTAAGTCCCCAGGCAACAAGTAAAGGATTTGCTTAACACATGACGTATCATGGCGAACAGCTAGAGTAGAGTATCAGCGCGACTGCAGGACGAGTTGCTCGTGCTTCGTGTCTATTACTGCATGCTTATGATGCCAGAATCTTTTCTACTTTGCTTTTATTGGATTCATTCAATAATACACTTATATTCGTTAGTCGCTTGTGTCTTCTTGTAAAGATATTTTGCATAGAAAAACCTTGCGCTAATTGCTCTGTCGTCACGTTGCCCGAATAAGATGGCTACAGGATTACAATCTCATGCAAGGTACAAAAGGTAAACACACTTATAAGCACCTGACCATAGGATGAATGTTTGCTTGCATGACATTGTGACTTTGCTCTTGATGCTCATGAAATTTACTGTGCTGTGAGTTTTCTTTACGCACTAGTTTTAATTCATTTAAATTTAGCCAAGCGCAATATGCTTCAGCTGTCTGAAAGCATTTGGCTTCATTACATCCGTAGCAATAATCTAACGCCAACGTAGTTCATCTCTTGCAAGAAGAACTTGCAATCAAGCTATCTTTCTAGCTCTTTTTTGTTCAGGCACCAGATAATCATCTTGGCTTGCTGCATAACGCGTTGTTGTGGTAAGATATAGAAGATATACTCGAGCATAGCTTCCCAAGACTGGTCAAAACGGATCAACGCATGACCAGTCTAAAGGTATTGTGACATGGAAAGAAGAGCTTACAGGATGAGGTTCTCTGCAAGGTGCTGCTT
The DNA here is from genome assembly GCA_920618645.1 of Peronospora belbahrii. Lineage (NCBI taxonomy): Eukaryota > Oomycota > Peronosporomycetes > Peronosporales > Peronosporaceae > Peronospora > Peronospora belbahrii. The sequence goes on along the minus strand of CAKKTJ010000336.1, from coordinate 437,242 downwards.
CATGTGAAACACCATGACATAGCAATAAGTATAATTTGTTTCGTAATTCTCTGCATCTACCGCATAAGTCCTGACGGTTGTGTGTGTCTGTCTACATTGTGACAATGTTGCTTTTGGGTGTATCAGCACCGCTCTCGCCTGCAGTCGCCGCAAGTGCTGCTGGTACCCCAATGCCACCAGCTTCCGCCTCCTGTTCGCGCTTCCTCTTCCTTGAATACATGGCGAACATGAGCGAGCCGAAGATAATACAAGCTGCTAATATGCCGATAATAATGAACACGGCCGAGCTAGTGCCACTGGAGTCCGAGTCGACCGCTTCTGATCCTCTGCTATCGGACTGGGGTGTCAATCTTTCTCTGTCGTTGGTGTCATCTCCAATCAAAGCAGCAGGAAACGACGACCAAGAGCTATCCAATGAGCTGTCACTAGATCCACCCACAGACCCTGATGTCAAGCTGGTCGTATTTGAGGATGCATTAGCTAATGAAGAGCTGGTAGACAAACTAAAATCCGTAGCAATGGAGCCGGATGTGCTGGAAATTCTGCTTGTAGCCTGTGAAGCAGAGCCAGATGTAGCCCCGGTCTCGCACTTGTCGCCACTGAAGCCGTTATTGCACGTACAGCCAAAACTCGGAACCCCATCCAAACTTGTCGATGCCACAGAGCATGACCCCTGCCCACTACACTGTACGCCGTCTGCATTACATCCACCTACACCAGACAACACAAATACACAGTAACACGTTTGTCAATCACTTGTTATTTCCTAATCAACTTCTTGTTTGATTGTCTCACCACTGCATAACGAGTTTCCAAAATACTCATCACATCGGTCAATGGATAAACACTTGTAAATGCCGTCTCGCTTGATACAAGCCAATTGACCATTAACGAGATCTGACGGACAGCTACCCGATGTAGAGCCACCGCACGCCACACCCGCCACGCAAGTTTGAACAGGTGTCACTGAATCACCGGCGACACACGTTTCGCCGTGACTACAATCTCCAGTATTTGTACAATTTATGGCCATGCGCAGTGCCTCTGCGTTTGGCTGCGAGATCAACACACACAATGCTACTAATATTCGCATATCACCTGAGTCTCGATAAAAATTCACTTGGAATTTGTATACAACGAACGGTATTAGGACAACTCGCAGAAAATTGATTTATGAGCAGTTTGAACCTGTTGGAAGAGTACCGAAAAATGTGTCTCATTTACAAATAGCAGGTTAAGCAAAACAGCGACAGGTCATTTGATGCGATATGTGCAGAAACGATCCAATACTTCAAGATTACTGCAGTCGCCGCAGTAAATATTCGTTCGAGGTCTTGTCGAACTTATTTTTTTTAATGCTCATAGCATTGCACTAGTCAATTGCATGTTACTAGATGACAGGCTGACACCGCTATTTTCACACTTCCATTCTCTCTCTCTTCTGTCCACTGACACTGACAATCTAGTATTGGCAGGCTTTCTTAAGGTTCGTGTGGACCTCCTGTGTCGACAGGCACATGCAATGCAAAAGCGTTTTTAATATATCGATACATCGACACAAGTATTTCGACTGTTGACGATGAACAAACGCGAGCATGATTCACACCCACCCATCTGGATTGATCAGGTACGAACACGCACGATCAGATTTTACACAACGTTGAAGTGTTATTTTAGAGGGACGGATTTTTCATTATTTGAAACAGAAAACTGATGGTCTGTACTTTCTATACAGACTATACTTATTTACTACTAATATGATACGGAATTTGGTGGCCTGTACGTAACTTGTCTTGGGCAAGGTATCGTTATAAACAGGTGACACATTCATCGTTTATCTTGATAAAGAAAGTATGTTTTGTCCCACGCAGAACAGGTGACAGGCATTCACGTACGAATTACTTGGACTAAGTAAGGTAATTATTTTAGCTAACGTCACTGTAAAAAGATATATACACATACACCTGAGACTGGCTATTCTATACCATTTCGTGCATAGCCTAATCTGTCAAAGTGCAGCTGATTTTTATGCTTGCCATTAGCACGAGGCAACATTTAGAGGTTATAACAATCAGTAAGGACTTTCAAAGCATCTTTATAGTCGCATTGTTTTTTCTGGTTTGATAACTATAAACATTAGTCAAACTCGGACCAAATTAGCAACCTACACAAAGCATTGAAGGTTGCTGCTTTAAACTGCATCACGTTGTGCTCGAGACATCAGCACTTTTGTCCCCATTATCATTCAATGATGTGTCGATTAAAGACAATAAAAGAATCCCCTGATTGCGAAGAAGCGGTGGAAGCAGCATTACTGAGACTGCGAGTGATGGCTGGAATGGAACAGTTATTTCCATATTTTGTATTGAGTAGAGCTTGTAACACCATAGTATGGCGCTCATTTATTTGCCAGCACCAAGCTGATACTAGTAGTTATATATATATGTTTCTTAGAAGCATCACAAAAAGTTTACATGGTCACGATGAGAGCTCTTGGAGTTAGGCCTGTGTGTCCATCGGCGAGGTCTCGCAAGCCCACTGCACCGAATCCTTGTGACGAACGAAGAGCACTGGCGTATTGCTCCTCCCGTTTTTGCTGCTTTCTGTGGAAAAGATATTGAACAAATACAACCGCCCCGAGTATGAACACCTCTGTCATCAGGAGGATAATGATGAGCAAGCCTGTTCGTGTACCGCCATGAGAAGAGATTTTCGCTAAATCGCCGTCACCTGAAGAGTCCAAGGAAGAGGATTCATCCAAGTTCAAGTCCTTTGAGCTATTTACGCTGTCTGGGGCTGGATCGTTTAAACTATCGGTGGACGAAATTTTGGGCGTGGCAGTGGACGATTTTGCTGAAGAGTCTACAGGTTCATCGAAACGAGGTGTGTCGTCTGCATTGGCGTTATTGTTGAAATCAAAACCAAAACCGTTCTTGAGCACCCCCCGTTCCGTGCCGCCGTCGTTGTTGGACGAAACATTCGCGGCGGGTGCTACTGGTGGCTCTGGTGCTACTGTTGGCCCTGGCGCAACCTCGCACTTCTCTCCACTGAAGCCGTTTTCGCAAGCGCAGCTAAAATTGGGCGTTTCGTCAGGGTTCAACGACATCATGTTACACGAACCCTGGCCATTGCATCGCACTCCATTCATACTGCATTTATCTGGATACACAACCACGATCGTCAGTCACTGCGACTCATCGTCGTTCAACCACAAAATGTGACTTACCACTGCAAGAAGTACCTCCGTAGTATGCATCACATCGGGAGAGAGACACACATTTGTAAATGCCTTTGTTCCCGTTTAAAACTGCACAACCATCACTGCAGTCATCGTGTGGTCTCCATAAACAAGCAAGTTGTCCACTACTATCCGACGGACAATTGCCCATCGAGGAACCTCCACATACTGTAGGAGGTACACATGCCTGAGCCACTAGCTCCGAATCGCCGGCAACGCACGTCTCGCCCCATGCGCAATCCGCTGTGGTGGTACAAGTCATTGCCGTTTGTTGGGCCTGTACAGGGCCCTGGAAGACTAGGAAAAAAACAAGCGAGGAAATTCCAAAAAGCTGCATGTGGTCTCAATTCTATGTTTAGAAAATATTCAGCACTAAGACGCTCATGAAGTGATAAGTCGTGGGCGATCAAAAAACGCAGTAGGCGATTAAAAAGTACCAAAGACGTGGTGTCGTCAGGAAGGAAAAACGGATCAAGGAATATTCAGTGGCTACATGTGCTCGATACAAAGGATCAGTGAGACGAGCAGAACATGGTGATCATGCTGCAAAAACTAGGCGTATCAAATCCTGTATTTATCAATGTCCTATTATTTGACGCCTGTGTTATGCTTACTTCAGCACCAATAAACACATCATTTCCATAAACGCACTTCCTATATTGCCAGAACTGTCTATCTCTGGTCTTGTCAATGGCTACATACAGAAATCTACAAATTGCACGTAATCAAAAAGAGCCGTTTTTGCATTTGTCTAGGATGAGCCCGTAGTCTTTGTAGACATTTAACACGGACTAAGTTATTGCAGGCCCTATATCTCGTATGTGATTGGTTGGATTGATAGAGCCTGTCACACCATGATTTGCTCGATCTTATAAATTGACCCACTTTTGTAAAAAAAAGCCATGGCTGTCACCATTTTTTTCAAATTTACAGATTTTAAGAGCTTAAACTTGCAACGAAGCGTAATATATAGTGTAGCCATAATGCATCTGCTAGGAAACTTGACATTGACAACAGCAATGACAAGCTTTTTTAGCGGAGGAGTATCGCATATCCTGTTCCATGCTAATTTTGGGCTACCATTAAGCTATTAAATTTGGGTAGCAAGCGATCTATGTAGTCTTTTTTGTGCATGTAGCTTCACTCAAGTCAAGTGTCATGTATTCAGTGCACTATTGTCGTCTATCTTAACCACCAGTGATCCATGTGACAGGCACCAATCCTTTCGCTTTGCGCAGTTGCAGCCTTGCACTGAAAAAAGCTGCTGAACTTTTTAGCCGGGCAATAAACAATCGAGTGACGTGTTTTGGTTTGCCGTAGTTGTCCTCCTTATCTCCTGAACTTCACGTCTTTAGTACCGGCATTCTTCAACTCACTTTGTGTAAAGACCTGAACTTCACGTCTTTAGTACCGGCATTCTTCAATTCACTTTGTGTAAAGACCTTCTTTCTACTTTTGTAAGAGTAAGACCAATATAAATTTTGCCACTGGGACGTATCCGTCAGTAAGTAGGAGAGAAAGAAAGTTCATGCAGTCTAACGGCACACGACGTGCTCTTGCGTAAGACTTGAGAAAATGACAAACTGTTCATCTTGTATCGTTTTGTTGATGTTCGTGCTATTCCACGTGAGACAACAGTCTTTAAAAGTTTAATAGCATGGAAACTTTCTTGCTACCTGACGCGAATTAACGTCTATGGCTGATGTGTTCGTGACTGGTATTCACCGTGGTCAGACCGCAACCCAGCGATCCTCTTTGGTCAGGATAGCGAAGCGTTCGCAGAGTTGTTTGTACACAACAAAAAGGCAAACGACAGTTCTAGGAGCAGTCTTTGTAAGTTCTACCGCAGTCGTGCAGTGAATACGCTATTAACGCTGACTTTGATATCAAGGTGGACCGGAGGATGTAGTAGTAGCTTAGTCGACGCAGCAGATTGGGTGCGACTAAACTAGTTGACTCAATTCTGTATTTGCGTGCTAGCTTCATGCTCATTTACTCCTTCTCTTTCTTGTAGCTTGTCGCGATAGGCTTTTTGGTCTATTGAAGGATATGTCAAGAAAGAACAAGCACCATGACAACACTTCACATAAGGTTCAAGACAAAGCTTGGACATTGACGCTCTACATGAAGGAAGCAGTGTACGTGCCTTACTGCAACAAGCAGTTCTCTACATGTCCGACGACGCTACTAAGTGAAGCATTAGCTGAAGTCTCATCATGCTGACACACAGTCTCGACATCTGTCAGTCTCAGACAATCTCAATGTCGCTATACGATCGCTTTTTCAGATCATTTTTCTGGCGTCGAGCGGTGCGTGAAAGAATATGCGGTACACCGCTAAGCGTCTCAAGCTGACTGTACTGTCGATTCATGATTAACACTGCAGCCTTCTTCGCCTTTCGGAGCTCTTCCGTCAATCCATTTTTCTCCAAATTGATCGATGCTAGTTTTGGTAATAGTTGTTGACACTGCGTTTTCCAACGCAAGGCATCAGCTTCTGCTTCATAAAGACGGTGAGTGTGTAGTGGGCACTGAAACTCAAGCTCGAACTCATCTTCTTTTTCCGTCCCTTGCCGAGTCGCTACAGCTTTATACTTTTCCTCCAGGATGATCGCCATAGCTTCCAAATCTTCCAATCTCATCAATGTGCATTCAGTTTGCTCCATAGAACCACGAAGACACGCTACTTGCTTTGCAAGCGTAGCTTCTCGTCTGATTGATTCAACTAACCTATTCTTAGTATATTCATGTGCTCTCTTCTCTCGATGAAACACGCACCACGCTCGGTATGACGCACCAAGTGAAGTGAGCACGTCGTCGTCATCACTTCCAGGACCACCATCGTTTTCACTGTCGTCAGCAGCAGCACACACTCTCCAATCCAACTCAGTTGTACTGTCTCGAGGTGACCCTCTTACAACCTTTACATCGTCGCGAGGATGGTGCTTGTTCGACATACAACAGCATGCTCTTGAGACTACATTTACCACTTGATGAGTCAGCATAACAAAGCGAGCACGTACGCTCGCTCGCATCATGAAGAGCTCACTTATCATTGAAAGCCGTTTTCTTTTTCCACGATACAGAGCGTTGACCTCTTAAGAGAACGGAAAGTGCAAATGCTGTTCATGTGTGTAGCTTGACCTTCACACACCTCCACTACTTGAACACTCCAAGTACAAAAGTTAGAGCTCGTATCATCGGCATCTACGCAATGTTAGAGATGCTCGTAGCTAATGAATACATGCTTATCTAGTGTAAATCTGCACAATGGAATAAGAATGCGACTCTGAACGAATCGAAATATTTTGTGTATATCGAGCTTGCATGAATATCTCTCCAATCTAACTGCTGTTGGGACGCAGATAGCTTATGTTAAAAATCATGCAAAAGAATACGGAGGTCTCCTTTTGATGGGATGCTTGAGCTTGTTGAATATGCAAAACTGCTACAAAAGACATCGACCTTGCTGTTTCATGCGAGTTGAATGAGCTTTTATTTTGCCGTTTATAGACGCTGTAGATCGAGACACCACCATCTCATCATGGAGTTGATGGAGTTTCTCACAAACAAACATTCCAAGAGGAACCGCTGAGCTGAAAACTGGCTGCAACGCCAGGCTCATTACAACCTTCTAGTATTTCATTGTGCGTGATAAACATCACGAGATGCATTCCATTGGTGCTTTCAAATGATACTCACAAGACCAAATTCCAATAAACAAGGTAATTTCAGCTGCCTTCATCGGGCACCCAACCTCAGTATCTGATCCAGACAACCCATGACGTAAGAATCCGCCATCACTCTAGTTATGCGCTCAAAGCATCACTTTCTTATCACAAAGCATTGATTCAAAATATGCAAAGAAATGGCAGTATGGAAGCTAGATCGCGTCCAGTAACGAGTTGACTTGTCCTTGCTTCGAAATGCATTGTAACATCGTCCAGCGCATCTTAGTTTTGCCCTAAAGTAGATACTTTCACGGGGTAAAGCTCAAACTTTTTACCTTGAGCTCGTGTTTCCTCGACAGGTCACACTGCAAAAGTCGTGTCTCAAATGCTGACAAGACGGAAGAGAGCGGATCGTGTAGGCGCACAGTGAGATGCAATAAAGTGCCGCATGACTGGAAAGTTTGTGTGCAACGGCAAGAAATGACGTTCATTTGTTTGTGGTTGAACCAAGCAATAAAACATACATACCCCGTAGCAGACAGTAAACATTAGGACGTGCACTGCATCGTCATTGTCCAGAGCCGCGTATCATCAATCGTGGCACGTACCAAACTAGTTTGGTAACAGCCAGCAGCTTCGTCTGAGAAACGGTACAAGTGCAATGTTTTCCAGTTCCGGACCAGAAATGCACGGACCAACGTTGCAAAAACTTGACAGACCAGGTTTTTCGACGCAGTATTCAATGACATAGATCGACCATTGGCTCAATACGCGGCAAGTCGACTTGGCTGCGTAGAATATAAAGAAGTAGTCTAGTGAATCGTTGTTTTCTTGGTGCGACTGGTCCTGTCAGACACATGATTGCGTGTGTCTCACAGGACTTGAATCCACGCAATCATGAGACACATGATTGCGTGTGTCTCACAGGACTTGGATCTACGGATTCATGAGACACATGATTGCGTGTGTCTCACAGGACTTGGATCCACGCAGTCATGAGACACATGATTGCGTGGATCCAAGTCGAAGAGATTTGTTTCATATCGTTTAGCTGACTGCTCGCCTGGATTGCGTCAAGCTTCAAGACGTAGACAGGATTGTCTGCATAGTCTAACCAAGTGATGCTAGAATGTACGATCTGATCCAGTGTCAGTTTCAATGGTGATATGATGAACTGATCCTGAATGGTTCCATATGTTAAAACTGGGACAAGGGATAAGGGTTCGACTTCCGTGCTCGTCCAAGTCTTTTAACCTCCTCATTCTTCATTTGTAGCCAGACCAATGAAGCTCGAGATTCTTAGAATGGCTATCAAGTGGAGCCTGGTTGTTTTCGCACTGCTCGGATGCTGTTCATCTCCGAGCGTGGCTACGTCACAATTGATGTTCAAGGGTGCTGCGATCGATAGCTCACGTGCGTCAACATCACGAAACACGCCTGATGACATCGCCTTATTAAAGCGGCACCTGAGGTCCAACGTGGCTATGGCAACGGAAGTTGACTCTCCGCTAATTGAGGCTGCAACGAGTATCTCCTTGTGGGAACGCTTGAAACAGAAGTTATTTGGGAAAGAAATATCGATGCGTAAGTAGATGGCACTTTATGAAGTGACTTCCAACCAGGAAACAATGCTAACTCGTGCGCATGATGTAGAGACAGATACGTTGCGCCCGCCAAGTAAAAAAATGGTAAAAAAATATTTTGCCAAGTTTAAGTTAAAGAAGAAGACCCTTGATGATCTGTTTGAAAGCCCTGCGTTTGTTAGTTGGGTCCAAAAGGTCCGGTCAAAATTAATTCATTTTGACAACGTAGCGAACAGACTCATTTTCTTATTCTTGAAGAACAAGTATAATGCATTAGACGTTACGCTAAAGTTGGACAATATAATTAAAGGCAAGAAACCGGTGCTGGCTCACGAAAAAGTAAGCAGCAATGGACATGTTGGCAAGAACATTAAGGTCAAGAGGAATGTATTGGGTAAGGAAAAACTACAAAGCGAGGACTATGCACAGGAGCTCAAGGACATAGCTCGCGATCTGCAAGATGCACAACTTGCTTGGATTAAGGACCGGAACACAAACGGAATTTATTTTATAAGGACTGTGACTGAAAACTTTAATCGCCCAATCGACAAAGAAACAATCGATCAGCTGAAAGAAATTAAGGAGCTGTATATGAAAAGATATGGGAATCAAATCGGATAAACACCTCAGGTTGAAGGAGATGATAGGAAGAAGAGGGTAGTGGTAGTTGGTGACCTTTTGAATGCTCCTAAAAATTAAATGCTTTTGTCATATACTGTTTTTGATCTTCTTTGTTTTGTATAGTGTTAGCTACGATCACTGCAGCATCTATTTTAGCTAAATATACTTGCTCTATCTAAAGACTTGTTGTGTTGCTGTTATGATACTAAGGTGGTGGTACGACCTCAGCGTTATATTAATGTTGCTCATCTTGACACTGTTTCCTACGCTTCATTTGAAGTAGTATCAGTAGGAGCTCCTCACATGTTGCTACACGATTGTCTTTAATTATCAAGATAATGGTGATGGCTACTCTTCACGAGCTCATATGTATGTATGTGAACGTGTTTCGCGAGCCGTCTTGCAACGAAAGTGTAGGAAAACCACACCGCACGTAGCCTTGTATATGCCCACACTAGGAACCGGTTAGTGTTCTAATGGGTATAATCGAGTTAATACATGCCGGTTAGTGCAAATATCAACAAGGTAATGCGTGCGATTACAACTAGCGGCCTGACGTGTTGCAAAGAAGTTGCTCAAGCCCGAACGTGTCTTCGTTAGAAAAAAAGGATTTATTATGTAAATTAAAAAACCTTAACTTAAAGTTTCTTAACCTAAAATTCATATAAAAATCCACTGTAATTTCACTAAACGGGAATTTCATTTCAGTCTCTCACTAAACTCACCATTGCGAAATGCCATCAACTTCCGCATGCGTCGGGTTATCTCTCATTCTCTACGTTTCTCTCTTCTCTCGGCCAAAGTCCATTAAGCGGCGCGTGCGATAAAATCGCCTTGGTTTAAGGTTCTTCCAGACTGCGCGGCCCTGAGCACATAGGTGAAGGAAGTACAAGTCTGAGGCACGTTGAAGGCGGTGGGTGTCCTGCGGAAAGTGTTTGAAGGTCGGCATCTAGAACCATCGGTAGCGTTAGTCGGCGTCTGCCTCTCCATTTGCCGGTCTCACTGGGGCTGAAGAAAGTTTCCATGAAGCAATTGGCTTGGATGCCTGCTGGTCTGCGGAGGATGTGGCCAAAAAGGCTTCATCGGCTGCGAAGCAAGTGAAATCGGAGAGGCTCTGTCTTGGTACGGTCGTAGTGCTCGGCATTTTAAATCGTGTCTGGATAACGTACGTCAATCACTTTGCGGAGCTGTTGACGACGGAAACGTTCAAAGCGTGTGTAGCACGGAAACGGTTAGGGCCCAAGTCCCGCAATTGTATAGCAGGATCGGCAAGACGTAGCAGTTGTAGAGGCGAAGGCGCGTAGTTTTCGAGGTTTTCGATGGCCGAAGCCAGATTTTCCCCATGCGGTGGAGCGCGGCGAACGCTAAATTCTTACGACGGGAGACGTCTTCTGCGTCGCCGTGGAGAAAAGCTAGTCTGCGCATAATGCGCCAGTCTTCATCCTTGGCACGTGAATTCGGTTGGACTGCGCTGTTGAGCTGCGTTGTTTCGGTCTTGGACATGTTCATCTGGAGTGACCATTTGGCCAAATCAGCAGGGGCTTCAGTCTCGATCAGGGTACTATTTCAGCGCTTTGGCAGACGAAGTCGGCGTCGTCGGCGTACACGATCATGTCAGCGAGGAGATCGTGGGGTACGTTGAGCTGGCTGACATAGGTCTCGTAAAGCTGCTTCAACGTAAACAACAAAAAGAACACGGGACAGTGGATCACCTCGGGGAGTACCTGTATTGCTCTCGAAAGGTGAGAGCAGGCGATTGCCGAGTCGGAGGGAGAGCAGTGTGTCCGTAGTAGTAGTCGGATCAGTCGAACTTCATTATCATCAAGAAGTGGATCGAGCACGGGGAGAAGTTTGTCGCGGTTGACGGTGTCAAAAGTACGGGAGAGGTCGATTCCAAGAATATAGAATCGTTCTCTGTACCTCTGAGCACGTGCTGCTACCCACCTGTGGGCCCACACTGTATCAGTAGTGTTGCGACTGGGTCTGAACCCGCTTTGGTGCGGGGACAGAAATCGTTCGACCTTGGGGAAGATGCGACGAAGCACCACTAAAGAGATCGCTTTACGGATGCTGTTGAGTAGGACGATAGATCGAAGGCTAGCGAATTGGCCAGCCGGCATGTTTGGTTGTGGGAGTCCGAGAAGAATTCCGTCGCCCAGATGGATGCTGTCTCCTGTGGCAAGTCCGTGATTGATGATGTTGGTGAGGGGTTGAGCTAGTAGCTCTGATCCATACTTGAGTAACTCGGCAGGTGTAGAGTCCGGGCCCGGTGCGCGTCCATTGCGTAAGCGACGAAACGCGCGTTCGAGCTCGTATGTGGTAATCGGGTTCTTTAGGGGGCGTGTAAGGCCGTTGGCGGCGACGGGCATGCGTTGTTGGAGTCCGAGAACTGGGTGAAGTTTTGCTTAATGTTGGTGCCTGCTTCTTGGCGGCTGAGAATATATTTACCTGTAGTGTTACATAGCGAGGTCAATGGTGAGCGCCGTCGGAAGAGGGCGCTTACTATCGCTTCAAACATGTGAGTCGAGCGGTTCGACTGTCCAATGATGGCAAGTTTTTCGTCGATGAAAGCTCCAGCGAGAGCTTTGTTGCGTGCTTGGATTCGGTGCAAAAGTCGATTGCGTTTAGTATGTAGAGCCGTGCCGTCTTGCGTGTGGTCGTTGTAGATGAGCTGCCGAAGGTGTCGTTGTTCGTACGAGAGGCAGGAAAGCTCGAGAACCACCACTTTAGTATGGTGGGCGAGCGGCATGTAGCCAAAAGAGTCTTTCGCAGCCTGTAGTGTAGAGTGAAGAGTGGTTGTCCAAGTGTTGGTTCGCAATTTTCCGTTGTTGCGGGAGGTCAGCAAGGTTTTTGTCAAGAATTTGTCGATGCAAGGTGCGATACCTGCTGGCATGGGCAAGAAAATGTGTCGCCAAGCGCGTTTCAGCTTCGCTGCTACGTGCTTGCTCTTGACGTCGGCGGAGTTCGCGGAGAGCGCGGAGATCGAAGTCGAGCGTGACGAGCTTGTCGTCCGATGGTGTGAGAGTGCCACCCCAGGATTGCGTGTTGCTGCATAATTTCTTCGTTCGTTGGCTGCAGATGATGTAGTCAATTTGGTTAAAGATGCAGTGGTCCTTGAGTCGGAGTGTCCATGTCGTGATGTCGCGCGCGCGTTTTCGAAATGCTGTATTAGTAATGAATAATTCGTTAGCATCACGGAAGAGGCGAGGATGTGGCCATTGCGATTCCTTCGGCCACGGTCCCATTACCCGAGAAATGACTCTGTTTCGCGGCGTTAACCGATTTTGGCGTTAAAATCACCAAGGATAATGGTCGTGTCGCGTTGGGGGAGCTTAGAGAGCGCTGTGGTCAAGGTTCACGTAGAAGCTGTTGATGGCTGCTACAGGATACCCACTATGGGGCGCATATGCATTGACAATGTTCACTCGTTGGGCTTTAGGCAGACGTAGTTGGAGGACTCCAGCTCGGTCAGACTGGGCCCAGTATTTGTAAAAAAAATCTGCGTAGTGGGGGCAACGGAAAACCAATACCGTGTTAACGGTTTGATCATGAAGTGTCAGGAGATGATACGTACCGGTCTTCTGCTCGCTCTGGAAAGCAACGCGAGTTTCTTGAATCCCTACGATATCGATCTTGTAAGTCGACAGGTTCCGAGGAAGCGTCTCATGCTGCTTGCGCTGGGAACTAATGGTTTGCACATTAAACGTACCTACGCGGAGATGCCGGGGCGTGGCTGCAAGCGTCGTGGCGGCTTGGCTGGCGGCTGGGAGTGAGATAGGGTAGAGAGAGGTGTGTCGAGGCAGCGGGGCTCTCTCAACCAGCAGCATCGTAGCGTTTTTCAGATCATCGTCAATATCTGCCTCCATAGGATTATCAATCAGTGGTCGATGGTCGGAAGCATTGACTTTCGTCCTTGTTTGATATGTCTATCTTACAGTCAAGCAAGCTTTTACCATTACATTCTACAATTGATATTATTATCCAATTTGAGCTTACCTTTGTACACCTCCGTTACTCTTTAGGAGGTGCGTTAAAGACTGACGGATGCGGTGAAGCACTCGTCGGAAGGCCTGAGTTAGCATCATGCTGGCCCAAGTTTTCCGGGAGGGCGTCACCCCCACCCGGCCAGGATGATCTCATATACAACAACAAAGGTTTCACAAGAGGGCCAAGTTGGACTTATTATCAGAGATCCACATCTGCTCTTGTCTCTGTCTCTGTGAAGCGATCTCTACATGTATCGTCCGTCACATCTGCACATTCGACCAGCAACGGGAAAAAGCCAGCGTCACAGTGTTGAAAAAGGTAAGGTGTTGAGGCAGATCTTTGCAGGAGGCTCGTATGCGTCCAAGAGAGCGTCTGTCAGTTGTGTACGGTTGCGTGTAATCGTGATCTCGTCTGACCATACATTGAAGGTGGTGGTAGAAAGGAGCTGGTAAACGTTACGATAGCTAGTAAACGGTACGATAGCTAGTAGACGGCAAGATAGCTAGTAGACGGCAAGATAGCTAGTAGACGGCATGATAGCTAGTAGACGGCAAGATAGCTAGTAGACGGCAAGATAGCTAGTAGACGGCAAGATAGCTAGTAGACGGCAAGATAGCTAGTAAACGGCAAGATAGCTGGTAAACAGTAACGGTAGCTTAGCAAGCACATAGACATAACAATAACGACACAATCAAATTTCCCCTCATCCAACTAGCTATTTCCTACAAGTTATGAGCCCAATGGCTGGACAAAACAACACGAATGTCGCACCGGCATCAACAGGTCACGCAAGGGCCACGCCGGGATGAAAATTGCCATCGCGTGCGGCAACGCCACCGCAAGCTGCAGCTGTCGTTGGAGACCCGCCAGCTCACGAAAGAAGCTCGGTAACCGAAGATAATTTCTCGCGGCCCTCGCCGCCCTTTCGGATCGCATGGAGAAGATGAAGTTTTCCAAATGAAAGCTGACGAGGATGAGCTCATGCGCGGCGTTACAGAGAGTGGACTTTTTGCATCAGCGCTTGGTGTGAACATGGGCGCTAAGAAGATGACAATCGATGCGCTGAGGGACACCCAGAGAGCAAACCAGCAGCTCGTCAAGCGCGAGCGCCTGTACCACTGCTTGTTCTTGAGGGATCGTTGTTTTCCTCGCTTGTGACACCATCAACAATACCGTATCACCAGAGTTCAGGCGCGCGCTGTAAATGTCGACGTATCACCAAGAGGCGCAGGTGCGCGCTGTGAATGTCGATGCACCTCATCGTGCAGAAGGGTAAACACCTTTACCGCCAGTTTGCCATCAAAAAGGCCTGTGCTTCGCGACACCTACGGCAGCTCAGAGGCAGCTTACGACTCGCGAGTTTGACGGCACTGAACTCTATCGTGGGTTGAGATCTGATTTTACGACTGGGGAAAGACGTTCCTGAGACAGGTCAATTTGGCCGAAGCATCCTGTGGTTTTCGCTGGAGCGAAGATGTCAAGGTGAATTTGCTCGGTCACTACCTCGCTAGTACGGCAAAATGGTACTACCATAAGCCAGTTGACTGTTGGTGGAACCAGTAAGCAACACTCGATTTATTTATGGGGCGCCTTTTGAAGACGTTCAAGAGAACGATTACGGCTATGCAGTCGATGCGCAAAAGAAGAAAGAGATCGTGGGCCGAGCATTTTCTGTACCTGGTTGCGGTCAGTAACGCAAGAGGCGGTGCAGACTTACTGGTTTTGGACAACATTGTGCACCACGCGTCGCCCGAGCTCATGAATGTCATGAGAGCGAAGTACGATCCGACGCGTACCGACTACTTACGACATGCCGGAGAGCTGACTCATTTTGAAACTTCAATCGAGCTTGGGAGAGGGTCAATTGGACGTGAGACGGTCGACACGCATGTTGAGGCTTTTCCACACCGCCAAGATACGCGAAAATACTTTGGCTGCGGAAAGGCGGGACACATCCAAGCGAATTGTCGTGAGAAGGGTAAAGGCGCTGTCAGAAAGGCAAAGGGCGATGGTCACCAGAAGGTCAGCAAAGACGATATAGTCCTCGCAATGGGCGAAATTAAATCGCACAAGGACGCGCGTCGGGAAAGGGCGCAAGTCGGCAGCTGAGACCGTGAATGCGGTCGGTGTCGTCGACAACAGTGACTTGAGCGACTGGATCCTGGTCATGGATCAAGTCGTCACTTGGTGAACAACGTGTCATTGATGCAAGATATCGACATCTGCGACCATGAAGTTTGCATGGCAGATGAGAAGTCCCTCAATCTAACAATTCATGGAAGCGTGCGCTTAGCTGTCATCGCGAATGGAGAAATAAAAACCACCAAACTGACGGACTTTTCCTTGGCGCCGCTGCTTTGCGCGCAGCATAATCTCGTATAGAAGGATTAAGCAGAAAGGGTTTCGATTTGGGTGTACAACGGATCAAGTCGTGCACTCGTCCGACGCGGCGATAATACAATCGCTTTCGACGTCTCTATGCACACGAACGTGCTGTACGTGCAGACAAGTGTAACAGAAGCTCATCAAGAAAAACCATCGGACGTTCTCATGTCTGTGCTCTCCAATGTGGGATCGAGCGCACCAGATAGGGATGTGCAGCGTAGATCGTTGATGCACTTTCACGCTAGGTTCGGTCATCTAACTCTCGACACGGTCGAGCGCATAGCGAGGGTATCAGGATCCGATATCAAAATTACCGATCATGAAAAGACGATGTGCAAAATAGGGAAGCAGACGAAGAACAAGCAGTCGTAGGTCGACAGTGGAATACATGCTCCGATCGATCGTATTGGCGGTGAAATTTGGTCGGACCTAAAAGGTCTACTGACACCACGTAATCGGCTTGGAAACCGGTGCCTTGTCAGCTTCGTCGACCTTATTTCAAACTATTGCCGCGTTTTCTTGGCGCCAACAAAGTACAAGGTAGCGAGAAAGCTTGAATAATTTTCTCTAGTATTTTGAAAAGAGGTTCGACTGCCCAATAATAGCCAATAGTAAATAACGTGCAGTATCTGCTATTCGGATACTGCATATACCTACTTATGTCATTATGTAATAAAACCTTCGTCGGCATGTAGACGACGTTGATGCCGTAGTGACGGAATCCATATGCGCGCTCGAATATGTGGAAGGTTCTCCGCATCTCGGTCGCTACATTCAAGTAGCTAGCCCTCCGTGCTTTGCTGCTGCGATCACATCTCTATCAGCCCTAGCATGGACAGATTTTCTACATGCCCTCAAGATCGGCGACATCAAGCAAGTGTGCATCATATCTACCGCCGAATCAGCTACATAAGAAGTTTTGGAGGCTCTCCCAACGAGCGCCAAGCCCAAATCAGCGCGCGAAGAACGTTTCGAAACACAGTCCCGGGAAGCCCTTCTTGCTTTGGGCAACCCTGCCTACGCTATCGCCTTCGCGTATGCCGATATCTGGCCGGAGACAATTCCTGCTGAGCTTCCAGCTGATGGTGGAGTGCGGCACGATATTGACCTCGTGCCTAGGTCGAAGTATTGGGTAACGCGGCAGTGGCCGTTACCTCGTGATCAAGTCATCGTAATTGATGAAATTTTTGAGGGCCGCCGTAGAGCAGGCCATGTTCGCGAGAGTGTCTCTCCACATTCGAGCCCTACTTTCTGTGTGAAGAAATCCACCGGCGGTTGGCGCATTGTACATGCTTTCAACAAGCTAAATGAAACCACGATCCCGGCTCAAACGCCAATCCTGCGCAAAGACATGGTATCGAATAACATGACTGGCAGCGAGATTTTCAGTGCCATTGACCTGACAGACGGGTTTTATCAGATCCTAATGAGAGACAGTGATACTACATTCACTGCGGTCAGCACCCCCAGTGGGATACTATGAGAGTGGCTAGTCATGACACAAGGCCTTAAGAACGCTACAGCTATGTTCAACCAACCGGATGTTGACACAACTACCTCTCCCGCTACGCGATTTTGCATAAAGCTATTTCGACGACAATTTTGTACACAGCCGAGCTGAGCAACAGCTTAGCGCCACGGAGGTTCACATTCGGCACTTGAACAGGTGTTTCAAGTGATGTGTGAGAACAAGTTATGTGCGAATTTGAAAAAGTGTGTCTTCTGTGTTCCCGAGATTCCAGTACTCGGTTGTTATGTCAGCAAGGAAGGTGTCCGTCCCAGGAACCAAACTTAATTACGACAATGGCTCGACCTGGCTAATTACTTACATAAGTATACGAAGAATTACGTCGAGTTACTTCAACCATTATCGACTTTGCTGAAGGAAGACGCAGTTTGGTCATGGAAGGCAGAACATCAATTTGCGTTCGACTACGTAAAAAAGAGGTTGTCTGAGGCACCAGTGCTAATGCTGCCTGATGCTTCCAAGCCATTTCACGTTGTTTGTGACGCGAGCAGCTTTGCGATTGGATGTGCCCTCATGCAATGTGACGATGAGGGCCGAGAACGCGTCGTGAGTTGTCAGTCGCGACAGATGAAACCTTCCGAAAGAACTATCCGGTACATGATAAAGAACGTCTGGCTATGCGTTATGCGCTGATCAAGCTCAGGGTATATTTACTCGGTGAGAAGATGTTTTCAGTATATTCAGATCATGCATCACTGCGTACCGCCGTGAAGACCCCTCACCTGTCTCAGCGTATGACTCGTTGGTTGCCTTTCTTCTCAGAAGTTAACTTCGTGGTGAATTACAAGCCCGGAAAGAATAACATCCTTGCTGACGAGCTTTCTCCGCTTCCCGATTACGATCCCTGACGCGACATGGACCATCAGCCAGGTAGTGCCGATGGCGAAGACGATGACATTTGTTTGTGCTGTATCGAGCTGGGGCTCATGGCAATGATCTCGACACCTGTGCTATCAATTCGGTCTCAGATCGCTAAGCCTTACGCAAATGATTCCTTCTACTCAGGAGTTATCAACTATCTTTGACATCCTAGTGGACCCACTGTGAGTGGTTGAAGAGAACTCCTTCGTACTTAGTACGAATTAAAAACAAAACAAAAATATAAACTGAGTTAATTTTACCTTACACAAGGACAGCGCTTCCTCTAGTTCCCTTATGTTGCAAGACATTAACGGACTATTACCCCGTTTCAAGAAGCCACGCGTCCACCTACGACTGGAAGCTGGCTAAGCAAATTGCGCGCTTTTTGAAAGCAACACGAGGACTGGAACTGCGGTTAACACCACGAATTAGAGGGCGAGATGCTTTGCGAGATAAACATGGCGCCGCTTTTGCCCATGCTGATGCATGTAGATAATCAGGCGACTATCAAGCAATTCGAAGGAGAAGCTTCATCGACCAAGGCCAAGCACATTGACGTGCGAATCAAGTTCTTTTGCGACTATGCTAGACGTGGCGTCGTGATTGTACAATACGTGCGCTTCGAGGAGATGCTTGAAGACTTGTTGACCAAAGCATTAGACCCGGTCAAGCTTGCGAGGTTGCGCGTGCTTATTTACATGACGTAGTCGTGCAGGGACTTGACGATGCAAAAGGTTGAAGGAAGATGCCATGAAGATTTGTGATGGTGGTACGACTGCGGTCCAGAACCTGGCATTTGAGGAGGAGGGTTGAAAAAGATAACGTATTTGAGGCAGATATTTGCAGAAGGCTCGTATGCTTGCAAGAGAGCGTCTGTCAGTTCTGTACGGTTGCGTATAATTGTGATCTCGTCTGATTTTACATTGAAGTTAGTGGTATAGAAAGGAGCTGGTAAATGGTACGAGAAGTAGTAAACGGTACGATAGCTAGTAGACGGCAAGATAGCTAGTAAACGGCAAGATAGCTGGTAAACATTAACGGTAGCTTAGCAAGCACATAGACATAACAATAACGACAGAATCAAATTTACCCTCATCCAACTAGCTATTTCTTACACGCAGTGCATACACTTAATAAAGGAAAAGAAGGAAGAAGCAGTAAGAGAGACGGACACGTCGTTGATACTACAAAGCAGCATCATCATTAAGAGAGAGATTCAAGGGTTTATCTATTGGTGCGGTAGCATATCATCAATGCCTCATTTATGAGCCTTAGATATGAAATTAACTGTATTGTAATTTGCATATAGTAATATTGCTTTGGATCGTTTTTTAATGGATAATATGATTCACATAACGATGACATAATAAGAACAATACGACTGAGCGCTATTTAATGAAATGAAAACAATCTTCCTATCTGACTGGATATTTAGCTGGGCACAAACTGTAGATCAGATTCCTATTCCTGTAGACGCGAAGCAGAACTAGCTTCTAATTGGCTCTATTTGAAATGACGTGCAAAAAGGATGCTCTCGCTGTTCATGACCTTGTTTTCATTTAGGCCTTAACATTGAAAGTAGTGATCAGTCAAGCTGAAAAGAAGGTTACTGCTCGATAGCACATAAAAGCTATAGCAGAACAGAACCGTGATCTTTTGTTTTTTGCCATGTCAAATGTACTGGTCAGAAAAACGTCTTGGAACCAGGCAATTTATTTGTACATTGTCTTGAATATACATAGGCCAACGTGAGTCACTTGTGCTTGACACGATAGATACAATGCGTCCTAGCTTTGTAGTACTACTTGTCGCAATCACCTTGGTCGTATGGAGAAATGATTCTTCTGTTGTCGCGAAAGACATGATCATTACGACTAACAGCCGCACACCAATGTTTGAGCTACCACCAGTGCGTCGATTTCTGAAGGGAAGTACTACTGTGCCTTCTAGTGTTGACGATAGTACGACAAAGTTAAAGGAAGAGGAGAGAATGTCAGTTCCAAGCATCTTTAGTATAAATCGATGGAAGGATAAACTCCAGAAGGCCGTCGCTCTTGTCCGGGATAGGGCAACGACCCAAAAAACGCGTATTGCAGAATTTTTGGCTCAGAATCCTGCTATCAAGAAGGAGCTGATAGTAGCAACTGTTTTAATATCGCTGATCGTAGCAGTTCCACCTCTAGTCAAGTCATTTTATCCTGCATAGAAAAATACGTTAGATAGTAAAAGCATTGCAGCACAATTTGAATCGAAAACATTATGCGGATCTTTGCATTTTTTCAAATGAGAAATAGTTTCACCTATCTCCTTGTGTTAGTACTAGATTTGTTGTTGCACTTTGCTTTGCATGCTTGCACTTCTGTTAGAGTATTGTTACATGTGTTGTTTTGCACGAGTCTACATACACACATACATATATCTATGACGTAGTATTTGTTAATCTTATGGTGATGATGAAGATTCGTTGCACGGTTGCGTTGACCATGACGTTGAAGTACAATTCCGCTTCATGTACCGGTCGAATTTACAGTCAGCAAACAATTGACAACATTAGGAGGAAAATCCTAGCAATGGCAGAGATAGATAGAGTAAACTTAAAATAGAGATCCTTAAATTGCATAGCCCTATTTATTCCATTTCATTGTGCTATGGCGGTATGAACTTGATGAACCGTAGTATCAATAATTACGTGTAGGCCTTATTTAAAGAAATCCAAAGTTTTGACCAATCAATGTACAGTACAAATACTTTGTACTGCATATACCAAGCCATGAACCATCGAGCTCACAGCACTGAGCTCCCGACTCTTGCTCGCAGTGGCTTTCGCTCTTCCTATAGTCGTTTACATGGCAAGTTTCGTCAAATTCCACAATCTGTACTTATTGTAATAGTGTTGGTCGTCCTTGGTCTGCTCGTCGTGACAGCCGATTTCGTGTTTATATGGCAAGCCACATCAGGTACTGAAGGTCAAGACCATGTAGCAATTTTTCAGGAGAATAATAGGAATCCATTGGGGCAAAAATTTGATAGGATACCGCTGGTTGATAATCCGGTTATTTCTTCCAGGAATATGAAGCATATGGAGAAGCAGCTCGTGTACACGCTTCACAGGATAGCGCAAAACACAAGTGAGAAGCGTGGTATTGTGCTGCCAATGTTTGACAAAATTGCAACGTGGGGAGTATCGCAGATAATGCAACTACGAGCGATGAATGTAACGCTGCCAGTTGAAGTACCACATTGTGGGGATTGGAACGTATTAAGGCAACGCGCAGTACTCGAGAAGGAAGATTTGGGTATTATTCGTTTCTATGATGTTTGCTTGTTGGCCTTCGAAAC
Organism: Peronospora belbahrii; assembly: GCA_920618645.1. Taxonomy (NCBI): domain Eukaryota; phylum Oomycota; class Peronosporomycetes; order Peronosporales; family Peronosporaceae; genus Peronospora; species Peronospora belbahrii. The sequence continues at coordinate 416,030 of CAKKTJ010000336.1, read as the reverse complement.
TACCAGTTTGCTTGATTCGTCGCGTAAAGTGTTCTGTTTGAACATGAAAAGCTGTCAAAAAAAAGTATCGCTCCTTCAACATCAAGTTGCTGGCTGTGGTCTTCTCGCAGTTTGAGGAGATTATGCTCCTTGATGCTGACACGTTGCTTTTTGAAAGCCCAATGATGCTTTGGGAGACGGAAAAGTATCGCACGACTGGTACGCTATTCTTCCACGACCGTCTGAGTCAGGAGAACCAATATTTGGGTAAACGGATTGGTAAAAATGCGCATGTGAGCAGACTGAATCAATATATTTCGCAGTTTGATGTGGCATATTTTGCACCGCTAAGAAATATTGAGCGACCAAAAGCAACAAGCAAGAACAAGATTCCAGTGAGCTTGAATAATTACTCGCCTAGCGAGCACCTACTAACAAGCCACTCGTGGAACCAGCGCGCAGGCCACGAGATGGACTCGTCGTTGGTGTTGTGGAACAAGAAGCGGCAGCCGCGAGCAACTGCGATTCTGGCAGCATTTATGGCAGGAAACGGTATCAGAGGACCCCCATCCTATGGCGACAAGGAATTGTTCTTCATAGCCGCTGAGCTTGCTGAAACGCAATACGCCTTTTCTGATTTTGGAGTAGGTAGCTTTGGCTGGGATTTTCGTGATAATGGCCCGGGCAAATCGGTTCTCTGTGGTTGTGCCATGCACTACTACCCGGTGAAATCTATGAACACTAGTGATCTTGTCAACACAAGCTTGCTATATGTGAACTGTGAAGACCCATTTGTGGAGGACGGTTTTACTAAAAAACCTATCTACTACACTCAAGCGCGGTTGTACGAGGTATATGCCGGTTCTTTCAAAAAGCATAAACTTTCACAGGAATGTCCTTTTGATATCACGGGCGTACGTTTAACCTCTGCGCAGGAAGACTTGATTTTGATGCGTCAACGCTTTATTAAGATTGCTAAGGCCATAATGGGATGAATACGACATGGAAGATTATAGTGATACAGTAAATTCAATGATACCGAGACTATTAAGCTACGAAGAGTAGAGAGCCACAGCATTGCCATTCGTCCCTGTTTATATAAATAAAGTATCACATCCGATACTCTGCTGAAACCTATCAGTTTCTTTTACTTGCTGTGTTTGCTCCTTTTATAAACATATAACCTATACTAATTCATATTTCATCGATCTTCCGTCATCAATATTGCATTGTCTCTCACCTGTGACGTCATTCCGCACTCACCAATCCGCATTGTCAAAAAGGAAACTTACACCGGTGTGATCGACCATCACTCTGTTTCCTCGCTCTGCCATGGCTCGCTCACTTGGTTCGTCCGTGCGGCTTCGGTGGCTTCTAATCTTCCTTGCTGCAGTTATCATCATTGTACTTTCCGACTTTCTCTTTACGTGGCAACAGCTCACCACGTCGTTCTCGCCCTTATCCTTTCCATCCATTCGTAGCCGCTTCAACGTTCCAGCCACGTATGACGCACTGCCTCGAGCTAATGACACGTTTAATGTACATGTGTTTGCATTCTTTTATGTCACCAGAGTGTGAGTGCGAGTGAAGCTTGTAAACTTTTGCTCACGATTGATCTTGCTGTGCTTGCTATGACAAATGCTTTAGGTGTTACAAATCAAGGTGGAAAATGAGGAGGACACAATGAGAATGAAGACAGAACAGCTCAAAGCTGGAGAGATGGAAGTCATGAAGCAGGAGAATCGGATTGAGAATCTTGAGATGCTATTACTCCACTCACTGTACCACTTGACGCAAAATACAATTGAAATGCGTGGGATTGTATTGCCTCTACATGATGGTTTCGCGTCGTTGGGACTGTCACTAGTAATGGAGTTACGATCACTGGGTGTCATGCTGCCAGTGGAGATCCCGCATTGCGGAGATCTAAACCAGAAACTGGTGGCAACGATTGAAAAAAAGAGGAAACAGTTGGGATCAATTTATGTGTATGATGTATGTGCATTAGCTGCCAAGGAGAAGAGTTTGCTGGATGATAGCAAACCAATCTTTTGCAAGGACTTGGATGAGTGTCATCATAAGTTTCGTACGTCTGATATTAAATGCTGGCATTGATCTATTCGCGCTTTGAAGAGGTGATGCTCATAGACGCCGATATACTCCTGTTACATAGTCCCATGCCGCTGTGGGAGACGGACAAGTACCAAACGACTGGCACCCTGTTCTTTAACGACAGGATCAGTCAGACCAACACGTCGCTGGGGTATCGACCGGCTTCGCATCCGAATGTCACGGACTTTCGCCACTACTTGTTCGACGCTGATGTGAGCGTCTTTCGACAACTTTCTACCATTCCACGCAACAAGACGACGGTTGTGTCAGATGATATTTGCCCTTTGAACCGAGCGACATTTTGTTAAATAGCCACGTGTGGAACGACCGGAGCAGTCACCAGATGGATTCGTCTTTGCTACTATGGAACAAGAAACGGCAGCCTCGTGCTACTGCTGTGTTGGCCTCATTCGTTTCACTGAATAAAGTTGATCGACCCCCTTCCGACGCCGATAAGGAGCTTTTCTTCGTCGCTTGTGAGCTTGCCGAAACACAATACGCATTTTCGGACGTCGGAGTGGGAGCTACTGCAGATGATGTTATGGGCTACGGTGAATTTAACTCGCTATATTGTGGTCAGCCAGCGCAATTTTACCTGAGAAATTACAAGACGAGAGTGGTTTTAGCTTGCTATTTATAAAAGTGAATTCTATTATGGATTACAAACCGAAGACGCAACCCTTGTATTTTGCGTACGTTCGCGCTGCAGACATTTACCCCGGTCCTCTGGCATCTGGAAATTTTTCAAGGATTGTCCGTTGAATGTTAGCAGGGAAACGTTTCGGCAGCTCAGGTCCAGCGCGTGCTAGCGCGGCAACGCTTCTACGACATTTCAGTTGAGTGGGAGCACAACGCCATAACAATCGAAAATGAACTTGAGCAGACTCAAGCAGATGATCTTGCTAATACAAAGCTTGAATTTGTCATGGAACAATTGTCGAACGGGGCACCATTTGACGAGTATTATGCCAAAACTGGTACAATGGCAGGTGCAACTGATCCTGCTTTTACTCCAACGTCACTAAAGTCTCTAGTGACTGAAGAAACAAAAGAACGGGCCGAGTACATGGATGAAGCAACTAAACGCGCCGAGATAGAACGAAAATTGGAGACGAGGCTGATTCACTCGCTCAGCACGTTGAGTCAACAAACGACGAGCATGCAGCGTGGCATTGTACTTCCATTGTAACGTAATATCACGACGCTCGGTGTCTCACTAATTTTGCGACTGCGCTCCCTTGGTGTGGATCTACCGATTGAGGTACCGCACTGCGGCGATTTTGATGAAAGTTACGGAGAAACGATGATGAGGAAACATGATCAGCTAGGTGAAGTGTATGTATACGATGCATGCAGGCGTGCTGCAACTGCTAAAAGTTTGCTGGATCCCAGCAAATCACTTTTTGTGACAACTTGGATCAGTGCCACAATATCTTTAGGAATTTTCTTATTAAGGTGGCGGGTACAGTGTACTCACGTTTCGACGAGATCATGCTTATGGATGCAGACGCATTACTGTTCCAGTCACCTGCATTGCTGTGGGAAACGAAGAAGTACCAAACGACTGGCACGCTTTTCTTCAATGATCGGATTGCCGAGGCTAACTTTTCCGAGGGACTCGGTTATAGACCAGCAAACCGTCCAAATATTATGGCAATCGAGGACTATATGTCCAAAGCTGATGTTAATCTTTTCTGCTATATTCCAACGCTTAGCCGACCGAGTGCGCCATCTGCACTACTTGCAGCTGACAAGTCAACAGTAATGCTACATTTCCGGCCAAGCGCGGATTTACTTAAAAGTCACCTATTGAACGGACGCAGCGGACACCGAGTGGACTCATCAATATTGTTGTGGAATAAAAAGCGGCAGCCACGCGCCACTGCTATTTTAGCTTCATTTGTTTCGCTCAATGATGTACCACGACCACCATCTTATGGGGACAAGGAGTTATTTTTTGTAGCTTGCGAGCTTGCAGAAACCCAGTATGCCTTTTCTGACTTCGCCACGGGTTCTGCTGGCTGGGACTTTCGAAACTACGGTGCAAACAAGTCAATAGTCTGTGGCAGTGCGGCACATCACTTTCCAGAGCTATCCGATGGCATTTTCACCCAGGAAGCAAGGCTCCTCTACATGAATTCGCACTATATTATGAAGTACAAACCTAAGGAGCTGCCGATGTATTACTCGCCCGCATGATTTCTTCCCTGGTACATTTGAAGAGCAAAAGTTGCCGATAATATGCCCCTTTGATTTCACGGGTGTGAAGTTCACAGATGCTGAAGTGCAGCAGATCTATCATAGACAGCACTTTTTTGAAATTGCAAAAGAATGGGAAGGCAATTTCAAGAGCTTAAATGTATCTGAGCGTGAGGCAGCAGATACGCTCACATACCAGAAACTGAAGACACCAATGAACCGGATAAGTAATGGTCCACCATTTAAAGATGCCACTGATCCTCCTCTAAATCATTACAACAAAAAGGAGGAAGCGAAGAAAGCGGCTGATTTAGAAAGTAAGACGGACGAACTGAGAGAACAGGAGAAACGGCTTGTTTACACGCTGAATTAGATCGCGCAGCAGACAACAGTGAAACGCGGGATAGTAATCCCAGTGTACGATGGCAATATCAAACTGGCTATTTCACTGGTATTGGAATTGCGCACCATCGGCATTATGGAATCAATTGAGATGCCGCATTGCGGCAACCTGAACTCGGATGTTCAGAAGACGTATTTGGCCAAAAAGCAGCTAGGCACAATTTGGCTCTATGACGTATGCGCGAAGGCGGAAGAAACAACGAGCATTATAGATCCATTTCGGAAAGTATTCTGCGAGAAGATCGAAGTTTGCCACATGAAGTTTCGTAACTTTATGATGAAGTCTATGTCGTTGACGTTTTCAAGGTTCGAGGAAATCATGATGATAAACGCAGGCACGGTATTCTTTGCGAGCCCCGCAAAGCTGTGGGAAACGAAGAAGTACAACAAGACAGGCAATTTCTTCATGCACGACCGAATTATTGAAGAAGCATCGTATATGGTACAACGAGTGGCTGGGAAACCTGAAGTCTCAATAGAGCAGGAATACTTGTCAAACTTTGACGTGAAACCATTTAGGTCGCTCGCTACACTTGAACGACCGAAAGCTACTCTCAAGAACCCGACCTCTGTGACGCTTAACTTTGAGCCCAGTGACTTTCTTATGACTAGTCATTCGTTTAACACCCGCGCTAGTCGTCACGTCGACCCTTCTCTGGTGTTATGGAACAAAAAGAGACAACCGCGAGCAACTGCAATTTTGGCATCGTTCATTGCGTTGAATAACATTCTTGCTCCTCCATCGTACGGTGACAACGAGTATTTTTTCTACGCTAGTGAGCTAGCTGAAACCCTGTATACGTTCTCGGATCATGCTATGGGTGCAATTGGCACGAACTTTATCGATGGCAGTCCGAAGAACTCAACATTATGTGGCGACATGGCTCAGGTGCTTCCGATTCACCAAGATGGCGTGCCTGATAACGATGTTCCGCTATTCTACCTAAACAGCAATCGTATCTTGGATTTTAAACCGAACGTCGACCCTATATATTACATGAAGGCGCGGCCATGGGCGTATTATCCGGGTCCGTTTGATGAACGTACACAGAACTGTTCCTTTGGCATTACTGTCGGAATGCTTTCCGAATAGCAGGAGAGGCATCTTACAGGACGACAGCACCTGTATGAAGTGGTGGATGCATGGGATCGTGTTGCAAGCCAAAAGCCGGACAATCTAGATGAAGAGAATGCTTTTGTTGACGAGACTTTGCGAAAAGTGGTTGCAGAAATGCAAGGGAAGAGTACAGCTGATGCAGCACCTTCATTAACTACCATGGGAGAGTAAACAGATTAATTAAATAGGGTTGACAACGCAAATGATGATGGAAAGCAGCTTGCTTACACCCTGAGTCAGATCACACAGCGTACATCAACGAAGCGTGGTATTGTGATACCACTCTACGAGAATATTGCGCTTTTGGGATTTTCTTTGATTTTGGAACTGCGTGCAATGGGAATCAGCTTACCTATTGAGGTAGCCTATTTATTGCACTGATCTGACACCTAAGATGGTTGGATTGATTCAAACGAAGAAAGAGCTGGGTGAGATTCGCGCTTATGATGTTTGCGATCTTGCTGCCAATGCTAAAAGCGCTACGAACGCTTCGCGTCCTGTCTTCTGCGATGATATTGATGGCTACTATGCCAAGTTTCGGTCTTTTATTATCAAGCCCCTAGCTGTTACTTATTCGCAGTTCGAGCAGATTCTGATGCTTGACGCCGACACGACGTTCTTCGTCAATCCAACCGTTTTGTTTGACTCGAAAAAGTTTAAGACTACGGGCATCTTTTTGATGCACGATCGCATAAGCCATGACTGGTTTTATATGGCTGAGCAGTCGTCCCCCGAGTTGTCGGTGGAGCAGAAATACTTTTCAGAGTTTGACGTGACCCCATTTAGGCCGTTGCCAACACTTCAGCGACCAAAAGCTACTGTTCAGAACAAGACCCCTGCCAAACTAAGTTTTAAGCCTAGCGACTTTTTGCTAAGCAGCCACTCGTTCAATCGCCGCTCGGGCCATCAAGTTGACTCTTCGATGCTGATGTGGGATAAAAAGCGTCAACCTCGTGCGACGACAATTTTAGCATCTTTTATTGCGAACAACGACATCGCTTCACCTCCATCTTACGGCGACAAGGAGCTATTTTTCTATGCGAGCGAATTGGCAGAGACGCAGTACTCGTTCTCGGATCACGCTATGGGAGCTGTTGGCACAGAGGTTGAGGACCACGGTCCGAAGAATTTAACGGTGTGTGGTGACATGGCTCAAGTATTTCCGATTCGTCAAGATGGATGCCAGACGACGACGTACCTTTGTTCTACCTAAATAGCGATCGTATCCTGTATTTCGAGCCGGACGTAAAACCTGTTTATTACATGAGGGCACGACCATGGGCTCATTATCCTGGTGCTTTTGGCAAGCGGCCACAGGAGTGTCCGTTCATATTACTATCGGTAGATTCGACAAGTCTCATATCAACCACCTTACAGAACGACGGAAATTTTGAAAGCAAGTGATGCGTGGTAATTAAGCATGATACTCCGCTATGATCAGTGATAAATTGGCATTGTGATGCTTTCGACGCCCACATATGTCATCGACAACCTCATGTACTACGGATGTTAAATATTTTGCGTTCGAGTTCTGCTAGTTCTCGCTTTCATCCTAGTGACTGCATTCACGACAAACCTTGTGGATCTGGTTGTGTACATACATGTACTGGTACGTTAAAGTGTTTTCGCACAAAAAGATGATTGGTGCCCGTCTGTTAACAATATCTCTGTGTTAACCGCCCACCAGGTTGCACTTATTGAGCAACGCGACGTTTTTTAACACGGTCAAAGTACTCCTTCACAGTGATGCCCTTGCGTGAGGCCTTGACCTTGTCCGAAACGACACTCTTGTTCTGCTTCTCTTTCATAATCTCAGCGGGTGAACGCAGCGTCATCCACGACCCATCATCGTCCTTCAGACGAACAGTTGCATTCACCATTTCCTGAACATTCGTGGGAGCGACGCCCACAAACTCAACCTGGCCCGCACGCTCCTTGCGTTTGGCCTCCAAACGCTCAACATCCTTCTGCTTGCGCTCTTGCTGTTTCGCTAACAGGCGATCAATGTCAATCTCCATGTTTTCTCCAACCTGCTTCCTCTCGCCAACACCCTTAACCTTGTCTAACAGATCGTCAGGCAGAGCTTCAACCGCATGCAGTTTATTTGAGGTCATTACTCGACCGTCGCTGAGCTTTATTAGCTTACCCTCCGCCAAATTTTTATCCAGTTTGTCTCTAGACATATACATGGTCATTTGATTTGCACGAACAAACTGCAAACGCTCAGCACTAGTCATTTTCTGGTTCATGGCGTCATTAAGTTCCTGAGCATGTAGATCCTGCTGAATGTTGGCTTCACGATTGCGACGATTGATCTCATTAATGCGAAGGACGTCGTCCGAGTTGTGCTTCTTACGCTCCTCGTTCTGAGCTAACAACCTCTGCAGTCGTTCCTCGAGCATCATAGCTTTCTCAAAGTTCTTCATGTCCTGGGCAGCGCGGAGATCGCGTTCCAGACGTACTCGCTGAACACCAAGGGACACAGTTGACAAGCCCACTGCCTGTTTCCGCCGAACCATCTCGTCCACCTGGGATTCTGTATAGTTATGCTGAGTGATCATTTTCTGCTTCTTCGAATACAAGCGCTTTGCCTCGCCATGTGTGGGAAAGTGAAGTCGGTCTTTGTTAATGGCTGCTCGCCATAGCAAGAACTCACGCTCGCGTAATGAATGCCCTGAGACACCGTTGAGCTTCCACTCCCGTCTGCTCTTACCAAACGCACAAATTATGCCGGTATGCGTCGACTCGCCACAGAAATTGTAACTACGCGCCAGCTTGCAAACGTTCACCACTTCACAAAAGCGATAAACCATTCCACCATCCACCATCTCGATTGGAACGCGGACGTAAACGCCTCGCACAAGTTGCGGGAAGAACGGCTCAAAGAAATTCTTTTCAAAAAACGTTCTTCTCTTCAGTAAATAGTGGTTCGCTTGGTTCCAGTTCATAGGCACATTTTCCTCCGGGCAAATTGCTGCCGCAAGCTCTTCCTCATCTGCTGTTTTAGCCATGTCCGCTTCTTTTGACTTTTTTGACTTGCGTCGGTTGCGATCTTCATTGCTATAATCATCATCATCATCGGCATGACTTCGACGTCGACCAGTGCTTCCACGTTGCAAATCTCTTCGACGTCGTCTCTTTTCTGCCAAATCTCGTCCATTCCTACTACTTCCTTCATCATTGGAACTATCGTCATCTCCAAATCTGTTGCTTAATATAGAGCGACTTTTATCACTGGATTTATTGACCTTGAGATTATGTAACGCTTCTTTCCGTCGATCACTTTCTCGACTGCGTCCACCTCGTCTTGTTGATGGTAATTCCTCCTCCTGTCCTTCTTCTTCTTCTTGTGAAAATCCGTCTTCAGCTTTTCCCTGAGATGCAGCAAATCTTTTCTTCAGCTCTCGTTCCTTATTTCGTTGTTCCTTTGCTTCATATTTTTCCAATAATCGTTTCTCTTTCTCCACCTCCGTAAGTCCAGCAACATCAACGTCATCATCATCATCATCGTCTTCTTCTTCTTCTTTAATCCGAAGTTTACTACGACGTCGTTTTGCACCTGCATCTCTTTCATCATCAGCATCTGCATCAGTCTCCGCCTTAATCTGATTCTGAACTTGTTTCTTCTTGTTTTTATTTCCTTTTCTCTTGTCCTTAGGTACAAACGTCTTTGGCTTCTTCACTGGCACAACACGTCGCTTTTTCACCTTCTTCTTTGATCCCGATGACTCCGATCCTGATATATCCGAACCTGACTCAGATCCAGACCCGGATCCACTGCCAGAACCTGATCCGGACCTTGAATCAGATCCTGATTCAGACCCACTACCAGATCCAGAACCACTACCTGAATCAGAACCACTACCACTACCTGAATCGGAACCAGTACCTGATCCAAAACCAGAACAAGAGCTTATAGATCCTGAACCACTTGAATGGCCGCCATCGGACTCGTCGCTGCTTTCTACTACTTTTTTTGCCATTAGAAACTCTATTCTCTTTTTCTACACGGTGAATTGACGACTGATAGACTGACGGATAGTGTGTAAAAGTAACATCTACGTGTCGTTGTCTCTATACCGGAATGATGGTCGTTTCAAGTGACATGTTATTCAAACGAGGGAACCTTCACTCTACAAAATCATTGGTCTCTAATAAAGCATACGCAACCTTGACAACCTATGAAGAAACTACATTTTTCGATACCAACATGTACAAGTGAAGACTCGTGTTTTCCAGTATCAACGTTAGTACATCATGTGGCAAGAAGAAATCAAGGATATATGACTGCAAAGTAATGACAAAAAAAAAATACCATGAATCCTATCGAAATGACTATTATGTGACATGTAACAGTTTTCTTGTTTCTATTGTCATATTGTTTTATTACTTATAGAAATTGCACGTACCCTCAAGAATTAATATTACAATTGCAAGACGGCTTTTCTCACGTCAATCAAATTGAAATTTTGTCGCATCACGTGAATATTACAACAAAGATTGAATTATTTGTCGCGACAAAAAAAAGTGAAGAATATAAAAAACCCACACCTCGTTTCCATCGATTGGGTTTTTTGACATTCAAGAGCAATAAGGAGACTCAATATCACGCAAGAGAGCTGAAAACTGTCGAGATTGATCGAGCGTTTACGTTATTAAAGCTACGAATCCATGGATGTTACATGAATCAGTACAATGTATACCATCAGGTGGGACTTGTGGCAATAAATTTGTATGGAAAACCATTCAGAAGCTTCGGTAAAGATGAAAAGGTGGAGATTTTTCATCGAAATGACAAGAAGATGACGAGAAACGTGGAGAATTGGAGCTTTCCTATTGAGCCTGACAACAAGATAACAAGGAGGATGGAAGAGATACAAAGTGCAAAGGAAAAAGCAGTGATTTGTGAAGATTATGACCAAGCAAAACGACTCAAGGAGATGGAAATACAGTTGAAGAGCACTGGTCAAAAACTTGCAAGACTGGAAGCACAGAAGAGAAAAGCAGTCAAGTATGAAGAGTTTGATCTTGCCAAGACAATTAAATTGGAAATGGAGAGGCTTGAAGCTTTTGTTGAGAGTGTTAATGAATCAGAGCAGATGCTGCCATTACCAAGAGTCAGGGCGAACTCATTATTGATGAGTCAAGAGGTGGAGAGTGTCGCGTCGGGAGAGATGTGTTTGGAACCATTGCAGTTCGCAGAGAGTGAGGGTTCTAGTGGAGATAAAGGTAATGGCTCATTGCGGCGTTCTGCTCAAGGCAGCTCTTTGAGCGGCAAAAAGCAGGATCCCTGTAATGGTGACAACGATACTGATCAAGAAGACGGCAATGATGAAGACTTGAAATTGTGTTTTGGAAAGATGCCGGATGCTGCTAACTTGCCCGATTCGGAGGAAATATCTGCAGAACTTGCAAAGAAGAGCGAGGAACTTATCGCAGTATTTGGACCCTTCCTCATGCGATGCTTTTACAGTAACGTGTGGAACCATCGGGACGCTGCGATTCGCAAAGTTACCATGGAAATCAATAACTATCCGGTTGAACCGATAAGATTGCTCGAAGTGTGCGCGACATTAGCGCAAAATGGCGCCGAAGACGGCAATGTTCAGGTCGTACTTTCTGCTTTTGGTCTGCTAGACCGAATGGTGTCGTTTGGTGCAAGTGTTTGCCACGATGATATGTGCCGGATCGTACGTTTGATATATATATACATTGTGCGTCGACATCGGATACCATCTAACTCATTTTCTTGCATTTGTGCAGCTTGGCAACAGTATGGCTCAGCTAGTCAATAATCTAGGTGGGTCCCAGATAAGGGTTCGTGACAAAGCAGTGGCCGTATTGGAGCATCTAGCAGCCGCTAATAACGCAGGTGTGGCCTTTGTGTCATCACATCTCACCAAACGCTCTAACACGCCGCTAGGACTTGGCATTGTGCGGGGTCGATTGCTGATGCTAAAAACACTGCTGGCAAAGTTTGAGCTGATCTGTGAGTCCAACTTTTCGGCACCTAGTATCATTGGATTCCTTGAAGACACCAACAGCCTCACGCATCAGTGTCGTGAAATCCGAGACACTGCAAAGGATATCGTTGTGTCGCTTTATCTTGCCATAGGCGCTGAAGTAGAAATCTACTTGCAATTTCTACAGCCGAAACAGCTAGAAGAATATCAAGCAGCGTTTGAGACAGTCGAGAAGGCGAAGGTTTTGAACCATCATAGTAGTGTGACTAGTGCTTCAAACGGCAATGGTGGCATAGTTCGTTGCAACGAGAAAGAATGCGAGATTCAATTGCGGTTTGAGCTTGAAGTTGAGGATGCGAGTGATAGCGAAGACAAAGAATCTGGGAATGAGTATACATGTCCATTTTGTGGTGTTGAGGACGAAAGCTGCGACTCAGACTTTTTGGTTCGGCATTTTTGGGGATCGTGTAAAATGCTAACGCCATGCAAGATGTGTGGTCAAGTAATTGAGATTGCGACTCTAACTGAGCACTTACTGGTAGAGTGCGAGATGCGGCAGAATCACCGGAAATGTTTGCGTTGTGGTGAAGCCATTACGACTAAATTCTATGAGCGGCACGTGTCTCTTAACGATTGTGCCCCCTAATGCACCACTAAATCGTGCAAACCGCTGCCCTCTCTGCCATGATGATATTGCTCCAGGCAAGAAAGGCTGGCAGCACCACTTACTGGAAGAAGTCTGCCCGAACAACCCGCGATTTTAGGAGGAGGATAAAGTGGTAGAATTACAAGCAACAATACGAAGAATGATGAAGAACACATGCGTGTTGGAAAGCAAAACGTGCTGTGCTTTTCTTATCTGCTCGACGGTGTAGAATACTGTCTCGAACGTCACGGTAAGTAGGAGGATATGATGATGTGTTTGTAATGGCACCTTCGTTTTTTCTGTCGTTCAGCACGCTTCGTTGGTGTTATTGCAGCTGATATTGCAATCAAAGGGGACATTATCTTCTCGTCGAACGTTGCTGATGTTGACTTCTTCCACATGATGATTATGAAACCTCACACGAGTAATGCCGGAGACTGCAACAGCAGCAATCTCACCAAATCGTTTCATTTTGGCTGAGCTAACACCGACAAATTTCCAGTAACAGTGTCGGTCAACGATACCAGTTGCAATCTCATGCTCGTCCATTCGGTGCAGTTGCAAGTCAATATTCTGCAGTCCGTCGACAATCAGTCGCCATTGTTCGACCAATGAAGTTTGCAAAGCTCGAGAATTATTTCCAGGTGCAGTCGAGACATCGTTGTCATGGACACGTCGTGTGCGTTTGCATTTTCTCGTTGGCAAATGGTCATATTCGTCGTCGTCACACTCAACCGTCGATCTGCAAGGCAACGTCACTTGATCCTTGCCAGCGTCAAGCCACTTGGTATATTGGGCATCAACCAATGCATAGTGTAAGCTTGTTGTCGCGAATTCACGGAACAGAGCATTGTCTCGGTCTGGATGAGAGCCAAGACAGAGGTACAATTGTGTGAGATATTTATGGCGTTTGTGCCGTTCACGAGCTAAAACTTCAAGTGAATGCTGGTACAGTTTACGCTTAAGGCGTGTTTTACGACACGAGACACGATTGCGTAGTCGGCGTTTCGTCGCCAATGCATCGGGGACCACAATAGCATCATTTTGATGGACTTTCGTACCAGGAGAAGCAAGTTCAGCAGATTGCGCTGCACACAAAAGTGCTGTAAACGTTGTCATCGGTTGTTCCTGATGGTGTAATGGTGGATGATTTATGCTATTGTTTCGTTGAGGAGACAGGTGGTGGAATGAAGGACCTTTGAGGAGGGAGTGTCGATATGCGTTTGCCATTTTGGTAGCGTCACTCAACGAACGGGATTTCGTGTCAATAGTAAATTTGACACCTTTGGAAAGTGTTTTCTCTTTGTTATGTTGGCACGGAAAGGAGAGAGAGAGAGAATGCAAGACGTTGAAAGAGAAGAGCGAGGAGCTACGATAGTAAGGAAGAGAGTCTTTTCCATCAAGTGGAGACGGACTTTCTCACTGTTGATAGTGGTAAAAGGAGGAAGAGAGGGATGAACAAGTTAAAAAAAAGCTTCAAGTCTCGATATCTATTGATACTATTGGATATGGGAGCTATGACTTGTATAGTTGAAAGGCATTAGAGGAGCTACGTGAAGTATTTTTTTTTCGATAGTCTCTTCAGATTAAATAGATTGATATAAATATATATACTAGGAAAATGTAGATTGATAATGGTAATAACTCCGATTGATATGTTTCAGTCATAATGTTGCTGAAAGTTGAGATAAAATCTCTGAAACGGCAACAAAAATAGTCAAGTAGAGATATTTATATACCACATAAGAAATGTGCATAATCGTAACTACACCTATTATATGACATACAATAGGTGTGTATCTATAGTATCTATAAGGTTTTGCCTGGCTGGAAAGAATAATGACCAAAAGACAAGTCTTACATTAGAAATGCACCTAACAATCTCATTTAATAATAACACATCGTCAGCCATCCAACTATTATAAGAGCCAGAGAGAGACCTTTCGTTTTCTTACAAGATGTGTTGCAATTGTAAGCTTGGAAGATGTAGCGAATAAACTTGCTAGCAAACGAGGATTTTCAAATAAAGTGCTTTTTATTATTGCTTTCTTAGGAGCTACGACTGTGCTTGAAAATAGAGATACCGTCACAGTTCCTGAAACAAAATCAATCACCATGTCTTGCAGAGAAGAAACATGCGTACGACGCGATATGTAATTATGTTGTATACCTATAGACTACACTATAGGCTTTACACAGGCATTTGTGCATGATAGTAAGTGTGGTCATGTCCTACACCACTTGTAGCATACTCGAATCAAGTCTACTTTTCTCCACCTTTGCGCGTTTGCATCATGTCAACACCGGGTGACATGATCTGGTTGTAGACATTAGGTGTTGTAGCATCACCACCAACCTTTGACAATGAATTAAAAGACTCTCGCGTAAAATCTTCCTCACCATTAAGGCGACGATAAAACTCGGCGTCCATTTCTTCAATGCCTTTAGTGTTGTCAAAAATGCAAAACCATGTCAAAGGAATTGAAATAGCAGAGATCACAGCAAACGTGTAGAAAGCACCCGCGTAGCCAAAATTGGGATTATCCACCCATATTGAGAAGCCAAAGGAACCGATGGCAGCACCGGCCTTGCCTGCAGCAGCGGAGAAACCGTGGCATGTCGATCGAATGGGAGTCGGATACATTTCCGTCGGCAGTACGAACGTGGACATATTGGGACCAAAGTTAGAGAAGAATAGAGTGAGACCGTACAGAATGATGAAGACGGTCAATTGGTTCTTGAGGTCTTCCCAGAAGATGGCAATAATTAAACACAGCACTGTCATGAAAAAGAAGCCCTGAAGTTGCATCTTCTTGCGTCCAAGACGATTGATAGCGTATACTCCCACAAAGTAACCGGGAAGAGCCATGAGAGATACAAACGCAACTTCCGTTGTCACCTGCTGCAAGGATGGATGACTCACACCCACTACAGTCAAGATACTGGCTGAGAACAAATTCTGCGAGTAGTACACGATATCAAAGAGAAACCACGTTCCAGCTGTGCCCAATAAACTCACACCGTAATTACGGAAGATGAAGCTGACACGAGCTTGCTGCTGCATCGGGTACTGAGCCAATTGGTCGCGCTGTTGCTTATTCTTGTACGCCTCAGTCTCTTCAGCAGTGAAACGGAAGTAGCACACCACGAGGGCCGGGACGACACCAATGGCAAAGAGTAGACGCCATATAGCTTCTAGTCGTGAGTCGCTGTTCTCACCAGGCTTACCGTCGGCTAATGCCTGTACAAGGAGGTTGCCCAAGATAGCGGCTGTCACTTGACCAACACCCTGCAGCGAGAATGTTTTGGCCACGGCCGTATTACGTTCAGCAGAGTTTGTTGAATCCTCGGCGGTCGTACTGGCAGCAAGTGGATATTCACCACCAATACCGACGCCAAGGATCAAGCGAGCAATGACGAGAAACCAAACCGTGGCACGGCCATCGCCTGCGTAAGCCGCAGCGCAAAGAATGCCACCAACGATCAATAAGCAACAGGTAAAGATCATGTTCACCTTACGACCGAAGACGTCACCCAAAAAGCCAAACCCCAGCTGGCCAACTACAGCGCCAATAATAGCAGCAGCCGAGACCCAAGATTTCATCGAGGATGAGTATGTATCATGGCCGTATTGCTCCGCAAGCACAACATTCACGACGTTCATGACAAAGAGATCGTAGGCATCGTTGTAAAAGCCAAGGCCACGAACAAGGAACTTATTCATTGCTGGTTGGAGGTGATTGAATCAACTTAATCAGGAAGGACGACAGTATGTTGTGTATGAAGGTAAATTGGAAAGTGAGAAGTTCGATTTCGTCTTGTCCAAACATCCGTTGCGGTACTTTTGCGTATAAGAGGTGAGGAGGTATTTACGAATGTAACAAATGCGATGTGTCGGTTTTTCTACTGTATATATTGGCTACTTTGCAACGGACGACAATGACATGACATGGAAACAACGAGAGATTCAATATATATCAAAAACAAATCTTCATCAGACGTACTCACTCGATTGCAAGTCTCTTTTGATTGTTGGAAGCAAAGTCATTTTCAAGTTGACGTTGATGGTTGAATTTCTGCTGCCTCTGGAGCATTTAAAGTAGCGGACGATGAACCAAGCTGAATGGGTCAGATGGTGAGGTTCTTATTGCATTCACAACCATGTCTAAAAATAACAAACTACTTGCCATCTAGAACCCTGAACGACACTATTACCACATTCAGATTTCTACTTGAGGTCATGTTTGATTTGCAAACACTATCCCACGTTGAAACTTGCTCTTTGTAGTCCAACCGATTCCGCTGCATTGACTACCACAGTACATGCAGAAAACACCATGTGATTGCTATCGCAACTGCGTCGGTATTACAATGGTCCCTTCTGGTATTTTAATTCTATGGCGCTAAACTTCGCAGCCACAAACAAAAAGAAGTCGTTCGTGTTTAGACAATGGTTTCAGATCGAAACGCTGCTCTGCCTTACGCGCGATGCCACTTACTGCGTACCAAATTAAATGTACAACATGAGTCATTAGCGACCATGTTGCATTGGTGCAATCTCATAACAACGTGTCTAGCGGTACGTTTAGGGCACGTTTTTTGTCCTACGACGCATCTCTTTGCCATGCAAAGCAAAGATTGACAATTCACCGGCTTCAAAACTTTCTTGATTCAATTGTAAAATTTCATCGCACAAAAACTAGCAATGTAAGTCTCGTGGATAACAGCAAAAAAAAATCGAATCGGTACATTGTGCGTGGGAAAAGCCTGATGATCGTACTTACTATTGCTGTATGAATAATAAAAAGACGATTATAGAGCCTGCCCTATGAAATTATCCTTGTCAAAAGAAAAAAGATTTTAAAACCTCATGAATTGCATTTTGACAGAGTAACTTTTCATTGTCATGATTACGTGATCTCAGCTTGCACATTCAGTTCATGTGGTACACGTATCGTATGTTTAGGACATAAATGCCTAAAATACCATATTTCATGTGGCTCTACATAATAAACTTTGTCTTTTGGTTGTTGACCTTTGGACGGAAAGGAAAGCTTTGTCGAAACAATCACTCTGAGTGCGCCCCCGCCCTGAAATGGATCCTTTGTCCAAGGAGCAGCATTCTTACAGCGATGGACACGTATTTACTTCTGCTACGGAATTATCTCCATTCCATTCTGATGATGATGATAGTAGTAATCTCTTTGAAGAGGAAGAAGCAGCAGCAGCAGAAGATGAAGGAGAAGAGAAAGTAGAGCTTTTTTCGTCTTCTCTTGCTACGAAACCGCGTGGTCTTGAATTACTTCTTGCCCCACGTTCATATAGTAGTAATGAAGAAGAAAAAGAACAAGATGAAGACATAGAGAAGCAATTACATGATACACTTTTACCGTGGGCTGAAGATGATGAAGAAACAAGAAGTATTGAGGAAGATATTGATGAAGATGATGAGGATGAAGACATGAATGCTGCATCAGCTGTTATGGCTATTGGTTACGGATCATTTCATAATGTACCTGATGTTTCCTGCTTACATAAACAACGTCATGATTATGACCCCATTGATGATTTGGAAGTATCGCTTCAGTCATTACAACATGTAGCACAACAGAAAGGACTGGATACAACAGCATTACGTTGTTGGAGTATGAAGGAAGATGGGAAATTACTAGATCCAGATCATCATGAATATCGAAGATTAAGAGACGCATTACGAGCGTATACGTACCTATTACAAGGTGTTATTCCAAGAGAAGATATATATTATCTTGCAATTTTAAGACGAAAATTGGCACAGATGGTATTGCCATTGGTGGATGGACCTATTAGTGTCATAGCACTTGGACATGTTGTCCCAGAGAAACATTTTTACACGAGCAAGAGATTGTTTCCGGTTTGTGAAAGATATGGGTATAATGAAGTGAAGGAAGGAGACTGACAGTATGTATGTGTATGTGTGTGTGTCTGGTAAAAACAAGATTGGCTACGAGACGCTTGTCAAGGTGCAACTGTCGAATCCCGTGCCAGTTGCTTTTCGATTACGATGCAGTACGTAAAGGTGAGGGTGGTTTTCACGAACAGGTGGCATCTCACATACTTCTTTTGGTATATGACTGACGACAGAAATTGTGCATGGCAACAAAAAAAAGTCTCCGATTTTTGTGGTGGAACTCGAAAATAGCGCAGGTATGCCGGATTTGAAAGATGCGTAGCAGATTTTTGCATGGTAAATTGTTGATGTGACTGAGTATATTATAGTTGAAATTGTATTTAGGTCGTATGTGGCGAGCAAAGCTTGGAAAAAGGCTCTTGTGCATTTTGAGAGTCTGTCCGCCGACGATTTGATGACTCTAGTATGCGGGTCGGTGGTATTCGTAGAAACTGACGAAAACGGCAAAAGCATTGATGTGCTGACACCTGCTAGTAGTGAGGATGGTTTTGGTCTACTTCGACGAAGTATCACCCGCGTGTTAGAAGGACTGCACCAAGTACTGTTATGCAGAGATTATCAATTTTGGGAGCAGCGGCATTCAATCACGCCAGATGTTCACGCTAAGATTCGCTCGCGTCTGAAAGGGCAGTTAACGGATGTGCTTCAAGCTCATACTTCTTTTTCTAAGGATGAGATTAGTCATCAGCTGTCACAAGAATTATTATTAGAAGAGCATTCCCATGATGCTGACGATGTGCAGCGCTTTAAGCAGCAGGAAGAAAAGGAACAACGTGAAGCTGACAAACGTTCTGTTCGGAAAGCAGCGCGTAAACTTTTAGAAATCGAAATGAAGGCTCAAGCAGATGCTAAAGAAGCTCAGCAGCGCGCAAAAGAAGCGCGCAAAAGCGCAATTATTGAAGCTAAGATGGAAGCTGCTCGGCAAAAGGAGGCACGAAAGGAGGCATTACGTCTCGCGAAGGAAGAAGAGAAGCGCATGAGAGAGGAAGAAAAGGAAATAAAGCGTGCGTTACGGGAAGAGGAAAAACGCAAAAAGTTAGAAGAGAAGGAAAATTCTATGAAGAGAAGAATAGATGAGCTGCGACAGCGTCGCCAAATGCTCGAAGAGCAGAAAGCGATTCTTGAGAATGGTGTCGTGACGTCATCGTCTCCGCGAAGATTTAGCGACTCAAGGAAAAGGAAGGCCCCACCCGATGCGCAGTCCATTAGACAGCAACAGCTTGTGCTGCTAAAGTTTGTCGAAGAAGAAAAAGAGCGGCGACGACAGATTTGTCTATGGGAGAAGAGGAAGGAGGTGGAGAGGGAAGTTTGGGCTCGCGTAAAAGCACGCTATACTTTAGAATTACAGAACCGGCCCTCTTTATCTGATGACCAGTATCCTCAACCTCATGAGTACAACATTTTAAAAAATCAAGATACCAAATTTCCATTGCAGGTAATCTCTCAAGCCGCTGATTTGGATGCGGTCCCGTCGGATTGTCAGGCTGATTTACTTTTCGTGTGGGATTTTATTTCGACATTCTCAGACTGTTTGAAACTGCCGGTACTTCCCTCACTCAGCGTCTTTGTGAAAATGATGACGTTGAGTGACGGGTCGAGCCCTGTTGGGGACGGTGAACTGGATGATGATTCGATTGGTACACTCTTTGCATCATTGCATGCAGAGCTGTTAAAGGTGTTGATCACCGAATATTTCCCGCTGCTTCAAATGGGGACTACCATAGATGAATTTTATCGCACACGACCTATGAACGCATTTAGCTGGCCAGAACTTGCACGCGAAGTATGTCAGTTTGCAATGGAGTTCAAGCGTCCCAGCGCAGATGAACAACTGCTGAAATCTATAAAGGGTGCCAGATCATACCGAGATGATTCAGTTACGCATCCACTGCGTCAGAAGCTACAACGGCGAGGAACCAACTTGCTGAACGGGATTCAGTTTGAGGAAGTGAAAGAGGAACCAGAGGCTGAAAGCTCGCATGAAACAATCTCGAACGGGTTGGCTTCTGACGCAAATTATTCATCAGAATTAAGCAAATATTACGGTGTTGTCTTTGTTGAAGGTGTATTTAGTCGAATTAAGATGGAGGAGAAGGGTCAGAATCTCGTCGTGACAGAAATCATCGCCAAAAATATTTCTGCAAACAACGCGGGATCGTCCACTGCTACTGAGCAAAAGGAAGATAGTGCTGATCGAATACGAGTTGGGGATTACCTTTTGTGCGTCAACGGTCACGATGTCCGCGAGACATCACTTGATGAATTCAACTGTCTTTTGAGTAAGCTTCAGACTCCCCACGGTTTGCTACTGTCCTCGATTGTTCCTGTGGTTAGGAATCCCATGAAACATGTTGCAACAACGCAAGGAGCGACAAAAATGAAGCGCTGTGGATTCGTGCTAAAGCTTCTTCGAGCAAAAGAAATTGCAGGACCGTTCAATCAACCAGTGGATGCTGAGCTTTATCCTGACTACTACTCTAGCGGCGATATCACGGAGCCAATGGACTTAGGCACGATTTCTGAGAAAATCGAGGACGAAGATTACGAAAACGATGACGTCGAGTCTTTTGTTGATGATATACAGCTAGTGTGGAGAAACTGCTACACATACAACTCAATGAAAGCCGAAATCTCGAACATGGCTCAGAAATTGTCGGCGATTTTTGAGCGATTAATGAAAGAATGGGTGTACACGACAGCAAATCGACCGATGGCTGCTGCAGAAGAAGATAATTGTCGCAATTGTCGAAC
Source organism: Peronospora belbahrii (assembly GCA_920618645.1). Lineage (NCBI taxonomy): Eukaryota > Oomycota > Peronosporomycetes > Peronosporales > Peronosporaceae > Peronospora > Peronospora belbahrii. Next base: position 394,911 of record CAKKTJ010000336.1, on the reverse strand, counting down.
AATTCATGCGAAGGGCCAATTGTTATTGTGTGATCGCTGTGACGCGCCCTATCACACGTTTTGTCTTGATCCTTCATTGTCTGATATCCCTAAGCGCGAGTGGTTTTGCTTATCGTGCCATGCAAACCCCTCCTTTTTACCCGAACAGTTTCAAAAAAAGATCCGTGACATGGCTAACTCAAGTGACAACACGGGCAATTGTGAGCGAAACGAAAACGACTTGACAGAGCTGGAAAAGCAACTTTTATCTGCAATTGACCTTCTATCACAGGAAAACTACTCCAAACTAACCATCAGTGACCGATTAAAAGTGCTGCGAGTATTGTGCGAGTTGATGGAGGAGGCGTCCGCAGTACAGTCAGTGTATCACTCTCTTCACGAAAAAGCAAATGATGTACGAAAGAAGCTGGGAGAATCGCTGGCTGACTTGGAGCGCGAGTGGGATCAGTTTACTCCGCCACACTCGTCGCACGGTGTTGAACAGACTAAGAAGTTTATCATTGATGGTGTAGAGCGTGAGCTGACGGACGAGCTATTGACGTATCTGGAGGACAAAGCAAAGGCAGAGCTAGAATCAAGACCCATTCCTGTATTACCCGAAAGTGCTAGGAAAAAGCTTTGCGACGATACAAACAGAGTAAAGGAGGAACCCATGGCTTTGACAACGGAGGATGATCCCTCCGACAGTTCCGAAGCGGACGAAGAGATATTTCTTGAAGAATTTAGTGATCAATTTTTGCTCAGCGTCAAGCGTGAACAATGCTTGTGATGACGTGCGTGGTGCGGTGTTATCACGTCCGGTGTGTGCATTTTGCGGTTTGGAGGATGGGGTTCTGAATGGGCCGTTACGCTCTTGCAAGCAATCCGCATTGACATCCCACACAACGCTGTTAAAACATTACGAACTTCCGGAGCTGCTGATAGGTGGAGGGGCTGAGATGCTGACTGTGCGAACGCTTACGACGAACGACCTTGCAACCATGCTTTTGGAAGATACGGCAGACGGTGTACAATATTCTGAGAGCAGTTGTGACATACCAAATTACTCATTAAGCCAGGATGAATTGGACAGCCGGCAATCCCAACTCGAAAGCACAAAGAGAGTCGTTTACGCGATCAATGACCGTGTAGTATTTGGAATGAGTCGTGCTGCTATCCAAGATCATCTGAGAGCTGCTACGCAACCAGTCTTGCTTTACCTGACAGTACTGCCTGGGGAGGCTGTTCGTGCCTCGGCATCGATTGTAAAATGTCATGGTCTGCCACTGATGTTGGTTTTGGATGGCCATGAATCGTTTATTTTCGTTCAGTCGTATCGCTCATCAGAAGACGTCCCGGTAGGATTTGGAGAGCTTTCCGGGCAAGTATTTCCGGGTGACGTGCTCCTGATGGTGAACGGTACTTTGACACGCGGTAAGGATGTTGCTGATATCAAAATGTTGTTTTCTACGAAGAGCCCTGTCGAACCTATATATGCAGTTTTCGTCCGTCCCCCCTCCGCAAAAATGAGAAAAGCTGATGAAGAGTGGCAACGTGTTGTACATGATGCGCCTTCACAACGCGCGAGGAAGACAGCGTTTCGAGCTGGCTTGATTACACCACAAATGGGTTCGTATGAGGTGATCTTTCAAGACGGCCCGCTTGGTTTGGCATTAGCGCTTGAAACTCGAGGTGTGGTTGTTAAATCGTTGAATGACCATCCAGACGGTACACTGGGTCAAGCATCAATGAGTGGGAGTATTTTGCGTGGAGACTTGGTGGAACGTGTCAATGGTGCATCCTATGGCCAGCTGAATGATTTATCTCAGTTTACGTCGTGGCTGCTAAGCCTGCCGCGGCCCCTAAAAATCACCTTTTCTAGGCAACCACCTGGAGGAGGCACTCCGATTGTGACCCCCGAAGAGGCAAATAAGCGTCTTGCTGAGTTGTTGAGCAATCCATCTCTGCTCTATAAACAGCTGAAGCTTCCTACATTCAGCGATGTTAAGACATATCGCGTCGAGTCGTTTCCACTGCCGTTTGAAGTCGAGAATTTTCTGGAGTACCTCGGTGTCATCGCAGTAAAGGGTCTTGTGTACTGTGAACAGTATGCCAGCTCAAATAAACCGGACGAAAAGGTATCTGTATCGACTGTTCGGATCGGTGATCGTATTGTAGGGCTCAACGGCAAACCTGTCACCGGTTTGAGCTGGGCGACGGTGAATGCGCTGTGTGCAGAAATGTCATCTACCTGTCCAGTTTATATCCATTTTACACGCTTTGCTAAACCAATGACGTTGCTACAAGCTCACGAGTCTTGTGTCGAAAGTGCCAATGTTGCATGGTCAGAATGTGGATCGATGCTTCCTCGAATTGAGAAAGCTCGAAAGATGGAGAGCTTTATCAAATGGTCAATCGTTCCAAGAACTCTAGCATTCGGAAAGTGCCGACATGGCTACTCCTTCTATCGGTTTTCCTGTGATCATAACCGTTTGTTTGTTCTATCTCCAGAAAAGAAGTGGTCATTGTGTGCCACCAAAGATCACCTCGTTCAGCTGCTTTCATATTTGGATGAGGATTCGAGAGACGCTAAGATTGCTACTCAAATTCGGTGGTGCTTTCATTGGGTCCTTCACAGCGAAAGTACACGGCATCGGCTCCGACAGGGTTTCACGTGTTGCGAATACTCTAGCGAAGATTATATCCGAGACGGGCCTTTTTCCATTAAGAAGAAAGTTCTTCTGGCCATGGACGGAGATACGGAGAAATACGAATCGATGGTGGGCTACCACGGACGCAATTTTTTTCTCGGGTCATTCCACACGCAGCAAGAAGCCGAACGCTCGCTACTACGTGCTGAGACATCAATTTGCTCCACGGGATTCCATACAGTGGTAGCAGCAGATGTTACTTCTTTGCGTGATGCAAATTTTCCTTTGTCAATTGTAGCTCCATATCCGAAAGCAAAGAGCGTGGTGAAGCGTCTTTTATCGCGGAAGTACGAATATGGAAGCGCGATAGATCGATATGGAGAGGTGAAGCCCATTCCAATTTCACACGATGTATATCAACTCATTAAGCATAGTCTTCGGTCGGACAAAGCAATGTTAAACTGCATTCATGATGTGGCAAGGTCCGGGGTGTACCAGACTGGGGTGCCACATGTTGCGGTACCGAGAATGCAAGGAGACGTACAGTTGCCTGCGTATGCTGCCGCTCAAGCGCGTTACCAAGACGCTTTGAAGCGGAAACATACACAAATAGGAGACCTTTATGCACACCAAAGCACTGAACAGTCGAAGCGGAATCGATATGCAGATTCAAATGAAGCTGCAAGAAAGCAGCAACAATTTGCACTTGGCGCGCCCAACAATGCTGTTTCTTTTAAGCGGTCGCTTCAGGCGCTAGTGGATCACGGGCGATCAATGCTGGCAGTTTGGAATCGATTTGCTGCCTCTGCTACTGTTCAGACGACAAATGCGCTGGCCTATGCATGTTTGTCCAGTTTTGAAGCGATAAAAAAGGTTGTGTCGCGTATCGTTGTTGATCCCACCGCAACCCATCCGGACTCCAAAACATTTGTGTGCCTCCATCACGCGTACGTGATGGGATTGATTTGCGCGATGGCAACGCAGGCACTCACAACCAGCCAGAAAACACATTCGGACTCGGCTTTGGTAAAGCAAGTGGCAGACGCGTTCGCGACAGCTATTCTCAGTTGCGTGGATCCATCGAACATGCTGCGCGCACGGGCACTCAGCGGGTTTGCTACTGCAGCGAAAAAGTGCGAACCGTCTCAACGCGCTGGTGATTTGTCAGTTGAGCTCCACAATGTTGCAAATTTTGTATTAATGTTTTTGCGAACGACACAATACCTGTCGGGTTCGAGTTTCGACGACCTAAGCATTTGCCGGCCGCTATTTACGCCGTCAACTCCAGGCGTAGAATCTTTGCCTGCATCGTTCGTGCAGCAGATTAATTTACTCGAGAACATTCGGCAAGCTTTTTATCGCAAAATCAACATTGCTTCCCGCGGAACCATTCCTGGTCAAAATCAGCCGTCTCTTCCGATTCCGGCGTATAGAGTGATGCCAGGATCGACTTCAATGCCGAGAAACCTGACGAGCAATCCTCAGACCTCAAACCAAGCCAGTAACAACGGCACACTTGTGGACGTGGAGTTTGGATATGGTCCACTAGGTGTTGTAATCAACTACTCTAACCAAGGAACTATTGTTGTTACAGAGTTCTCTAACGACAGCAACAACATGATGGGTCAGGCTCAGGCAAGCGGAAAGGTGCAGGTGGGTGACGAAGTCTATGCGGTAAATGGTAATAAGTTGGAGGTTCTTGGTATGGAGGGATTCAAAACTGCAGTTGCTACTAGCAAGCGACCGCTACAAGTGACATTCCGGCGAATGTTGCCATCTTCTCTTGGTGGGGCAGTACAGGTACAAAGTTCCACTTTCAACATGGGATATTCGGCAAATACAACTACTCAAGGGACGATACCTTCTGCTGAAGTTGCGTCTGCAATAAACCACCAAGCACAGCAACCAAGTGCCTCCAATCAGCCGATGACAGCAGGAAGCATGAACAGCAACGGATTATACGGCAACCAGCAACCACGAAGTGAACCGATGGTTATGGGAAGTAGTAATTTGAATCCAGGCAAAGGTTTCCAAGGCGCAAACCCAGAACAGTTTCCTGGCATGGGTGAAAATATCAATTTGCTCCCTTTTCCATCAGCGCCTTCAAGTGAACAAATGGGAAATCCATCTTTGGAGTACGGAAATCTACAAACGGCAGGTAACTTGTCAGATTTCATGGGTGATATGTCCGGGCAAACTTTTCCTGCTGTGCCTTCCATGTGCAATACGAGTTACGACACATTGCCAAATGCGTACACCGATGATGTGGCTAGCACTGCAAGTGTTCAAAACACAGGTGGAGGCTGGCAACATGCACCTAACCCGATAATTTCTCATTCAGTTCCTCCAGGGTCCGTGCTGAATGCTATGAATGTGAACGAAAGTGGAAATGTGCAATCAATGGATTCTGAGCCGTTGTTGCCAAACGCATCATCCGGAATGGGCTATTCGTCAGCCCCACCGCCAATAGCTGGAGCTCCGGTCTCATATCACAGCAATAGTTCGACTGGTGAGTTTTTGAACTTTGTAGCAGGGAATGATTCCCAACTGCCGCCAAATGGAGATCCATCACAGGTAAATTATTATGATGCAAACGAAACGACTTACCGCGGGACTTCAGACTTTGATATCGACACAAGTGCGACCACATCGAACGAGACAACAGCTCTGACTACAGAACGTAGTACAATCGCGGATGTCGATACAGAACCTGAGTCACCGTCGATCTCACAGGTGACGACACCAGCACAGTCCGATACGGACGCAGAACGTAGCGAAATTGAAAGGCAGCGTGACCGCGAGGTGCAGTTAGCGAGATTGCAGGAAGCGTCGAGAGGGTTACAAAGCAGCTCGGCAGATGTTAGTTCGACTTCTGAGCGATCTCGTACCAATGCGCAGGCTCAACTTGCGGCTGCGGAGGCGAGCCAAACGGTCACAACGGTAGTGGTGTCAACACCTACCGTCTCGACATCCCAGTCAGAACAAGCAACTGTAGTAATTCCCGAAGAAAGCCCCCCACTGCAAACTGCAAGGGCATCGGTTCATGCTCAAACTGGAGGAAAGGAGCCTCGTGTAACCGACAAGACTAGTGTATCCAGGAGATCATCACGCGTGTCTCGCAAAATTACTAATATTGCTGATATGTATGATCCCGATTTTGCCAAGACCCATTCGAAAGGAGGCAGCGAAGCAGGGACAGAAGAACCGACGGATGGAGAGGTTGGAGAGCTAGCAACTGAGTTGTTAGAAGCATTTGGCGCGACAATCCGTCCACGAAAAAAGGACCTCCCGCGTTCGTTGCTGCTTCTTCGAGCTCAATTGCTTACTATTGAATCAGCAATTCCGCGCGATGCTTTTCGCTCGGGTCGATGGGGACGCTCTATTCGTGCTGCATGGGCAGAAATGGTTTATGCGTGCGATACCTCGGCTATGCTAATGGAAGCAGTCGTGTTCTTGGAAGCTAGCATTGACCCGGAATGGCTTGACCCGAGTTGGAAGGCATCTCCGCTTCCATCAGCGAAAAATGCGATCACCACAGCAACGATAGCATCTGCTGCAATGCGGCTATATTCGTTGGACGACGCAATTTCGTACGGACGTATGAAGCGTGGAGGCAAGCGTAAGCAGCGAAACGCACCAGCAACTGCGAATTCTAGTCGGCCTGGTGTGATCCAGAAGACAACAATAATTAGCCAGGAACTGAACGCAGCCGAGCCTGTTTTAGACCCCCTCGAAGCTGCTTTTTATGGACCGACTGTCTCCTGGTGTAATTGGATTGGCTAATAAAATGATCGACAACATCCTGGAATCGCAGCGAGAACGGTCTTTGACAATTTACGCACACCGAAAGGCTCGGAGTGAGGTCGCTGCAATTACATCACTCACGGAGGACCAGGTCGAACGATGGATTCAAGCAAGCTCGGCTCACCAAGCCCAAACATCATCAGCACAGCTTCAGAGCGTATCCGGACGATCTGCTGCGCTGAAGCGAAAACATCCTGGCCCTCAACTAAGCGGGACGTCAGGCCAGCGCTCTATTTCCAGTCGAAAGCGACGAGCCCAAAACTTATCAAACGCTTCCACCCCAATGGCAACGCCTCAGGAGACGCAATATGTTGAGCTGCGTTGCTTTCAAATGAAGACTCCACAGCACTGTTTTCCCATGGGAAGCGCACAGGATGTAACACTGCGGTCGCGCTTAGAGCGTATTATGGATATAGTGTTGCGAAATGAGTTGGCACTAGCATTCTCTGCGCCAGTGAACGTAAATGATGTACCTGGGTACGCGAATATTATCAAGCACCCTATGGACTTGGGTACGATCAGGATAAGGCTGAGCCGTGGATTTTACGACCAACGGTTCGAAATGCTTGTGCGGGATGTGAACCTTGTTTGGGAAAACTGCTTTACGTTTAATCGCCTCGATGCTGACATCTCCAAGTGTGCAAATCGATTGCGATGTAAGTGTTCACACCTACGTATGTCAGTGCCACGTACTTGAAACTAATTCTGTCTATGCACTTCATAATTCGCAGCTATCTTCAATCGGCTATTTGAGCAGTGGGTCACTGAAGTGCCACCCAACACCCCGGTGACACATCTTGCCTCGGAGGAATTGTGCAGGCAATGTGGTCAAATGAACGCGCAAGAGAGCATGTTGCTGTGCGATAGCTGCGATGCAGCGTATCATGCCTTCTGTCTCCAGCCGCCTCTAACTTCCATCCCACCAGGCAACTGGTACTGTCCACGATGCCCAATCAAGAAACTCTCTATGTAGTCGCAGCCAGAAATAGCAGACGTTTGCATTTGAGACGTTCTGCTTTGATTCGTGTTACGGTGAGCCCAAGGCTTGAATGGGTCTGCATCGATCGATGTGAGGCCATATCTGTGACGCAACATTTCCTCCTCAAACTTTCGCTGGGCAGCTGTGCTGTTTCTTCATAATGACTGTGATATCCCCCGCAATCCCGTCGGCGCTACTGTAATAGATGGATGGTTTTCAATCAGTACTCTTCGCGTTTATTGCCTGGTGTCGGGTGCTGTTTTGATGATTCTGACATCTTGGAACCGGAGTGGAAGCAAAACCTAAGTGGTATTGGACGCATCTTTGTTGCTGGAACCACGCTCATTTACATGGACGAGCGGCAAGAAGTAGATGGAAGAGATTCTGAGGTGTGCGCGTTGCTGGACTCCTTGGCTACGAAGTTGGCGTTGACGCGCAAACATGGGACACATTTTACGTCATTTGGTGCATCACTGAGTAGCTTTCGTGAAGAATAGAAGGCACATACATATATGCTACTGTAATTCTACTTTCTCGGCGCCGATTGAAGATCAAGATGGTCACCGAAAGCTGTATTAGTATTGCCAAAGTTCGGCTCAATCTTCTTTGGGCACGGACTATGCTAAACAATTCGATATCCTCTGCCAATTTGAATGCAGTTTTGTGGCTTTTTTACACCGGGTGTCCCAGGCACTCTCCATGCTTGGTGAAAGAAGTGATCTGCTGCAAATCCTGTCAACGCACCATGTTTGCTTTAGACGCCGTCGCAGTAAGAATCTGAGGCAACATATGCGACTGTGAAGAGCTTGTCAGGAACTCGTATCTGCCTTTTGCTGTGGATCGGTGAAGTATAAGTTAGCTCACGCTGTGGGAGCGCTATGTGTTATTGCTAGCAATGACGCGCTCATAGCAGCAATTCACGTCGTTTGCGAGATTAATATGGATGGTTACTTCTCATTGACGCATAACGTCGAAAATGAAAGTACTGGAGACGATAAATATTCACGTAAATGCCGATAAATTTAGCTAAAAGCACGCGCGGTAAGAGACATCAGATGGCAGTTTGGATGGGACCTGAGCGCCAGGTTACAGACGATATGTACCACTAGCTCTTGTTCAAGACAATTCTTTAGCAGTGATCGGTGCTGCAATCGAACAGCTACAAGTGCCATTCACAGAAAACGCATCAGGGATGTCAAGTAAGCTGGTAGACCAAATTGAAGGCTTCACATGCGCGTTGCGTCCACATCAGACAAATTGGATTGAATGGCGATCATGACGCACGGTACTAATCGAGATGGTGAACAAAAAGCAGCCCACGTTGGCTTTGCTTAGTATTGATGGCTCCATTCACATGCCGATCACTCCGTGTCAGCGCAACATTTTCACTCAACTGAACGTGTTGTCCATGCGCAAATCATCAACTTTCGGTCTGACGTTCGTCTTCTGTGTTTCGTGTGCGGAAAAACGGTATATTCTTGGTGAAGTGACCATTGAGATATTGCAATATATCCCCAAACAGCTTGATAAGGTCCTAACAGCGTGTCTAAAGGAAGAGAGTTTAGTTAGGGAACTAATAACTTGTCAATACGACAATGACCATAATGATACTAATGCAAGAAGAGATAGATAGTGTATAGCTATAGTTCGCTCATGAGCTTTATGTGCAAATAACGGCTTTCAAGATAGCGCTAAACGTGAGGTTGAGTGCACAAATGTCTTCACGAGGGCTGCTTGAGCATATCTGTTGATACATCATCGACATAGACGATCGAGCTGTTGTATTCCAGTAAATGTCTGTGACAACTCGAGGACTGCTGCGAGATGAAAGAACACGAGAGAGAATGAATGACCTTAAACGGCTTAGAAGTACAACATGCTTGTTATTTTTTCGCTTATGCATGCGTGTCCAGTTTGGCATGAGTAGTAAGTAGAATGAAAACAATTGCAATGAAGAAAAGGCACGAGTGCCTCAACGCAATAACGCCCTGGAGTCTCAAGGACATCGTAACAAAGTGGAGAGCGTATTCTACGACCATGCATCGGTATGAGTGGTTGTCCCGTCAGTTTCGTGGGCGGCTAGTAGGACTGCAGCAGCGGCAGAATGGTGCTGAATTGGGCTGTTGCTTGGCGATGACAACTTGTCAAGAACTGTTAGTGGCTCGAACGCGGTGCTGCAGAACGCAGGATGCGATGCGAGTGCAGTTGAAGTTTCGGAACAAGTCGAAGGAGAAGGTTCGAGACGGCGACGATTATTGACATGGTTGACAGATGTCTCCATCGTAGATAACCATTGATCACTAGTGTACAATGGTCTCAACAAGCCATCTTCAATTGCGGTCGGACTCGTATAGTACTCATCAATGAAAGCTGGAATGGTGCTATTGTCATCCTGTAGTAACTGGTCCAGTCGAGTCGTGCTATTATTCGGCTGAAAGGATGAGCGTGGTGGAGTCGACGATAATGTTTGTGACGTCAAAGATGACAGGGAATTTGGAAAAGTAAGAGGAGCGAATCCATTGTCGCCATCTCCTGATTGTAGTGGTTTCCACGGCCGTGGAGTGACAGCAAAAGTCAACGAAGTGTTTGATTGGAATATCGACCGGCCAGTAGCATTCACCTTTGACTGCTGTTGAGGTTGTTGCGATCGTTTCGTTTGCGAAGTTGTGACTCCTGCAGCTTTAACGTCAGCTTTGATAGCAGCACGTGATTGTTTCTGGAGATATTTTTGTGCATGAGTACGTATCTGCACCAATGTTCGTGTGTGTACAAGACTTGAAATCTTCTTCCACGACTTACCAAAGCGTTGCAGACCTTCCAGGAACAGTTCGTGCTCTTTTTTGGTCCAGCGTCCAATTTGCGTGTTCCGAGTGGTGTCGGGCATGTGCATTTTCGGTCGGACAAATTTCTTGATGCCATAAGGTCGCATTACGTTGAGTGGAAAAGTTGTTGTCATTGGTGACATTGTCGTGAGTGGAAAGGAGACTGGAGATAGTAATGGAGAAGCTTGACGCCTTTGATTTGTGGGGGTCATCTTTAATGGTATCGGACCAAGATGGTGTGATATAGGAGGCCGCGTGGAATAACAGTGTGATGTTGTGCCATTGGATGTTGTTGATGTTGAAGCGTAGTTAGATGTTGAAGGATACGTGTTTAGCACGGGAACACCTCGTGGTTCGATCGTATTTGAGTCATCAAAGTTCATATGAAGTGGAAAAGTACATTCTGTCAATTCAAAAGAGACCTTGGAAGAGGTGGTCAAGTATTCGTCCCACGTGGGACTTGTGCAGATTTCAGCACTAGTTGACGGTACAAAAGGGACTGGAGATGGCGGAGATTGAGATGGACTCGAATGATACGATGAGGCCATTGAAGACCGACAAGTTTGACTGAGATCAAGACACGAACGGAATTTTCACAAACTGATGGAACTCGTCTGAGTCAAACTGAAGAGAAGAACAAGTGCCTCCCTTCGAGACGACACGCACGAAACGACTCAAGATATCTCGATATGGCGCCATAGAGAAAGATATGCCTTACATGAAGTATGTGAAGCAGCGAGTCCCACTTGCGACGGTTCGGACAAGTTGTTGCAAGACGTCTCACTCTGGCAGTTACGACGTAGCACAAGTTCACGTCTTAACTGCCGACTGCAAGCTATGAAACCGAGGTGGTATGCACCGAAAAAGACTGTGCCCATGATGCTTGGCAGAACAATTGAGAAACGCACCAAAACAAACACGTAACGAACAGCAAGTGACTTGTGTTGAAGATGAAGAAGAGTAGCTAATAGCTTGGAACAGCTCGATCAATGATACACGCTGCTACATGTTACCGGGTAGTGCACCGTGCAGCTTCAAACTCCACGGCTTTTCGTCGACGTATCACATCAATCGGACGACTTCGGATAACCAACGCGAGGGATTACATCTACAGCAAATGGAGCTGACTAGCGCTTTCGGCGTTGTCAAAACAAAGAACTTGTAGACTTATAGGACACACCCAAGGTCAATGACTAGTTCTCTCGTTCCAGCAGTTCGGTATGCATGTTCATGATGTGAGCATGACAAAGTCATTGCACTGCTAGCTAATGACTCACCCCTGTTTAACCATGCAAAATGACATGTACCTGCGCTTCAGTGCCAATGATATCTCTAAAAGAGACCTTGCAGCTCTTAAACATCCTCTCGCTGCAGCGAGCGTCTCAGAACCTGACGATTCTGGCGGATGTTCGATCTGTCTTGTCGCAACCAAACGGCTGTCAATTCCTGATTGCGCCATGTCAAGCGTAGCGGTGCAGTGTGCTGCGCGAGATCAATAATGCACATTGAGCCGCGATTACCAATGTTTGATAATATCACCTCTAGGAACCGTGGTAGCTTCGTATGCAGTCTAAAATTGCACGCGCTCTTCTCTTCCAGCTGATGCCGTTTCGCACATTTTTTCGACGCTTCGCCTGTATTCTGATGATACAATTGTGGACGTGTCCATGGTTGCGCTTGCATCGATCGTGTAGCTTAAAGACTAGGCAAACACGCACGGAGCGTGCAAGACATAGTGCATCTACAACCGTTTGGCTGTTGAGAATGCACGAATAGCCGACAAGACAGCATGCCGTTTGACATCTAGGACCATCGACTCAAATTTGCTGCAACATCGTGGGCACTGTCGAACGAGGCTCGTCAGCAATCCGATTGTTCATCAAGGCACCTGAGGTCGCGCTAGTCGTCGTCGCTTCTTCTCCAGTCTACCAACCAGCAACCACTAGAGCATACTTGTTTCCTATTCTTGACCACGCCAGCTCATAGCAGTCGCCTCTGACTGTCGCCGCTCGCTCGCGGTCGAGGTTTGTTCATCTTCCATGATAGGGCTCGCAGCAACATGGTCAAAGACTGCAACAACTCAAAGTCGAAAGGACATCGTATGACAACGACATCATTATCGGTGCTGCTTCCTATTGTGACACGTTCTCGCAGGTTTGCGGCGATTGCAATACCCACGCGAAAGAGCTTATACGATTCACAACTCGTCCACTGAAATCGAATAGTAGAGGAATTACTCAACGGGACGTGTAACATGGACTAATTCATGCTGCACAGCTAGAAAACTAGCCTCGAATCAATGACCGATAGGCAAAGTAATGTTTGAAGGAGTTCGTCCGCACGATAAGCTCTCAATGTAATACGTTCTAACACTGCAAGAAACGTATGCTATGTACATACAGTCTGGAATTCTGGAATGCACAATCTCGAGCGTCATGAGTCTTCGATGAGGACGCAGTCGTTTGTCAGGCAAATCTCCATTCGTACTCTTCTTAATAGCCTGGTAAGAGATTTCCCATGAACATGTGTGGCAATGCATGTTTCCTACATCTATGAATCGGTATCAACTTGACGGTGACCAACAGAGACTGACAGATTCTACACGATGACACCAACTTCCATCCTACTCGACAAGGGTGCACCTCAAGGTCTCTTTAACTCAAACAATGCCATACAAATTTGGTTGTGTAGCGCTTGAGCGGTTCCAGCACGACGTGACATGTACATGAATCGGTCGACACAGTCGACTCACCGAATCCAGCCAGCCGGCTATTGAAAGTTGTGCATCATGGTTTTGCTAACGCGACTTTCCAAACCAAATCACATGTGGCAGCTTCGCTACATTTGAAACATGTACATGGAAGTGTTGAAAACAAGCACGACAGTTTCAAGTCGGTGACTGGAAGAGCGATGGCGAAGATGTGAAAGAGGATGTCTCTTACGCAAGCAGAGAGAAAACACGGCTGTAGAGTACATCTCTCTCGTGTGTGTGTGTGCTAATGCACTCGATTACAACGTCTAGGCATGTGTGTTTGTTACCTCATGAGCAAGAATGAGAGTACACGAAGGAATGTCTTGGCTCACTCGATGATTTTCTATCGCATCTGGAGAACAACCATACGGATAAACGTTAGCAGTTGATGCAGATTCTAGTGGTCTCGTGGCAAGTGCAATGGGCCACACAAGCTGTCGAATTGCTCGTAGATGGCGTTAATACATGCAAGTGAAAACCATACATGTTTGTTTCGGGTCCGTTTGACAATCACCCAAACTTTAATATACCACAGCTTCTCTCAAACTCACAGAAACTCAAACGCTCGTGCGCTTGAATCTGGATCTCATTGCTACAGACTGTCAGGAAACCAGCGGTCATGGGAGCCAATGCTAACATGTAAACTCATTCACTTCTCCGCTAGACTCGTAGATGCCTCGACATAGCAGGTAGTACTGATCGACTAGCTGGCAATTCGTTTAGCATCTTCAAGCACTCGAACGTCGATATTTCAGTGTCCAAGTCGGACAAGCAAAAGCAGTCACAACCATCCTGAGTACGCACGTACGAAGCACCATGATACTATCCCGCTACCTGCCAATCGTTGTACCACGCGCTGCCCAACATTCGTAGTCGCATTGAGTGGAAAACAGCAGCGCTGTCTCGAACACTACGCAGATATATTTGACAGAGTTGGTATCAACAAAATGAAAACAAGATCGACTGCAACTGTAGCACCATTTGTTTGCTTGGGTCTCTACTAGCTAATGGTAAATCCACCACCACGTCAACAACACAAGTGTTGACTGCATAGGGATAGAATTCGAGAACTTACGCTTTCGACGCAACTGAACAGCATCGACCGATAAGCTTACCGCTTTGGGGAAAACGCACTCTAGAACGTTGAGCCCTTGCACTATTACCTTTGAATCAACATGAGCCGACACCATGAGTGTGCCCATGAGCACGCTAGCCAGGCCAAAGCTGGTGAAAGCTTCCCCAGATGAAGCAGAAAATACTGTATTGTCAGCCAGTCAAACCAATCGCTATCCGCATTCCCAGCTGCTGGTCTTCATGAAGGGCAAGCTGTTGTGCGTTTGGCCGTTTGCTCGCTATCCGCACATCAGTAGCTCAGCACGTCCAGACCTCCGATTTAGCTTAAACAGCTCTCATCAAGTCATTCATGTATGCGTCTATAACATCACAATGATCAGTATTTCGCTTGCTCGTCACTAGAACGTCTCTCATTGCTTACAAAGTGCCTAACATGTCAAACACTGAGTCTCTCAACCTTACGGTGAGATCTCATGGGTCTAAATATTTGGTGTCTACTTTTCGATTCCACGTGGCCAGATACCACAAGGTCTTGGCGATTACACGAGAGATGACCATGATTGTTTGCGACGAAGCGACAAGAGAAGCATATGATTAAGCATAAAGGTACGGAGAGAAGATCAGATCTCACCACGTTTCAAGTCGTGGTCCAAAGCTGCAGACGCGGCATGTGCGCTCAGCTAAGCGGGAATACGTAGGCATTGCTGTCAACACGTCGGCTCATTCGACTCAGACTATAGGACACCTTCAGGAGTACAAGCACAGGTATAGTCGGTCTATCGGCATGCTTGAAAACACGATTCGTGAAACACCCTGACGACTATCACATCTTTAATCGTCTATAACAGCGGATCCCATGATGAAAGGAATCTGGCTACTAAAACTCGGTGGAGCATAGGAGCGTTGGATAAGCCGAGCTCGACGACGTACACATGTTCAAGGTAAAAAGCAGCGTGGTTTTGCCTTGTCGCGTATGTAATCACCCAAATTCCATCTGGTTCTTGTGCCGCGACGACGTCGGAATATATATCTATGTTTCTGCTCGAATGCGATCTGGCAATGCCCTGTCACGTTGCCAAAACACTGCCTCTCTAATTTTTTCGTGGCAATCTTGGTGAGACGACAGCATGAGCGAGATGCAGACTCATCTGCAAATTGATCAATCGATCGCGCTGGCTAGTGTTGCTGGTCGTGACAACGTTTTATATCAAATTTAACCATGTCTTGGTATGGAATTGCAGACGAAAAGTTCATGGACAAAGCTTTTTCAAGAAGAAAGAGCATTTTCTAGCCACAATACATTGAAAAAAGACTGGAGCTTTTCCATTCAAACGCGTTCAAAACCACGTATGCACTAGAGATCGGTTTCACAAGTCAGTTTTACTCGTAGCTTCTGCATTGTGTTGTAACAAAGTCGTACGTGACATAGTCTCGTGTGTGTGTGTGTGTCTGTCTGTCTGTCTGGACCCTCAGTTGTTCGACATTGTTTGTACATATGCATGTATACCAATGTGTTAATGTATGCAAAGCACTTTCCATGCATACGTGTGAGCCGCGTGTGCTACGTCCATGAAATCAGTAGATACAACTCTATCTAGTGCTTACTTGGTAATGAATTGATACGTTAGCTTTGGCGCCGACTGGGCATGTCACTAGACCCATTCTTGCAAAGAGTAGAGCAGCTGGGATGAACGGAGAAAGACCTTTGTTAATCAGTCCCCTTCCGTCGCATGAAAATCTCGTTCGTTTGTCACCTTAGTTGGGGCTAGCTCTGTTCAACCCAGCTGTCTCAGTGCAGAGCTCAAATGCTGAGCCTATCTGGCACACGATCCCGACAACTTCTGTCTCTCCTGACCCATCAGGTATCTGACCTGTACCTCTAGAGCAGAGCAGAGCTTGGCGTGGTACGGACAGTCCGATTGTAGGGTAAACAGCAGTTGCTTGGACTAACCAGACAGTTTCTCTCAGCTTGTTGTTTTCCATCTCGTTATATCCTCACTTTCCATTTCGCTGCCTTCTGCAAGCATCGGCACTTGAACACACTCAAACACACACACACGTGACCGCTTGTGTTTCAAACTACATCATCTTTTCTTCCATCATCTCAAACCTCACTTGGTCATCCATCCATCATGCCAACACCCAGTAATCGTCGTAATGCCAACCGTGCTCGGTGCCAGTTTGCTGGTTGTGACAAGTTTGCCCAGACTCGAGGTCTGTGCAAAGCTCACGGTGGTGGTTCTCGCTGTCGCGATCCACAATGCAACAAACTCGCGCAAAGTCGTGGTCTGTGCATTGCTCACGGTGGAGGCCGTCGTTGTCAATTCGACGGCTGTAAGAAGTTAGCCCAGTCTAAGGGTTATTGCATATCACACGGTGGCGGTCGCCGCTGCATGGCTCCCAATTGTGAAAAGTTCTCGCAGGTCAAAGGCCGCTGCAAGTCTCACTCGAAGCTTTTTGCAGCGAGTTCGTACTCTCCATCTCAATGCGTCATTACTCCACCAAGTTTCGCCGTCGTATCTCCTACTAGCACCAAGCTTTCAATCAACTTTTTGCTTTCACGCAGCACCTCCACTGGCGACAAGATTCAGCCTCATGAGCAAATGCAGACCCCACGTCTGCGCCCCATTACGCGCCTTGCTAACCCGTTTACATCCGCCAGTATGGGCTGCAATCCTCGATACGACACGCAGGTTTTGGGCAACCATCGCTCATTGCTATCGTTTCTCGAGCCTCATGCTACAGTGCCATCTCCACAACGTGAGTACGCTGCTTTCCCGGGTCACCACTACCATAGGGCACCGATATTGCCATCGCTTACCATGTACCGCTAAGGCCACAGCACTTGAATGTTGTGCTGTTGATAGAGTTTATCAAAGACGCCACGGCACTAGAACTTAGTGCTTCATATTTAAAAGTTAACCCTGAAAGAATGTTACAACTTCCTTCCCAACATGTGCATCTCGTCAACAAGAATCGCAAGTAGGCAGGACTACTACCGACAACCGATTCTGTCTTCTCTCTCATTGTTGCTACAACTGTGAGCATACGCACAGTAGTTTGCTGGTAAGTTTGCCATCTAGACCCGCTTAAGATCATCGTCATAAACTGCTAACATTTGTCCTGCCGTACACTCCTTTTCACGCTCTGTCGCCTCATAGTTAGTTATCACAGGAGGTCACAACAGCCACGGCTTGTTCTACTTGGTATCGCTGTACTTGCAATTACGGACACACAGAAGCTGTGTGCCGCATAATGTTGTATGCGGTTGCTGCAGAGTCCAGGTAATCAGTGGTGTCTTCTACAGTAGATCTCAGATTGAATTCTACTTGCAGTGAGACCGTGACGACATTCGATCTCCATCACGTCAGCACACCATGGTAACGTCTGAAGCTCTTCCGACGACGTTCAAAAGCAAATCTATGCACTCAAGAACATGAACATACATGAGGTATAGTGCAGCTTTGCCAGTGTGGTTATACACGACTCGTTCGGTAGCTGTGCTATGCTGGAGACGCAGACAAGTGCAACTGGAACAAGATGACGACGTCACCCAAAGCGTGATGGCCTGATTGTCGTCTAGTTCAATCAACAAAGACGAAGTCCGCAAGTGCATCGTTGTGATCCAGCGCACACTGACATTGGTGAGACACATAACGATCAGAAGCAACAATAAAAGCAGCACCGACACGAGTCATCGTCTCCAGCGTTACCCAGTCAGTATTGTCCAGCCTTATTGACCCGAACTGGTCACTTTTGGTGGCAAGATCTCTTCGACACGAACGGCAGAAGTGCCATTTTGTGTGAAAAATCACGACGGGCAATTTCACGCACAAAGCGACGACGGTATCGTGACGGCATCGTGGTATGCACTGCAGTATATGCACCACTCGTTCGTTTTGACGCAAGGCATTGTAGATGATCTGGTCGCACAAAATGCTCGCTAAAGAATCCAATGTTTGTAAGAATAGCCATATTCGTTCAACACTCACGTAGTATTTTCGTTTTACTGAGCCAACTGCCGCGTAAATGACCTCCAGAGTAACGCCACACACCAAAGATGTCCCATTTACGAAACCTCGCTCTGGTAAAAATACACCACCACTAGCGCTCTTTCATCACAAGATGCACCATTGGATTGTGTACAGCTACGAATATGTAGTTTTGTTTGTCGAAAGTTTGTCTCAAATGTCGTGACGTCGGTTCGTTAGTGCGTCGACACGACAACAATGTGTCACGCTATCTACCCCTTTGCCTCGGCTCGCCACTTCATTCGAAGTTTCTTCGCCAATTCTGCTATTCTTTCGTTACTGCCAGATAGACCAAATACAAGCACAACACAGATTAGTTCAACTACAACAAACATGACATGACTATATAGTTTACGTACCTCGACTTGCGCAGTTTGGACACAGGAATGCCAACTTTGGAATCGATGATGTCTTTAGTATCCAACGACATACTGTGGAGCTGTTCGAGCGCAGCCAACTGCTTACTTTGAAGCTTCTGCTCGTCTGTGCCATCGCTCTGCTGTTCCAAGATGCGGTTTAAAGTTTTGAGAGTCTTGAGCGGATTTAAGTCCAAATCTGTGACATATTATAATAGCGTTAATGGGTTGATAATCATCAGCCATCACGATAACAACCAACCACTGTCGGTAGACTGTTCACTTGACTGTTTGATCCATTTTTGCCGGAGCTCATGTGCTTTAGCAGAAACTTTGTCATTGCTGGGCGAGTCAAAAGTAACACAATCATCAATAACCCGCAACACAATGAATTTAAGAGTAAATGATGACATACCCGTGTTGGCGTAACTTGGACACTGTGCGTGCAATTCTCGTCTTCTTCAAATGATCGATAGTCAGGGCCATCTACAAAACAGTTTCACAAAATCCATCACATCACCAACAAACACACATGTGTATTACATTGCAAAAACGCACCTCGCCCAGCTGGTTTAAGGTCACCAATAACTCATCGTGAATTGTCTCCGGGTTCTCCAACTTCGCCTTGAGAGCTAAGATCTCGTTCTTAGTGATAGGCTTGGGTGCTGGAATCAACTCCTCAACGTCCCATTTCTTCACCAAAAAGGCCACAAGCTCACAAATCCTTGATGACGGGTGTGCTCTTAGTTTCACAAGTCGAGACTGGAGCGTTGACGTGGCCAGCACGTGTTTGTCTACATTGTCCAAAGTCTTCAGCGAGCTCAGCGCGTCCATGATTTTTGGTTCTAGTTCCAATGCCAACAAGAGGTTTCTCGATGCTGCTTCAAGCTCCTGTTTCATGCTTGCAGCATATTCGTCAACACAAGCCGCTTCTTCCTTCATTGCAACATCCACTTTGTCCTTCATGGGAACGTCCACTTTATCCACTATAGTATCACAAATAGTAGACGCCTTCATCTCATTAACATCAGTGTTAAGATGCAACTGCTGCACTTGCTCGTCACTTTCATCGGGCACTGTTGAAATGATCGATTCACCTGCATCTTCTTCCTCTTCCATTGATGCAATCACCCGTGCAACACCTTTCTTAATCGATGCTTTATGATGACGTAAATCCATTCCAAGTCGTTTTTCCAGCATTTTTCGGACCGTTTTCGTCGTCATTTCTTCAAAAACACAATTAAAAAGAATCCAACGGATTTCTTTCTCCAATAGAATACAAAGTGTCTCCATTGACATATCACTCGGTGATAAAACCTTGTCCATACTTGTTTTTGTGCCCGTCTGACTAGCACTCTTGACATCACTTTCCAGTGATGTTTTCAACACTTTTCCACTACAACCATCCATTGTCGTACTCTCCTCGTCCTCGTCCTTCTTTTTCTTCTTCTTCTTCTTCTCTCGCAGTCTTCTCTGTTTCTTGTCGTCCTTTTTCTTGCTTTTCCTTCGAAAACCACCTTCCTCCTGATCCTCCTCCTCCTCCTGTGGTTCATCAAAACACGTGATTGGCTCAATATCATGTCGACTCGCCACTTCCTCGTCGGTTTCTTCTTGTGACAATAAAAGTGCCGGTGGCGGTTCTAATGTCGGGTCCAAATCCGATGGCACCATATATTGTGGGACACGAATATCTTCCGGTTGCGACAGATATTCTTCTGCTTCATGGATGGCACCTACTAGATCCTCAAGAATTCCTTTCTTCTTGATCAAATGTTTTGGATGACCCTTGAGAAATTGGTCCTTCTCAGCACATTCCCATGGTCGTAAGACCCCTTTCTTCAGACCGACAATCGAACTAATGACACCATCATAAGACATTGACACGACAGAAACATTAGTCGGGTTGTGTGGATTTTGACCCTTTTTTTTGTCGTAGTGGTTTTTAGTAGAAAAAAATGTCTTTTATTTTTTTATTTTAACTAGTAATAGTCAGTGGTTTTAACGTACAAGTCATGGGAGCCAAAATAATAGACGACGGTAAAGTCGGATGGAAAATCACGTGCTTTCTTGAGGATTTTCTCATGCCCACTACCTAATATATGTAATTTAGGACGTAATTTCTGTACGTCACAAATATATACGGGCCACCATGGAAATCCTTCGAGAATATACCATCCAACCGAATTGGGCACAATTTTGTCCGTCATAAAGGTCCAAACTTACGTTGTGAAAAAAAAAAAAAAAAAAAAAAAACAAAAAAAACAAAAAAAACAAAAAAAACAAAAAAAACAAAAAAAAACAAAAAACGTCCTTTTTTTGTTTTGGTTGCTTTTGTGCCGATACAAATAAAATACCAATCTAGGGGACGGGGAAAGGCTGTGAAGTAACAGTACCATCATATTGGTACATCGAGCCCCTCCATGAATTGACTGGCTGGCAAAGAATCTCTCTCCCATCTTCTTCTTCGCCTCTGCATATCTTCGGATACAGACAGTCGTATCTCTCAGTTTAGAAGAAGAAGAAGAAGAAGAAGAAGAGAGAGAGAGAGAGAGAGAGGAAGGACAGTCGACTATTACAATACAAACGAGAGAATTGATCATGTCGTTAGATGATGAACGCAGTAGTATCAGTGACGTTGAAGAAGATCAAGCAGTATCAACACGTCTTGATGAAGCTGAAGACTGTAGTAATTCAAATGTCGTGACAAAGTATCGTCTCGCAGCTGAGATTGCGCAATCCGCTTTACAAGGTGTCTTATCGCAATTACAAGCGGGTAAAAATGTGGTCGACTTGTGTCAATTTAGTGATTTAATCATTGCTCAACGATGTGGTGTCATTTTTAAGCACAAGAAGATTGAAAAAGGAGTGGCGTTTCCAACGTGTATTTCAATTAATGAAATCATTTGTCATTATTCCCCTCTATGTAATGAAAGTATAAAGTTAAAAGCTGGGGATTGGGTGAAAATTGATCTGGGATGTCATATTGATGGCTACATTGCAGTCGTTGCGCATACAGCTATTGTCATGGAGAAAGTATCAGAGTCTGAGATTGATTCCAAGGAGAAGACAACAAGTGTGACTGCTCCTGCGACTGCTCCTGCTTGTTCGTTTCCAGTATTAAATGGAGAAGAAGCAAATGTATTTCAATGTGCACATGATGCGATTGCACTCTGTGCTCGATTGATTAAACCTGGTAATACGAATTTACAAGTAACGGAAGCACTTGCACGTTTAGAAGAATCCTATGGTGTCAAGAGTTTACAAGGTACTTTAATGCATCAATTGAAACGATTTGTGATTGATGGAAATAAGATGATTGCTCAGAAAATGGATGTGGAAAATCGGACCCCCAAGGTGGTTTTTGAACCGAATGAAGTCTATACAATTGATGTGTGCTACACGACAGGAAGTGAAAAACCAGTCACTAGTGAACGTCGAACAACGGTGTTTAAACGTCAAGTGGAGAAACAATATCGATTGAAAATGAAAGCATCGCGGTATGTGTTTAAAGAGATTAACAAGAAATTCCCGACACTACCATTTACGATTCGTGCTTTTGACGATGAAACCCAAGCTCGAATGGGTGTCGTCGAGTGTGTCAAGCATGATCTCTTACAGGCGTATCCGATTCTAGAAGCTCGTCCTGGTGATAAGGTGGTACACTTTAAGGTCACTGTACTACTATTGCCTAGTGGTACGACCAAGATCACGGGACTTGCGTTCCCAAGTGACCGTATTCACTCGGACAAGACTGTGGATGAGGAGACGGCCAAGATTCTTGCTTTATCTTTGAAGAAGAAGAACAAGAAGAAGAAGAAAAAGACCACTGCGTAAACGATCTGAGAGGGACATGGCGTGACAACATGACAATGCTTTCTTGTAGCTTTCAAGAGCAGGAAAATGACGGTTATGCAAGCAACGAATTGGAGAAAAAATAGTCGTGCTGGAGCTTCTCGTCCTCCGTTTCTTCCATGCGGCTGCTCGCAGCTATTTTTTACCTGGAACGTAGACGAAGGAGATAGCCGATAGCTCGTTTCTTTGGAAAATAGCAAACCATTTTCTTTTTCTTGAGCGTTTTGTAGGGCATTTGTGTGCATCATTGATTCCTGCTAAGTTGCTAGAGCTACGTCTTGTATCTATTGTGTCCATGGGCATCAGATATCTACATATAACATGTGATTGCCATGAGGCAAAGTGCAGCTACGTCACTATTGTTTCGATCAGCCAGTCAAATGACAATAACGCACGAATCTATTAGAACGTAACTCTACTTGGCGCTCACACCCTTGTGCTTCCGCTTGTGCTTTTTGGATCCCACCTTGGTCGACGTTTCGGCTACTTTGCTCTTCTCCTTCTCGGCCTCTAGCTTGGCACGTTTGTCCTCGAGCTTTTGAATCTTGTCAGCCTTCTTGCCCAGACCGTACTGCATACGGTCGTAGAGACGCTTGGCCTTCTTCGACATCATGGTCTTTGCTAGCTCCTTGAGCTCGGCGGCATCTTCTTCCTTCTTAACACGCTTGGACTTCTTGATTGCAGTTACCACGTCCGCCTTGCGCTTAAGAGACAACGACTTGTCTTCTTCCTCTTCAACGGTCTCATCATCATCGTCGTCAACCTCGTCCTCCTTCTTACCATCCTCTTCTTCTGCTTCCTCCTCCTCGCTGTCACTACCTTCCTTTTCAACAGTCCTGCCGTCCACTTCGGCCTTAAGACCAGCAGCGTATGCTTCTTCCATCTCCTCAGCGTCCTCATCTTCCGAGTCTGATGCGCCTTCGACGCCAACAGCGCCAACCTCGCGCAGCACCTGTGAGGCTGATTTCAGCTTTTCAAGCTCCTTGCGATATTCAGGGGTATAGCCTTCCTGTGCATCGTCTACAAAAGGTGAGAGGTGAGGCGGAAGGTCTGCACCAGGTACATAGCGCGCCAGAGGCAGCAAGATGCCATTGTTTACTGAGTCGAACACCCACTGCGGCTGGACATACTCACGGTTAAAGTATCGGTGACCCTGATGAGGACGATCCATAATGTGATGCGTGATGCACGTGTTCTTCTCATCAAGCGGAGAACCAGCGCCGTCCCAGCCCAAGGTAGCGCCGTGCGAGCGTAGCACCAATTCTAAACAAGCCGAAGGAACCTCACGAGACAAGAAAAAGGTGAGACCACTAAAGAGACTCTTCTCACTGCGCTCCTTGCGTTGCTCACTATAGATTTGTGCAGCCAGCTCATTCGATGCAAAGGCAGCCTCTAGCGGTTCGCTCATCTTGCCGTACAACGTCTCGTCCTCATCATGTTCATCTTCTTCCACAGGGTCAGTGTACTTTGCAATCGCACCACCAAGCGTCTTGAGTCGCTTCTCCGACTCCTTTTGCTGCTCCGAAATATCCTTGTCAGTCTCCATGACCTCGTCCATTTTCGCGTCAGTATCATTCATCGTTTCCTCCTTCGTTCTCTCCAATTCAATCGCAGCAAGTAGAGCACCTGCTGAATCAAGATGTAAATTAATCTTTGGAGGATACGCGACTCCAATCTGCATATACAATTGAGCATTGACAAACTTGAGCAGTACTTGATAAAACTCTAAAAACGTGAGCATAACTCTCACATCCACTCGTTTATCCACAGTTGGTGTGAATTGATGCGGTACAAGCCACGTCATCGTCTGACCTTGTACATGAGCTTGATAGTAAATCCCTTTAATACTTACAAAAACCTTTGTAAGTGATCGAGTCACCACAATATAATTCTGCCACTCACGTACAAGACGTAAGCACATACTCGTGGCTTCTGCATGAATTCCATTTCCCGTTGGCATGAGTGCAAATAAGTGTACAAGACACAAGGCATCATCTAAATCACCAAGTGCATCAATAAAGCGTGGATACCGTTCTTTCACAAGATGATCCAATTCATACAGTGGTCGATTCTCATGTTTTCGTTTCGCTTCTTGATAATCCTTTCTTCCCATTGCTTTCTTGATCTTTTTCATAAACGTTTTAAACGCTCGAAACTTTTCCAAAACTGGTTCATGAGCTACGAACATGACGTCTTTCAGATAGTAATACGTCTTCTCCTTGCCTCCTGTCTTTTTCTTGGGTTCACGTGGATAAATTCCTTTTAATATACACAATCGACGAAAATCCTTCAATGTAATTTGTAATCGTTTCAATGCTTGACTCCTTGTAATGTAATTTGCAGCACATCCACGCATTCCTTTGCGTTGTTCTTTACCAAATTTAGCTAAACGACGTTTACTACCCATGGCATCCGTTTGTTTTGCTTTAATCGACTTGAGCTTTTTCTTCCCCTTGACACGTTTTGTTGGCATGATGGATGAATTGATTGATCACGAGGCAATTGAAGCACACTTCACGTCTTCCAGGACAAGAAATGACAAATGAAGGATCTACTGCACATGTGTGAACGCAGGAGCTCCAGTCATTTTGACCAGCTCTTTTGGGTCAGTGAGGACATTTATGATTGGATAATAAAATGTTATTTATTGCTTGATGATGATTGGATGATAATGAAGTAATGCTTGGTACATTGTACCGCTTTTGAGTTTGTATAAAGCTATGGTTGGTAGTCAGTCAGTGGTATTGTGATTGACATATACGTTGCATCGTTTACGTGGCAATGACGGGCAAGAAACGAAAGCAGAGCAATCGAAAGAGTATGGAGAAGAAAGAGCGAATGAAGAAGATGACGATCGTGCAAGAACGAAATTATAAGATGCAGCAGGAGATGCAGGAGATCAATTCAAAGACAGCACACGATGGTGGACCAGTTGAACCGGAAGATGCTGTTTCTACGGTTAACTGTGCGACTTTGGGAATACTTAGTGATGAATTATTGCAAGAATTGGGTGGACAAGATACTGGTGGGATGCTCGTGCTTCCTGGTCGTCGTAAAAAGAAGCAGAAGACGGAAAAAATACCAGAGGAACTGCTGCAACAAGCAGAACGCATGAGCAAGAGCAAACGAAAGAAGATGGAGGCAATTGCTGCTAGAAAATTAAAAGAATCAAGACGTGTGGATTTGTATAAATCACTCGAGACGCAACAGCTTACAAAGGATCAGATGAAGCTTTTATACAGCACATCGCAAATGGGCCACAAAGAGACATTACGAGAGCGTCTTAAACGATCACTGAACCGACAAAAGGCTGGTATTAGAATCAGTGAGGATGCACTGAATGAGCTACTGAAGAAGAAGGACAGGAGTGAAGGAGAGGAGAACGAGCAAGGAAAAGATGAGGAGGAGGAGGAGGAGAAGATGAAGAAGGTGAAGGTGAAAGAACAGGTGCAGAGCGAGAAGAGAACTGCAGTGCTATCAAAGGAAAAGACAGATGAGGTGACGGCTACGTTGTCTGTTGGTAAGGGTGATGAGACTGCGACCAATGAGCAATTTAGTGAAGAGAAGGGTGGTAAGGAGAAGCGCCGCACGAGAAAAGCAGTAGTAGCTTGTCGCTCTGTCCCAATGCTGCCGACGCAAGGAGTCGACGAATCTAATGACAGCAATGCTGCAGCTTCTGATGTGACAGTTCAGCAGATGGTAGTCGGAGATAAAGAAAATGATAAGGAGACCAAACCTGCTAGTTCACAGAGCGTAGCTATGACTAAATTAGAAATTTTACGCAAGAAGAACGAGGAAAAACGCCGGCAAAAGGAATTGACCGCAGTGCGTGAAGGTGGAACTGCTTTGAACAAAGAAGAGTCAACAATGGATGTTGCGAATGCGTATGTGCCGAAGCCAATCGTGATGAAAACCGCAGAGGAACGGCGCGAGTTGAGTAAGACGACGAAGATGTCATACAAGACCACTCTTGTTACGTTGTCGCGAAAGCCCAAGATCCAAATGGCACGTATGCAGCTTCCCGTGTGCAGCTCCGAGCAGGAAATTATGGAGGCCATCACTGAGAACGATGTGGTTATTCTGTGTGGTGAGACGGGGAGCGGCAAAACCACACAGGTGCCACAATTTTTGTATGAAGCTGGTTATGGTCACCCAGATCATCCGACCAACAGCGGTCGTATTGGTGTCACGCAGCCACGTCGTGTCGCTGCCGTCTCCACTGCCAAGCGTGTGGCCGAAGAGCTTAATGTGCCCTTTGGTGCACGTAAGGGTCATGTTGGCTACCAAATTCGATATGATGCCGAACATATGAGTGAGCACACGCGGATTAAGTTTATGACGGATGGTATTCTGCTAAAAGAGATTCAACAGGACTTTTTGCTGCGTCAGTATTCGATTCTTCTTTTGGATGAGGCTCACGAGCGCAACGTGAACACTGATATTTTGATTGGTCTATTGTCGCGCATTGCTCCGCTGCGAGCTCAAATGTCGCGAGAGGAGGAAGAAGAGTACAATTTGCTGTCGAAAGAGGAGAAGGAGATTGCTGAGAAGCCTATTAAGCCCCTCAAACTTGTTATTATGTCAGCAACTCTGCGCGTGGAGGACTTTACGCAAAACCATCGGTTATTCCCGACTCCACCGCCTGTGCTTCGAGTAGATGCTCGTCAGTACCCTGTGACAATTCATTTTAACAAGCGTACGGAACTCGATAACTACGTGGGCGAGGCTTACAAGAAAATAGTCAAAATCCATAAGAAGCTGCCTGAGGGTGGTGTACTGGTATTTCTCACAGGCCAGCGGGAGATCTTGCAGCTATGTCGCAAACTCAGTCGTTCGTACTCGGTTGCTGCACGAGATAAAAAGGCTGCTGCTCTGAAGAGTAGCCAAGCATTCCGTGTGCAACGTAAACAAGAAAACACGGTAAGTAAGGAGGACTACCTTCTTCAAGAACACGACGACATCGAAGAAGAGGCTGATATGGAAGACACTCAGGTATACGGTAATGAAGTTGATGATGAAGATGTCGCGTATGAACTGGAAGACGAAGTGGAGGTGTCTGACAAAGAAGATAACGAAGATGAAGACATGAAAAATGACCTGGCAGTACCGTACATGCATGTGCTTCCGTTGTACTCTCTGCTTCCCAACGATGAGCAAATGAAAGTATTTGATACGCCACCGGAGAACCACCGGCTGATTGTTGTTGCCACTAACGTGGCAGAGACGTCATTGACCATTCCTGGTATCAAGTATGTGGTAGACGCTGGGCGTACTAAGGAGCGTGTCTTCGATCTTGCCAGTGGCATTTCTTCGTTTGATGTTCAGTGGATTTCGAAGGCCAGCGCTGATCAGCGCGCTGGCCGTGCAGGCCGTACTGGTCCGGGTCACTGTTACCGTTTGTATTCATCCGCAGTCTATAACACAGAGTTCCAGAAGTTCTCATCACCGGAAATTCTTTGTCAACCAATTGATGATTTGGTGCTTCAGATGAAGGCCATGGACATTCGCAACGTTCTGCAGTTCCCGTTTCCAACACCTCCAGACCGGCAAGCCGTGAAAAATGCGCTTGCGACGTTGGTGAATTTGGGTGCTGTTTCCCCACGTGACGATGAGTCTATTACTGGGCTAGGTCGTGCGCTTGTGAAGTTTCCAGTCGCCGCGCGGTTTGCAAAGATGCTGCTCCTTGCGCAGAAGTTGAACCTTGTGGAGTATACGATTGCGATCGTTGCCGGTCTTTCAGGCCACTCGCCGTTCATTCAGGCTTTGGATCGTCGCGAAAAGGAGAGACATGCAAAAGATGAAAATGTTGGCGACGAAATGAAGAGTGAGGTTGAGGAAATGGAGAAGGATTGGCGAGAGGCCGAGGAAATGCGTAGACACGCGCAGTGGGTCGATCAAGAAAGTGACGTACTGAGCTTACTGCGTGCTGCTGGTGCCTATGCATATACTGGTGGCAGCAGACAGTTTTGCAAGGATAATCACCTGCATGAGAAGACGATGCAGAATATGCTGAAACTGCGACAGCAATTGACACGGATTGTGAACAAGCTTTACACGGAAAAAGAGGGTTTTACAGCTGTCGTGGTGAAGCCCAAGATGCCGCCTCCCGACCATGAGACGCAGAATGTTCTTCGGCAAATCGTGGCCGCTGGGTTCTTGGACCAAGTAGCAAAGCGTGTGCCGGCTGGCACTATTACGGAAGGCACGAAGATTGAGCGGAACTGCGCTTACGTTACTGCAACTGGTAATGTGCGGGAACCTGTGTACATCCACCCACACTCGTGTGTGTTCACGCCAAACCCGACAAAACTGCCGGAGTATGTCGTGTACCAACACATTATGCGTACTACGCGTGCATATATGAAGATGGTCACTGCTATTGAACCGCAGTGGCTTGCAGGTATTGGCAAAGACACACCACTGTGTAAATACGCGCCGCCGCTCGCGGAGCCTGCACCGTTTTACCACACTGAATCGGACGAGGTTCGATGTTACGCAAAAGCTCAATATGGTATTCACCAGTGGCTACTACCGGCGATGCAAATAACGTACCCGGACGAAGCTGGATCGGACGTTTTGGCAACTAAGTACCGATGGTTTGCCAAGTTTTTGCTGGATGGCCAGGTCATCAGCAGTCTCTTACCGTTTTCGACCACTTTGAAGGAGTCAAGCCAAACGTTGATTCGTAAGAAGTTTGACAAGAAGATTCAATTACTGGTTGCAACACTGCAACGGAATGGCGTCGCATCACGTCAAGCACTTGTTGCTAAATGGAGTACATTGAATGGTAAGTTTTTCCTCAAGACAGAGCTGCAAAATTGGATTCAAGATACCCATCAACGTGTTTTCAATCAAGCATGGGATTCTATTGTCAAGACAGCAGTACAGAATGAAAAGAAGAAGAGTGGCAAGCTCGTGCAGTAAAATGACATGTACTTGAAGATGTTGACATTTCTCGTAGTCAAAGTACCTCTCACCACGATAACATCATTATGTGAATACAATCAGATATAAACTCCAACAGGGTTATTAGATATAAGAGTACCAGAAGCACAACAATAACGTTATATCATAGAACATAATTTATAAGATATAGAAGAACATTAATTACAATCAGCTGGGTCTCGGTCCGATTGTTCAAAATGCTACCAGGAGCGTCTTCTACTCGACGTCGCCCCCGTTGGCATCGATGGAGGACACGTATGTGGTTATTTTCACATCATTATTCTCGTTTTATCATTGTATTGACTGCCACTATGATCCTATGTGGATTATATCGACTCTATTACAATGGATGGATTTCTCATCGTCGTCTAGCGTGGCAAATGGCCCCATTACCATTGAAACAGGTTCAAGCGTTTACGAATTCGCTATGGCTCGAAACACAACGAGGTTTGGATATGACTGAACCAAGAGGGATTGTATTGCCATTATATGATGATATTGCATTGCTGGGATTCTCATTGCTACTGGAATTACGACATCTCCAAGTGACGCTTCCAGTAGAGATTCCACATTGTGGAGATTTGAGTATGACGTTTCAACGCAAAATGCACCGACAAGATAAGAATGTGAGATTCATTGATGTTTGTCAACTAGCAGTCAATGCAGTCAGTGACACACGTCCACTCTTTTGTGTCGACTTGGCACATTGTCACGATAAATTCCGTCGCTTTGAAATCAAAGTGTTGGCACTCGTGTACTCTCGGTTCCAGGAAATCATGTTGTTAGATGCTGATACCGTGTTTTTTCAGAATCCAATGTCACTGTGGAAGACAAACCAGTACAAGAACACGGGAACGCTCTTTTTTAATGATCGGATCAGCTACGACGTGTCATACTTGGCCAAGAGGATGGAGTCTGATGACAAACGACAAGTTGATACCAATGTGGGAGCACTACATCAGTTCTTGTCGAACTTTGATGTCACTCCGTACCGTCAATTTGGGATCATTAACGACGGTCACTTACGGTGGTCTCAAGTCCCGACACGTCATTTAGGACTGGAGTTTAGCTTCCAGCCTAGTACGTTCTTACTGAACTCGCACGTCTGGAGGTTACGTAGTGGCCATCAGATGGATTCATCGCTGGTGTTATGGAACAAAGCGCGCCAACCTCGTGCTACAGCTATCTTGGCATCTTTCGTCTCGTTAAATGGCTTATTGCCCCCGCCGTCCTATGGTGACAAGGAGTTGTACTGGCTGGCGTGCGAGCTTGCTGAGACTGCATATTCCTTTTCAGACTTTGGTGTTGGTGCCATCGGCTGGGATCTTGTCACTGTTGGTCATCAGAACGACGGTGTGCTATGCGGAGATGCACTGCATTACTACCCAGTGCAGCTGGATTCGACCAAGGGCTCAAAACAAGACGTTCCACCACTCTATATGAACAGCGACCACATTTTGGAGTGGGGACGAGATTCTCGCCATTTGTACCGCACGGTTGCTCGTCCAGCCGAGCTCTATCCTGGATCCTTCACAGAACGCAAGCTACCACAGTCTTGTCCATTCAACGTAACAACGATAGAACTCGCACCGCTGGAACTCATTGCACTCAAGCAACGGCAACAGTTCTACAATGTGGTGGCGGAATGGAATGGGTGGCACTTGTTCGCGTAGAAAACTTTAACTTGTCGTTGTCACATGCTGCTTTGATCCCGTGTGGGCATTTTGTCACCGTTATGCACAAGCAGCTCAACGCTGGTGCGTGACGGGATATCCTGCATCAGCGCAGGACGAGTGAGGATCGTAAAAGCTTGTTGGGCTCTGACGAGGTAGTCGGCATTTGGTTGACCATTATGCTTAAACGAGCTAGCAGATTGATAGCGTTGTGCCGCACTTTGATTCATGCAGGGCCGCGATGCCACGGTCTTCATGAGATGGCAAGCCTAACATCTCATGAAGAAATGTTGCTCTGTGCATTAGAACGCAAGTCTAAGTCTCGAGATAGAATGCATGCTCAAGCTGAAGCTAGCACTTGTCCGACATGCGGTACAAGTAATTGGCAAGGGAACTGGAAGACATCATCCGTGGCAATCAAGTTGTCTTGCGTTTTGCTAAGCGTCACGTCATGATCGGACAGGGACAGCAACGCCACCAAAGCGTTTGTATAGTCGTCACTAACTGCAAAGACAAGTTCTTGTCGTCAAGAAAATGAACGAAAGGAATTACGATGCAGCCAACCGTGCCAAGGAGAGTGATGAAGAATAAACGAAAGAATACGAGCTGTTTTCAACAACGATCCGAGTGATAGCAGTGGTGAGCATGAGGGCTAGTAGCTTACAATAGCAGGAATGTCGTATGATATCGCAAAGCAGCGTAGAATTGTTGTTATTGTTGTGATGAAGATGTACATTATGAGAAGGAGGAGATATGAATACTTTCATGGCTAGATGCAGCAATTTATGAGCACTTTGAAATTACAATGGGGTTATAGAAGACTTGTAACTATCCTTCTCTACATCTATCTGCTTGGCAACTGACTCAAAGGATTTACGTGTAAAGTCATCAGCACCATGAAGTTTCTGGTAAAAGTCAGCATCCATCTCATCAAAGCCTTGCTCATTGTCAAACGTGCAAAACCAGGTAAGTAAAATCGAGATCAGTGTGATACCAGCAAAGGTGTAGAAGGCACCGTCGTAGCCAAAGCTTTCATTCTCGACCCAAATGGAAAAACCAAATGAACCTATAGCAGCACCAGCTTTACCAGCAGCAGCAGACAAACCGTGACACGTCGAGCGAATTGGTGTTGGAAACATCTCAGTTGGCATCACGAAAGTCGACATGTTGGGACCGAAGTTGGAGAAAAAGAGGGCAAGACCGTACAGGATGATGAAAAGCACAGGCTTCTGCTTAATGTCGATCCAGAAGAAGGCGAGTACGAGGAACATCACAGTCATGACGACAAAACCTTGAAGCTGGATCACCTTACGACCAAGACGATTGATATAGTACACGGCAACGTAATAACCTGGTAGAGCCATGAGAGCAACGAAAGCATTCTGCGTCGTGATCTCCTGCAGAGAAGCGTTTTCAACACCAACTACAGACAGGATACTAGCTGAGAACAAGTTCTGAGCGTAAAAGACAATATCGAAGAGGAACCACGTGCCAGCAGTACCGAGAAGACTTACACCATAGTGACGAATGATGAACGTGAGACGAGCACGCGAAGCAGTCGCTGGGTTTGCTACAGCAGCAGCCTGGCGACGTTCTTCAGCAGCCTTGTAAGCATCCGTTTCTTCCGCCGTGATGCGCCAGTAGCACGCGATGATAGCTGGGATGACACCAATGCCAAAAAGTAGACGCCACACAGTTTCAAGACGCGAGGGATCGTTCGTGTCTTTAGCGCCACTGGCAAGAGCTTGGATGAGGAGATTGCCGAGAATAGCAGCAGTAAGAGAACCAATACCCTGCAAGGAGAAAGTCATTGACACACGTTGGTTACGGTCGGCCACGGAGGTAGCATCCTCAGCCGTTGATGAAGCAGCCAACGGATACTCGCCGCCTATACCGATGCCAAGGATAAAACGAGCTGCAACCATGAACCATAGTGTAGCTTCAGGTGTACCGGCATAGGCGACTGTGCAGAGAATGCCACCAAGGACAAGTAGTACGCACGTGGCAATCATGTTGAGACGACGACCAAAGATATCGCCCAAGAACCCAAATAGCAATTGACCCACAACGGCACCAACAAGTGCGGCAGCAGATACCCATGATTTCATCGTGGACGTATAGACGTCTTTGCCATATTGTTCTGTGAGCACAACATTGACAACATTGAGAACAAAGAGGTCATAGGAATCGTTGAAAAAACCAACACCTCGGACTAAAAACTGGTTCATCTTGATTCAATTCAAGATAGAAGAAGAAGAAGAAGAAGAAGAGACTAGTAGAAGGAACCACTACTAGCTACGAGTGCGAAGATCAAAGTAAATTGTAGAATAAGAGAGATTGGTAGCTCTGCTAGACCAGCTACGTAGACCTTCTCTTGGTGGTTCAGAATGACTCCATGATACCGTTTGATTAGCAACACGTTCAAAAAAGAACCTCATGCAGGACAGAAAAGATGATGCAATTGGTCAAGTGGGTAGAGTCTGTTCGATAGAGGAAGACATTGGCTCTTGAGATTCAATAGCTGGAACATGCTATGACTAAGGAAGGAGTAGTAACTGAGTAGGAATCTATCAAGATTCTAGGCAATACTAGATTCGTCATAAACACGGACCGATCTCGTCCATACGGATGAAACTGGATGACTAAGCAATCTTTCAATACGTGGTGGTAAGGATTGATCAAGATACAGTACGATCAAGTGCGTTGCATGCTTCCAAGTTTTCTGGTTGTCATGCCTTTTTCAATCTTGCTTCCTACGCACTATCCAGACTTTCTTTCAAGCGTAAGCTATTCCTTCCTGTCTTTCTTCCAAAGCATTTCAACGCTTTCAGTATCTGGTCTAAGATATACAAAGACTATTACTAGCTAGCGCTGTCTTTGACTAGCTTCATTTTTTCGAATACTGGGCTGGTCGCGCTTGCGTTCATTGTTTGAATGATTAACCCAAGATGTCAAGCACAGATTGGGTTGATTTGCTTCCACACGTTGAGAGAAGTTGGATATGCATCGTCATACGAGTATGGCTACAGTCATACTCTTGGACTTTTTTGGAACGTATCAAGATTCAAAAGACGAAGCATTGACAGTAAAGCACTCAAGGTATGTCCCGTACCATGAAAA
The DNA here is from genome assembly GCA_920618645.1 of Peronospora belbahrii. NCBI lineage: Eukaryota > Oomycota > Peronosporomycetes > Peronosporales > Peronosporaceae > Peronospora > Peronospora belbahrii. The sequence continues at coordinate 360,873 of CAKKTJ010000336.1, read as the reverse complement.
CATTTAGTAAAGCTTTGTGAATACAGAGCTCTTCACGTGCCATGAGCACTGCGGACATACATTGTTGAGATACTAAGTCAAATCACATCGCGTACAAGTGAGATTCACCTGGATATTGGAAAAGACTTCTGAAAAAAAGTAGCGCAGAGCGTCTGATCTACTCGAGTCTGCCTTATGAACCGTATTCAAATCAAAGAGACCGAACGTTTGGTGCAAACTGATCCGGGTCTTGTCCACATTTTTGTGCTACCATCAAGTCAAGATGTGGCGCGAAGACAAGATCTGAGCTTGTTTCAAGATTCACTGATCACCCTTTGTGATGGATTCGTGGGTGATGCAGACAAATTCGATGGAAGCTGGCTAAACCTTCAGCAGCGGCTTTTGGATGGCAGTATCACTTCGTCTTTTCTGAAGGAATCAAATGGTGATTCCTTCAGAAAAGACGCCACCGATGCCCTTAACCATTCTACATCACGACAGTAATGGATTGTGTGGTTCTTTTCTAGACCGTCTTACATGTGGAACGTTCGTTAGCAGAACGCACGATAACAAGCTTCGTTCAACTGTAACAACCAACCGACTTGTAGCTTGTAGTTTGACGGTTTCAAAACAGCTCTTACATTCCTCGATTCTGCCTCAGTCTCATATCGCTCAGTAGTTCGATCATGAATGACAAGTATCACCACATATGGCCAAATCACCTGCTCGTGACATGCATGATCCGCGACAAGAAGTTGCAAACGCCGTAAGCTACAAGTCCTTTGAAATTTTAGTAGTTGGAAGTTGGATGCATGCTACCTTTCAGATCATACGTGACCTTTGTATGTGGGCGCTCACAGTCTTTGAAAGGTTTGAGGACCGAACAAAAACGTTCTAGCAGACGTGCAATATCGTGCCCATAACAGTTCCTTTGGGCTTACCCTCCTTTCTTGCCTGACACGAAGCTCGTAGCGTACCTCAAATCTAGCTCTTCTTTCATGATCTAGCAACTGTTTTCAGTCTGACGTCAAACCTTCATTGATACTCGCACAGCTGATGGACGTACCAAACGATTGATACAGCAGTCGAGAGATGGTGCGATATGCTCACTGCTTGCATTTGGACAGTTTTGATATGCTTGACTATTTGCCTCGACAAAGAGCTCAAGTACTTAATCGATTGTGCTTGTCGCTACAGTCCTTTGAACAGAACACGCAGCCATAATTGCCTACTGCATTTAAATTTTCAGACGTACAGCATACACAAGGTGCAATGCTCCATAAAAAAAAAAAGGGGGTTTCAAAAAAAAAAAAAAAAAAAAAAAAAAAAAAAAAAAGTTTTGTGTGGGGGGTTAAAAAAAAAAGTAAGTAACAGCACCTGCAAGAAGGTTGTGCTTCAACACCGTCACGGATGAGTATGATATACATGAGATTAAAGCAGGTCGACACTGTGCTGGTCTTTATTACGTCAGTCAATGAATGTCTTGTATCTACTTCTATGACAGCCAGAGAGTCTTTATGGTAGCTTTAGCGTAAGATGATGAGGATGCAAGCGACAGGTTTTGTTTTCGTTTCGCAATAGCCATGGAAAGTCGTCATACAGCTCCAAATTTGCTTGATCGTTATGAGATAGTTGCGGTTGAAGTGATGTTGTTAGTTGACTTGTGTATGTACAACATGAACATTGCAATGACAATGAGCATGTCGTTTACACTATCTACATCACTGTTACATTATTCAGTCAATGACAATACAGCAAACGTAACTTACATCAGCTTTTGTGTATTTGACATTATATAGGACGAACGATGATGAATAATGTTAGAGATGTATCATATATTTAAGCATATGGTTGTTTTTTAGTTTGCAAGACTGCTTTGTTGTAAGACACTAAATACCGTTTATAGCTTGCATTCGTTTATAGGTACTATTTGAGAAAAAAATCTACACAAATCATCAACCCAAAGTAAAAAAGCTGATGAAAGAAATGCTTGATCTGCTTATGTTGTCTTTCATTTTAGTGTTTACCACATTATTTCCACTGTGAAACCTGTTACTTCATCTATTATATCAACCAATCATCGTTCTGTATCGTGTTATATTGGGTCTTTTTATAAGGCTCTTCAAAACGTCAAGTGCCCTCTAACTCTATTTTACATCTCGCTGGAAGCTCATTATGACACGTGGCCAACACGTGATGCTGTTGCTCATGTTAGCGTGCTTTATGGCGCTAGCTATGGCTGGTAAAGATTACTATGAGGTATTGGGCATCACTCGTGATGCGTCATCGGTTGAGATCAAGCGGGCTTTTCGTAAATTGTCACTTAAGGTAAACGTTTCGCCGTCTTACAGTAGTTTGAATGAGTCTTTGTGTCACATCCGATCCTAATATCAAGATACATGTATGTCAATGATAGCATCATCCGGATAAAAATCCAGGAGATGAAAATGCTGCCAAGAAATTTGCGGAAGTGGCCAATGGTGAGTGTGTTTTTGAATTGAAATATTGTCATTGGAAATGTGATTTTGACATTAGATTTTCATGACAATTGATACACTGATTTGATGGCGATTGTTTTCTTTTTTCTGTGTGTTTTTCTATAGCGTATGATGTCCTTTCAAATGATGAAAAGAAGAGCCAGTATGATCGTTATGGTGAAGAAGGGCTGAGCAATAGTGCTGGTGGAGATGGTGGCCATGACCCGTTTGATATTTTCTCGCAGTTTTTTGGTGGTGGACGCAGAAGGAAAGAGCGGGAACCATCACGTAGTCCAGATGTGGTGATGCCATTGCGAGTATCACTGGCCGATCTGTTCAATGGCAAGAGTCTGCAGTTTTCTATTCGTCGTGAGGTAGGATGTGGATGAAAATTTGGACCTGTAGAAGAAAAAGGTAGACGATGTTAATCATGACGGTGTTTGTTTTGCATTGGTGAATAGACACTTTGCCACCATTGCCATGGCAAAGGTGCGGCTCATGAGGAGGATATTCAAGTATGCTCAGAATGTGATGGACATGGTGTCAAGATGGTAACTCGGCGCATGGGTCCGGGTTTCATCCAGCAGTTTCAAACTACTTGTGAAAAGTGTCATGGCGAGGGCAAAATCCACACGAGCACATGTCCAGTGTGTAGCGGTCGCAAGGTGGTGATGGCTGACCTTGACTTTGATGTGGTGTTGGACAAGGGCACGCCTGACGGGTTTGAGATTGAACTGGAAAATTACGCTGACCAAATTCCAGGCCAATCGGCAGGTCATGTTCGTCTGCAGGTAACGACTGCACCGCATCCGATTTTCACGCGCGAAGGTGACAATTTATGGATGGACATGGACATATCACTGCGCGAATCGCTTGTGGGTTTTAGAAGAACCTTTACGCACTTAGATGGACGGCGAGTGGAAGTAGTACGTGATGACATCACGCCGCCTCGTTATGTTACGGTGCTGAAAGATGAAGGCATGCCGAAGCAGCATCGTCCATCTGAAAGAGGCCAGCTGCACATTAAATTTCACGTGCAGTTCCCCGAGTCACTTTCTGATGAGCAGAAGGTCGGCTTTGGCGAGTTGTTTTCGATGAAGTGACAGCATATGAAAGCATTTTTGTCGGGAGATGGTTGGGAATGCACATTTGGAAACCATTTGTCACTCTTTTGAGCTTGCAATAGTGTTCAAATAACGTCTCGCTCATTTTGTTTCAGCTCATACAGTCGATTGCACTCTTTTCAGTCCACAGCAAGAGCCGAGTGATATGTAGAAGCAAGTGGCACATGATGCTGTTACATAATGAACCGAGTTTACACCTGACAACATTCATGTATACATACGTATAGTGTTTTTGCATGGCCCTAACAGAAAAAAGAGCTTTTTTACCGCGTATCCGTTAGGTTATAACGAATATAAGCTTCAGGAGGTTTATAGCAGAACTTGTGCCATGTGCTACCTATGAAAACAAATGAGATACAAAGAATTGATTGAAATCAAGTATTTGATATATAAAACATTTTTCTTTATTTCTTTTTTTAAAAGCACAATATGCACCCTACAACACGCCACTTGAATGAATATCCAGTCGTACAACATTCAATCCTAGATTACCGCTCAGCGAAAGAGCAGTCGATCATCATCAACAAAATCGACTGCTGCTGATTACGACGTTTCTATTTAACGCGACGCGCATCATATTCAGCTTGAATCTCCTCCGCTGACTTGCCCGATGTCTCTGGTACCATCTTCAAAGCCACTAAGTAAAAGAATGCTAGCACTACTACGAACGGAACGAACGCGTAGTCGTTTAGAGCATCGGAGATGTACGGGTACGATATACCCACAACGAGATTGCATAACCAGTTGATACCAATGCAAAATGACGATGCACTGGCGCGGATCGAGTCTGGGAAAATGTCAGCTGTCATCACCCACACGAGTGGACCCAGCGTCACACCGAACACGATCACATACAACGCCGTGAACACAATCGACAGAGCTGACACGTCGACGATAAATGCCATCGTCATACCGATGGACATGACCATCATACCTGACAGGCCCCATAGAATCATATTACGAGCGCCGAAACGATTGGCCAGCACACCCGTGAAAAATGCAGGCCAGATGTTGATAAAGTCAATGATCAGCGTACCCACGCGAGAGTCTGAGATACCAGCGTCCGAGAAGATGGTGCCAGAGTAGTAGAACACGGCATTGATGCCCGAAAGCTGCTGGGAGCACGACAGTATGATGCCTCCTAGAAGCTGCATGCGGTAGCGAGAAGCAAACATGGACTCTCTCTTGGGAGCAGCTAGACCCTCCTCGACGTTCTCTGGCTTCTTGCTCACCTCTAGCCACGACAGAGCAGTCTGCACGTGCTCCTCACCATACAGGCGAGCAAGCACTTGCTTTGCCTCCTCCTTGCGGCCTTGGTTTAGCAGCCACGCAGGACTTTCCACGCACATTGACGGAGCAAACAGCAAATAGATAGCAGCCAAGACGACAGGGAAGGCAGCCAAGTAACGCCAACCAGAGCTTGTGTTGGCGAAGAAGAAGCAGATGGCCGGGAACAAAATACCGATCGTAGTGAAGATCTGCAGACCAAGACCCAGAGTGTTGCGCATATGCGGTGGTGACAGCTCATTGATGTAGCCGCCGATCGTGGCCGTGGCCGTACCCGATGCAATACCGGCAATGAGACGGCCCAGGGAGAAAAGCCAAATGTTTGACACGGACGCTTGCACGACACCGCCCACAATCATGAAGATACAGTTGCCCATGAGAGCTTTCTTGCGGCCATACTTGTCGCTGAAGTGGCCACAGCACAGTGATCCGACCATGGCACCAAAGATCCAGGCATTCACGGCAAACGTCCACTCGAGCTTTGAGTGACCAGGAAACATGAGGCACGTGTTCTCAGCCACGGGACGTGCATTACACTCATCCGTATCGTTGTATTGCGATAAGTTCATTTGTGAAGTGGACCAACCACTCTGAAATGGCTGCAGCCATGACAGCAAGGCACTGGTATACAGAATAGCCTTGGGCTTAATGAGACGTGCAGCGGCCTTATTGGCTTCATCAAAGGCGATCGTTCCATTGGCTTTTGGTGTAGTGACCTCGGTATAGTCGACCATGGTATGTTGATTTGAGCTGGGCTTGGTAAATTGAAAAGTGATTGCTAATTTGTGGTTCTGCTTTTCGTTTGCTTCACAAGTGCTACTTGATAGAACAGCGTACCCTCGATGTGTTGGTACTGGTATGACTGACTGGTTGAACTTGAGAGCCATTCTGTACGTCCTCTTGTAGCAATTGACATATGGTCTGAGGATGTGTGATAGAATTGCACCTGTCCTGACTAGCACACATCAAGATCAAGTAGAGCTTGGACTTGTGAGGCGTAAAGACAGGCAGGCACACGCGACAATTTATCTATTTAGTAATAACTTAGAGAATAAGGCCAGCACTTATTTTATGGAACAATTCCTGAGCTTACATATGATGAGATACAAGGGCCTATGAAGCAGTGTTTGAACAAGGTTTACAAGTTAAGCTTACTAGCGACAAAGGTTGAGTTTGTGAGTGTAGTATTTTACTCGCGCGTGTGTCTTGTAATCAGCTCTACACGCTCCGAATAGAATCAGTTTAGGTACTTGATATAATCAGAAAGAAAGTAAGCATACGTTGAACATAAGTCCACACAGCACTACCTGATTCATCGTTTACGACCGCCATTAAAGTTGTGCGTAGCATACAAGGCCACCTTTCCTCCACTGGACTGCATGTACCCCATGAAAACTCGCTTGACAAGTGGAACTGGCATGAAGTTTGATGTTTGCAAGTACCGGACGTCAAGAGTAACGTCACATTGGAAATCATGCCAATGAAAGGAGTGATATGCAGCACGGTGCGCACTGCAACAAAAGAAACAAAGTCACTCACACACACACTGTATTTATTTGGTTTCATCCATCAGAAAAGCACTCATAAAAATGAATTCAACGATTTAAATCACGTAGATCATGTGACAGTGCGACTTAGACGGTCCTTCCTTGAAGTGCGGTGTTCGGCTGTCTCTTGTTCAACAAAAATGTCTGAAAGCCATACATGTATCGTTGTACCTGCGCTCGCTCTTTTCTGGCAACGAAGCTGCACCGGCATGCTTCATTGTTAACTTGAAAAACATCAAACCTATCGTCTACCTGCCAGCAAGCAACGCATCATGGACTCTTACATTGATGTGTCTTTTCCGAAGCCATCCACAGCCTTCATCACGGCCAACAAAACGGCTGTGCATTCCTAAAACCTAAGATCACCTTGTACCCTGACTGGACAAGTGCCAGGCAGGCGTCGCGCGTCAAGATCGTGCAGCCACTTGATTTACGGCTTTGAAGCCAGGTCACTAACCTGCTGCTTCGTCTTGCTCTGAAGTCTCACTGAGCCTGGTCGTATCAGACGCTACTTGTACACCGGTTGCAAGCTCAATTCGATTCAGATTTTATTAGATAGCTTTTACAAAGACAAGTTCTATGTGGTATTCATAGACGGAGTGCAATGGAACAATGTTGTGCTTACAGTATCAAATAACGTCTTGTTGCAACAAACCTGTCGCTTGCGTGAGCGCCGCACAAAGTAAATCAAAGGGGCATAGGTGTCTGCCCCAAGAGAAAGAGCGTACCAAAATGCTTGCTCTTTCTTTAGTTGCATTACAAGGCTTCGTAGCCACATGTTCGTCTGATTGAAGTGACACTTCTAGTATCTAGATAGACGTTCCAAGTCCAATTTATGCGCGTCTACCGGTGCAAGAGACACTGGATGTACTCAGTAGTATTTCGTGTAATATTGGCAATGCTCTTAGCGTTTTCATCCACCTCCACGCATGACTATTTTCCACCGATCAGAGAGCGATGCCTTATACGGAAATCTATTTATCATTGCAAATAATTAACAAGCGTCTGTGGTTACTCGGTCTGCCTGAGTTGACTACCAGCATACGCGATATATCGATTCAGAATCATGCTGTACATGAATATTGAAAAACGAAGACATTATCCTTTAGCGTCTATCTGACGATCACATAATTCGTGCACTACTTGCATTTATGACAAAACCTTGTATACACGCCAAAAGGCGATAAAATTGCAGCAAGGTTGCAGACATTTATGATAGTGGCGATGATTATAGTCTTGGTTATTATTATGACTTAGTCACATAACAACATCAAGATAGAAACATCTGAGCTGCTGCGAGTAACATACCGCATGTGAGTAGTATCGATCCGGTATGATATACCTGGACAAGAGACAGGCCTATTGTTGCACCTTCAGCAAAGCCTTAATTTACGAGCTCTGTCTCGTGGTTACAAAGTCTCACTGTATTTTACTGGTAAACTGCACCACCGGCATTCGGTAAACTGCACCCACCAATCATTCCTTACTTTCTAGTTGAACAACCAACCAACCAACACGTCTCAATTTGGCATCAAGGACACGTCAGTTAGTATGACAGACATTTACGTCGAAGCTTCCTCCCCCAAGCCCGTCACGACCTACAATGAAGCCAATAAGGCCGCTGCACGTCTCATTAAGCCCAAGGCTATCCTGTATACCAGTGCCTTGCTGTCATGGCTGCAGCCATTTCAGAGTGGTTGGTCCACTTCACAAATGAACTTATCGCAATACAACGACACGGATGAGTGTAATGCACGTCCCGTGGCTGAGAACACGTGCCTCATGTTTCCTGGTCACTCAAAGCTCGAGTGGACGTTTGCCGTGAATGCCTGGGTCTTTGGTGCCATGGTCGGATCACTGTGCTGTGGCCACTTCAGCGACAAGTATGGCCGCAAGAAAGCTCTCATGAGCAACTGTATCTTCATGATTGTGGGCGGTGTCGTGCAAGCGTCCGTGTCAAACATTTGGCTTTTCTCCCTGGGCCGTCTCATTGCCGGTATTGCATCGGGTACGGCCACGGCCGCGATCGGCGGCTACATCAATGAGCTGTCACCACCGCATATGCGCAACACTCTGGGTCTTGGTCTGCAGATCTTCACTACGATCGGTATTTTGTTCCCGGCCATCTGCTTCTTCTTCGCCAACACAAGCTCTGGTTGGCGTTACTTGGCTGCCTTCCCTGTCGTCTTGGCTGCTATCTATTTGCTGTTTGCTCCGTCAATGTGCGTGGAAAGTCCTGCGTGGCTGCTAAACCAAGGCCGCAAGGAGGAGGCAAAGCAAGTGCTTGCTCGCCTGTATGGTGAGGAGCACGTGCAGACTGCTCTGTCGTGGCTAGAGGTGAGCAAGAAGCCAGAGAACGTCGAGGAGGGTCTAGCTGCTCCCAAGAGAGAGTCCATGTTTGCTTCTCGCTACCGCATGCAGCTTCTAGGAGGCATCATACTGTCGTGCTCCCAGCAGCTTTCGGGCATCAATGCCGTGTTCTACTACTCTGGCACCATCTTCTCGGACGCTGGTATCTCAGACTCTCGCGTGGGTACGCTGATCATTGACTTTATCAACATCTGGCCTGCATTTTTCACGGGTGTGCTGGCCAATCGTTTCGGCGCTCGTAATATGATTCTATGGGGCCTGTCAGGTATGATGGTCATGTCCATCGGTATGACGATGGCATTTATCGTCGACGTGTCAGCTCTGTCGATTGTGTTCACGGCGTTATATGTGATCGTGTTCGGTGTGACGCTGGGTCCACTCGTGTGGGTGATGACAGCTGACATTTTCCCAGACTCGATCCGCGCCAGTGCATCGTCATTTTGCATTGGTATCAACTGGTTATGCAATCTCGTTGTGGGTATATCGTACCCGTACATCTCCGATGCTCTAAACGACTACGCGTTCGTTCCGTTCGTAGTAGTGCTAGCATTCTTTTACTTAGTGGCTTTGAAGATGGTACCAGAGACATCGGGCAAGTCAGCGGAGGAGATTCAAGCTGAATATGATGCGCGTCGCGTTAAATAATAAACAGTATTTGTTATGTATGATAAAGCTCTTTAGGTGTCATTGCTGTCCCTTCCAAAAAAATCGACTTTGTTTTAATAAACTTGTCAAAGTTTATATAATGCAAGAAGAATTTGAACTGAGCTTTAGGACAGCCAAAGTTTAGCTATCAGGTTTGACAGGTGTTTGCGGACAAGACGAGCAGGTGTAACTCGCTTCCACCAAAACATGTGGTGAACAATATCGAAGGTACGGTCGGAATGTAGATTCGTGATACTTCTAATCACCAGAAGGGGATCACTATGTGGTAATGATATCACGTTTGCACGACAGTGTTCCGTGTTGGATTGACACAAGTGGATGAAGAAAGGACTTGGAAGTATTGTGTATATCTTGAGAACAACTATCAATGAATCACTCCGGTGTGCCTTCACACTAGCCAAACTTAAGATGCAGCCCCTCACACGCCTTGGCTGAAATAAACCTATCAGAAGCGCAGCCGAACCGCAATATCACGTACTGAGAAGGCTATATGCAATCCACGAAGCCTTTTTCTTACGCCAGTGCTGATCACTTGCTGCGTTGATCTACGCTGCCTACCTCTGTAGGACTCGTATTTCGATAGTGAAATCACGAAGCTATATCTTGTGACGATATCCGACAGGGATTGTTTTCGATGGATATGTATTGCATTGTCGTAACCACGACGTGCCGCGAATGACTGCAAGATTTCTAGACGATTTCAGGTGCAAAAAAGACTTGATCTGGTTCAAACTTTGAACGAAACAGTCGTTGTTTGAAGTAGATAGACAATGCGAAGAACGAAGTTTGCAATCGATTTGACACAACCACATGGTGTGACGTTAAAGTACATGTCAAATTATGAGGCTTATTTGTAGACTGACGTGTACAGCTAAAATCTTTGAATGGGTAACAACGGATTACTCAACTTTGTACCTTCACTTGAAGTAGACGCTACGGCAAGCGAAACGAAAGCCATTTGTTACCGTCTTTCAAGTGAGTTCAGCATGACTGTGGGTACCGACTGTTTTTGCTAGCTATTTGAATAATGTTGCTAGCAAAACTGCAATTGCTGCTGAATGCTAGAGACACGAGCCTGAAGATATGACTGATAAATCAACCGAGCTGAATTTAGATTGAAGCACACAAACATTTGTAAGTCATCACATCCAGCTCGGTGTCGCGGACACCCACATGAGTTTATGTAAAGAAGACAATAACACTTTGAATAACGTTGTAAGTGATACTAATCGCAGGATTGAGAAATAATGAGCTATGAAGGTTGTAAACTGGATGTACTTTACATATCTAGCAGGCAGGTATCGTTGTTCGCTAGCTACTAACATATTAGAGATCCTATCAGCTGTAAAACCGCCTCCAGCCTATGAAAAGGTGTTGCCATGCAAACCGCAGCAGCTGTTGAGCGAGTCCAATGCACCATTGCCAATTCTTGGCGGCAAACATCCTTAGTATGAATTTCGATAGCATATGCATGTTGCAAGATAAAGACAACAGGAGCGATATCACTTCCTTATTCGATCTGTTCAACTTTTGAACGACGTCAAGAAGTAGCAGTACTTGAACCTTGCCTACTTTTGCCTGCTACATGACCAAAAATGTAGCACCTTCACTTGACATATTGTCATGTGCTCCTACTAACAGGTGGACTTATGCAGTATGCTGCATATTTATGGCGTTGGAAAGGCATGCATTGTAATAATATATCGGTGACACAATCACAGCAAGAACGACGTAGGGCCTTTGTAAACACCAAACTACGACAATCAACCTGCTTGCAGCAAAAAAAGACAAATGTGGTTGTGTGACGATGTGTGACGACAGGAGGAGTGAACGTTTTATTTGGAAGATGCTGTTTATTGGCGTTGAATAATTTCGTCCGCTGGTTTGGTGGACGTCCTGAAAGAACGATAGTAATTGAATTAGATTGCCGGCCGGCTACGTTCGTCTCTACGACTCAAGCTACCATCAACATTGTAGTGGCCAATGACGTCCACGCTTCTTCAAGACACTTATCTCCATGGCTACTATCTAGCTTTATACTTGACTAACGCCTACTAGGAGCCATCCTTACTAGTTGTGAAAACGACATACTGTACGTACAGCTGACCTTATATCATACGATTTGGTTAGGGTTTTCAGTGCCACAACGGCGATGGTTTTGATTCCTCTCGTCAATTGGGCTACGACGCTTGGTTTGAGCAAACATACATTACCCCAAGAAGGTTGACACGTGATAGATTGATGAGATAGTTGTGTGTGGGACCTTAATGGATCCGAGAGTCCTACATATCACTGGAGAAGTTCTTAAGAACACTTGTTTCGCAAAAACCATACGTGGTACGAACTCAATATTCATTCACACTGACGTACAACAACAGTCAGTGTAACTTATGAAGACCAACTGATAACGCATGCTGTCGCGATGAGGCACTCCATACCAAGGACGACAACGTCTAATTGGATAGCCCGGTCTCAGTTAAATATTTGCGTTGAGTGTCGAAGGCCCGACATCAATACGTAAAACTGTTTCATTAACCGAGTTTAGTCCGTTGGACGTTAATATATATATAGAACCACCACTACGAAAGCATGGAGTACACACCTTCTATGAGCAGTAGAAGCCACGTATGGTTAGCACCAACGCCTTCATTTGCCAGGACAGCACCATTGCAGAACAACACAAGCAGTCCATCAAACGTTAAACCAACTTGGAGACTCTACGCTAACATTTTTGTGGTGATACTACAATCAATACAGTTTGGATGGTCTACTTCGCAAATGAACAACTCAATTTTCAATAACGAAGAGGACTGCAATGCAAGACCCGTCGCACCCGGCACGTGCCTCATGTTCCCCGGACATACAAAGACCGAATGGACTATTGCCGTCAGTTCTTGGATCGTTGGTGGTATGGTTGGCAGTCTCTTGACCGGACGTGTCTCAAACAAGTTTGGACGGAAACCTACTATGATGGCAAATTGCGTCTTCATGCTTACAGGCGGAATCATTCAAGCAATTTCCCAAACTATTGCTGTTTTCACCATCGGGCGTATCTTCGCTGGCATTGCAGCCGGTGGTTCGACCGCCGTTATTCCCGGATTCATTGGTGAAATCTGTCCGCCACATCTCCGGGGCAAGTGGGGTGTGTCTTTCCAGATTTCCATCACACTCGGTCACCTGCTTGTTGCGATCGCCTTCTTCTTCGCCAGCACTAGTGTTGGCTGGAGGTATATTGCAGGGTTCCCTGTTGTACTGGCTTTACTTTTCTTGTCACTGGCACCTTTTATTCTCGTGGAAAGTCCCGCGTGGCTGATAACGGTAGGCCAACAGACACTTGCCGAGTATGAGTTGGCTCGTCTCTTTGGCTCAGAGAACGTATTTTTGGCCAAGACCTGGATGGACCAGGACGAAGCGGCCCCCAGAGTAGGCATTGGCAGTGAGTTTATTATGCCAATGCAAGAATTGGCTATGTCGATGTCTCCAGATGCACCCAAGCAGCGCAGCATTACCGAGCTGTTTTCACCTGCACTCATCCGGCAGCTATTGGTAGCCATTGGTGTGGCTGGAGCGCAGCAATTGACAGGTGTTAATGCTGTTTTCTTCTACTCGTCTGGAATTTTTAAGCAGGCAGGACTCTCAGACAGCCGCATTGGTGTCTTGCTAGTCAATTCTGTCAATATCCTACCAACTCTCTTTTGCGGGATGTTAGCGGCGCGTTTGGGCAATCGCAAGCTTATTCTGGTCGGCTTTACGGGAATGTTTTTTAGTGCAGTTGGCATGACGGCTGCCCTGGTTGGCGGTGTGCCTGCACTTGCCATCGTTTTTACAGCTCTTTACGTGATGACATTCGGTTCAAGTCTTGGGCCGTTGGCATGGGGAGTTATGGCCGACCTTTTTCCAAACGATGTTCGAGCCATGGGCTGTTCCATTTGTGTGGGTTGTAGTTGGCTATGTAGCCTTACTGTGGGTCTATGCTATCCTTACATTGCTGCGGCCTTCAACAACTACAGTTTTGTGCCTTTCATGTGTACCATTACGATAGCATTTCTCTTTGTACATAGCTTTGTGCCGGAGACGTATGGTAAGACCATACAAGCGATTCAAGATGAATTTCATGCACTGCGACTCAAGAAGAGTCAAAATCGTGATCATTGTGGTAGCGAGATTGCAGTGCTTGGGTAAATTATTAATATTACGTGAAATACAAATAAATAGATTAACATTGACCACTTTCGATTGACATTCCTATCCTGATGCTTCTTATTAATACGTCTCCATCTTTTTAGACACGACATGACGTAACTCCGAACAATTTCCATACAATGCTGTGATGGTAAATCCATTTACACAACACAGATTGTACCAAAAAAGGCGTCCTGTAAGGGTGAAGACAGCGTGTCTCATGTGTCCTGGCCAGTCGAAGCTCAAGTGGACGTTTACCGTGAGCACCTGGATCTTCTACGCTTTGGTCGTCTCACTGTGCTATGGACACTTCAGCGACAAGTATGGCCGTAAGCACCCCTCATAAGCAACTGCGTTTTCATAATTATGGGCGGTGTAATACAGGCGTCTGCGTCAAACACTTGGCTTGTAGCTCTGGCATGGCCACGGCCACGATAGGTGGCTACATCAATTCGCTATCATCGCCGCAATAGCGCAAGACTGTGGGTGGTACCAGGATTGATCTTCGATGAGTGCGGGACTTCCCGCGGGCGCCGGAGAATGGCAAATAAGTGGACGAGCACGTCATCTCAATGGATGATCTGCCCACCATATGATGGACGTAGTTGGGTGGGTTAAAAGCCCCATCTGCCGGAAAAGCCCCGTAGTAATGTAGGTCGCATAGCTGCCAGCATCCCGCCAGGAGGTTTCGACGTGTGGATTATTCGGTGGCTTACATCCCGACGACAAGCACGTTTTCTCCGAGTCTTCTACGTATGGGTGACGTCCTTCTTCCCTGACACGTTTCTTGCTGTATGAGTCTTTCAAGAATCTTGTCTCGATTCTTCCACCACTTACGAAACGGGGATGCACTAATGTCTACTGAATGCTTCTTCGCTCCTGATAGGACCCCATTTTCATGCCTCATTAACCATTGATTCGCCTCTTGTTTCGCCCAGGCTATATCATGTGGCAGAACACGATTCGCTGAAAATATTCGCTCAACATGTACAGAATTAAAGATAATATAGAAAAATGCATGGAAATCACGATCAACAGACACCGGGGAGTAGCATGTGCGCGTACACGAGAGCCCAACACTTCGATGCAAAGTCTGCACAATGTACGAAAGTGGCAGTAGTAGGCGCAGGATTCCTTGGTAAATGCATAGCTATCGACTTGTCGTTATTGGGAGTGCAAGTATTTGTATGTGATACGAACCCTCAAATTAGCGATACGGTACGTTAAAATAGAGTTATAGTGATATAGTGCTTTATTTAACTGTTATGTCATATGGTATAATGGGCTCAGCTATCGTCGTATGCGCATGAGCTGCTGCAACCATTGTTATATCTTGGTTATGTGACCAAGGGTATGGTAACACAAGCTTGTAAGAACATTACAGTGGTCTCTAATGTCGCTGAATGTGCTGACGCCGCCATTATAATTGAAGCAGTACGTTTCATTCTAATTCCAAATACAACGTTTGTAAATGATAGGCACATAACCTTGATACTTTATATTCCCAATGTTTGACACTCGGAGTAGATTCCAGATGAATTGGAAGCAAAAGTGAAGCTTTTCAAGTCACTTGAACAGTATTGTCCCGTATCGACGACATTCGCTACAAACACGATTGAGCTACCAATCGACTCTATCCAGTACACATTGAAAATGGACAAGATAGTATTGATGTGGTTGGTGCATTGCTGATACATTTATCTATGGCTCTAATGGTCTTGTAGGACGCATTTGCAGCACCCGGATCGCTTCTTGGGTATGCGATTCTTCTACCCGTGCGTCCTCGTGTCTCCCGTTGAGATCACGATAGGAACGTCCACGTCGCAGTGCACAACTGATCGCGTGGTGGCATTCTTACAGCATTTAGAGAAACAACCTCACCGTGGACCTACAAAGCGTGTATTGACTAGCAAAGAGGCCAATGCCTTTCAATTCGACACAGCAGTACGTGGAAATTTTTATCACGGACTACTCAAGCCTAAACGTCATTCATCCGTGGCCGATATTATCACGCCACACCCAGGACCTTCACTTATTGGACCTAATGTTAATACAGGCACATGACCGACGTCCGTCTCCTGTATCGCGTTACAATACCGGTAATCCAAAGTTGTTTGTAGTGTTTAATAACCTCCCAAACATGATTCATTGAGTTTGAATCAATGCCTCAATATGATGAGCTACTGGATGCGCATAAGGGTCGCTGTGCTGTGGCCTCCGTGGCAATCCAAGCTGGATCTTGCATCCTTCGCACGTCTGCTCTATGCACTGTATCTTTCTCTTCTTGTGGCTGGTGTTTTGCGTCTCAGGTCTCTCTTTTTCGCTGTACAGGCTGCCGTAAAGCTCGCTATTGTTCTCGTGCGTGTCAACAACGTGATTGGTCTCAACATCGTCGCGAATGCTCGGCTTGGCGCTCTATTCCAGCAGCCAATAATTTGCCTACAGTGTTATTAGTCTGTCGACTTGCTGCCAAGCTTTTTCTGGGCTCTATAATCAATGAGGAAGAGAGGAATCAAGTATTCAAATTACGTCACCATTTGGACGACCACTTGGAATGTAAACGTCAACAGTTCAAAGAGATGTCACAATTAGTGCTTCTGCTCTTGTTGCAGTATAAAGGAGATACCAAGCAACAGATTGTGAGCTTTGACAAGCTTCAGAACGACCTGGAGATGGAGATATTGAGGCTTTTCGGACGTGTCAACTGTAACGCGTTCTCAGTGGCAAACAACGTGACAAATGAGGCACTGGGCATCGCCTTGTTTCCACATGGTGCACTATTCAATCATGACTGTGATCCAAATTGTATTGTAAGTTTCAAGGGACGAGAAATGCTGGTGCACGTGGTGAAAGACGTCGGAGTGGGGCAAGAACTCACAGTGTCATACATTGAGCTGCTACAGTCGACGGAAGCGAGACGAAACGAGTTAAAGGATTTGTATTTCTTTGATTGCCAATGTGCACGATGCAAGGCTGCCATGAAGGAGGAGGTAGAGGATGATTGGTATCTGAATGGACTCGTATGCAGTAACAAGAAAGAAGAGACTTGTAGCGGTGTTGTGGTGGTGGAAAAGGCGATAGACGGTGGCGTTGGTAGCGCTGTATGCAAGATATGCGGTATGAAGCGAGAGAAAGAGGAGATTGATAGGTTTGAAAGGCAGCTAAAGGAGCTTGACATGCTTACATGTACTTCGGAGCAGGACAAATGGCATGTGTATCAACGAATGTGGGACATTATGACGAAGCGGCTACGACTACATCCACGTAATTCACGTGTAGCTATCATGGCCCGTACGATTGGTAACTTTCTCTTTGGATCGCCATCCCCAGATTTGCAACATCTAGCACTACCTTTCTTTTTGGCGGAGCTACGTGCAGTGGAATGGCTGCTTCCGAATACAAAGCTTCCGTCAAGGGGTCTACTTCATTTCCAAATTGGCAAACTGTTGCTTGAGGAGGTAAAGAGAGACTTGACACCCTCGTCTCTGGATCAAGCTACACAGATTGAGAGCGCTGCAAAACATCTTCAACAGTCCCTTTCAGTGTAAGTTCTCAAGTCACAGTATACTAAACGGTTTGTTGTTGACATAGATTGCAATGCGTAGGTTGAACTGCGTGTACGGAAGTGGTAGTGATGCTGTACAATCTGCGCAGCTGATGCTAGATGAGGTTCATCGCACAGCTCTTCAGCTTTTCTAGCTCACGCTACTGCTTGTTTCGAGTTGTGGCATGTTGGCGAACTTTGTCATACGAGCCAAGAATGGGCTATGCACTATCGGCAGATGCTTCAAGTGTGGTAAAATTCTTACGCCTGGTGTGCATAAGACATGGGGCATTTCGATGAGCATAGACTACGACTTGAAGCGCGGCAATGTGCTTGAGGAAAACCTAGGATCGTGGACTTCAGTCTTGTATCATACTTCTTTGGTAGCCCAATGGCTGAGCCTAAGAACTAGCCGAAGTCAGTCACCCTCTTGCAGCTAAACTCGCACTTGATGTGATAAATGCATGAAAGTATTCGAACATATTACTTTGAACTTTACACGTAGTTGCCTTGTACTTGATCAAGGAGTGAGACCACTTGATGATAGCTCTTCCCATTCCGTTATTCCAACTTATATTCTCTCCAACGGACCTCGTTTCAATACACGTTTCTTCTCCTGTGAAACAATGTCATGCCGATTCAAATCTGAGCGCTGTTCTTCGTCATCTTCATCGCCCAAAATTGGTGCAGCTTCGGGATCTACCTCCAAATGGTCACTGCTACTAGCATCAATGTCGTGGTCTTTTCTATGAGCCATCCAGCGCGAGGCAAAGCCGCCGGTCATCATTACCGTGGTTGTCACCAATAACAACGCTTCAAGGTGAGGTGGAGGACCCATGAGAAATCCGTTTACGAATTGTGCTGCAATAGCAGCAAATCGGTTTGAGCAATTTACCACCGAGATCCCCGTCGTTCGAAGCTCCTGTGGAAAGTTTGCTGTCAATAAAACTTCAAACTAAAAGGATATGCGCAATGAACAATAGCACAGATTAGACGTGGTTATTGTTTTGACATAATTGTCACACAGTCTTCAGCTTACCCCATTCCAAGCTGCTGTTGTGCATGCGTTGAATAGACACGAGACTACGACAATGATAGTCTTGGATCCTTCAACATTGAAGGCAAACAGTAGCGCACAGAAGCTCGACATAAAGAGTGAGTAGGATAGCAGGCGCTGATGGCCGATGATATCAACCAGATAGAAGCTGTAGCAGCACCATAAACCAGAACGTCAATTTGCCACCATCCTCTTGCTCTACCCTCTAAGTGTAACTCACCTGACAAGATTGCCCGGTAGATTAGCACCAGCAAAGAGAAATGCGTTTTCAAACGAATTTTCAAAACCAATACTTTTGAACAGCTTTGTTATCCACGTCGAAAGACCATATGAACCAAAGCTTAGAGAAAACCCACACAACATTAATACCAGCGTAGGTCCTGTATTCGGTCGCTCAAACAAACGCGCGACGATATGTAAGCTATCCCAACTGCAAATAGCACCATGCGAGACCACAGATTCTTGTGCATCAAATGTCTCCTGTAACATTAACATCGAGCCACGTTCCATTTGTTGCACCATGTTTGCATCCTTGTTCTTTATCTTGCCCGTAGAAAACCTGATTTGAATATGACGCCCACTCTGATGGACATGATGAATATGCTGTAACACTGCTGTTGCACCCTTTGCATCACCTTTACTTGCTAAAAAGTGTGGACTTTCAGGAACGTACCACCACGTTAACAAAAAGCACGTAAATGATGGTACGCCAACAATTCCAGCAAAATAACGCCATGAAAGATGCAGAATCCGTTCTCCATTTCGATAGTTCCCCAACATAATCCATGCTGTACCTGCCGTTAAGACAGCACCAATCATCCAGAAAGAGCATAGAATTGTAACATATCGTCCTCTGGATGAGACTGAAACATGTTCCAGACATAATGCGAATAATGACGATACCACTGCACCAACACCTAAACCAGCAACAGCTCGAAAGAAAATCAGCCATGAAATAGTTGGTGAAAATGCCGATAGAAAAGCTGCAATCGCATTAAGTGCTAATGTTGTCAATATAACTGGTTTACGACCATAAATATCACCAGCTAGACCACCAAGAAAACCACCCGCTAACATTCCTACAAATACGGCTGCAGTGAGCAGACCTGTATCACAAATATTACAATAAGAACGTAAATATCAAGTTTCAAAATCTTTTATGATTTTGTACAATAGTACGTACTGGATTCCCATGGTGTAATTATTCCTTCGGAATCTTCATAGACGGTTAATATATACCCGATTGCTAATATTTCAACGGCATCGGCGACATTTCCAAGTCCTAAAATTCTACAAGTACAAAATTGACAATAGCAAAAACAGGTGAGTTTTTCAAATAGCATGAAAATTTAAAAATATCCAAAATAACTGACGCAACAACACGAGATTGATGGAAACCACAACCAATCAACTCCATTTCATCATGCACAGCTTTCTTAAGTGTGCTTAGATCATTAACAAGTACTAGATGAGTAGTAGAAGAAGGCCATGACTCGGTCATGAGACTGAAATATCACAATACGAGACAATTTTGTCAGTGAAGAAATTAAGTGAAAAATTGTTATTTTTGTTTTTGAGTCTGAGTCGATTTATGAGCTTTATTTTAGCCAATCAGTGAATCGCTCACCTCTCTCCCTTCCATTTACGATCAAATACAATTCCATCGTAAGAATCCGTGCATTGTCATTATCTTTAAAGGTCGCTACGTGAGTCTGTGCTTGTTGATCTCACTATCTAGACACTTGTTCGTGTGTATTCAAGTCTTGTCTATACATCTACATACTTTTTTTGCATCATAACTCGCTCTGTAGCGCAAGAAGCAGCTAAACGAACAATGCACGCGTGGCGTTCACTAACTCGCAGTATTTTGGTGTTTACAAATGTGCTGTTTCTGCTATTAGGATCTGTGCTCGTATCAATTGGATGTATGTTTATGATTTAATGTATTCTTTCATGCAATAATTTGCTTTATTGAGTCAAAATTGTTACTCTAGTATGATCTATTTAATACTGACTAGACTCTTTTTTCGTTGATATTTGATTGTTACACAATAGGTTACATGGCGTCCTTACCAGCACTTACAGAGTTCTCAGATGGTGGTGTAGCATCTTCTGTCATCATGTGTGGCTCATTGATTATCCTGATTGCTTTGCTAGGCTGCTGTGGTGCGCAATGGGATAGCAAAGTGTTTCTATTTCCATACGCAATCTTAGTACTCGTTTCAGTCGTCGCACAGTTGTCGCTTGCTGGTTTTTTAACTCACGTGCACAATTCATTGGTCGAAGTAGCTAAACATAACTTTGACCTGTCGGTGCTAGCACCGGCGGATCAGGAAACGCTGCGTTGGATCAATAAGAGGTTCAAGTACGTCTATTATGGCTGCGGCGTTGACGTGGACATTGACCTTACGGGTACTCACAGTCGGCCACTCATTGCTTCTTGCTCGAATTCTGAATTTTCCTGGTTTGCTTCATTTGTGGAAGACAATTGTCCCATTGGACACACGCAGCTGCAGACTGGTAGCAACTTTCTCAAGTGTGTAGGACCGAGTTTTTCATTGAGCAATGCCATGACGGAGCATACAATGCTGTGTGCATGCGAGACACGTATGATCTCGTGGGTCAATGACGAGTCTCTGCTTTTGGCTGTCTTTGTCTTTGTCATCGTGTCGCTGGAGATCATGTTGGTGGCATTGTCGTGCTACATCATGCACTCGCGCCGCCACCGCCGCTATGGGTACCAGGAGATTACGATGCCCGTGCGACAGCAGCCGTACAATCCACACCCACGGAACTACTTTGGCCAGCAGGCAGGGCAGCGTCAACCGCTCAACACTCAACCAACATACTCCTCTTACGGGCCGCCAGGAGGAGAGAATCCCTATGCGGCTGCCGCCACGGGTGGCAAGGGCAAAATATCTACGAACTAAATGTAATGTAGACCAGTTGGACCATGTTTGAAAGAGGTCAAGTGCGCTGTGTGCTCATGTTGAAAGATTACGATGGAAACGGTCTAAACGTTTTACAAGAAATGAACCATTCTGCACATTGACAAGAGTTTGGGTTGGCCATGTGTACCTTGTCGTAAAAATATGTGCAAGGCAGCAAGCGGAGTGACAGGTCGACTACATGTTTGTGTTGGCTGTCTGACTTGCACACTTGCAGGTGGTCTTTCTTCGCTGTTTTCCTACATGACGACTACTCATCACCTAGTCGTACAGATGTCATCATCTCTCACTCATCCCCGGTCATAAAGACGATGGTACGCAAACGATACGACTGAAAGTCGTTCATGTTCTAACGAATTCCTTACGAGTCTGCAGCCAACAATGACGACGTTCATACCGAACAGTAACGTTGTCAGGAAGCAGATAAGCCAATGCTGACTTTTTTTCCAGCTTGTTATTTGCTTTCCATGTTAGACTAGCAGACTGTTAGCAGACTACTTGACGAATACTTTGTCCTAACGCTTTGTCAGTATCAATCGTGTCTACCCTTTGAAAAAATGTCAATGTCAAGCTCAAAGTTTGCAGACAGCTATGGTAAAGAGTGGAAAAACACATTCGTTCCAGTGTGGAAAGACTCATCATTTTCATGCACGAATCCAGTATGATGGGGAAGTATTTACAACTCCTCATCATTCCAGAGTCGGTTTTTCAAGGCTCGACCAGTTGATTTGAACCCTTTGAGGCTCTTCTCACACGATGCAACAGAAGTCCAGCAAGGTAATCATAAAAATGGCGTCATGAACGCACCACTTGACAAATCACTAACTGACACTTTTGATTCGAATCGAACGAGCCCTTCAAGTCGTCATTGTATCAAGAATGACAATCCCTATTGCAAAGCTACTTAACGGGCCGACGACAACCAATCGCCCAGTAGCTAGACGTCATGCAGACAAGCGGATGGATATGGCGTCGCTTGATTTATCGACGCAACAGTCTGTCAAATGGTTTGCAAGATATCCCGGTAAATCGTTACTAACATTAGTTTTTCTTGTCTGTCATTGCAGACGCAAATACCGACCAGAGCTGTCATTGAGTCGGATCATTCAAGAACTGGCTGTAAAAGAAGGTCTTAGCAATGCGTCAATTACGGCAGAAGGCGTGGCTTATGACAAGGGGGGACGACAGGAAGCAAGGACTTTGACGAAATCAACGGCGAAGAGAAAGGCAAAAAATCACGAGGAAGGTGATAGTTCGAGTTTGGAAGAGAATACAACACTAGGATGGAGAAAGCCTTGCAATGGTTTTATACTACCCGCTGATCTGGAAAAGAAAGCGAAACAAAGAACACTTGTCAAGCAATCGTACTACCGCAAACTTGTAAGCTGCATTGGCTTTACGTTTTCTTACGTGGTAATGCTATCGTTATAGGGCTCTAATGGTGTTATTGCTGCTTACTGCTCGATAGGACACTTTGGCGAAACTTCGCAATAAGATGGAGACGTTGAAGAATCAATGCAAGGAAGTTATTATTTCAAGATGTCAGATACAGATTAATGCTTCATCAGAAGCTCAACTTGAGGAAGAGCAGCGCTATGAGAAGCTACTTAATCAGTACACAAAGCTGGCGATCACGCAAGATGGTTTGCGCCATGCGAACGAGAAGCTACGATATGAGGTTATGGAGCAGCTGAAAGCGCGCACGAGTATTGGCATTTTGCTGAATGAAGAGCTGCAAGAACATGAGCAAGCACGCACCAAAGGTGTGGCGCTTGGATTGTCTCGCTTGACTTTAGGCGAGCCCTGCATAAACCCGATGCCTGAGACTATGGAAATGAAACCTAAGCCTGTGCTAGACTTTATGCCGATCAGTGAGGACGATTGTATTGCGATTGTAAAGAAGGCATACACTGATGTGAGAGCCTTTGCAGACAAGCAGAATTATATCACCACAGGTGCTAGCGTATTTGGCTGGCGAGACAGACGACAGGTTGATGGAGAGACCATGCGATTTTTTCTAGAGAAGACTTTTGAAAACTACACTGCCGCGGAGGTTTCGAGCCGCATGTGGGATTTAGTATCATCAGAGCATGGTGTGAATCGCATCTACGCATCGGATGTTGCAATTAATTTTCATCTTGTGCAGCGCGTGAACGACGAGAACGTTTTATTTTATCGCACGATTGAGCCAACGGGCATGCACATGGTACTCAAGGCCCTTGTCCTGGCCTCTCGCATTCAGATTGATGACAATGGCAGCTTCATGTTGCTCTTTCGTTCAGTGGATCCGGTAGCGCGTGGAATTGCAATGAAGGATACGACTGCTACTTCCGGACTTTGGACCGACAAGAAAGAGATATGGAGCGAGGTCTTCAGCTGGGGGGCTCTATGAAGCCGTAGGTGACAAAGGACAGCATTGCCGTAATTACTTTGGCGGATTTGTGTCGAGTCTTTTATACGCAACGCAGTCTCGAGTTCTGGCTCATACATGTCCTTCTTATCGCTGTTCGGTGCGAGAATGAGGTCATCGGACCGCTATTTATTTTACAGTAAAATGAGCATGAATCTCAACCAAACGTCACTCAATGCTGCTAGAAGCAGTATTTCCCTCGTCTTGGTTTGTATCCATCAGAGATCACACGTAGTCATTGCAACAGTTATGATATCGTGTAGCTTGGACGCTATAGTTTCGAGATGCTTGGATAATCTCTTTGACAATGCTATGGGTACAATCTTCGACCGACAGTTTGCTCCAGCTAGCGTAAAAATACCATCGGATAAAGCTGTGTTGATGGCAACAAGTTCTAAATAGCACCGCAGAACGATGAAGACGACGAGATTGCGTGTGCTGAGGAGCTTGAACGTACTCAAAGTCGATCTTCATGTACGCATCTATTAGTGAAGGAGACAGCTACGATTCTGCAGCTTCGTTTCTTACAAGAAACATATAGCAACCAGCAGCGAACGGTGGACGTTGTCAAAATCGCAACAAATTGCTAGCAGGATTTGAGGTGATCTGCAGCAGATACGTGCCTACCTCTTGCTCATGCTTCAAACATTGCCTCTCATGACAACTTGAAGCTCTTTGTCACCACCGTGTCGTGCACCTGCTGCGTGTGGAAAAGGCGGCGTCAAAAGCGACCGACTTAGGAGGCTTAGTGGTTGCCACGCCAGTGGGTTTAATCTCGACATCTTGGCTTGACAAGTGGATGTGATAATCTCTTGCGTCCTTCTTACTGCAATGGACCACCATTCAAACATATTTGTTGTCTTTCCTTCAGCTTATTTGATTGACTTGAGCACTCAATCGAAGCTTTAGCCTACAAAGGAACACCAGTTTTCGATTTGCTAGTGATTCTTTGCAGAGCTATGCGGACTTTTACGTGCGACTGCAGAAGCGTAAGCTTCACTGTTTGATAGATTGATCTTGTCATAGCTCAATTCGTTGCATTCAAAGCAGCCAACGAGTGCAACAACAATATGTAAGGCCCCTCACTTGCTTCACCTTCGTGATATGCAATACAATCGATTAGCTGCCTCAACCAAGTTGCTGTGTCATGCAAGTCGTATGTGTAGTGATGGCATGCCAACGGAAGAGTCTCACCCCTTGGCTTACAGCATCTTGAGGTAGTGTTGTTGATCCTTACATACTTTGACTCATGTTAACGTCTGATACATTCATACTGACTGCACGTTGATGCAAATTTTTAAACGCGTCATTACACACACATGACAGCAAGCAAGCTTCCTATCTTCAGACCAACTGCACATCTGCTGCTGCAGAAACAGACGTGCAATTGGGGATTGCCCCCATGTAGTTCCACAAATCAAAAGCACTGTTCCGACGTTGCAATTTTACAGACGATAGACTGATAAATAGTCATTCTCATGGACACTCTAGAAGACCGAAGCATTCCGATTTTACATGTACAAACACAACACCAACGAATACAAATGAATCACAGCATCGTCTCCTTCTCTCTTCTTGGTCATTTCCATTGAAAAACAATACACGTAGTAGGTAATGGATAGAAGCAAAGAAATCCAAGTCGATCTCCTTTCAAACATGTACCGCAAAGCTCATCTGATCGGTGGTTTGTCTATGTAATCTGAAGCTTCTATAACCTTTGTGCATTTCGTGATCATGTCTCTGCATGACGTTACGAACATACACATGGCTTTTACTTGACATTTGTATGCAAAGCACAAGCACAGTCGACAAATCGTTCGACGCGAAGGTTGAAATGCATCTATGTTGTTGTCAGCCTTCGTTTGCATATCCCTTTTGACATTTTTTCTCGGATGAGACGACTCTATCACACTAAAAGCGCTTACAAAATATGTCACGCAAGGATCATTGCGTTCGTGTCCACCGTTGTCGTGTTGATCGAGCATCTTTTTTCTTCTTCTTCTGAAAGCATTCCAATGGGAGTATTGAGAATACGAGACATCTCGTGTCATTCATTATCCACTGACTTGGACTAAAACCTTCACACTGGATCCCTTCAAGCTGAGTCTTTACGAGCGGTATCACTCACCATTTGTTCGTTATCATTGCGGCTAGGCACTCGACCAGCTGCAAGTTCAGGCTCGTCTTTGACATGCGACGATAGCACACGTTGTGTGGATAGAAAAGTCGACAAATGCCATTCCGAATCTATTCCCCAAGCCCGCATTCCCCCTGGAGCTGTCACGAACAGGCCACATATTCTAATCGCAACTACTTTTGATTCTTGGTAAATTATGACCAAGTCGTTGCCGCTACCGCCGCGCTTTTTCAAGTGCCCGGAGCTCACGCAACGAGAGAAACAACATCTTGTTGGGAAAGCCAAGGAATCGGCCAAAGCTTTAATTGACGTTACACGTAATAATCAAGGACCAGTGAGATGGGAGGAAGCAGGAGCACATCGAGGAGTCCAGTTATACAAGGGTGAAGCTCGATACCCTGAAAGTGTTGTAGGCGAATCGATCATGTACGGCTGTGGTGCTACTACCATTCAGTCTACATTGGATGAAGTTGCTGACTTCTTTGATTTGTCAACGGATGAAAAAGTTGCGGAATTTGTAGATCGTAACGTGGAGATGCTAGATGGTCAATTACTCTATGTGCTCCAGGACCCGTCATTGTTGAATGAACCTACATCGAAATCTCGTGGACACCGTCGTGGTGCCAGTACAACGCTTACTGTAAGTCAGGTGACAGTCAAGTGGTTTGTCATTGACGTACCGTCAAAACTCATGAAGAACCGTGATTTCCTTACAGTGGAGTGTCAAAGTACTTTTGTGGACGTTAGCGGTCGTCGAGGTTGGGTGCGTTCTTACCACTCCATTAAGTTACCATGTTGTCCGGAGCTAGGCGATTACAGCCTGGTACGAGGCAGTTTTTACCACACGGGCTACGTGTTCGTCGAGAGTGAGAGACATGGTTTACTGGACGTAATATTCAGTGCACAGGTCAATATGAAGAGCAGTGTAAAGATACCAGCAGCACTGTACATGACGATCCAAAAGAAGAGATTATCAAGCATCGCAGATCTACAAAAATGGATCACGCGAAGGCGACTTGGCACGCAACATTTTCTTGGAGACCTAGAGCTTGTGCTTAAGAGCCAACGCAAGCGCTGCAACGTTTGTTCAGCCAAGTTTGGACTAATTGTGCGAAAGGCACGATGCCGCAAGTGTGGTGAAGTAGTATGTTCTTCCACGTGCAGTACGGAGTGGGAGGTGCC
Organism: Peronospora belbahrii; assembly: GCA_920618645.1. Classification (NCBI taxonomy): domain Eukaryota; phylum Oomycota; class Peronosporomycetes; order Peronosporales; family Peronosporaceae; genus Peronospora; species Peronospora belbahrii. The sequence continues at coordinate 333,963 of CAKKTJ010000336.1, read as the reverse complement.
GATTCCTGGCCAGGGAGTTAGGAAGATTCGGGTATGCTCAAAATGTGCTCAGAACGCGGACTTAGCAGTGTTTGAGGATCTTCCGCCCAGTGAACAGTTCTCTGACATGAGTATGAATGACGACGATGTGCCTATGATCAGTGTGCGTGCTCCAGGCTACCAGTACAATAGCAAAAGTGATACGGAATCTTTGCGTCAACTTGGCCAACAGAGTCTTGACAGTGATGATTATGACAGTTGTGGCGACCATCTTCGAGAGTCTGGTCAACCTGGACCGTATGGTGGCAGCTATGAAGAGATTTACAGCCAGAATGAAAGCTGCCAGGATTCAGATTTAGAGTTTCCTCGTCTAATTGGCATTGAACAGGATGATTTAGGGGTCGACTCATATCAATACACGACTGACTCTGGTGAGTACGACGAACCTCCGTCAACCGAAAGAAGGCGCGACGACAGGAGATACGACCCGAGAAACCCTGACATGCATGACTACCAGACCTACGGTGTTTCGCCTCCGCAGTATCATGATGATGAGCAGAAGCAAGCGCTTCAACGTCAACAGCGTGCTTTACAGCGGCAGCAGAACAAGCGAAGACTCTTGCAGCGACAGCAACAACAGCAGGAGACACTGATGCTTCGCTGCCAGCAACAATACCCTGAAACGGATAATTGCTACGTGCCACTGGAGGACTCACTGAGCAGCAGTGAATTGAACGAGTCCAACTACAGCAGCGCTAGCTCAGACATATTCTCTTCGTTCTTGACATCGAGTCAATTGGCACGACACACGAAGCATATGGGGAAGCCTGGTCCAGTCACTCGTAAGGAGCGAGACGCAGCGCAGCATGCAGTACAAAAACAGCAGCATGCTAAGCGCAGAAAAGCTAAAGCTGATCCTCCACGTCGAATTCCACCTCCATCGGTTTCTTTTGACCGACCACTTACGCAACTGGAGCAACTGCAGGTGCAGCGGTGGGCAGAACAAGAGGCAAAATTCCGCGAGCAGGTCATAGAAGCAGATATCCCTTTTGACTTGGAGCTGGAGACTTCAGAGATTTCACCATCAGATATCGATCTTCATGAAGCAGATATTCTGGAAGATTTAAGAGTCCCTCACGATCCAGCGCTGCCACTATTTTTCCGCAGCCTGCATAGCAGCACGCAAACGCAACAAGATTTCGGTGCACCCGTCGATGAGTTCGCGCCTCTATTTGTAAATAAGGCTCAGTCTGCCACCAACTTAGGCCAACGAACAGTGAGCGTTGCGGATGATGAAGATGGACTGAATAATTCATTAGCTGAGTTGGCTATCAATTTCAATTCGCTGCTGCGTCCGGAGGATCTGCGTCCTACGGAGGAGAGCATTCGTTTGTCTTTGGACTCCAATGGCCAGGATTACGGCATCGAGAGCGACGCTGCGATTCCTGATAAGGCTGACGTCTCGGCCACTAAGTTTGAGCCGAATGCTTCCAAGATGACTATCGTGAAGCTGTACCAGCGGATTCTAGAGCTGACGAACAAGCAGCACAAGTTAGATGCACAACCCGAGTCAGACGTGGACGAAAAGAAGGAGGTAGCTCGTGAGCTCGAAGAACTGTATGAGAAACTTCACGCTGAGGTGGAAATATAAGTGTTATCTATTCTGATCGTCATCGGTAGCGGATAGAAGGTAGTGGTAGTATGCTTCGTATCTTTAGTAAGCTAGCTTTGATCGGACACGTAAATCCAGAATTCATCAAGCTTGTTGAATAAATGCAAACGTCAATCGAAACCTTCTTTCTTGTCTTTGCAAGTCGACCACAAGCTGCTACCTGCCCCAGCGACTGCGTTTGAGTCTTAGCATTGGTTCATCGATCGAAACTAGATCAAAACTCATCCAGCGTAGCGTGCATCTCATCGTCCAGCGGCATCTTTTCATGCATTGCAGCCACGTCATAAACTTTGGACGCTCCGTGAGACCAAAGACGTCTATGGCTTAATCTAGACAAACATGCAGTACGCAGTAAAGTCTACAAGCGTGACCTCATTTGAAACGGCATACAGTCCTTTATCCAACCTTCTCCATGAACTGGACCAGCTACGTATGGAAGGCCGGGGCTTCCTTTTTAGCACAACATCGTCTTAAAGTTGTGGATAGAAGCTCGCATGCGGCGAATGTTCGCGCAGTGCTTGAGCATCGGCATGTTAGAAGGCAGTATATATACTCTAGACATCCGTGCGATGAGAAAGACACAACGGACGCCAAGCCTTTATCAAGCTGCACGATGATTAACACGTTAGCATTAGGATTATGTATTTTACCAGCAGCGTAGTAGTAAGCGCTTAAAGTTGACTAACATAGCGCTGGTAAGGAGAATCGTAGACTATGCAAGTATTTTATGAAATAACCTTCATCTTGAGATCCATCGTTGTCAAGAGCTCGTCCAACGGTTTGTGCATCTCGTCGTGGTGCGGCACCGACTTCATGTGCTTAAGCCAGGTAGAAAACTTTGAATACTTGGAGAAATCATGAATACCCATAAGCTCGACCTGTACAAACTCGCAATAGGCAGCAAAGTCAGCAATGGTGGGGTAGTCTGTTTCAGCCACAAAGCCTTTGACCAGGAACTTTTCCATATGTTCCACTTGCTTGGTAATAAGAGATGGAATAGCCTTTATGAACACAGTCTCCTCGGGCGTGAGGATATTTTGCTTTGCATGTAAAAGTGGCACAAGTACCTGAGACGTGATAAGGCGAGCATTCGTGTGATGCCAATGCAAATATTGGTTCACCTTTGCGTGTGCCTTCACATCGATCGGATATAGATCTGTCCAGCCACATTTCTCAGCTATATACTGCATGATTGCGTTACCTTCAAAGATTGAAAAGTCTTCATCTTGTAATACTGGAATGAGTCCATTGGGATTCAGGGCTAAGAATTCGGTCGACTTGAAAATAGCTCCCAAAGATGGTCGTGTTTCTTAAGACGTAAGATCCATTCAATTGCACGGCTTGGTTGACTAATGAGATTTGCATATAGCTTGATTGTCATGCTTTTCTTACCTAGAAACTACTTGTATTGATCGAGAAGAAGAATGATTGTCAAGACAAGGCGAAACTGAAGATTTTCAAGATGATGCTACTTATGCGATCTTCTTGAAGTAGCGAATATAATCGAATGGTACATGCTATAACACACGCACGCACGCACTTGTCAACACACTTTGCGTCGTAATCATTTCAGCACCGGATATACCTCATGATTATGGATTCAGTCATCTGACTGTGTTTAGGGTATAGAAGACTCATAGCTTTTTTATAGAGTGAGGCTTGAATGTTTTGTATGACACGGTTCAATGAAGATACCTTGATCTTCAAAGAGTCTGTTTGAGTGTAGCAGCCTCACAAAAATTAGCATTAAAGTGGTATTTGTTATGAAGTGCACGCTTATCAATATTGATGGATACATAGACAAGACGCTTGACCTTAGAGGGAGAGAGGGACGGCAAATAGTAGGACCATGTATCCATATTTGTACATAGACGAGACATCTGCTTGATACCCAAACTTGACGCCAAGGATCGCCCGCCCACAAAAGAGCATCATGCGTCAGTATTAAGATCTAGTGCAAATTACAAGCACCATTTCTTGTCTTTCTGCTACAATACTTGACAGTAATGCATTAAATCTGGTATCAATAAGGACTGGCACACAAGATGATATATGTATCAAGTCTATCTCTTATTCGTACCTCAGAGAAGTGCCACGAAACGGCTATCTTGTAAGTGCACGTAGAAAATTCAACCGATTACTAAACAACAAGCTTTACATTCACCAAACAGATTACGGTCGCACTTAAGCGCTGTCCCAGAATGATTGGTTTGGTCTGTAAAGCCGCCATTTATGACGTGACACACATTAATTGATTGACTCAACTCTTTGGTATTATTTCATTTATACAATAGCATACGCAACCAAATGAATGATCATCATTAACAAACGGAAAATATGCATCGCAAAATAAGTTATAGTAGAGAATATACGTATGCAGACACGGACACGTTTCTACCAAACTCATCGCAGTGTAAGAATCATTTGGCCGGTTAGTCAAAGTCCTTATCCGATCAGGTCAACTACGTCGAACGGAGTGGAAACACCGTCACCAAGCCGTTGAGCTCACGGAATGCAATCTGACGCCGGTTCAATGACAGCTGAAGTGCCGTCAGAATACGTGGTTTGCCGTTGACAGAGTGACTACCGATACCGCAGATCAACAAGCACCGACGAATTCGGCGCGCTTGGCAATACTCGATAGCTTCGCGAGCGACCCAAAGGGCCTCCATCACAATCATACCGTGCAGATCGATCGGTCGCTGGTGCCTGGGGTTACAAGCAGAACATAACGCATTTCCAGTTGAGGTAAAACCCACAAGCTGTTCAAAGATCTACAGAACTTACTTCAAATGATCTTCGTGTGCCAGAAAGTAATCGTGCGCCCACTGACGTTGAGCATCTCGGTGTTCACGACGTGCGTTGCTTAATCTGTATAGCATATCAAACAAACACGATATGTTAGACTTGCCTAAACAAAAGCTCAACGGAAAAATATCAACTGCTTACTCTCGAATGCGGTCGACAGCAAGAACATGTTGACCGCGCCTGAACGAAGCTAGGACGTCACAGTAGCGATCACTTAGTTTTTCTCTCGCCGCGTTGACTTTTTGCTTGCTAGACACGACGGTCCAGCCCTCCGTGCGGCTACCCCGGCACGATGGACGAATACTTTGGGCAACATCTATCTCCTCCTCAGCATCAGCTGCCACTTCCGCTTCCTCCGTCCCAAACGGTAGTGGTAGTTGCTTTTCAACCAAAGGCAAGTTGTATACTTCACGTAATGCTGCCTCGGTGGCATCGGAGCTATACCCGTTTAGGACAAATGTCTGCAAGCATAAAAAAAGAAACATAATAGTTAGATTGCGATGCCGTCGAGAACGAAAATAATAAAAAGCGCGATTGAAGCGTACAGCCTGAATGACACTGCTTTCAACGCTCGGCAGTAGCTTTTTAAGTCGTTCAAGCTTAAGCTGAGTCGTAATGCTTGACCCCGAACGGTCATGGTTCGAGGGCTGGTTATCCCACACATTGACCACAGCCGTACCATTACCCTTCCTCATGCATTTACCTGCCGGTAGCATAGGGTACGCTACTGGCAGAGGTAATGGTTTCGGTGGCGGTCTTTGATGTGGTGTCTGTTGCATTTTCGGTTGTCTACGTTGCTGTCTCTTAAACTTCTTTCGTTGGGTCTTGCTCTTGGTCCCCAATTTAGGAAACTGTCCCAACGATTCCACTTCGGGCCCGTTCATGACCAACTCCTGTTGTTCCGCGGTAGCCCGTACATTCGCATTTACGATTGTAGCATAACTTTGCACATGATTCAACGCCCGCAAATTGTACAGCGCGTCCGCAGCCTTGTCCACGTCGTAGTTGTGACTGTCCAGCACATCCTCTACCACGTCAACCTTATAGTCCGGGTACATATCCAGCAAATACTGCAGCGGATGGACATCCTCTTCTTCACTACTGTCTCCACTTTCTTCCTCCTCGTCCAGACTCAAAAGAAGCTGCTGTATGAATGCCCCATTGGTGGCAAGTAGGTCATCCTGCTCACTTTCTGGCAGTTGTTGCAGTGCTGCAACAAACGATGTGTCTTCGCTCAATCCCAAGCCGCTACAGAGCTCAGTAAGATGCAGTTTGGCACTTCCTTGACGCTTTTTTTCAAGTGTTTGCTGGTCCTGCTGACTCAGCGTTTTAATGGCTACGAGACTCAGTACATCGTCCACTGCTCTTGAAACATCGCCACCACAAGATTGAACAATACGCTCTACCTCGGTTCGTGTCACTTTAGATGGCAATTGAAAGCCGTCAGCATCAAACGTTGCAGTCATTTCAAGCACGAGGTTCACTTGATCCACACTCTCCTTATCTTCATCGTCTTCTACTGAATCATACGAGGACACAGATAGTGATTTTAGCATATCAGAAGAAAGAGAAGATATTAATGAACAAGATGATGCTGTTTCTGTCGACGTTTGAGAGCTCAACATAGCAGAAAAGAGATAATAATGACAAGATGAGAGACCAGATACACAGACACTTGAAAGTTCGTGAGAAGCTCGAAACGACTGACTGCCCAGAATACCGATGGGTACCGAAAAAGGAAACAGTTTTGTGTACTTCACACCACCTGCACCCTTTTGATATTCTTTCGTTGCGAAGTAACGGCAAAATTTGCCTCTTTAAATAGTCATCACAGTTTTTGGTCACCACATGTCATGAGCGAGAACGGGCGTGTCGTAATGATTGTGCGTGCTAATTCTCCACGTGGGAGTCCTCCCAGTGGAAACGATCCAGCTGCTTTGAATTTAGGAGCCATGGAGGTAGATTGGCGTCAACAGCAATTCCAACGTCAGCGTATGCAGCTACTTAGTATGGCCATTTTCTTGTGCTTTCTTGTCCTCTTCTTTGACAATCGTGCGGGCGACGGTCACAGCAGCCGAAGACAAGGCGTTGATACCGGTACAGAAGGACGAAACCGATATTCATTACCTCCAAACGCATTTAACGATACCGATCGCTTACAAAAGGTACAAGAGCTGGAGATGCTGCTACAGACTCAAGCAGGCTATCGCCATAATGAACCACCACTTAATGTAACGGGTATTTATTCAGGTACATGGGACTCCTTATTACCTGAAGAATACAATGTTAATAAACCTTTATATAAGGATATTATTCCATATTTAAAGGTCGATCGTGAGATTCAACCGCAACAATACACGCAGCCAATGGAGACAGGACACACGTGGTTGTTTCTCAAGATGAAGGCACCAGCATCCAAGGAACTAACAAAGGAGGTGGCGTATGTTACGGGACAGTTGGTTATTTACGAGAAACAGGCGTCTTTAGCTGCTACTATTTTACCGGTACAAGGCGTATTTCTACGGAAATTAGGCAAATTGACACTTTTTGGCAATAGTCCAGACTCGAGTGTGCAGATTTTGTATCGAAAAGAGAGCAGTAGATGGGATAATTCGACTAAGGTTGAGACGAAGATACCGTCTGATACTGTGAATGAAGAAGCAGAGGAGGAAGGAGATGGAAAGATTAAAAATCTCGAGAGACTGGCACGTGTAACTCGAGCTGATATGGTGAATCTGAGCGTGCTAGATGGTGTGCCAACTGTAAAAAATCGAGACGAATACGTGGCAATAGACATTTCACCTCCACGATACTCGTACGTGTCGCGCTTTCGAAGTAGCGACTCGTTTAGTGACCAGTGTGTGAGCATTGTGGAGATGGCGCTAGTGAATGATACGAAGACACCGGCGAGAGATGAACGAGAGGACAACAAGGACGATGATGCGGCGACAGCACTGCAGAAATCGATGCGTTACATGAAATTGGAAGGAACACTTGCTAGTGTGAACTGTGGACTGTATATGAAGCTGGACACGACGTTTCAAGAGGAGAATTTGAACGTGTTTTTTGCCAAGGCTTCACGCTATGCTGTAATCATGACGTTTGTTGCTATGGCAGAAATCTACTTCTTGTTGCGACAGCTGCAAATTTCTAGCACACAGGCTTCAGCGGCAAAGGTGTCGTTACTGACGATTGGACAGCAGGCAATTGTGGACTCGTACCTGTGCTTAGGCCACCTGACTGTGGGTATTGTGGCGCAAAACGTGTTTGCCGCATTCGCGTCCGTCGCGTTTGTCAAGCTCATTATTTTTTCGGTGTTTGAGATGCGGTATCTGCTGATCATATGGAAGGCACGAAGACCACAGGGATTCTCAGAAGGCTGGCTTACGCTTCGACGCGAGCTCACGACGCTTTATTCGCGGTTCTATCTGTCATTGCTAGCTGGGCTCTGTATTTTCTACAACTTTTCGGTACCATTAGCGCTGTGACATACGTTGGTGATTGCTTGCGACGTATCTAACCTTGTGCTTTGTGTAATTATTGCAGAATCACTTGCCCGTCCTAGCGTTTATCTGCTACTCGTTTTGGGTTCCCCAAATTGTGCACAATGTCCACAGGTTTGTATTGAAATGTGTTGCGTATGGTGGGGTCAGCAAGTGTTGATGATATCCATTATTGTATATAATTACAGGGAGGTGCGGAGCCCGTTTGACCTGGGATATCTGTACGGCATCAGTGCACTGCGTTTATTCTTGCCGCTGTACTTCTATGGCTGCCCGGATAACTTCCTGACAGCCTTTCCAATGGTAAGGATATATCCGACATATGCTCGTGTTGCAAACACATTTAAGCAAATGCTGAGACAGTAAATCTTCATTAGCGTCAAAAATTATGGCACTAATGCGGTTATGTCGTGTGTGTGAATGGACGTTAACACAGTATGAGAGCAAGATTGATCCGCAGTATTGCTATATGCTCTCGTCGTGGGTGGGTCTTCAAGTGGGTATCCTTGCTCTGCAGCAGCGATATGGTCCAAGGTTCTTCGTGCCAGCGCGTTTCCTGCCTGTAAAGTATAACTATGAACGGCGTATTGATCTACAGCATTTGGCATTGCTGAAGGACAGCGACAACTCCATCGACTGCGTGATCTGTATGGTAGAGCTGGACATTGAAGCGCGCGACTACATGATCGCGCCATGCGACCACATTTTCCATCGTGAGTGTCTTGAGGGCTGGATGCAAGTCAAGATGGAGTGTCCAACATGTCGACATGCTTTACCGGAGCCCTAAAGCTGAGATGAGCTCCTGCTTACGACTGTTGGTTTATAGTTGGAGAAAGAAAGAGACGGGAACAAACAAGCAAATACAGCGAATGATGAATGGACATCTACTGGTATGACTTTGTGGCCAAAGTAACAAACAGTCAGAAAAGAAGTGGCTGCGTGTCATACCGTCATGACATGCAATCGACAATGGCTTGCTCACTAGATTCGTCCCACGTGATATCGCGTACGGTCGCATTGCCGCTCGTGCATTAGTTGCCAGTGGCAGGAAGCTTCCATTATCATGGACATGTTCGATAGTATCGGTTGTTTTTGTCTTACACGGAGATAAGGTATGGAATATCTATTTTATCTATACAAACGATAACTTGTAACAATTAATAAACTTTCTTTGCTTTTTTGACCTGGAACCGCTTATTGTTGCAATTTACTGTCGATATTTCAATACCACTCTCGATGAGCGAAATTTCTTAGTAGAAATTCTTATGTTGCTGTATGAAATTGCAATATTCAAGTTATGACTGAATCTTTTTAGTGTGCTCGATTTCACTTTACTGCCATGTCACCCCTTCCCGTCTTTTTACAGTTATATATTACTAATGCGAATCACATAGTTTTCAAATGGCCACCACTTTATTAGCACCTCTACCCTTTATTCTACGCTTATGCTCAGTCTCAGAATTACAACAATTATCTCAAGTATCACGTGAAGTGTCGTCTATTTGTGAACTAGAATGGCGTCTACGTACTCTTGCTTGTTTTGGAAAGTTACGCTTTAGTACGAGCCAATGGCGTCGTTGTTTTCTCCTGCGTACTCAATTTCAACGTAAGGTTGTCGAAAAGGTTACAGCTCGGATATATTTGATAAATAACCGAGGTGAAATGCGGTATATTCCTATTGAGAGAGGTACCCCTCTTTTGTGTTTAAAAGAAAGAGCGATTGTTTATCACCGTTGCAAGAGAATGTTTGATTTCTCATTAAGAATAAATCAATCGATTCAAGAAATATCGACCTTTATCGGTATGGTCTCAGTTGATGAAGCACGTGGACTTTTGAATGAACATATGAGTCTAATGACTTCGGTTGCAGCGTTAAGAGGTTCACTTCATTTTGAAAGTGAATTATTCGAGATTTTTCCAGCTCCAGTACTTCTTGATACGAATGCGTTATTACGAGTGACATATAAATTTCAAGAGACACAAGATACAGCGTTTTTACAGTCATCATCCTTCATGATGATGCAAATGTGGGTTTCGATTGATGGATTGATTTATCGACCCTTATCGTCACCAGCAATAATTCAACCGACACTGGATCAGAGTCAGCAACATGAAAATGAGGAGGTTGTTCATGGCGAGGAGGAAGGGACGACCTATTCAATCCTGAAGTTGCATGAATTGTCAGGAATGTCGATGACTATTGATGATAATACGCTTCGATATAGACTACAGGGAGATGAGCTTTGTGTGAATGCTTTGGTCAGTAACACGTACTTACTCTACCTGTTTAATCCACTGCAGTATCGTCCGTTAGATTGGACGTTCAATGCGATGCTGCAGATTGGAGAAACGAGATATGTACTGCCTGTACAAAGAGAAGGCGTGTTTTTGAATACGACATCCTATGCGCTGAGAATTTTTATTTCATACGGAAAGCTGCCGAAAAAACCTCCACCGTTGTCGAGCAGTAAGATGATGACTGATGAAGCAAAAGCTGTAGAAAATCCGTTGACGGGTGGTGCTTGTGGAGCTGAAGACAGTGGACCGCTGGACATCCCGTACAACGGACAGCGTGAGATTTTCGCATTTCGCTTGACTGCTACAAACCGAATTTCGAAGAAAACGTGCGTTGTTGCATCTAAAGCAGCTTGTTTATCACTTGTACCATCAGCAAATAGTGCAGCCACTGGTGAAGGGGTTGACAGACAGCAAAGTATTGTGTCGTCGTCAACATTGTCCAATGAAGAAGAAAATACGGATGAAAGCGATACCTCTGCGCCCTCAGACTGCACAGTTCCACATTTCGAACGGCATGTGCACCTTCCTTTTGATGCCATGATTTGCTACTACTTTGCTCCAAATTGCAGTCTCCAGTACGTGGAATTTGCAATTGGCTTTGAGCCTTTGATGCATCTTCTCGGCGTCGCAGTGTTCCTTCCAGAAGGCATGACTGCTTGTTAGTTTAAGAACAACCCTCACACAGTAACATACTGGACGACATTACTAATTGATATTTATATGCTATAAAATGTAAAGCATAGAATTGAAATCGTGCATCGAGGTCTCTTTTACTATGCACTCCAAGTTCAGCTGTGTTTCTTGGTGTCGACAGGACGCAGACGCTTGCTTCTGTAGACAAGAAACACGATGACAGCAGCTATCACAAACGCCGCAACACCAGTATATCTCTTCGCTTTTTTGAACATTCGCAACATAATGCGCACAGGGATCGGAGGTGGATAATACGGCGTTAGTGCAGGAGTACGCTCCGGGTGGCAAGTGTTAAACTCGACCAGCATGCCTTTGTAGATGTTCATTCCCCGATAGTAAAGGCAGACACGGCCATTCTTGCCACCTTCGTCAGTCACATCCATCACAGCGTACTGACCTGGACCAGGAAAAGCACCATGACTATAAGGACCTCCTTTGATAGACCCAGGGCGTCCCAACGCAGCAGCGTGAAGCGTTATTAGGTTTCCTGGACTATGAGAGCCGTCATCGACGGCGAGCATATGTGCGTCTCCACTCATGATCACAATAGGCACCCACTTATTGAGACCATTTGCCTTGATGAAATTCACGAGCTCCTGTTGCTCATGAACAAAGTGTCCCCACTTCCGCTCGTTGTCTAGCCACGGCATGGTATTGACCCAAATAATCAATCGAATGTCCGGGTCGCTCGTTGCACGAACAAGCTCTGACTTAAACCATGCCTTTTGCTTCTTACCCAGCACTGTCTTGGTCGGTGCAGCGGGAGCTGTATTTGGCGTTCGAGCAGAGCGTAGGTCCGTAAGAATATATCGCACACGGCCAATTGTAAAAGCTTGGTGAATTGTATTTGTCCGTGACCTTCCTCCAACCAATGGGTAGTGTGGTACAAACTCTCGATAAACTTGCACCGACGCATTTCGACCTGGAGCGGTGGAGTCACTGTTATCAGGACCAAAATCATGGTCATCCCACATGTATGCAAATGGTACGTCCATCTCCAACATTGCTTTACCAGCTGGTGACGTCAAGATCGAATCGTATCCATCTCGAAATGCCGCGACATCGTTTACTGCCAGATTATGGTAGTGCAGATCCCCCGTATGTATGAATAAGAGAGCATGCTCTTTCTTAATCTGCTCAAAAACCTACCACAACAAAAACAACACCGCCATCATCACCACAATCTCTAGATAAGAATAATACAAAGTAAAAAACACTTGCTCAAACATCCTGACTTTACCTTTGGGTCGGATAATTCATCAGCACAGGAACCAAATGCCACTCGATAATCAAACGAACTTCCTTCTGTTTTCGGTGTCGTAAAGCTCCCGCTTCTTATCGTTTCTCCAGATCTGAGTAACGTCAATTCATAGCGATATTTTCTATCACTATGTGGAAGGTTTAAAAGGTTACACTCCTTGACGTTTGGTATCTCAAAGGACGATGCACTTCTCTTCTCTCCGTACCCCTCTTCTCCCCCATCGACTCCTCTACATGTAGCAATAGCAGAATGAGCTTTCTCTCCCTCCAATAACTCTGGAAACGCGTACAATATAAAGTCTGAATCTGCACAAGTGTAACCCTCACGTAACCCAAATTTGAAACTAATGGACCGAGACGTTAATGCACCGGTCCAGAGCCACAAGACGTCAGACGGTTGACAAAAGTCTTCTAGTTCTTGCGAGGAGACTGAAAGAAACGTCATACAGACGCTTAGCAACAGATAAAACGTCATTGTGAAGCGTATGAAACGCGTCATTTTTCAATTTGATTTTGACTGGTCAGACTGCTTTCAAATTGGTGTTGATGCTTTAACAAATAGAAAACCGTTCAAGAATCTTTCAAGAAATTAAAAAGCACTGACGTGCCAAAATTCAGATTTGCTACAGGATTGAAATGGATATTGTCCTAGTGGAATCATCATAGTTGCATTAGCTCGAGATATGTTGCGCATCATGACCTATTGCTATTCTTTTCCGTAGTTTACGTGCTTGTTTTGAAAGTTCAATTGTCGTACTTATTAGCCGCATATTAATTGTACGAAAAAGAACTGCTTGAACGTGGTTAGACCTTTGAGTAGTAAACAGAACATAAAGTGACCAACGGGTCCATATCTTCGGACATGGCTACATTATGGAGCAACCGTCTAAGGTTTTGATTCAGCAATGCATCGATCTAGTTGGAGCTGGAATTGAAGCACGTAATCCAAACTCGCTACCCAAACTGCTGGAAGTTGACGGAAAAATTGGAACTGAATGCAGTTAATGTTTACCTATTAACATGATGTGAAATATTGAAAACTAATGAAAGTAACAGACTCACCTCTTGTCGCTTGACTGCAATCTCGCGTGTAATTGTACCGTGCTTTTGGTTTGACCGGTGACCACGTTTCATTGTATCTATGCGCATAGCTTGGAGTTGTAAAGATTCAACCGAAACGATTGTGTTATGGGTCTAGAGAATACATTGTATGCAGCAGAGTTACTGTAGCAAAGCTACTACCCACTTCGTGCAGAAGAAGACAAGCTCTAGGAGCTTTGCGTACCCTCGTCTAAATGAGAACAGTACCACAGGTGACCTACCGCCTGAGGGGCCGGTCCCGGTCACTCCCGAACTTGTTGCCGACCCAGAGGTCCTGGTCTCCATCTCGCCTTCGATGAACACTTCCTCCAATACGCTTGGGCCAGCGCCGTCAACGACGGTTTCATCTGAAGCTGTCTGTGACAAAAGTCCACCGGTCATGGATGACACTCTGCCCACACCAAGCTCCACTGCCTTTGTCGACCTCGTAATTTCACAGGCTGCTTCCGCTTTGCCAGCTGTCTCGTCGAATGATCCTTCGACCGCGTTAAATGTACCCGTAGATGTACATCAAGTTCTGCGCGACTTAAAAGTCAGCATAACTGCAGATGCCCATCGACTCGAGGTGTGTCAGGGTCGACTAGCCCAATATCCTCCTCCGCCGCCTACTGGGCCACCAGGTGTGAGCATCTCGAGAGAGAACCACCAATCTCGTGGTTCAGTTGCTTGAGAGCCTTCAACACGAGACGACGTTGGTATAGCACCTGTGGGGGAAGATTGACTACCCCCACAGGTGAAGAATGACTACCGCCAAAGCCGGTATTCTCTCCTGGTGGCAGAGCTACAGCATGCGGATTATGCTTCAAACCCGCTCAAGAACTCCGTGGTCCCCCCAGTGGCTGTTTTCACGATGACCCCTTCACCCGCGTCGGGTAAAAGACCGCGGCAACCGTCCAAGGCAGTGACCGCCAAGGCTCCCAAGTCAAGCGATACCAGCACCCCAGCCTCTTCAACGACCAAGTCTGCCCCCCCCCCTGACCTAAAGGGCACCGTGCCGTATTGCTACCTTGACATATCCAGCGGTTTTTGGGTCGTCGGTATGACCGAAAGGGCGAGAAGGATCTCAGCTTTTGTCACCCCGCTGGGATTATTTGATGGCTTCGATGCCATTTGGGCTCAAGAATACGCTTCAGATGTATCAGAGACTGTTGGATAATGCTTTGTATGAATTTTTACGTATTTTTTCAAGGCGCTGGTACAGAGAAGACTGAAGATTTGTTTGCGATGGGAAGCCGGATGTAAGTCGGCCCCTCGGTACTTGGTCGACGGTCCTATATAGACGACATTCTGATACTGGCTAACTCGTGAAATATGTTGTGCAGAAAGGCAAGGCGACTGTTAAATGCGTGTGACTATTAGAATTTGTCTATCAGCGCGATCTAGATCTCGTGGGGGGGCGGGGGGGGGAAAAAACCCGGGCCCCAAAGTCCGGACCAAGGACTAGAGGCCCACCCAAAGGACCTCCCGTACTTGGTCGACCTACCACTGCGACGACACTCAAATCCATGCAATCTTCCTTCGCAATTCTGAACTACTACGGTAAATTCATTGAAGGTTATGCGGTGTACGCGTCTACTCTCGATTAGTTAAGGGAGGTGGACTTCCACGCGTGGCGGTGTCAGTTAAAGACTAGCGACAGCGTGATGGCTAAGGCAGAAAGACGAGGAGAAGTGGTCCAGAGTACAAGTAGCTTGCGCTATGCTCAAGAATAAGATTACTACCGAGCCTATCCTGCGACACTTTTACCTGTCTAAGGAAGCAGTAATTATCGTTTTTTGCGAGTGAATGTGATACATCCGCGTCATTGGTAAAAGATCACTGTGGCATTCTTATGCCGGTGACTTTTACAAGTCGGACACATAAGGCAAACGGATTGTATTACAGTACTTTGGGATAATAGAAACCTGTTTTACGATGTTAGTCACTTGACCCCTCAAGGTTTTGACGAGGTATTCAACATTGGTGTGGTTGGTCAGGTCTAGTGGGTTACAGAGACGTCTGGGAAACTGGGCCGCCCTCTTGTCTCAGTGGACTTTGTAGATTGCGAATTGAAAGAGAGGTAAAGACCAAGTACTGCAGTGGATTTGAGCCATCCACACCAAACATCTTGAGTCGTTCATTTTCCAAAGTCATGCCCTTAGGCTTATTCATGTAAATGGCGAGGTGCTCCTCCTTTTCGGTCTTCACGTACGCATTTGGTATATCAACATGACGTGCCGATACATTCCATCGCCTTGAAGCACCAAAATTAACTTCATTGTTCTAAAATCCATATCCGCAGCAAACTTCGATGTGTAATCGATTCCAAAATTTGTTCGTTCCCACATACCATAAGCCGACCTTATGTCTCTCGATGTCACCATCTGCATCCGTCTTAATCTTGTGGACCCACTTAATATGCAGTATGTGTGCACCCTTAGGTGGCACCACAATTGTTCAAACATCGTTTGCTGTTAGAGCATCCAGCTCTTCAGTCATTGCAGTTAGCCATTCCATACGACGGGTGCCCTGGATATCCTCACTGAAGTGTTATGGGGTATTCATGCTGACATTATCACAAAATTCAACATCCACATTTTTGTCACCTGACTTGTTGACATCTTTGCATGATGAAAGTGTCATGTACCGCTTACGCTTCCATTTTGACGGTCGAACGTTAGTAGAGTTATCTGGTATATGTTATGAAAATCCTCCTGGCTTCAGTTCCATGTGGCTACTTCGCATATAACTGTCGTGAATGTCGTTCAGGGTCTCAATATGTTTTACGTTTTGGGTAAGCACGGCAACCCGCTCCTTTGATATGTAAACCTAATATCCCTTCATCTCGTTATCTTTTCCGATGATAATCGCCACCTAGCCACGTGTACCCAATGATTTGTTTGCAGTAGTCAAATGCACTGTGCATGGGGAGCCAAATACCACGATATTACTTAAGGCCGATCGTTTCTTGGTCAACATCTCAATAGGTAAGATTCCACCTTCATTTGCCTTGGTGGGCTCGGTTGAGTATGTAAGCTGCATACTCAGCAGAATCACCCCAAAGCTTCAACGGTAGCCCGTTTGGAGATACCATGATGCGCGCCATATTCATAATGGTACGGTGCATCCTCTCACCTTGCAGTTACTTGCTTGGTTGCCTATTTCACTAACTTGACGAGAAATAACAGCTTCGTTGCAAAACATATCCAGAGATTTGTACTCACCCCCCGCCGTCTGTTCGTGAAACGTGTACATGGTAATTAGTTGCCTTTCAAAAGCGACCGAAAAATGCTTAAAATTCATGACACCAACATTCTTAGTCCTGGCAAGAAACACCCGGTGATAATTGGATCGGTGATCAAGGAAATTGGTCAAATAGAGGATGCCGAGCCGATTACGAGGTGTCATTGGACCCTTAAGGTCTAAACAAATAACACCCCGATCACATCAATAGGTGCTGTCCTTGCGTGATTGCGCGTTCTTTGTTTGCTTGCCTATGTAACAGGCCAATCAATTGGTACGCTTATTATCGCTCAGTTTGATACCAGAGGCGGGGTCACAGGCCATCTTGATGATAGTTTCATAATACAAATGACCCAAATGACAATGGAATTGTAGCAAACGTCCATGTTCAACACCCACGTTGGGTTCGTTCGCAACATCGCTCACAACTGTCATAATTGCATCCCTTCGTGTTCCATTTCCACGAAAAACTTCCATCGAAACGTCATCAAAACCATAACAATCAACACATCGTTGATCTTTTGACACCCATGATAGGTACATCACCAGGATGAAAGACCAAAACTCTCCCCCCTTCGCGATATTCCAAAACGCAACCGTTTTGCTCTAATTTTCAAAGAAGATGATACTACGCTTAAAATAAGATGCCTCGCGAAATTCGAGAAGCCGGATGGTATTGATAACACCAAGGGCTTTTACTTTATTACCAAACTTCCTTGTTTGAGCTGTCCTCCACAAAAGCTGCGGTAAACATTTATGTTTGAAATCAGCCCCATCTTCTATCAGGCTCAAGCCATTAATTAAATGACGCCCTGAGCCGCTATCCAGTACCCAGTTGATTAGCAAGCATTTTCTCTCATCTTGAACAGTCACAATAAAATCTGCGTCTTATTTTTTCTTGATCTTCCTTAGACATTCAGCCTTGAGGTGGCCAAGTTTACCACACTGGTAGTACTTTTTCGAACCTTGTATATCATGAAATTATGGTAGGGTCCGACCTCCTTGGTTCATCGGTAGACTGGACAATGTTACAACGTCTCGACCAAAATGCTTGACCCGAACTTCATGTTATGTCAAATGTGCAAATTGTGCAAGCTCCTCTGCTTGTCTCAAGTAGCCGGTACATTGCAAATTCAATCGTGACAACATTGTTGTTTGCATTGCTGGATCATCATAGTGAACAATATTATCCAACACATGGTTTCCCGCATCTCCGCATGCATCACTCACAGCCGTCAGGTACAAAAAATGTTCCGTCCAGCTACGTTGAGATGACTTGGCCGCTGTGAGTAATTGTATGCTCTTGGCAGGTGTGATCTTGGCTGCAAATGTTTGCAACAACCTTTGCATAGCATGCTCCAAGGTAGGGCTTTCAGACCACCAAGTTCACCTGCCGTCGATAATATTTCTGCGCGCTACCTGCGAGGCGTTGGCCAAAAACATCAACCTTAATATCTTCAGGCCATATAAAACCACATGCGCATTCGAAAAATCCAACTTGGCGACAAAATATTTTGCCCCACTCTCGAAACCCACTACCAAGTCCATGGTAGAGTTCCTTTCCGTCGAAAGGCTGACGTGCAAACTTCCTTTGACGACCAGCCAGTACGCCTTCCCGCACCTTTCCGAATTGATGAAACACCGGACATGGACATATGCGTACCCGGGACTCCTCCGCAGGTACATTATGTCCTTGAAACCTAGACACGGGTACTTAAGTCATTTCATAGTTGACATTGACATGAGCCGGTGTGTCAACCATCTGATATCCAGCAAATGCTGGTCGTCAAGCCAAAAACAGGTAGCCGGAGAGTCATTCAGTAACCTTTGAGGGGTAGGGTGTGCTCCAAAGCCTGGAGGCTGTATCCAAGAATCGAACGAAAAACATCTGACTCCGCTGAGTCCTTGCGTCGACCTTAAAGGACTGAGGTCTACCGATGAGGAACCAGGTCCACCTTGGGGGACCGGATGTGGAACCGCGGCTCACTTTTTTGAATAGCGGCCAACCGGTTCCCCGGCAGCGGCTTTGACCGTGAATTTTTCCCATCCAGCGGTCGTTTCCCCTTTTTGCCGCCCTTTCTCTTTGGTCCATATCCCAGCGTTCACTTCTCTTGTGTGAGCCTCTATCTCTTTGGTCCACTGGTCCTTGGCCTCCCACATTTATTAAGCGCTTCACCACAGCCGCTCTCTTCACTTGATCAACGATACAGCCGCTTGAGCACGCGCATGTTTTAGGCTCATCCATCACGTAAATGCTTCCAGCTTGTGTTGCGTTTGATATCTCTTGCCTGACTTTGTGTGGTCCTAGCTGTTCCTTCCACTGGGTTGACCATTTCCTTTACAAGGACTAAGGCTCTAGCAACAAATGTTATACAGAGCAGGTATTATCTTAGTTTATTTAATGTTTATCTTCAAGATTCAAATATTAAAGCACCTACCTTATACTTAGTGCTAGTCACAACATTGAGTCACTATGAAGCCTACTGATATGTAAAAAAGCATATGTATTTGTGGTGGAGTGGGTTTTCAAAACGTTGTGATGAAACCCAAAACCACTTGCTGTGCCGGGCTACCGATTGTCGATGGGGGTACCTCAATGCCTTGTATACCCGTTGACTGGCGGGTTGCGTTCTTCGGAAGACTTGGTGAGAACATAGATGTCGGCCTTGAAAGAGGTCGACCTGGGGGGTGCCTCGAGTGGATGTACTTCACTCGGTAGGCTAGTAGGTGACCACTCGGTCGGTAAACTTATAACCACATTAATTAAGGGAGCTTCTCGACCCTGGCCTTTCCTTAGTTATCTCAAGGGTATTAACCGCCTGGCCCTTACTTGCTCCCAAACCACTAGGTTAGGGAGATCGATTCCATTAGCGGGTCGATTAGGGCTTCATGGGTAGATGAGGTAGACTAGAAATGTGTAGCCTCATCAAACCCATAACATATAATTCTTTGTCGGGCTCCACGATGGGAGTAGGTAGGTCAACCACTTGTCGCGCCTGTTTCTTGGAAGCAATTGACGACAAAAGTAAGTCCACAGTATCGCGGGGGGGGGGAATGCTTGCCACCAGGGCCTCGCGTTGATGCTGAAGAAGTCGCTAGATGGTCTTAAGAAAGCGAAAACGACTATGGTCATTCCCAGTTGCGTCAAGGTGGTTTCTAACAGAGTACTACCGACATGTGCTTTAACTATAAGTATGATGGAGATACATGTACGGTGGTGAAAGTCTATGTTGATTACCTATTGGTTACAGGCACCAAAAAAGTGCTGTTGATGATCTGTTTGAGGATATGAAGCATTTTTGATTAAAGAGCTAGAAGCCGTGAGCAAGAATTTGGGACTTCGTGTTGCACTCGACGACTTCGAAGAATACATTCTAGATCAAGAGGTGAGCATTAATTTGCTATTGAAGGAGTTTGGACTAGAGTCGGCAAATGGAGTGCGCACACCATTTGGAGACGAATGCAATGAAAGGGCCAAGGACGATTGCGAATTTTTACCAGCTACTGATGTAAACGGTAAACAAAGTGTGAAGTCTTTTCAGTCGCTGGTGGGAAGTCTGCTACGGATTGCAAAGTGCACGCGACCGGGCATTTCTTTTGCGGTACACAAGACAACAAGACAGAAGCACAATCCGACAACCTAGAAGTGAACGATGGCTAAGCGTGTCGCGCGATATTTGTGGATGTCGAAGACGTTGAAGGTACATCTAAATGCTGTGGGTACGACGAACAACATGCGAATAAATGTTGGAGCGACGCCAACTTTATTGCTGATAGACAGATCAAAAGTCTGTGTCAGGCTGCGTTATCACAATGGATGGTGCTGTGGTGATGTGGCTGAGCAAGAAGCAGTCAAGTGTCTCCTTGAGCACAATGGAGGAAGAATTTATCTTGGCTTTACAGGCTGGACGAGAGTTGTTGGGTTTAAAAAGAACATTTCGAAGAGCTGAGGCTACGCACGCGTGACCCATGTCAGTGTGGGTGGATAATCAAGCCGCGATCAAGCTACTCGAGTCTGAGAAGACTATGTCAAGCGCGAAGCATGTGGACATACTTTTCAAGTTTATCCGTCATTGTGTTCAAGAATGTGTCATACAACCTAAGTTTATCAAGTCCGAAGACATGATGGTGGACGTATTACCGAAGTCGTTCGTTGCCAGGACCAAGGATGATTGACTTGCGTGCAGTGTTCAAGTTGAAGGCCATGCAGGATGACGCTTTAGAAGCTATTGATTCTGACAGGTCATGAAGGTGTTGAAGTTGTACTGCAATATCTGATACAGGTAAAGTGCAACCTCACTTGATTGGCCAAACTTGTTGAACTTGACGATGGGACAGGGTAATAAGGACGCATGGTCGACACATGGAACAAGGAGTTAAGGCCGTTACATGGTATAAGGAGCTAAGGACGCTACATGAGATGTACGTCCAGTTTCAGTGCAGGGAAATGCATGTTATAATGTTGATTGACAGAGTTAGCGGTAATATATCTGACTTTTACGTCTACCTTCTGTGCAACAAGTGCACTTGCAACATTTTGCAGTATAGCATTAGTTGCTTGAGCATTAGTCCTTGAAAGAAGCAGATCGTATCTCAGATACTGGTCTCATTAAGACGTGGATACTAATAACCTGAAGGTACAAGATTGTAAAATCTAGCCTTGAGAGGGTTGTTAGTCTTAAGACGTAAGGCTCTTGGAGCTTGTCTTCCTCTGCACCTAGTGCTTAAGTAGCTTTGCTACGGTAGCTCGACTACATAATGTGCTTAAATATAAACCTTGTAGATGATTGATCAAAAAGAATTGGAGTAGACGCGTACTATGGTATGATAAGCGTTTCTGTAGAACTTGCAAAGATATCTATTCCTCTGGATGACATCTTTCCGTGGCGTCATCTTTTCTGCACCTTGAAGTCACAATGTCAGGCCATGTCACATAAAGTTGTGGTAAATACACTATACCCAACTGCACGGTGAACTGATGGCTTTTCCCACTTCGTCCTGTTAGGCAAATGTACATCTTCCCGTTAATCATGACATCAAAAGCAAATTTATTCATCTTCCAGTGGTTTGACATAGTCTTGGAAAAATTATTTATATTAATAGACCTCACCTAGCATTTACCTTTTCGCATTAACCTTGTAACACACATATTCTTCTCCTATGGATCTGTCTGAAATTCCGTTCAACGTGCCTGTCATTCTTCAGTCCATTCGTGTCAACAAAAATCTGCAAAATCCTCTTGGGTCCAAGAAGGCTCGTTGTCTAACAGATAACCGTGATGTCTACGAGCAACTCATCTTACACCGAGTTCGTGACGACAAGGTCGCTATTCAGTCTGGTCACAACGGTCGCTTCCTCCATGTCCGCGTATCTGGGGAATGCGTATTTGACTCCACTGATCCTGGCGAGTGGGAGCGCTTCACCATGGAGACGGACTCAGATTGCGCTCTCTACTTCGTGTCGTGCCATACTGGAAACACCCTTCAATGTGACGATCATAATGTAACCAGGTGTGCGAATGAAAACCGTCAATATTGGGAGGCCTGGAGAATCGTGGAGCCCCGCTCTATTGCTACCACCAGCCAAATCCAACGTGCTTTGGATCAGCGTCATGTTCTTGCTGGTAAAGACCGCCAGAACTTTGTCGTGAAGCTTGCAAGATGTGGTAAGACGCCACAAGAAATTGAGCAGATCGTGACAAGCATTTTTGATGGTACAGGTGCTACTGCTGTACGGTCGGCTGAAGCCATTCCAGTCAGTAAGGAGTAGGTCCGACCATCAGATTGTTTTCGTCTCTTTGTCCAATCTTTGTGTTTGGATCATCAAACCTATCGCAACACTGGGAGTTGATCACTTACACAAGGCAGCGCTCCAATCTTCTAAGCTCGCCGTGTGCGGCGGTGGGTCAAGATCTCTGTTAAGATGAACGATGAAACGAGAGAAAATTGCTGAGGCTTGTGGTCTGCAACTACACTGCTTAAATAATCTTGTCACTGTCGCTATGAATTTCCAAACTTATGAATTTCCCAACTTATGAATTTCCCAACTTATGAATTTCCTATGCTCTATGTCTCTTCAAGCATCGCCACGCACAATTTTATCGTGTAAGTTTTCGCATCAGCAGTCTGTCTAAAAATGTAACACTTCAGACGAGCTGATCATTCGAGATGCGACAACGACGTTGCCTTCTGTTTGACTGAGATAACGTGCGCATTTGGCCAATTCGTGGAAATGTCATCCTACATCTGCTATACCTACCTTCAGTATGCTGCTTCTCTGTCGCAAGCAACGACATCATTCACTATGGCGTATATCTCAAACTAACTGACCGTCTATTTCAAGCGTTCAGGATTGGCAAAATGTCTGGAGTGCTTTTACCAAGACTACATCATTCTTCGCCTCGCTGGCTCAATCTGCTGGCTTGAGACGTCTGGCTTTACGGGGGACACTCCGCAAGGGCACGCGGAATCGGTTATCCAGCCCGGGGTGTAGATAGTGTCTTTATGATCGCAACAAGCGCCGGGCACTACAAGGATCAGTTCCGATCGGCCGCTGATGCACCAGAACGGGGTCAATCAATTTACGTTCTAGGCAAGTTTGCCTCGTGGGACCGGGATTTGCGCGCGGCGATCGGGTCGGCGACTTGAAGGTTGTCGTAGAATAGAAGGACTTAACGGGGGAAAGGATAACCGCGGTCGTCATTCCTCTCCCCCAGGGGCTGATAGGATTGGTGCTTCCCTTACGAGTCACACGCTGCGCTGCCCCCCCCATAGCGCACGCAGCAGAGGGAAACCTCTTTCCCGCCTGGATCCTGGGCCTCCCGTCGGAGGGACTTCCCGAAGGGAGCCGGCTGGACGGCTCTGGGAGGTCGTTGTCTCTTGGCCGTTGTTGCTCGGAGGCGCGAATTGGTACATCTCAAACTTGTTTTTGATGCTTTGGTATTACCTCGGACGGGTCATCCTCCCGCATAAACCTTGCTGCTAAGACCAAAGAGAATTGTACGACACGGCAGGCTGAGCTCGGTGTTATTAGCAAGCTGGACGGTATGGAGTGTCTGCATACCAGGCCTTACTCTTGTTAGTTGCAATAAGCGCTTTGAAAATCGATGATCGGTCTCGTGAACCGCGTCACAAAAATCAAGATGGAAGCTGCGGCTGCTTGTGGTGTGAATAACGATGTCCTTGACGCTATTGCTGAGGGTATGAAAGCTTAACGCAGCTACGCGCGTAAGTAAGTGAGCCTGACCTCAGTCATGATGAGTTGAAAGGGTGGTCGCATGAACGCACGAAGCAGTTTTACACTCAACCAAGACAATGAATAAGGTAGACAAGGCTTTGGAACTTGGTAAGGTTTTCATCCAGTAAGCAAACATTGTTGTTTTGCTTTCTTTCTACAACTGTTTGGTCTATCGATTACAACGTAAATCGAAGAAACATTAAAATGCATGGTCATATTTGTTGCTTAAAAAACTATCTGTACGGACGAAAAGCTTTTCGTTGGACCATACAACACAAATTAACTACAACATCAGAGGTAGCTAGCAACTCTATGGTACTTACTACTAACTGAGTGACAAAACACATTGGTCCTTGTTACCCTTTCTTGGCTGGCAAACAACGGGCGCTTTCATTGCTGATTTACCCCGACGACGCCTTCTTTTCGCGCTCCTTTCAATTTGAACAATTTGCGAAGATGGTAGAGAATCATACGCATCATCGATCTTTCCTTTAGTCCCACGGAAGACTCGGCCCATCTCGCACTCGATTTCGCGAACTTTTGATACCAGGTCTTGTCCTTATGCACCAAGCTATAAATTCGATTAGCAATAACTTTTGCCGATTTGAACATGGACTTCTTCTCCGGCATATTCACCACGCCATATTCGTCTTTCCATGGAAGGCTTTTGGTATTATGCCAGCAAGCCATTTTGCGTTTATGCCCTCTCTTCAGCAACGTCTTCTCTGAGATTGCCATGCGTTTTGTCTTCCAGCTTGCTTTGGAAGTCTACCGTCAAGTCTTCCGCGCCGCAGCAAGCGACGAAGGCCAGCGTCACGAGTAGAAGAAATGGCTCAGGCGCATGGAGTTGTTCAATTTGAAAATGAAAACAATCAAAGGTAATAATGATAACGATAAACGATCTGACCATTCTCTACCTATTTTGTACGATGTTCACGTCTGGTATGGCGGCTCTATTCAGAAAGACGTTGTTCCTAATTAAATGCAGCGATACATTCAAAAACCAAGTGTTCCGTGTCAAGCGTAAAGCGCATCCCACTCACAGTGATAATACATTGAGCCTTTCCATCTACAAGCTGAAAGATGGATAGACAAACCTATGCCCTAGACATTACTGCTATTCTCGTAACAAATGGTACCATAGGGCTGGTAGCAACCTCATCTCAACGCTAGCATCTTTTTCTGCGTATTTCTACGGATCGCGGGATTTGCATAATATTAAAGTCCTAGATTTTCCCACAAAGAGAGATATAAAACCGGTATTCGCAATATGCGATCGCCAAGCTCGATGGGAACCGTAGCAAACGACAACAAAGTAGGACTCTCCGCCGCTACTATTCCTTCGTATTCTCTATCGTCTCGTGATTTTTGGACGCTTCTAGGCATCGTCTTTGTTGTGTTGTTGCTACTGTCCTTTGCGTTGGCTAATTTTGTAGCCTGGTGCCTGCAATTACGTCGAGAACGCCGCATCCAGCTTAAAACAGAGGAAGTAGCAGCTGCATCTAAAGAGACACATGCTCATTCCGTACCTGTGACTATCTTAACGGGTTTTCTGGGCGCTGGAAAGACCACTTTACTCAACCGAATCTTGCTGACCAAAGATCAATTGCCATACAAGATCATGGTCCTCGAGAATGAGGTAGGGGCCATCAGTATCGACCACACGCTGTTACAGGCAGGAGGAAAGGAAAAGGACGGGATTTACGTTTTGAAAAACGGCTGCATGTGCTGCACATCTCGCGGAGGCAAAGGAAAGGGCGGCGACGAATTGGAACGAATCCTGGACTATTTACTACACCTGATACAAGAGGAGAGCTTTGACTATCTTATGGTGGAGACTACAGGTCTTGCAGATCCAGGACCAATCATTGAAACGTTTTTGAAGTTGAGAGCGTCAAGATTTCGACTTGATGCAATTCTCACAATGGTGGATGCCAAAGCAACGCAGATATATTGGAAGGAAGAAATGCAAGTGTATGAGTTCCCGATTGAGTTACAGCGGCAAATTTTGTATGCGGATCTCGTTGTGTTGAACAAGGTGGATTTGGCTACGGAAGAAGAGTGTAAGAGACTGGAAAAGACACTGGTTAGTATAAATGAAGAAGCAACGGTTTGTAGCTGTGTGAATGCTGATGTAGACCTGGACAAGGTCTTGAATGTGAAGACGTTTGATGCAGTGCGTTTTAATACGCAAAATAAAGCTGCTAATGGAGGAAATGGATGCATGCAAGCTCGCGGTCAACATACAGGAGACATTAGCACAATTCACTTTGAGGTCGAGCGCGATGTGGACGTCGCTGTATTCGGTGAATGGCTTTCTGAGGTTGTTACACGATATGTAAAAGGTGCTGACGTATTCCGTGTAAAGGGCGTTCTATCGGTGACTGGAGATGCTAAAGATCGCCGTTGTGTCGTGCAAGGGACGCTGGATACGTACACAATTGCACCAGGAACGGTCTGGAAGGCTGGAGAGCAGCGCGTTTCCCGTCTTGTTCTCATTGGGCAGGGTTTTGATCATGCGGAACTCGAACGCGGGTTTCAGAGCTTTTTGGTCGATGCCAACAGCGGTAGTAACAACGAATTGAAAAAAGAGCGGTGAGTTGGCGTGATTCCGGGTTTGAGTGAGACGCAGACACCCGCAGCTTACGGCAATTGGCACTCAATCTCTGCTTAGGATGTTTTTTTATTATAGTCAACACAGGATACGCATGGCAGTCTTGGAGGAGGAAGTAGCAGCAATTTCATTATCTTTTAAATGTCTGCAACGTGGTTAAGTTGAATGTTAGTCTATGGCTATGTTACTGGCAACCAACTAAAACATCAGATGTCGAAAGAACCGTTCGTATTAAGATACGTTTATCAATCTTTGTCGTCACCGCTTACGCGGTAAGACCAAAATCCTTCACAAAATCTTTAAGCGTCTCATGGATCTCGTCATTAAACGGTTGAGACTTCATGCGAGCAGTCCACGCAGACACCCTTGGGTACTTGGAAAAGTCGTAGCCCATGAGCTCAAGCTGGTCAATCTCGCAGTACGCCGTATAGTCGGCAATCGTGGGAAAATCAGTGTGAGCAATAAAGTCGTTGACCAGAAACGTCTCGAGAAGATCAAACTCCTTTTTGATGAGAGATTCTTTACCTTCAAGTGCAGCCAAGTCCTTGGAGGTGGCGGTCTTGAGTTTTTTGGCAATCTCCGGACGCACAATGTTAATTGTAAAAAGCCGCGTGTTGGTGTGGTGCCAGTGCAAGAACTCGTTGATCTTGGCACGCACCTTAAGGTCCTTAGGATACAGATCAGTAGATCCAGTCCAGTCGTACTTGTCCCCCAAGTACTGCAAAATGGCCATGCCTTCTGTCAGCACGAAGTCATCGTCCTTGATAGCAGGCACAAGACGATTGGGATTAATAGCCTTAAACTCGTCCGACTTAATAAAGTTGCTGCCTGGAGTCACAAGCACAAGCTCGTGGGCTACACCCTTGACCTTGAGCACCCAAGCCACGGCGCGCGAAGGCTGGCTGACGAGGTTGGCGTATAGCTTAAGGGTCATGGTCAAGAAATAAGAAAAAGGTGCTTGAGTTAAGGACAGCGGATTCTGGAATGAAAAACTCAGAAGCGATCCTTCCTCAATAGTCTCATGTCGTAGGTGATTCCTCCGATAGATCGACCCAAGTGGTGCTGACAAGACGACTTTTACTGCGTGATCTTTGACCGTTTCACTTTATGTAGCCTGTACGGAATGCTGATGCAAGCAAAGAATGCCCTCATGCTTGGATATTCTTCCCTAAAAGTGACAAATACATGTACGCTAATGGCTGGAATCATGATGTCAATTAATCATTGGTGGCAACGATGCCCACCATTTATCCAACACGTGAAATAACAAGCGTGGTAACTTCTCACGCGATGCATTATCAATAACATAGAGTGCTTGATGGCTCCATCTTGCCATGATTGAGGGAAACTAACTGCTTTTGGCAGACAAACGTATGTGTTCTAGTCAGCACATTGATATTGTGCTTCCTGTTACTTGACCTCATCGGACATACTTGTCAATCATTGTCACGATAGCATGCGCTACAAAATTTATTACAAAAGCCTATCCGCGCAGCTTTTTATTCTGATCGCACCTTGTCGTACCGGACATCTTACAACACCATTAACGACCGAGCAGGATGGAATATCTTGGAGTGTGATTGCAACAAAACGGTGTTGGAGTGGGATTCCGTTCATGTGGGTGTATCAACAGAGGTTACAACGGAAAGAACAAGTTCAAACGTAGAATTTAAGAGCAAGTTCAGCTGCATTACTAGACAAACTGTGTCATTATCCAACAAGGTATACGGCCATTCTTCGCGAATAGCGTCGATCATTCTAGTACTTCTATAGCGTATGCGATCATTTTGATTGATATTGAAAGAGGTCATCTCTTATTGTTATGATTCTTTCTACATTTAGCAATCAGCAAGGATTTGGACATGCACTTCCAAGACCAAATCGGAATGTTAAAATGAGCCATTTCAAGATTCTCAGCCTTAAAAGCTCTCCTCTGGTTATGGTAAGTGTGTAAACGTGCATAAAGACTCTGTTAATGGAAACCCGTAACATTTTTTTCAGATTTTTTGGTCACGTACTAAGCTATGGAAGTAATTGTGTAGTCCGCGTGATCACTTGACGTTCATGTATATGGCTGTATCTAAAAAACTAATGGTACGTGTTAATCAGTGATAACAAGCGTGACTGAGCATATTTGTGAAATGATCTTTATACCTAGGGAGCACATGATGAGTACAATTCCATTTTCCGTCATGTATGTTCTCACAAACCGCTTGCTTTATCTAAGTCAAACGTGTGCTGTATAGGTCATTCGCAGTTGACTTCAGTCAGTAAAACAGCAGCGCTTACGTTTAGTATTAAAAACAACAAAGCATTGAACTACGCGTCGCACTCTTTACTTTAAGCTTGTGATTGCAGGACGAGCATTAGAACAATCCGTAGTTTTGCAATTTTTGTCGTTTGAAAAGTCGGATGCAATGCAACGGATGCAGGGCTTACTGTAGTCCTCGATAAAGGTTCACTTTCCATGCTTTTACAGCTTAGGCGTAATGGTACAATTTCCACATCAAGATCGCCGGTTAGTCGAACCTCACTACAATCTTTCGTCTCTCGCAAGTTTGCTGTCCGATAATGGTTAGGTAGCACGTTTTGAATGCTTTTACCCGACAAGGACGATCAGTGAGATGTAGATGTAGGTAGAGCTCTAGCGCAATCAGTTGGCTACCACAGATATGACAAAGTTAGGTTTATGAGTAAGATCGGAGTGGCATTAACTCAGCCAAGGAGGCGCAAAGGTAGCGAGCCAATTCGAATAGTCCGTAGAGACTGTAATGCTCTCTGCTATTACGTTTTTAAAATGACAAGCATCGGTAGGAATGCAGGTCGATAACGGGCAAGCAAAATAGAGATACGAATAGAACTTTGTACTATCAACATGTTCCTCACCGCTTCAAGCCACGGTTTGGCTACCTAAACTGTGGCGTGCTGCTAGCGTTTCCACGTTGTGCTCTTTGAGTCCGACATCTCGTATGGGAAGAGCGATGTACGCGAAACGACGGAGAGCCCACGGCATGTGTAAACGGATATTTTACCTTGGCTCAGCGTCTTTTGTGATGCCACAGTGCCATCGAGGTCCACGGCAGTAACGGAGAGCCACCCAAAGCCTGGCAGCTCCAGCTCCACGACAGTCGTACGCTTAGGCTTCTTGTGTTTGGACTTACTGAGCGCGCTGTCAAGCGCATAATCCTTTATATAAACATTCTGCGATAGAGTGAGCGGGCCAATAAAGCTCATGGCATCAAGACCCCGTGGAGGTGAAAGAATACCACCAGCGTGCTTGATGAACATGTCTTCTGCACCTATTCGATTGAGAAAGTGGATGCATGTCATAACATACGTCAGTCATACCGCTTTCACACAAAAGACATAGAGCATCGTAGAAAGCTTACGTTCAGTGCTTGTGAGATGGCCAGGCAGCACACCGTACCAGGATAGCAACAGCATATTCTTGTTGTTGTCACCTCCAATGGTTTCATAATCGAAGCGCGCAAGAGCACCAAGAAACAAACTGCGACCTGGACGCACGCGATAAGTCGTTACCTAAGCAATCGTAAACCAAGTAAACGGTCATTAGCGTGTCATGAGAGTTGGCGTGTTGCGTTGATGGCATACTGGTAATTTCGTGGACGGAAATACGTTCTTCAATTTAGCAGCACCGTCCAGCGCGAGCACTTCGACAAGCTTCTGTCGTTTGGTATCAGTGATCAAACCAGGGGTGTCTAGAATGTTGAAAGCCTCATTGTGTACCATAACTGGCAAATACTGGACAGCCAAGGTCGTGCCGGGAAGTGGCGACGTTGTCATCTCCCTATGTTCCTCCGCACTCATCTCAATCATTCCTGGTTCCTCGCCTGGAGCGACGTAAAGTTCCCCATACGGAGTCACAACAGTAGTTTCGTTCTCGGCTGACTCTCTCTTTTCCTTTTCAACCTTTGCCTCCTTCATCAGATCCTCGTCAATGTTAAGCATCATCGCTGTCTCGTCATTCTCTAACTCGGATAAAGAAACCTCTGCCATCTTCATGTACTTGCGATGGTTGTGTTGCCACTTGCGATCCACTAGATGCGACATAAACGAGTTCAGAAACGTCGACTTGCCCACATTGGCAGCGCCAACTACGCAAATATCGCGACCCTTTCGGTACTTGGCCACATCCTCTACAATCTCCTTCATTCCGATCCGCTTCATAGCACTGATCAGATAGATGGAGATTATATTTTCAATCCCTGCTTCTCTATACATGCATTCATCCAAACATCTCGTCAGTCTAGTTTTATCCACTACCAAAAAATATACCTTTTGCACACTTGGCCTCTTGTTTGATTCTCCTCATCAGACGTCGAATACCCGACTTCGTTGGCACCAAATCTCCCTTGTTTACAACCAACATCACCGGCTTCTTGCCAAAAATATGTCGTGCATTTGGCAACAAACTCCCAGAGATGTCTAGAATGTCCACCAATTGAATCATGAGCATATCCTTACTACGGAGCTCCATAACTCGTTTCTCATACTCCTGATACGGCATTCTAGCGTCCGATATTTTGCCGTATTGGGCCATTTGGAAGCAACGTTCGCAGCGTAGTCGCTTGAGATCCTTTAGATCGTGCACATTGTTCAGTAGCTGCTTGGGAAAGTACCCAACCTGTTTGGGCTCCTTGTACTGCAATGCAATGCCACATCCACTACATGTCCACTTCTCCATGATCGATACATGGTTTAGGATTTGATCTACCGTCAATTTCGGCTTCTCGACGTCCAAAACAGTACCTGTAGAGTGAAGGACCTGTGAAGTTATGGCTGGGTTGGTGGATGAGCAATTGCGTTGGCTAGAGATCAAAAATGAAGGCTGAAGAAATGTTGAAGGATACGCAGACAGTATAGCTATATTTTGGTGAGCTTGCAAGCGCTGTGAAGCTCTCAACAATCCACAAGAGCTGCGTGACAGTAGAGTTCGGACCGACAGCATCGTTGCCAGTCAATTTGAAACGGTGTTTGTCACTTTAGAACGGTCTAATGATTATGTAAACAAGTTGGTGTATCCAACACGGGTTTGTTACAAAACCTCGCTCCTGGAAGACGATTCGGCATGAGTCTGAATGAGAGTCAAAACAAGCTCTATGTTGATTGAAAGTTCAACAACAACGTTCACGTGTTGGCAATAAAATACACCGGCAACAACGAGACAACCCAAGCCTGTCATGTATACCCACATCAATAAACTTTTATCAAACATGACGCATGGGGCAGTGTGGTCTTGAGGACTGCAGGAGCGTTTCCAGTAAAACCTGGTTACCTTATTAATTACCTTGCAGTTCTGCACCACTGAGCAGAAACGATATGTTTAGTACATTTTGACATGATCAGAAGCAGTGCACACTACACAAGAGCCCATAACGAACCACTGGAGCCAGCACAGACTGGACGACAAAGAAAGTTTTCCTTGTAATGACTCTAAACAAATTGACTTTTGAATGGCTAACATGAAACTTCTCAGGAAGGAAAATTGAAGTGTTCTTTTCTCGATCTTCTTGCAGTCTTGAAATGGAAGAAGAGTTGAAAGGCAGCCTTTGTCAATTTAGCCAGACGTATCTGATAGCAAAGGTTTATCAGTGACCATAACTGCATCAGTCAGTAAGGTAGTATCGGCGAAGGCAGGATTATGGCAACACAACCATAAAACATTGAGAATGCATGGGTGAGCTTGTTGACACAAAGCTGCCCAACGACTCGCTTACGTTTTTTTTTGTTTTTTTTGTCACAAATTACTCGCTGCGCTGGCATCGTCCAAAACTGTAAGTTAAACTGCGAAAAGCTTATTGTAATGTCGTTATCGCGCATACTCGTGCCAATTAGACGACATAAATTCCCCAAAGCTATCCTATACGTCGTGCACATGAAAGAGGATTTGTCAATGCTGATGGATGGTATAAAAAAGACGACCATACAAAGCATAATGCTTTTAATTCGTCGTCGCATGGCTATTCTTGATATTCGGATGATTGCCCAATGTGGATCTTCCAATCCAATAAGTAAAGACATTGCAAAATGGGCAATCACGACTCAAGTGCGATGTGTATGTAGCCTGTAAAGACCATACTTGGTCTGGTCGTTCGTTCGTGAGCACGCTTGGTATTCTTTGAATTTGCTCATTTTTGTTTCAAGTCGAACAATCCCTCCACGATCATGCGCGTGAGCCAGTTTCTTATGCTCATGACTCTCACCTTCATCGCTTACTGCAGCACCTCTTCAAGAGCCGAAGACTTGACTTAGATCAAAACTTTGACGACAGATTCTCAACGAGAGCTAGCGGACAAAAGTCATCGCAATCTCAAGGGAAGCGTGGTTAGAGTGAGTGATCCCATGCACAAGTTTTATTTTGCAGGCAGTAAGCTGGTGCCGAATGGATACCAGCAGATTGCGAAAGTAGCGCAGAAACTCCAAAAGTGGTGGAATCATATCAATGCTAAATATCGCTCTTCTCTCTGGAAAGCTTACGAGACATGGATTTCGCAACGCAATTTTCCTAAGTCGTCAAGAAAAGAGAATTCAAAACAAAAACTAATTGGCATTTAGCCAGTCGAGGCGAAGAAGATTGGATCACGTGTTTGTCACCCAGTCTAATGAGTACTCGCATGTA
This sequence comes from Peronospora belbahrii, assembly GCA_920618645.1. Lineage (NCBI taxonomy): Eukaryota > Oomycota > Peronosporomycetes > Peronosporales > Peronosporaceae > Peronospora > Peronospora belbahrii. Next base: position 300,937 of record CAKKTJ010000336.1, on the reverse strand, counting down.
GCTAGCTACATTTCTCCTGTGTCCGTCACATTTAATAGAGTTGCGATAGCTGTGGTAGTCTTCAAACAAATAGCATTTTGTCCATGAAGATCAAAGTTTCCAAGTTACAAGAAAAACCTCTTAATAAAAAGCAATGACCATACCATTTCGAAGTTTCTAGCTTACGGTAATCAAGAAATGGAAGCAGCACATGACCAAACCAAACAGTTGCGCATGTAAGTGAAATAACGTTGTCACTTACTGAATGAAAGTCCTTGCACGTGCCACAACCTTCTTCACCGGGCCATTGCCACATCAGTCATCCTTTCCATGACACTTCCATCCATCACGACCTAGGTGTGGCTTACCAACTTACGCGCGTCTAGCAGCTACTATATAGCTTCATAGCCTTAGCAGTAGCGTCACAATACCGTTTCACAGCACGAGCACCCGCAGCTTCTTTTTGACCTTCGTGACGTGATTCACAAGACCGTCTACCTGCTTTGAATCTTGTGCTGCAACGGTACCAAGATTAAGGTCTGCTGTGCAGACATTCGACGATGTGCAGCTTGTCAATAGCATCGAGCACAATCTGCAGCTTCGTACCATACTCTTTGGTTTTAGCAGCAAGGTTTATACGGGAACACGATCCGTCAGAGGTGATGCTAAAACTGCATGAATTTGAGATATAGGCCTGTTATATATGAAGCGGAATACTGGAGGTTGGTATGGCAGATGCACCACTTGGCTAATGGCGTACGTCGTCTCAGTCAATAGAAGGTGATGTCGTTGTGGCATCTGCTTTGGAACATGCATGGTCAGCTTGTCTGAAGTGTTGTTACATATTTTCAACAGGCTTCTAATAAGAAACATAGACGACAAATTAGAACGTGTTGAAGCTAAGAGACACGTTGAGAATGCAATACCTCAAGCTGAAAGATTCATTGCAATCGTCAAAGGATTATTCAAGCAGTGCTAATATGGACGAAGCAGTTGCAGACTACGAGCCTAAGTGATCTGTTCTCGTTTCATCGTTCACCTCAACAGAGATCTTAACCCGCCGCCTCAAACGGCAAGTGTGGAAGAATGGAGCGCTGTTTTGTGTGAGTGATCAAGTCCCAGTGTTGCGATAGGTTTGATGATTCAGACAAAGACTGGACAAAGAGACGAAAACAATTTGATGGTCATACCTACTCCTTACTGACTGGAATGGCTTCAGCCGACCGTACAGCAGTAGCACCTGTACCATCAAAAATGCTTGTCACGATCTGCTCAATTTCTTGAGGCGTCTTACCACATCTTGCAAGCTCCACGACAAAATTCTGGCGGTCTTTACCAGCAAGAACATGACGCTGATCCAAAGCACGTTGGATTTGGCTGGTGGTAGCAATAGAGCGGGGCTCCACGATTCTCCAGGCCTCCCAATATTGACGGTTTTCATTCGCACACCTGGCTACATTATGATCGTCACAATGAAGGGTGTTTCCAGTATGGCACGACACGAAGTAGAGAGCGCAATCTGAGTCCGTCTCCATGGTGAAGCGCTCCCACTCGCCAGGATCAGTGGAGTCAAATACGCATTCCCCAGATACGCGGACATGGAGGAAGCGACCGTTGTGACCAGACTGAATAGCGACCTTGTCGTCACGAACTCGGTGTAAGATGAGTTGCTCGTACACATCACGGTTATCTGTTAGACAACGAGCCTTCTTGGACCCAAGAGGATTTTGCAGATTTTTGTTGACACGAATGGACTGAAGAATGACAGGCACGTTGAACGGAATTTCAGACAGATCCATAGGAGATTACGTCTGTTGCAAGGTTGAGCGCTAAAAGGAAAATGCGATGCCTGATTTCTTTGTTAAGGATCTGATTCAAGGAATGACGTCACGAAATGACTGGCCAAAGACATTCAAACGACGGTATTGATCAATGACTTCGATTTTATGCATGAGTGATGAATAGTCGTAGTTCTTCATTCATAACATCCATCATATGACGGTTTAATAATCACCTTTTCTCAAATATTTTTTCAGGTCTAAAGAATATCGACTCTGCTCAGCTAAGCACTTGGATTCGTAAGGAAATGTATCGACTTTACCATCATCCCTATGGTCTCGTTTACAATTGGTAACAGCATGCTTATCGTGTACATACATATTGCGTCGCCAAATTGTAACGTATAATCTTTCTTTGCGATAGAAATGATAACCATTGTGCGTCAGATCGGAGTCTAAGTAAACATCACGACTTGTGGCAGGTTGCGATTGTTAAGTATCATATGTAAATCTCATACATTTGACTAGCAAGATGAAGTTTTCTTACCTGATATTGTTCCTACTTTAATTGCTAACCTATGACATGGGCAGTAGTGATAAGTATGACATGGGCAGTAGTGATAAGTATGACATGGGCAGTAGTGATAAGTATGACATGAGCAGTAGTGATAAGTATTGAGCACTTGCACACTACTATTATCTCATTACAATAGTGCATGTGTGGCATTTCGCAGAGTACGCATTGCTACCTGGTCAAACAGAAGCAAATACTAAGGTAGAGACTTAGAGAAAGCGGCTATGTTGCACAGACTAATTGACCACTTGTGTTATCAGTAACATGATGTTGATAAAGACCAAGAGCTGTGGACGTCATGGTTGTCGACAACGGGTCACGCCCCCTTATTGGTCGTATTCGTACAAACTGATTGCGGAAATACTGGCACACCACGCCAATTGGAAGCCTTCCATCGCAGGTCAAGAAATTTGCAGCTGTAGTACTCAAGCACAAGTGTTCCGTATCACATAGTATGGATCTTATACGATATCCAGCTACACATAGTACGACTGAGCACCACACCCGTGTCCATTAGTGCCAACGGCGCTTTTGTCTTTCACGACAAAATCGAAAGTCCATTCAAGACCAGCGCGATCATGAAAACAACTAGAACATATCAGGACTTTTCGTAAGCGAGGGTCACGTCACCACAGTTTCCATCCTTTGTATTGAATGCCTTCCTACTTTCTTTGTACTACTGTAGTAGTACTGAACAAAATTCATTGCTGCCTTTCCTCCAAACTTGTCGACAACAACATGCAAAACAACGGTATTCCAAGAGTGTCAACACTACCATCAAAACCGGAACTAAGAGAAGATTTGCAGATATCACGTAAGATTTCCATGAACGACACCATGAGGACCCCTCAAATGATCATTGGCGACGGTTCCGTTTTGAAGATGGATCAACTTTTGACCTTAGATTTCGATGATCATCAATCAAATGCTTTACTATTTATAACATCTCACCCGTCTAAATGCGATGAGTGCGAACAACGACCTGGTCAAGTGACCTGTAATGATTGCGGTCTAGTCTATTGTGCCGAATGTGACACTCATAGACACCGTAAAGGGAAACTGCAATTGCATCAGCGAAAGACACTAGCACAAAAGCAAATTGAAAGTCCAGAACTTGAAGAACTTGAGGAGGAACGGGAGAAATTGTATTGCCAAGTGGAAAACCTGTGACGTGTGTGACTGGCTACAAGCTCACGACTTGGATCTGTTTGTGAAAGAAGCACAACGACAAGGACTTACTGGAGAAAGTCTATTGGCTTCAAATGGACTAGACAAGCTCTTGGATGCTTTAACGGGTGTCAGTCGTGGGCACAAGAAAAAGTTGCAGAGAGAAGTTTACAAGCTTCAGAATTCAATCGAACGCTCGTTAACTTTTGAGGACGAGGTATTACCTGAACCTGCACCTTCACCACCGATAGATCCAGACAAGAGTTCAATGCAGCGTGTCAAACTTGATATCCGCGGTGCTGTTGAGTCAATGGTAACGTTACCAGCTCGGCAACTTGCGCCAGAATTGAATCCGTTAGGATTTAGCCCATTGAAGATTGACTTGGATGAAGATGATCGTGTAGCAAGTATAGCTCCCAAGCGGAGCAGAGGTGGGAGACAGACTTTACGTGCGCTAGAACTGGATATTGCACAGGTAAAAAAGGAGGAGAAGACAGTAGCTGCGTCTTTTGATTTCTCGGCAACAGGAAGACTGCAGACCCAAGGTTTTGAGATTAATGTAAGAACCTCATTCGAAGTCGATGCACGTGCTGACTTGATAGTGGACTAATCTGTGCTTATTGTAGACACGTGGTATGGCTAACGTGCCTTTTGCAAGCCCCCAGCAGTGCGAAGCACTTGGAAAGAAGTCTGCATCAACGGCAAATACAGTCAGTACGAAAGACTACTTGCTGCTGCTTGAGGAACTTGGCCATGGAGCTGGTGGAAAAGTGTACAAGGCGCTGTATATGCCAACGTTCATGCTGGTTGCTGTAAAGGTCATTCGTGTCTACGACCAGAAGAAGCGTCATCAAATGGTGCGTGAACTCAAGTCATTATACGTGAATTTTGTGCCGCTGGCTACTGCCACTTTGCCGTCTACTTTTGCTGCAACATCATCCGTTGCACAAGCAGCATGCAAAGAGCTTGTAGTCTTTTACGACGCGTACACAAATCCTGAGGTTGGTTCCGTATCGATTGTTTTGGAGTACATGGATGGAGGTTCTCTGGAAGATTATGTACAGTCTGTTACCGAAGGCGATGAAGAGAACGCGGGTTGCTTGTCCGAAGAGAAGATTGCGAATATTGCGATGTGCGGATTGAAAGGTCTTGCTTTCTTGCATGAGCATCACCAGCTACATCGAGATATCAAGCTTAGCAACATGCTGATAAACCACCAAGGTCAAGTCAAGGTATAATAACCAGCGACTTACTTTTTGACTTGTAAATTCGTACTAACGCAGAACGTTCACGCTAAATGTAGATATCGGATTTCGGTATTTCACGCGACCTCGAGAGTACTTTGGCCAAGGCAACGACATTCACGGGCACACTTTTGTAAGTCTTTTGGAACCATTTCTCGAATAGTACTTTACGTAAGCTAAACTTGACCAATGATGCCAGGTACATGGCACCTGAAAGAATCAGTGGGGGTATGTACTCGTATCCTTCCGACCTCTGGTCTTTTGGGCTAGCAATCATGGCTTGTGTTATCGGAAAGCTTCCTGTCCCGACCAGCGACGGCTACTGGGGTGTGGTTCACGCTGTGCAAGAGCAACCTTCACCGCGGCTTCAGGACTATGGCGACCACTTTTCCCCGGAGTTGTGCGATTTTCTCGACCAGTGCTTGCACAAAAACCCGCTATATCGACCTCCTGCTGCTACCCTCCTTGAGCATCCGTTCATTAAGAAGAATTACTTGCCAAGCGAGCAAGCAACCGTTGATTTGAGTCGAGGCCGACAGCCTCTAACAACAAAGCTACTTGAGCGCAGTCGCAAAGACATGATAAGCATTGCCGTGAAGGCTCAAAGCTGGTGTCGAGACCATGTCGATGCTTTTCGACGACTTTCGTACATCAATGAGGGAACGGAGGTACAAAGCACTTCCAGCCGGAGCAAGATCGAGGCTTTAGCCAAACAGCTGCACCTACCAGTCGACGAAGTGGCGCCGCACTTTACGTTCCTAGATGAGTATTGCAAATGAGCAAGCTTGAAAGGTGGATGCTCCAATGTCAGATATCTATTTGATCTGCAAAACCCACCGCGAGTGTGTTCTGTCATTTTATTCGGAACTTGGTTGCTGCTTGTATGGAGCAGTTGCAGAGTCGTTTGCAGCGTAACAAAAGGAGTCAAGATAGAGAAGATAGTCGAATGCCGTCCTTACTTGCGGCCTTGACGTCGCTAGGATGTAGAATATCCAACGCTCTTGATGCACTCGATAGCAAAGTGTTTACGTCCCTTTGTCGGTAGCACATATCGAGTTGGTGGCGTCGCAACATTGGCATAGAGCAGTGCTGAGCTTGGCTCACCACCATGTTCGATAGCTGCGATCACCACTCAATATGCTAAGCGCGAAGAAGCGTTTGACAGCAGCGAAGGTTATGCGATGGTGGTGGCGATGGCAACAGCAAAGGTTATGCGATGGTGGTGGCGATGGCAACAGCAAAGACTTTCATTGCGACAACATTGTCTCCAATGAAGCAGATAAGTGCAGTGTGTTTTCTACACCCATCACACGATCCTGTAGCTGACAGTCTGTACAGCCCCAAGCCATGCACACAAGCATGACGAAACGTGGTCACCGATCAACGTCGCTATCATCCGCAAGATCGCAGTCCAGCGACAAGAGGTGAATGTGTTACTTTCATTATTTTTCAATGTGTTTCGCATCATGTCAATAGGTAAACAACTATTGCCTTCAGTTCCAATTTCTCCGTCGACTTCTAGCAGTCATGACAGATCTCTTGGATCAAGTGTTTTGATTCCAACTCCGAGCGAGATCGATGCATTGCTGGGCCACTAGTATCGGTAAACTACACTGTGCTGCTAGACGAATTCATTCAGTATCGAACATCAATAGGATCGGGTTTGCTGAAATGAGGACGCACTTTGATAGCTTCTGCTTCAAACAAGATGTTTGTCAGTAGAGATTAGAAGCACCATGCACAAAGTCTGAGTTGAAACGAATGCTTGTCATGAGGGCGTTATAACAACTTACTGCAATAGTATGAATTATCAAGATGATGTTGTGTCGTACAAGTTCATGCTTATTTTCGTATCAAGAGTGCGTTGCGCTGTGTAAGCATATCGAGGCAAGTTAGGTGAAGTGAGTAGATTGGGAGTACGCGGTGGAATGATGAAAGAAGGCAACACCTTTTTATCACGCTTGTGGCGCTCTAGTAATGCATGATCTTGTAAGTGAATTCAACGGAGTTAAACATCTTGAGCTTACAATCGCTTGCAGTTTCTCAAGAAACATCGTGGCACAGCGAGGCAGACGAACAGCAAAATAGATAAGGCTACCGTGGCGCGGCTACTGGAAGCTCCAAACCGTTGCAAAAGGTCTTGCAATGAATGATATCGGCTAGTCAAATGCACTAATTCCTACCAAAAATTCGGTTAGTGCATTTATGTCTTTACGCATAGAGAGCAACCGCCAGAGGCACGGGTGCATCTGCAAATGAGCATGAAGCTGCAAATTAGCTACACTAACTGATCAGGAGGCGAATGGAAGGTCGAGATATTGTATGTCTTGAATTGCCGAAGTTTCGGTACATTTATCGTATATTTGAATCAAGCTAAGGTTTACTTGCGGGATGGACAAAAAGTAGTCAACTCGGTGTCAAGCATTGCAGTTTAGTGAGACGAGACACTGTCACTAAATGAAACTGCTGCGTGATGGAATTAGCTTGTCCGATTCCATACAACCAGATGGGGCGCAGGTGATTTTGAGGTTGACTGGATCAATGCAATTGGTTTTAGAATTCATAGAATCTCTAGGGTATGGAATCAATATTGTGGTCGTTCAAACACTTGACAGACTATATATAAATATGTGACTAACTCCTAGTAGAAACATAACGGTGCTTTTCACTATTTGAAGACGACATGCAGACCCAGATCAGGTAAAGAGGACAAACAAAGACACAGATCGACGCAACTGCGCTCAGTATCAGTCAAATCGATTGTAACAACATGCCAATCAACAGTTTACGCTTCTTTCCAAATGATGCTTGATTATGACGAGAGCACACCTGACGTCTCCGTATGCGTAAAAATCAGGTACAATATCTGGTCTCGAACGTGTGGTCGGTATGCCAGTGTTCATCCAGTCTCATCCACGAGCACTTGAGGTAAGTGGTTACGATTGAAACGACACATGTCCAAATTGGACAAAACCTCGAAAGACCATGCGCTTGAGCCAGTTTCTTCTACTCGTGACACTAGCCTTTGTTGCTTGTTGCATCACATCGACGGGCGCAGAAGATTTGACTCAAATAAAGAGCTTGAAGACAGACTCCAACAATGAGCTAGTGGACCAAAATCTCCGCACGATCAAAGAAGGAAGTGTTGACGAAGAGAGGGGATTTAAGATCCGCAAGGTTTATAAAAAAAAGTGCTAAATCTCATCAAGCGAACGGCTGCAAAAGTGGCAAAAGCGGCAAAAGCGTTAAAGAAAAAATGGAAGAAGCGTCGTCGTCGTCGTCGTCGTCGTCGTCGTCGTCGTTTCTTTGGCGTTTAAGGTGAACCCGCAGTGTTACTGCTCGTTGCTAGGCAGGTGAGAATAAGAAATCCTGATCGACTTACCCATGTTCGAATGAAGTATGTACTCGAGTGTAGACGACTTTTTTCGTATGTCCGTCACAGTAGATAAAGATGCAGTAGCTGTTGTAAATCTTATAACCTAATAGCATGTTGTCCGTTAAAAATAAAGCCCCCAACTTGCTTGCTGTAAGCAGGAAATGGGAGAAACAGAAGATCACACCAAAAGTTGTAGCACGAAAGCATAATGTCGTCGGTCACTTACTGAACGAAAGCCTCAACAAGTGCTACCAGTATCGTTTACCTTCTTCACAGCCTTGGTTGGGGTTGTAGCGTTTCTTCCGTTCATGCTGCCGCCCTTTCCATTCATCACGACCTAGGTGTGGCTCACCAACTTGTGCGCGTCTAGCAGCTACTATATAGCTTCATAGCCTTAGCAGTAGCGTCACAATACCGTTTCACAGCACGAGCACCCGCAGCTTCTTTTTGATCTTCGTGACGTGATTCACAAGACCGTCTACCTGCTTTGAATCTTGTGCTGCAACGGTACCAAGATTAAGGTCTGCTGTGCAGACATTCGACGATGTGCAGCTTGTCAATAGCATCGAGCACAATCTGCAGCTTCGTACCATACTCTTTGGTTTTAGCAGCAAGGTTTATACGGGAACACGATCCGTCAGAGGTGATGCTAAAACTGCATGAATTTGAGATACACGCCTGTTATATGAAGCGGAATACTGGAGGTTGGTATGGCAGATGCACCACTTGGCTAATGGCGTACGTCGTCTCAGTCAATAGAAGTTAAAGTCGTTGTGGCATCTACTTTGGAACATGCATGGTCAGCTTGTCTGAAGTGTTGTTACATATTTTCAACAGGCTTCTAATAAGAAACACTAGACGACAAATTAGAACGTGTTGAAGCTAAGAGACACGTTGAGAATGCAATATCTCAAGCTGAAAGATTCATTGCAATCGTCAAAGGATTATTCAAGCAGTGCTAGAATATGGACGAAGCAGTTGCAGACTACGAGCCTAAGTGATCTGTTCTCGTTTCATCGTTCACCTCAACAGAGATCTTAACCCGCCGCCTCAAACGGCAAGTGTGGAAGAATGGAGCGCTGTCTTGTGTGAGTGATCAAGTCCCAGTGTTGCGATAGGTTTGATGATTCAGACAAAGACTGGACAAAGAGACGAGAACAATCTGATGGTCGTACCTACTCCTTACTGACTGGAATGGCTTCAGCCGACCGTACAGCAGTAGCACCTGTACCATCAAAAATGCTTGTCACGATCTGCTCAATTTCTTGAGGCGTCTTACCACATCTTGCAAGCTCCACGACAAAATTCTGACGGTCTTTACCAGCAAGAACATGACGCTGATCCAAAGCACGTTGGATTTGGCTGGTGGTAGCAATAGAGCGGGGCTCCACGATTCTCCAGGCCTCCCAATATTGACGGTTTTCATTCGCACACCTGGCTACATTATGATCGTCACAATGAAGGGTGTTTCCAGTATGGCACGACACGAAGTAGAGAGCGCAATCTGAGTCCGTCTCCATGGTGAAGCGCTCCCACTCGCCAGGATCAGTGGAGTCAAATACGCATTCCCCAGATACGCGGACATGGAGGAAGCGACCGTTGTGACCAGACTGAATAGCGACCTTGTCGTCACGAACTCGGTGTAAGATGAGTTGCTCGTACACATCACGGTTATCTGTTAGACAACGAGCCTTCTTGGACCCAAGAGGATTTTGCAGATTTTTGTTGACACGAATGGACTGAAGAATGACAGGCACGTTGAACGGAATTTCAGACAGATCCATAGGAGATTACGTCTGTTGCAAGGTTGAGCGCTAAAAGGAAAATGCGATGCCTGATTTCTTTGTTAAGGATCTGATTCAAGGAATGACGTCACGAAATGACTGGCCAAAGACATTCAAACGACGGTATTGATCAATGACTTCGATTTTATGCATGAGTGATGAATAGTCGTAGTTCTTCATTCATAACATCCATCATATGACGGTTTAATAATCACCTTTTCTCAAATATTTTTTCAGGTCTAAAGAATATCGACTCTGCTCAGCTAAGCACTTGGATTCGTAAGGAAATGTATCGACTTTACCATCATCCCTATGGTCTCGTTTACAATTGGTAACAGCATGCTTATCGTGTACATACATATTGCCGCCAAATTGTAACGTATAATCTTTCTTTGCGATAGAAATGATAACCATTGTGCGTCAGATCGGAGTCCAAGTAAACATCACGACTTGTGGCAGGTTGCGATTGTTAAGTATCATATGTAAATCTCATACATTTGACTAGCAAGATGAAGTTTTCTTACCTGATATTGTTCCTACTTTAATTGCTAACCTATGACATGGGCAGTAGTGATAAGTATGACATGGGCAGTAGTGATAAGTATGACATGGGCAGTAGTGATAAGTATGACATGAGCAGTAGTGATAAGTATTGAGCACTTGCACACTACTATTATCTCATTACAATAGTGCATGTGTGGCATTTCGCAGAGTACGCATTGCTACCTGGTCAAACAGAAGCAAATACTAAGGTAGAGACTTAGAGAAAGCGGCTATGTTGCACAGACTAATTGACCACTTGTGTTATCAGTAACATGATGTTGATAAAGACCAAGAGCTGTGGACGTCATGGTTGTCGATAACGGGTCACGCCCCCTTATTGGTCGTATTCGTACAAACTGATTGCGGAAATACTGGCACACCACGCCAATTGGAAGCCTTCCATCGCAGGTCAAGAAATTTGCAGCTGTAGTACTCAAGCACAAGTGTTCCGTATCACATAGTATGGATCTTATACGATATCCAGCTACACATAGTACGACTGAGCACCACACCCGTGTCCATTAGTGCCAACGGCGCTTTTGTCTTTCACGACAAAATCGAAAGTCCATTCAAGACCAGCGCGATCATGAAAACAACTAGAACATATCAGGACTTTTCGTAAGCGAGGGTCACGTCACCACAGTTTCCATCCTTTGATTGAATGCCTTCCTACTTTCTTTGTACTACTGTAGTAGTACTGAACAAAATTCATTGCTGCCTTTCCTCCAAACTTGTCGACAACAACATGCAAAACAACGGTATTCCAAGAGTGTCAACACTACCATCAAAACCGGAACTAAGAGAAGATTTGCAGATATCACGTAAGATTTCCATGAACGACACCATGAGGACCCCTCAAATGATCATTGGCGACGGTTCCGTTTTGAAGATGGATCAACTTTTGACCTTAGATTTCGATGATCATCAATCAAATGCTTTACTATTTATAACATCTCACCCGTCTAAATGCGATGAGTGCGAACAACGACCTGGTCAAGTGACCTGTAATGATTGCGGTCTAGTCTATTGTGCCGAATGTGACACTCATAGACACCGTAAAGGGAAACTGCAATTGCATCAGCGAAAGACACTAGCACAAAAGCAAATTGAAAGTCCAGAACTTGAAGAACTTGAGGAGGAACGGGAGAAATGTATTGCCAAGTGGAAAACCTGTGACGTGTGTGACTGGCTACAAGCTCACGACTTGGATTTGTTTGTGAAAGAAGCACAACGACAAGGACTTACTGGAGAAAGTCTATTGGCTTCAAATGGACTAGACAAGCTCTTGGATGCTTTAACGGGTGTTAGTCGTGGGCACAAGAAAAAGTTGCAGAGAGAAGTTTACAAGCTTCAGAATTCAATCGAACGCTCGTTAACTTTTGAGGACGAAGTATTACCTGAACCTGCACCTTCACCACCGATAGATCCAGACAAGAGTTCAATGCAACGTGTCAAACTTGATATCCGCGGTGCTGTTGAGTCAATGGTAACGTTACCAGCTCGGCAACTTGCGCCAGAATTGAATCCGTTAGGATTTAGCCCATTGAAGATTGACTTGGATGAAGATGATCGTGTAGCAAGTATAGCTCCCAAGCGGAGCAGAGGTGGGAGACAGACTTTACGTGCGCTAGAACTGGATATTGCACAGGTAAAAAAGGAGGAGAAGACAGTAGCTGCGTCTTTTGATTTCTCGGCAACAGGAAGACTGCAGACCCAAGGTTTTGAGATTAATGTAAGAACCTCATTCGAAATCGATGCACGTGCTGACTTGATAGTGGACTAATCTGTGCTTATTGTAGACACGTGGTATGGCTAACGTGCCTTTTGCAAGCCCCCAGCAGTGCGAAGCACATGGAAAGAAGTCTGCATCAACGGCAAATACAGTCAGTACGAAAGACTACTTGCTGCTGCTTGAGGAACTTGGCCATGGAGCTGGTGGAAAAGTGTACAAGGCGCTGTATATGCCAACGTTCATGCTGGTTGCTGTAAAGGTCATTCGTGTCTACGACCAGAAGAAGCGTCATCAAATGGTGCGTGAACTCAAGTCATTATACGTGAATTTTGTGCCGCTGGCTACTGCCACTTTGCCGTCTACTTTTGCTGCAACATCATCCGTTGCACAAGCAGCATGCAAAGAGCTTGTAGTCTTTTACGACGCGTACACAAATCCTGAGGTTGGTTCCGTATCGATTGTTTTGGAGTACATGGATGGAGGTTCTCTGGAAGATTATGTACAGTCTGTTACCGAAGGCGATGAAGAGAACGCGGGTTGCTTGTCCGAAGAGAAGATTGCGAATATTGCGATGTGCGGATTGAAAGGTCTTGCTTTCTTGCATGAGCATCACCAGCTACATCGAGATATCAAGCTTAGCAACATGCTGATAAACCACCAAGGTCAAGTCAAGGTATAATAACCAGCGACTTACTTTTTGACTTGTAAATTCGTACTAACGCAGAACGTTCACGCTAAATGTAGATATCGGATTTCGGTATTTCACGCGACCTCGAGAGTACTTTGGCCAAGGCAACGACATTCACGGGCACACTTTTGTAAGTCTTTTGGAACCATTTCTCGAATAGTACTTTACGTAAGCTAAACTTGACCAATGATGCCAGGTACATGGCACCTGAAAGAATCAGTGGGGGTATGTACTCGTATCCTTCCGACCTCTGGTCTTTTGGGCTAGCAATCATGGCTTGTGTTATCGGAAAGCTTCCTGTCCCGACCAGCGACGGCTACTGGGGTGTGGTTCACGCTGTGCAAGAGCAACCTTCACCGCGGCTTCAGGACTATGGCGACCACTTTTCCCCGGAGTTGTGCGATTTTCTCGACCAGTGCTTGCACAAAAACCCGCTATATCGACCTCCTGCTGCTACCCTCCTTGAGCATCCGTTCATTAAGAAGAATTACTTGCCAAGCGAGCAAGCAACCGTTGATTTGAGTCGAGGCCGACAGCCTCTAACAACAAAGCTACTTGAGCGCAGTCGCAAAGACATGATAAGCATTGCCGTGAAGGCTCAAAGCTGGTGTCGAGACCATGTCAATGCTTTTCGACGACTTTCGTACATCAATGAGGGAACGGAGGTACAAAGCACTTCCAGCCAGAGCAAGATCGAGGCTCTAGCCAAACAGCTGCGCCTACCAGTCGACGAAGTGGCGCCACACTTTACGTTCCTAGATGAGTATTGCAAATGAGCAAGCTTGAAAGGTGGATGCTCCAATGTCAGATATCTTTTGATCTGCAAAACCCACCGCGAGTGTGTTCTGTCATTTTATCCGGAACTTGGTTGCTGCTTGTATGAAGCAGTTGCAGAGTCGTTTGCAGCGTAACAAAAGGAGTCAAGATAGAGAAGATAGTCGAATGCCGTCCTTACTTGCGGCCTTGACGTCGCTAGGATGTAGAATATCCAACGCTCTTGATGCACTCGATAGCAAAGTGTTTACGTCCCTTTGCCGGTAACACATATCGAGTTGGTGGCGTCGCAACATTGGCATAGAGCAGTGCTGAGCTTGGCTCACCACCATGTTCGATAGCTGCGATCACCACTCAATATGCTAAGCGCGAAGAAGCGTTTGACAGCAGCGAAGGTTATGCGATGGTGGTGGCGATGGCAACAGCAAAGGTTATGCAATGGTGGTGGCGATGGCAACAGCGAAGACTTTCATTGCGACAACATTGTCTCCAATGAAGCAGATAAGTGCAGTGTGTTTTCTACACCCATCACACGATCCTGTAGCTGACAGTCTGTACAGCCCCAAGCCATGCACACAGGCATGACGAAACGTGGTCACCGATCAACGTCGCTATCATCCGCAAGATCGCAGTCCAGCGACAAGAGGTGAATGTGTTACTTTCATTATTTTTCAATGCGTTTCGCATCATGTCAATAGGTAAACAACTATTGCCTTCAGTTCCAATTTCTCCGTCGACTTCTAGCAGTCATGACAGATCTCTTGGATCAAGTGTTTTGATTCCAACTCCGAGCGAGATCGATGCATTGCTGGGCCACTAGTATCGGTAAACTACACTGTGCTGCTAGACGAATTCATTCAGTATCGAACATCAATAGGATCGGGTTTGCTGAAATGAGGACGCACTTTGATAGCTTCTGCTTCAAACAAGATGTTTGTCAGTAGAGATTAGAAGCACCATGCACAAAGTCTGAGTTGAAACGAATGCTTGTCATGAGGGCGTTATAACAACTTACTGCAATAGTATGAATTATCAAGATGATGTTGTGTCGTACAAGTTCATGCTTATTTTCGTATCAAGAGTGCGTTGCGCTGTGTAAGCATATCGAGGCAAGTTAGGTGAAGTGAGTAGATTGGGAGTACGCGGTGGAATGATGAAAGAAGGCAACACCTTTATATCACGCTTGTGGCGCTCTAGTAATGCATGATCTTGTAAGTGAATTCAACGGAGTTAAACATCTTGAGCTTACAATCGCTTGCAGTTTCTCAAGAAACATCGTGGCACAGCGAGGCAGACGAACAGCAAAATAGATAAGGCTACCGTGGCGCGGCTACTGGAAGCTCCAAACCGTTGCAAAAGGTCTTGCAATGAATGATATCGGCTAGTCAAATGCACTAATTCCTACCAAAAATTCGGTTAGTGCATTTATGTCTTTACGCATAGAGAGCAACCGCCAGAGGCACGGGTGCATCTGCAAATGAGCATGAAGCTGCAAATTAGCTACACTAACTGATCAGGAGGCGAATGGAAGGTCGAGATATTGTATGTCTTGAATTGCCGAAGTTTCGGTACATTTATCGTATATTTGAATCAAGCTAAGGTTTACTTGCGGGATGGACAAAAAGTAGTCAACTCGGTGTCAAGCATTGCAGTTTAGTGAGACGAGACACTGTCACTAAATGAAACTGCTGCGTGATGGAATTAGCTTGTCCGATTCCATACAACCAGATGGGGCGCAGAGTGATTTTGAGGTTGACTGGATCAATGCAATTGGTTTTAGAATTCATAGAATCTCTAGGGTATGGAATCAATATTGTGGTCGTTCAAACACTTGACAGACTATATATAAATATGTGACTAACTCCTAGTAGAAACATAACGGTGCTTTTCACTATTTGAAGACGACATGCAGACCCAGATCAGGTAAAGAGGACAAACAAAGACACAGATCGACGCAACTGCGCTCAGTATCAATCAAATTGATTGTAACAACATGCCAATCAACAGTTCCGCTTCTTTCCAAATGATGCTTGATTATGATGAGAGCGCACCTGACGTCTCCGTATGCGTAAAAATCAGGTGCAATATCTGGTCTAGAATGTGTGGTCGGTATGCCAGTGTTCATCCAGTCTCATCCGCGAGCACTTGAGGTAAGTGGTTACGATTGAAACGACACATGTCCAAATTGGACAAAACCTCGAAAGACCATGCGCTTGAGCCAGTTTCTTCTACTCGTGACACTAGCCTTCGTCACTTGTTGCATCACATCGACGGGCGCAGAAGATTTGACTCAAATAAAGAGCTTGAAGACAGACTCCAACAATGAGCTAGCGAACCAGTATCATCGTAAGCTCTGGAAAGATCAAACTGTATTGAAGCTCAGTATGAACTCAGCTATTCTACAATCGATAACAACATTGTAAATTGGATTGAAAAGACGAGGCTGTCAATAAAGAATTTGCTCAGCAAACGAGCACCGTTGTAACAAGAAATGGAGATGATTCCGATGTCGCAAGCCGAGCATCCCAGACGGGCTGAAAGATTTCGTAAATCCCACAACGTTAAAATCGAATTAGAAAGTTAGTGTTTCTGTCCCAGTCGATAAAGTTGCGGTAGCTATTGTAGGCATTCAAACAAATAGCATTTTGTCTATATAGATCAAAGTTCCCAAGTTGCAAGAGAAAACCTCTTAATAAAAAGCCATCATCATCCCATTTCAAAGTTTCTAGCTTACGTTGTATTAATGATAAAAGAAGCCATGATCAGACCAAACATTGCAGCACGAAAGCATACTGACGTCGGTCACTTACTCAATGAAAGTCTTGGCAAGTTTCATAGCCTCGTCCACCTTTTCCATAGTCTTGGCCTGCCCTGTAGCATTTCGATCGTCCTTGCCACCACCCTTTCCATTCATCACAACCATGGCGTGGTTCACCCATTTACGTGCGTCGAGTTGCTTTGAGTCAATGTGCTGCTGGCTCACCTGCGTAAAAGCTGCTGTCTTGTTCGCGTCCGAGTCCGTACTAAAGATCATGAAGCTGCCCGTCGGAATAATTGTGCTCATAGCCTCCAGCATCTCACGGCCAAGTTTCGAGTCCGTACCGACGTCGAACTTCACAACAACGATCTCCTGGCCAGCCGCCTTAGCCTTCACGGCCTCAGCAGTAGCGTCACGGACACCGTTTGCAGCACGAGCAACTGCAGCTTCCCTCTTGATCTTCTTAACGCGGTTCACGAGACCGTCTACCTGCTTTCGAAGCTTATTCTTTAGCGGTAGCGAAATCAAAGCCTGGTCCAACACAGGCTTGAAAGAAGACACGTGCTCCACGAACTCGATACCGTCCAGCTTGTCAATAGCATTGAGCTCAGCCTGCAGTTCCATACCGCGCTTCTCAGCATCAATGGCGAGGTCGCATGTGTAGGCTGACACACGACGAATGCCCTTCGCAATGGCACCCTCCTCGTACAGAATGAACTTCTTAGCCTCCTTTGTATTCTTCAAATGGGTACCACCGCAGAACTCTACAGAGTAATTGCTCCAATCGCTATTCTCAGGGTCCTCGAGCATAGGAGCGATCGGATGCCCAATCGAAACAACGCGGACAAAGTCCGGGTACGTCTCACCAAACACGGCACGCAGGCCCTGGATGCGCTTGGCTTCAGCCTGTGCGGAATCTTGCGTGTACACATCCAGCTGCTGCTTGATGACGTTGTCGCAAATAGCCTCCACATCTGCCAGCTGATCGACCTTCAGCGCCTTGTTGTTCGTGAAATCGAAACGCAGACGCGATTCGTCCACAAGCGACCCACGTTGATCCACAGTCGTACCTAGCACCTTGCGCAGCGCAAAGTTGAGCACGTGCGTCATGGTGTGGTTGGGAGCCACCTTACCACGGCGGATATAGTCCACCTGGCACTCCACGGAGTCACCAACCTTGATCGATCCAGAAGCGATGGGCCCCATATGCATCACGTATCCAGCGTACGACTCTACTGAGTCCACGTCCAACTTAAAGTTCGCGCCGTCAACTACACCAGTGTCATAAATCTGGCCACCAGCCTGAGCGTAGAACGAAGTCTTGTCCAGAATAACACCTACACGCTCAAAATCACCAGCATTGACCTCCTCCACAAAGTTCGAGCTGGACTCCGTTGTCGTAAAGATAGCCAATACGTTAGCTGGCATCTTGATGTTCCAGTCGTACTTGGCCATGTCATCCGTAGGGTTAATATGCTTACCAGCAAGTGTGCTGGTCTCGCGGGCCTCTAGGACAAGCGGACGTGTACCATTGCTGCCACCCTTCTTACGGTCCATCTTGGAGCGCTCACTCTGTAGACGCATGCACTCTTCGTATCCCTTAATGTCCACCGTCATACCCTCCTCCTCGGCCATGATCTCCGTCAGATCGATAGGAAAACCCATCGAGTCGTAAAGGAAGAACGCGTCCTCGCCAGGCACAACAAGAGCCTTATCTGACCCCGCATGAGCGTCACGGATATTTTGCGCAATCTTTTTAAAACGCTCAATGCCTTTGTTCAAAGTACGACCGAACGACTTTTCCTCGTCTAAAACGATCTCCTCTACCGCTTTCTGCTTCTCAATAAGCTCCGGGTAAGCCTCGCCCAGCATATTTATCACGACCGGTACGAGCTCCGTGAGAAAACCACTCGGCGCATTCAGGAATTGCTGGCCGTAACGCACTGCACGACGTAAAATACGACGCAGCACGTATCCACGGCCGTCATTGCTCGGCACCGCACCGTCTGTTATAGCGATCGTCAGTGTTCGCACATGGTCCGCTACAACACGGTAGGCCATGTCCTTCTTGTCCGAGTCTTCCTCGCCCAACTTGCCCGTGTACGGCGCCGAGTTGGCGGACTTTTGAATAGCTGCAAAGAGCGGAGTAAATACGTCTGTGTCGTAGTTCGAGTCCTTGCCTTGCAAAATCGACGCCAATCGTTCGAATCCCATACCTGTATCCACGTGTTTGTGTGGTAATGGCACGAGTTTTCCATCCTGTTCACGGTTAAACTGGATAAACACATTATTCCAGATCTCAATTACATCAGGCACATCGGCATTTACTAGACTAGCAGCATTCCGGTTACCAATGCGGTCATAGTGGATCTCCGTACAAGGTCCACAAGGACCGACGTCTCCCATTTCCCAAAAGTTATCTTTGCAGTCAAAAGGTAGCACTCTTTCTGCAGGCAAGTAATCAAGCCAAATAAGATGCGTCTCCTCATCCGATGGAAGACCTTGTTTCTTGTCTCCACCAAAGTACGTCGCGTATAGTCGATTCTTGTCAATGCCATAAACTTCCGTCAATAGTGTAAAGCTCATGTGGACTGCCTCTTTCTTAAAGTAATTACCAAAGCTCCAATTACCTAACATTTCAAAGAATGTATGGTGATAAACGTCCTTCCCCACGTCGTCCAGATCATTGTGCTTACCACCAGCGCGAATGCATTTCTGCGAGTTACACGCTCGTTGAAGCTTTGCCATGGGATGCAAAGGATCCACTTGACCTAAGAAAATAGGTTTGTATTGATTCATACCAGCATTAATGAAAAGTAACGTCGGATCATCCAGTGGCACAACGGGACACGATTTGTAAAATGTATGGGGAAGTTCCTTCTGTGATTTAAAAAAGTCAATGAACGTCTTGCGAATACGTGCAGCAGGCCACATGTCAGCTGAAAAAGAAGAAGAAGAAGACAGTGCAGGAGACTTGCTCTCCAGTGTCTTGACACTACTAGTCGAAACCTCTTCAACCTGCTTCAGCGATACCACTTTACTCTCCATTCTAAACTTGTCCTAATACGCAAAAACAGATGATTGGCTGGAAATGAAGGGCTTGAGAATAGAGGAGGGAACCAGGAATACGTATCTGATAGCATCATTTGACTGTATATATTAGGACGTCACCAGCAAGCGTTTGAACTGATAATTCCGCGGTTGAATCAATACAGGGGATCAAGTGGTCAACAAGGGTCGAGCGTCAAAAAAAAACGGCCGGATTAACGTCACACTTCAACATTCCGCCATGTTCTATCTCATAATTGATTGTTATGCAATTGAATACGAACTGGGAACATATCGTGCGCCTCACCGTCGGCTACCACTATAGTTCAACGCCAAATTATTCCTTTTGCAATATCGATGATTAGACGCAGCCGCCGAGCGCTGGTGGAAAGGTTCCTCGTGGATCCTCCAACCTTTACGATTCCGTCCCTACACGAGCGGTCGAGGATCGTTTGTTGGCGGGTGCTCTGCAGCGGTTCTAGGACGCAATCTCATGTCGTGGATTATAGGCAGATCTTGTTGAGCTGCGACCGCGCCACTACAACCGAGTTGTCAATGGTCCCATCAACACTTTTGGCATCAAGCAAACGAAGCGGACAGAATACGCCTTTGTTTCCACCGTCTTCCCCACGCCATTCGCCACTATAACCACTCAAGTTACGCCGCTGGTCCATTGCTGTCCTGCTATCCCATAGCAGTCCTGCTGGCCTCACCGCGCCTAATTACTGGGCCATCTCTCCACGCAACCAGTGCACTCACGCTTCGGCAGTCTCCGACGTTTTTGCAAGCTGTTCTTTGGCAGGTCCATGCCCCAAGGCGTGATTGAAGCGAGCCCGTAGGTCGCCAAAACAACTCCTGGCGCCAGACGGGGACCAGCACTGGGATTCACTGGAAAATTGATGGAGATATAAAATTGCTGGAGCTGGAGGCCGGCTGTCGGTGTCGTTACAGCCGCAATCTGAGGGACACGGGCATCCACGAGTTTCCGTAGGCCGCGTCTTAAACGATCTACACGGCTGCATGTTGGTCTACTACCTCAACTGACTGGCGTACGCCCATTTTTATTGCAAACACGAATGCAGCAAAAGCTTGCTTGCTATCGCTCACCGCCTTGCAACCAAGGCGGTAGCGAGTAGCTGACAGCACGACCTTATGAGCCAAAACCAACAGACCCGGTGGGATCATCTGCACGCCCTCACGGACTATCAAGTTTGCATACCAGATTGTACATCTACTCTTCTTTTACAGAGTCGCCCGTTTCCCGGAGATTTGTCCCACACCGGAACCCAACGCATCGACAATGGGAAAACATACGAGCACTTTTCCTAGAGCTTTCCGTTTCTCAAGCGACTTGGGCACAACTCATTAGTCACTAAGGAAGGCGCTAAGGCGCAGCCTGAGCGCTTGCAGTGTGGGAATTGCGAATGTGCGGCTCGAACCAGGCCGTCCTGCTTGTCCCGGGTTTGCTCCCAATGGGCTTGTTGCTAGACGGTTCTGCGCGGTCACAACCACAAGCTTCTGGATCAAGCGATTTTTATTGTCTGTCGCAGCGAACAGATGATGGCACAGAAGGAGCAGTGGTCTAGTGGACTACGGCAATGCGGCAACTTGGAGCCGTCGCCAAACGCGACCGCCGCAAGGCGGACGCTGTTCTACACGGTGTCACACAACGCGCTTGCGTCGATAACGTTATTTTCACACCGAGACATCCCATGGAGCTCTATAACGAGTGGCCTGACACAACGTCTCGCCTATCGTCGACAACGTTTTCATGTCGGCTTTACAAGACGGACATAACAGGAATCTCATACTAATTAGAGTAAATAGATATGTCAAATCTCTCTGGATAGAAGGTTAAATCCTTTAATTTACATTATAAATTATATGTAAGATTTAACCATATTCATTCATTCGTTTCGAAAGGGTTTATGAGACAAATAGGGGTCCCTCCTCTATTCTCAAGCCCTTCATTTCCAGCCAATCATCTGTTTTTGCGTATTAGGACAAGTTTAGAATGGAGAGTAAAGTGGTATCGCTGAAGCAGGTTGAAGAGGTTTCGACTAGTAGTGTCAAGACACTGGAGAGCAAGTCTCCTGCACTGTCTTCTTCTTCTTCTTTTTCAGCTGACATGTGGCCTGCTGCACGTATTCGCAAGACGTTCATTGACTTTTTTAAATCACAGAAGGAACTTCCCCATACATTTTACAAATCGTGTCCCGTTGTGCCACTGGATGATCCGACGTTACTTTTCATTAATGCTGGTATGAATCAATACAAACCTATTTTCTTAGGTCAAGTGGATCCTTTGCATCCCATGGCAAAGCTTCAACGAGCGTGTAACTCGCAGAAATGCATTCGCGCTGGTGGTAAGCACAATGATCTGGACGACGTGGGGAAGGACGTTTATCACCATACATTCTTTGAAATGTTAGGTAATTGGAGCTTTGGTAATTACTTTAAGAAAGAGGCAGTCCACATGAGCTTTACACTATTGACGGAAGTTTATGGCATTGACAAGAATCGACTATACGCGACGTACTTTGGTGGAGACAAGAAACAAGGTCTTCCATCGGATGAGGAGACGCATCTTATTTGGCTTGATTACTTGCCTGCAGAAAGAGTGCTACCTTTTGACTGCAAAGATAACTTTTGGGAAATGGGAGACGTCGGTCCTTGTGGACCTTGTACGGAGATCCACTATGACCGCATTGGTAACCGGAATGCTGCTAGTCTAGTAAATGCCGATGTGCCTGATGTAATTGAGATCTGGAATAATGTGTTTATCCAGTTTAACCGTGAACAGGATGGAAAACTCGTGCCATTACCACACAAACACGTGGATACAGGTATGGGATTCGAACGATTGGCGTCGATTTTGCAAGGCAAGGACTCGAACTACGACACAGACGTATTTACTCCGCTCTTTGCAGCTATTCAAAAGTCCGCCAACTCGGCGCCGTACACGGGCAAGTTGGGCGAGGAAGACTCGGACAAGAAGGACATGGCCTACCGTGTTGTAGCGGACCATGTGCGAACACTGACGATCGCTATAACAGACGGTGCGGTGCCGAGCAATGACGGCCGTGGATACGTGCTGCGTCGTATTTTACGTCGTGCAGTGCGTTACGGCCAGCAATTCCTGAATGCGCCGAGTGGTTTTCTCACGGAGCTCGTACCGGTCGTGATAAATATGCTGGGCGAGGCTTACCCGGAGCTTATTGAGAAGCAGAAAGCGGTAGAGGAGATCGTTTTAGACGAGGAAAAGTCGTTCGGTCGTACTTTGAACAAAGGCATTGAGCGTTTTAAAAAGATTGCGCAAAATATCCGTGACGCTCATGCGGGGTCAGATAAGGCTCTTGTTGTGCCTGGCGAGGACGCGTTCTTCCTTTACGACTCGATGGGTTTTCCTATCGATCTGACGGAGATCATGGCCGAGGAGGAGGGTATGACGGTGGACATTAAGGGATACGAAGAGTGCATGCGTCTACAGAGTGAGCGCTCCAAGATGGACCGTAAGAAGGGTGGCAGCAATGGTACACGTCCGCTTGTCCTAGAGGCCCGCGAGACCAGCACACTTGCTGGTAAGCATATTAACCCTACGGATGACATGGCCAAGTACGACTGGAACATCAAGATGCCAGCTAAGGTATTGGCTATCTTTACGACAACGGAGTCCAGCTCGAACTTTGTGGAGGAGGTCAATGCTGGTGATTTTGAGCGTGTAGGTGTTATTCTGGACAAGACTTCGTTCTACGCTCAGGCTGGTGGCCAGATTTATGACACTGGTGTAGTTGACGGCGCGAACTTTAAGTTGGACGTGGACTCAGTAGAGTCGTACGCTGGATACGTGATGCATATGGGGCCCATCGCTTCTGGATCGATCAAGGTTGGTGACTCCGTGGAGTGCCAGGTGGACTATATCCGCCGTGGTAAGGTGGCTCCCAACCACACCATGACGCACGTGCTCAACTTTGCGCTGCGCAAGGTGCTAGGTACGACTGTGGATCAACGTGGGTCGCTTGTGGACGAATCGCGTCTGCGTTTCGATTTCACGAACAACAAGGCGCTGAAGGTCGATCAGCTGGCAGATGTGGAGGCTATTTGCGACAACGTCATCAAGCAGCAGCTGGATGTGTACACGCAAGATTCCGCACAGGCTGAAGCCAAGCGCATCCAGGGCCTGCGTGCCGTGTTTGGTGAGACGTACCCGGACTTTGTCCGCGTTGTTTCGATTGGGCATCCGATCGCTCCTATGCTCGAGGACCCTGAGAATAGCGATTGGAGCAATTACTCTGTAGAGTTCTGCGGTGGTACCCATTTGAAGAATACAAAGGAGGCTAAGAAGTTCATTCTGTACGAGGAGGGTGCCATTGCGAAGGGCATTCGTCGTGTGTCAGCCTACACATGCGACCTCGCCATTGATGCTGAGAAGCGCGGTATGGAACTGCAGGCTGAGCTCAATGCTATTGACAAGCTGGACGGTATCGAGTTCGTGGAGCACGTGTCTTCTTTCAAGCCTGTGTTGGACCAGGCTTTGATTTCGCTACCGCTAAAGAATAAGCTTCGAAAGCAGGTAGACGGTCTCGTGAACCGCGTTAAGAAGATCAAGAGGGAAGCTGCAGTTGCTCGTGCTGCAAACGGTGTCCGTGACGCTACTGCTGAGGCCGTGAAGGCTAAGGCGGCTGGCCAGGAGATCGTTGTTGTGAAGTTCGACGTCGGTACGGACTCGAAACTTGGCCGTGAGATGCTGGAGGCTATGAGCACAATTATTCCGACGGGCAGCTTCATGATCTTTAGTACGGACTCGGACGCGAACAAGACAGCAGCTTTTACGCAGGTGAGCCAGCAGCACATTGACTCAAAGCAACTCGACGCACGTAAATGGGTGAACCACGCCATGGTTGTGATGAATGGAAAGGGTGGTGGCAAGGACGATCGAAATGCTACAGGGCAGGCCAAGACTATGGAAAAGGTGGACGAGGCTATGAAACTTGCCAAGACTTTCATTGAGTAAGTGACCGACGTCAGTATGCTTTCGTGCTGCAATGTTTGGTCTGATCATGGCTTCTTTTATCATTAATACAACGTAAGCTAGAAACTTTGAAATGGGATGATGATGGCTTTTTATTAAGAGGTTTTCTCTTGCAACTTGGGAACTTTGATCTATATAGACAAAATGCTATTTGTTTGAATGCCTACAATAGCTACCGCAACTTTATCGACTGGGACAGAAACACTAACTTTCTAATTCGATTTTAACGTTGTGGGATTTACGAAATCTTTCAGCCCGTCTGGGATGCTCGGCTGGCTGATTGTTGGTTGCGACATCGGAATCATCTCCATTTCTTGTTACAACGGTGCTCGTTTGCTGAGCAAATTCTTTATTGACAGCCTCGTCTTTTCAATCCAATTTACAATGTTGTTATCGATTGTAGAATAGCTGAGTTCATACTGAGCTTCAATACAGTTTGATCTTTCCAGAGCTTACGATGATACTGGTTCGCTAGCTCATTGTTGGAGTCTGTCTTCAAGCTCTTTATTTGAGTCAAATCTTCTGCGGCCGTCGATGTGATGCAACAAGTGACGAAGGCTAGTGTCACGAGTAGAAGAAACTGGCTCAAGCGCATGGTCTTTCGAGGTTTTTTCCAATCTGGACATGTGTCGTTTCAATCGTAACCACTTACCTCAAGTGCTCGTGGATGAGACTGGATGAACACTGGCATACCGATCACACATTCGAGACCAGATATTGTACCTGATTTTTACGCATACGGAGACGTCAGGTGTGCTCTCATCATAATCAAGCATCATTTGGAAAGAAGCGGAAACTGTTGATTGGCATGTTGTTACAATCGATTTGATTGATACTGAGCGCAGTTGCGTCGATCTGTGTCTTTGTTTGTCCTCTTTACCTGATCTGGGTCTGCATGTCGTCTTCAAATAGTGAAAAGCACCGTTATGTTTCTACTAGGAGTTAGTCACATATTTATATATAGTCTGTCAAGTGTTTGAACGACCACAATATTGATTCCATACCCTAGAGATTCTATGAATTCTAAAACCAATCGCATTGATCCAGTCAACCTCAAAATCACTCTGCGCCCCATCTGGTTGTATGGAATCGGACAAGCTAATTCCATCACGCAGCAGTTTCATTTAGTGACAGTGTCTCGTCTCACTAAACTGCAATGCTTGACACCGAGTTGACTACTTTTTGCCCATCCCGCAAGTAAACCTTAGCTTGATTCAAATATACGATAAATGTACCGAAACTTCGGCAATTCAAGACATACAATATCTCGACCTTCCATTCGCCTCCTGATCAGTTAGTGTAGCTAATTTGCAGCTTCATGCTCATTTGCAGATGCACCCGTGCCTCTGGCGGTTGCTCTCTGGGGGGGGGTATGCGTAAAGACATAAATGCACTAACCGAATTTTTGGTAGGAATTAGTGCATTTGACTAGCCGATATCATTCATTGCAAGACCTTTTGCAACGGTTTGGAGCTTCCAGTAGCCGCGCCACGGTAGCCTTATCTATTTTGCTGTTCGTCTGCCTCGCTGTGCCACGATGTTTCTTGAGAAACTGCAAGCGATTGTAAGCTCAAGATGTTTAACTCCGTTGAATTCACTTACAAGATCATGCATTACTAGAGCGCCACAAGCGTGATATAAAGGTGTTGCCTTCTTTCATCATTCCACCGCGTACTCCCAATCTACTCACTTCACCTAACTTGCCTCGATATGCTTACACAGCGCAACGCACTCTTGATACGAATATAAGCATGAACTTGTACGACACAACATCATCTTGATAATTCATACTATTGCAGTAAGTTGTTATAACGCCCGTCATGACAAGCATTCGTTTCAACTCAGACTTTGTGCATGGTGCTTCTAATCTCTACTGACAAACATCTTGTTTGAAGCAGAAGCTATCAAAGTGCGTCCTCATTTCAGCAAACCCGATCCTATTGATGTTCGATACTGAATGAATTCGTCTAGCAGCACAGTGTAGTTTACCGATACTAGTGGCCCAGCAATGCATCGATCTCGCTCGGAGTTGGAATCAAAACACTTGATCCAAGAGATCTGTCATGACTGCTAGAAGTCGACGGAGAAATTGGAACTGAAGGCAATAGTTGTTTACCTATTGACATGATGCGAAACACATTGAAAAATAATGAAAGTAACACATTCACCTCTTGTCGCTGGACTGCGATCTTGCGGTTGCGACGTTGATCGGTGACCACGTTTCGTCATGCCTGTGTGCATGGCTTGGGGCTGTACAGACTGTCAGCTACAGGATCGTGTGATGGGTGTAGAAAACACACTGTACTTATCTGCTTCATTGGAGACAATGTTGTCGCAATGAAAGTCTTTGCTGTTGCCATCGCCACCACCATCGCATAACCTTTGCTGTTGCCATCGCCACCACCATCGCATAACCTTCGCTGCTGTCAAACGCTTCTTCGCGCTTAGCATATTGAGTGGTGATCGCAGCTATCGAACATGGTGGTGAGCCAAGCTCAGCACTGCTCTATGCCCTATGCCAATGTTGCGACGCCACCAACTCGATATGTGCTACCGACAAAGGGACGTAAACACTTTGCTATCGAGTGCATCAAGAGCGTTGGATATTCTACATCCTAGCGACGTCAAGGCCGCAAGTAAGGACGGCATTCGACTATCTTCTCTATCTTGACTCCTTTTGTTACGCTGCAAACGACTCTGCAACTGCTTCATGCAAGCAGCAACCAAGTTCCGAATAAAATGACAGAACACACTCGCGGTGGGTTTTGCAGATCAAATAGATATCTGACATTGGAGCATCCACCTTTCAAGCTTGCTCATTTGCAATACTCATCTAGGAACGTAAAGTGCGGCGCCACTTCGTCGACTGGTAGGCGCAGCTGTTTGGCTAAAGCCTCGATCTTGCTCCGGCTGGAAGTGCTTTGTACCTCCGTTCCCTCATTGATGTACGAAAGTCGTCGAAAAGCATTGACATGGTCTCGACACCAGCTTTGAGCCTTCACGGCAATGCTTATCATGTCTTTGCGACTGCGCTCAAGTAGCTTTGTTGTTAGAGGCTGTTGGCCTCGACTCAAATCAACGGTTGCTTGCTCGCTTGGCAAGTAATTCTTCTTAATGAACGGATGCTCAAGGAGGGTAGCAGCAGGAGGTCGATATAGCGGGTTTTTGTGCAAGCACTGGTCGAGAAAATCGCACAACTCCGGGGAAAAGTGGTCGCCATAGTCCTGAAGCCGCGGTGAAGGTTGCTCTTGCACAGCGTGAACCACACCCCAGTAGCCGTCGCTGGTCGGGACAGGAAGCTTTCCGATAACACAAGCCATGATTGCTAGCCCAAAAGACCAGAGGTCGGAAGGATACGAGTACATACCCCCACTGATTCTTTTAGGTGCCATGTACCTGGCATCATTGGTCAAGTTTAGCTTACGTAAAGTACTATTCGAGAAATGGTTCCAAAAGACTTACAAAAGTGTGCCCGTGAATGTCGTTGCCTTGGCCAAAGTACTCTCGAGGTCGCGTGAAATACCGAAATCCGATATCTACATTTAGCGTGAACGTTCTGCGTTAGTACGAATTTACAAGTCAAAAAGTAAGTCGCTGGTTATTATACCTTGACTTGACCTTGGTGGTTTATCAGCATGTTGCTAAGCTTGATATCTCGATGTAGCTGGTGATGCTCATGCAAGAAAGCAAGACCTTTCAATCCGCACATCGCAATATTCGCAATCTTCTCTTCGGACAAGCAACCCGCGTTCTCTTCATCGCCTTCGGTAACAGACTGTACATAATCTTCCAGAGAACCTCCATCCATGTACTCCAAAACAATCGATACGGAACCAACCTCAGGATTTGTGTACGCGTCGTAAAAGACTACAAGCTCTTTGCATGCTGCTTGTGCAACGGATGATGTTGCAGCAAAAGTAGACGGCAAAGTGGCAGTAGCCAGCGGCACAAAATTCACGTATAATGACTTGAGTTCACGCACCATTTGATGACGCTTCTTCTGGTCGTAGACACGAATGACCTTTACAGCAACCAACATGAACGTTGGCATATACAGCGCCTTGTACACTTTTCCACCAGCTCCATGGCCAAGTTCCTCAAGCAGCAGCAAGTAGTCTTTCGTACTGACTGTATTTGCCGTTGATGCAGACTTCTTTTCATGTGCTTCGCACTGCTGGGGGCTTGCAAAAGGCACGTTAGCAATACCACGTGTCTACAATAAGCACAGATTAGTCCACTATCAAGTCAGCACGTGCATCGATTTCGAATGAGGTTCTTACATTAATCTCAAAACCTTGGGTCTGCAGTCTTCCTGTTGCCGAGAAATCAAAAGACGCAGCTACTGTCTTCTCCTCCTTTTTTACCTGTGCAATATCCAGTTCTAGCGCACGTAAAGTCTGTCTCCCACCTCTGCTCCGCTTTGGAGCTATACTTGCTACACGATCATCTTCATCCAAGTCAATCTTCAATGGGCTAAATCCTAACGGATTCAATTCTGGCGCAAGTTGCCGAGCTGGTAACGTTACCATTGACTCAACAGCACCGCGGATATCAAGTTTGACACGCTGCATTGAACTCTTATCTGGATCTATCGGTGGTGAAGGTGCAGGTTCAGGTAATACTTCGTCCTCAAAAGTTAACGAGCGTTCGATTGAATTCTGAAACTTGTAAACTTCTCTCTGCAACTTTTTCTTGTGCCCACGACTGACACCCGTTAAAGCATCCAAGAGCTTGTCTAGTCCATTTGAAGCCAATAGACTTTCTCCAGTAAGTCCTTGTCGTTGTGCTTCTTTCACAAACAAATCCAAGTCGTGAGCTTGTAGCCAGTCACACACGTCACAGGTTTTCCACTTGGCAATACAATTTCTCCCGTTCCTCCTCAAGTTCTTCAAGTTCTGGACTTTCAATTTGCTTTTGTGCTAGTGTCTTTCGCTTATGCAATTGCAGTTTCCCTTTACGGTGTCTATGAGTGTCACATTCGGCACAATAGACTAGACCGCAATCATTACAGGTCACTTGACCAGGTCGTTGTTCGCACTCATCGCATTTAGACGGGTGAGATGTTATAAATAGTAAAGCATTTGATTGATGATCATCGAAATCTAAGGTCAAAAGTTGATCCATCTTCAAAACGGAACCGTCGCCAATGATCATTTGAGGGGTCCTCATGGTGTCGTTCATGGAAATCTTACGTGATATCTGCAAATCTTCTCTTAGTTCCGGTTTTGATGGTAGTGTTGACACTCTTGGAATACCGTTGTTTTGCATGTTGTTGTCGACAAGTTTGGAGGAAAGGCAGCAATGAATTTTGTTCAGTACTACTACAGTAGTACAAAGAAAGTAGGAAGGCATTCAATCAAAGGATGGAAACTGTGGTGACGTGACCCTCGCTTACGAAAAGTCCTGATATGTTCTAGTTGTTTTCATGATCGCGCTGGTCTTGAATGGACTTTCGATTTTGTCGTGAAAGACAAAAGCGCCGTTGGCACTAATGGACACGGGTGTGGTGCTCAGTCGTACTATGTGTAGCTGGATATCGTATAAGATCCATACTATGTGATACGGAACACTTGTGCTTGAGTACTACAGCTGCAAATTTCTTGACCTGCGATGGAAGGCTTCCAATTGGCGTGGTGTGCCAGTATTTCCGCAATCAGTTTGTACGAATACGACCAATAAGGGGGCGTGACCCGTTATCGACAACCATGACGTCCACAGCTCTTGGTCTTTATCAACATCATGTTACTGATAACACAAGTGGTCAATTAGTCTGTGCAACATAGCCGCTTTCTCTAAGTCTCTACCTTAGTATTTGCTTCTGTTTGACCAGGTAGCAATGCGTACTCTGCGAAATGCCACACATGCACTATTGTAATGAGATAATAGTAGTGTGCAAGTGCTCAATACTTATCACTACTGCTCATGTCATACTTATCACTACTGCCCATGTCATACTTATCACTACTGCCCATGTCATACTTATCACTACTGCCCATGTCATAGGTTAGCAATTAAAGTAGGAACAATATCAGGTAAGAAAACTTCATCTTGCTAGTCAAATGTATGAGATTTACATATGATACTTAACAATCGCAACCTGCCACAAGTCGTGATGTTTACTTGGACTCCGATCTGACGCACAATGGTTATCATTTCTATCGCAAAGAAAGATTATACGTTACAATTTGGCGACGCAATATGTATGTACACGATAAGCATGCTGTTACCAATTGTAAACGAGACCATAGGGATGATGGTAAAGTCGATACATTTCCTTACGAATCCAAGTGCTTAGCTGAGCAGAGTCGATATTCTTTAGACCTGAAAAAATATTTGAGAAAAGGTGATTATTAAACCGTCATATGATGGATGTTATGAATGAAGAACTACGACTATTCATCACTCATGCATAAAATCGAAGTCATTGATCAATACCGTCGTTTGAATGTCTTTGGCCAGTCATTTCGTGACGTCATTCCTTGAATCAGATCCTTAACAAAGAAATCAGGCATCGCATTTTCCTTTTAGCGCTCAACCTTGCAACAGACGTAATCTCCTATGGATCTGTCTGAAATTCCGTTCAACGTGCCTGTCATTCTTCAGTCCATTCGTGTCAACAAAAAATCTGCAAAATCCTCTTGGGTCCAAGAAGGCTCGTTGTCTAACCGACAACCGTGATGTGTACGAGCAACTCATCTTACACCGAGTTCGTGACGACAAGGTCGCTATTCAGTCTGGTCACAACGGTCGCTTCCTCCATGTCCGCGTATCTGGGGAATGCGTATTTGACTCCACTGATCCTGGCGAGTGGGAGCGCTTCACCATGGAGACGGACTCAGATTGCGCTCTCTACTTCGTGTCGTGCCATACTGGAAACACCCTTCATTGTGACGATCATAATGTAGCCAGGTGTGCGAATGAAAACCGTCAATATTGGGAGGCCTGGAGAATTGTGGAGCCCCGCTCTATTGCTACCACCAGCCAAATCCAACGTGCTTTGGATCAGCGTCATGTTCTTGCTGGTAAAGACCGCCAGAATTTTGTCGTGGAGCTTGCAAGATGTGGTAAGACGCCTCAAGAAATTGAGCAGATCGTGACAAGCATTTTTGATGGTACAGGTGCTACTGCTGTACGGTCGGCTGAAGCCATTCCAGTCAGTAAGGAGTAGTAGGTACGACCATCAGATTGTTCTCGTCTCTTTGTCCAGTCTTTGTCTGAATCATCAAACCTATCGCAACACTGGGACTTGATCACTCACACAAGACAGCGCTCCATTCTTCCACACTTGCCGTTTGAGGCGGCGGGTTAAGATCTCTGTTGAGGTGAACGATGAAACGAGAACAGATCACTTAGGCTCGTAGTCTGCAACTGCTTCGTCCATATTTCATGTAGCACTGCTTGAATAATCCTTTGACGATTGCAATGAATCTTTCAGCTTGAGGTATTGCATTCTCAACGTGTCTCTTAGCTTCAACACGTTCTAATTTGTCGTCTAGTGTTTCTTATTAGAAGCCTGTTGAAAATATGTAACAACACTTCAGACAAGCTGACCATACATGTTCCAAAGCAGATGCCACAACGACATCACCTTCTATTGACTGAGACGACGTACGCCATTAGCCAAGTGGTGCATCTGCCATACCAACCTCCAGTATTCCGCTTCATATAACAGGCGTATATCTCAAATTCATGCAGTTTTAGCATCACCTCTGACGGATCGTGTTTCCGTATAAACCTTGCTGCTAAAACCAAAGAGCATGGTACGAAGCTGCAGATTGTGCTCGATGCTATTGACAAGCTGCACATCGTCGAATGTCTGCACAGCAGACTTTAATCTTGGTACCGTTGCAGCACAAGATTCAAAGCAGGTAGACGGTCTTGTGAATCACGTCACGAAGGTCAAAAAGAAGCTGCGGCTGCTCGTGCTGTGAAACGGTATTGTGACGCTATTGCTTGGGCTATGAAGCTATATAGTAGCTAGACACGCGTAAGTTGGTGAGCCACACCTAGGTCGTGATGAATGGAAAGGGCGGCAGCATGAACGGAAGAAACGCTACAACCCCAACCAAGGCTGTGAAGAAGGTAAACGATACTGGTAGCACTTGTTGAGGCTTTCGTTCAGTAAGTGACCGACGACATTATGCTTTCATGCTACAACTTTTTGGTGTGATCTTCTGTTTCTCCCATTTCCTGCTTACAGCAAGCAAGTTGGGGGCTTTATTTTTAACGGACAACATGCTATTAGGTTATAAGATTTACAACAGCTACTGCATCTTTATCTACTGTGACGGACATACGAAAAAAGTCGTCTACACTCGAGTACATACTTCATTCGAACATGGGTAAGTCGATCAGGGCGTCTTATTCTCACCTGCCTAGAAACGAGCAGTAACACTGCGGGTTCACCTTGGACGCCTAAGAAAACGCCAAAGTAAACGCCAAAGTAAACGACGACGACGACGACGAAGCTTTTTCCCTATTTTCTTGAACGCTTTTGCCACTTTTGCAGCCATTCGCTTGATGAATTTAACAATTATTTTAGGAATCTTGCGGATCTTAAATCCCCTCTCTTCGTCAACACTTCCTTCTTTGATCGTGCGGAGATTTTGGTCCACTAGCTCATTGTTGGAGTCTGTCTTCAAGCTCTTTATTTGAGTCAAATCTTCTGCGCCCGTCGATGTGATGCAACAAGTGACGAAGGCTAGTGTCACGAGTAGAAGAAACTGGCTCAAGCGCATGGTCTTTCGAGGTTTTGTCCAATTTGGACATGTGTCGTTTCAATCATAACCACTTACCTCAAGTGCTCGTGGATGAGACTGGATGAACACTGGCATACCGACCACACGTTCGAGACCAGATATTGTACCTGATTTTTACGCATACGGAGACGTCAGGTGTGCTCTCATCATAATCAAGCATCATTTGGAAAGAAGCGGAAACTGTTGATTGGCATGTTGTTACAATCGATTTGACTGATACTGAGCGCAGTTGCGTCGATCTGTGTCTTTGTTTGTCCTCTTTACCTGATCTGGGTCTGCATGTCGTCTTCAAATAGTGAAAAGCACCGTTATGTTTCTACTAGGAGTTAGTCACATATTTATATATAGTCTGTCAAGTGTTTGAACGACCACAATATTGATTCCATACCCTAGAGATTCTATGAATTCTAAAACCAATCGCATTGATCCAGTCAACCTCAAAATCACTCTGCGCCCCATCTGGTTGTATGGAATCGGACAAGCTAATTCCATCACGCAGCAGTTTCATTTAGTGACAGTGTCTCGTCTCACTAAACTGCAATGCTTGACACCGAGTTGACTGCTTTTTGCCCATCCCGCAAGTAAACCTTAGCTTGATTCAAATATACGATAAATGTACCGAAACTTTGGCAATTCAAGACATACAATATCTCGACCTTCCATTCGCCTCCTGATCAGTTAGTGTAGCTGATTTGCAGCTTCATGCTCATTTGCAGATGCACCCGTGCCTCTGGCGGTTGCTCTCTGGCTATGGTGTCGATTTGCAAACTACTTGGTTTTCTAGTCATCATCATTTGCTTCGCGTTGATTGATATTTCTGCAAATGGAAATCGTTGAAAAGCAACAACACCTTCAAAACCTCTCGAGGTCGTAGATGTTTATTTATTGACGAGTCGCTGGATACCACAACCAACGAACGACGATTGTAGAATTATATGCGTAAATGCACTAACCGAATTTTTGGTAGGAATTAGTGCATTTGACTAGCCGATATCATTCATTGCAAGACCTTTTGCAACGGTTTGGAGCTTCCAGTAGCCGCGCCACGGTAGCCTTATCTATTTTGCTGTTCGTCTGCCTCGCTGTGCCACGATGTTTCTTGAGGAACTGCAAGCAATTGTAAGCTCAAGATGTTTAACTCCGTTGAATTCACTTACAAGATCATGCATTACTAGAGCGCCACAAGCGTGATAAAAGGTGTTGCCTTCTTTCATCATTCCACCGCGTACTCCCAATCTACTCACTTCACCTAACTTGCCTCGATATGCTTACACAGCGCAACGCACTCTTGATACGAAAATAAGCATGAACTTGTACGACACAACATCATCTTGATAATTCATACTATTGCAGTAAGTTGTTATAACGCCCGTCATGACAAGCATTCGTTTCAACTCAGACTTTGTGCATGGTGCTTCTAATCTCTACTGACAAACATCTTGTTTGAAGCAGAAGCTATCAAAGTGCGTCCTCATTTCAGCAAACCCGATCCTATTGATGTTCGATACTGAATGAATTCGTCTAGCAGCACAGTGTAGTTTACCGATACTAGTGGCCCAGCAATGCATCGATCTCGCTCGGAGTTGGAATCAAAACACTTGATCCAAGAGATCTGTCATGACTGCTAGAAGTCGACGGAGAAATTGGAACTGAAGGCAATAGTTGTTTACCTATTGACATGATGCGAAACACATTGAAAAATAATGAAAGTAACACATTCACCTCTTGTCGCTGGACTGCGATCTTGCGGATGTGCGACGTTGATCGGTGACCACGTTTCGTCATGCCTGTGTGCATGGCTTGGGGCTGTACAGACTGTCAGCTACAGGATCGTGTGATGGGTGTAGAAAACACACTGTACTTATCTGCTTCATTGGAGACAATGTTGTCGCAATGAAAGTCTTTGCTGTTGCCATCGCCACCACCATCGCATAACCTTTGCTGTTGCCATCGCCACCACCATCGCATAACCTTCGCTGCTGTCAAACGCTTCTTCGCGCTTAGCATATTGAGTGGTGATCGCAGCTATCGAACATGGTGGTGAGCCAAGCTCAGCACTGCTCTATGCTCAGCACTGCTCTATGCCAATGTTGCGATGCCACCAACTCGATATGTGTTACCGACAAAGGGACGTAAACACTTTGCTATCGAGTGCATCAAGAGCGTTGGATATTCTACATCCTAGCGACGTCAAGGCCGCAAGTAAGGACGGCATTCGACTATCTTCTCTATCTTGACTCCTTTTGTTACGCTGCAAACGACTCTGCAACTGCTTCATGCAAGCAGCAACCAAGTTCCGAATAAAATGACAGAACACACTCGCGGTGGGTTTTGCAGATCAAATAGATATCTGACATTGGAGCATCCACCTTTCAAGCTTGCTCATTTGCAATACTCATCTAGGAACGTAAAGTGCGGCGCCACTTCGTCGACTGGTAGGCGCAGCTGTTTGGCTAAAGCCTCGATCTTGCTCCGGCTGGAAGTGCTTTGTACCTCCGTTCCCTCATTGATGTACGAAAGTCGTCGAAAAGCATTGACATGGTCTCGACACCAGCTTTGAGCCTTCACGGCAATGCTTATCATGTCTTTGCGACTGCGCTCAAGTAGCTTTGTTGTTAGAGGCTGTCGGCCTCGACTCAAATCAACGGTTGCTTGCTCGCTTGGCAAGTAATTCTTCTTAATGAACGGATGCTCAAGGAGGGTAGCAGCAGGAGGTCGATATAGCGGGTTTTTGTGCAAGCACTGGTCGAGAAAATCGCACAACTCCGGGGAAAAGTGGTCGCCATAGTCCTGAAGCCGCGGTGAAGGTTGCTCTTGCACAGCGTGAACCACACCCCAGTAGCCGTCGCTGGTCGGGACAGGAAGCTTTCCGATAACACAAGCCATGATTGCTAGCCCAAAAGACCAGAGGTCGGAAGGATACGAGTACATACCCCCACTGATTCTTTCAGGTGCCATGTACCTGGCATCATTGGTCAAGTTTAGCTTACGTAAAGTACTATTCGAGAAATGGTTCCAAAAGACTTACAAAAGTGTGCCCGTGAATGTCGTTGCCTTGGCCAAAGTACTCTCGAGGTCGCGTGAAATACCGAAATCCGATATCTACATTTAGCGTGAACGTTCTGCGTTAGTACGAATTTACAAGTCAAAAAGTAAGTCGCTGGTTATTATACCTTGACTTGACCTTGGTGGTTTATCAGCATGTTGCTAAGCTTGATATCTCGATGTAGCTGGTGATGCTCATGCAAGAAAGCAAGACCTTTCAATCCGCACATCGCAATATTCGCAATCTTCTCTTCGGACAAGCAACCCGCGTTCTCTTCATCGCCTTCGGTAACAGACTGTACATAATCTTCCAGAGAACCTCCATCCATGTACTCCAAAACAATCGATACGGAACCAACCTCAGGATTTGTGTACGCGTCGTAAAAGACTACAAGCTCTTTGCATGCTGCTTGTGCAACGGATGATGTTGCAGCAAAAGTAGACGGCAAAGTGGCAGTAGCCAGCGGCACAAAATTCACGTATAATGACTTGAGTTCACGCACCATTTGATGACGCTTCTTCTGGTCGTAGACACGAATGACCTTTACAGCAACCAACATGAACGTTGGCATATACAGCGCCTTGTACACTTTTCCACCAGCTCCATGGCCAAGTTCCTCAAGCAGCAGCAAGTAGTCTTTCGTACTGACTGTATTTGCCGTTGATGCAGACTTCTTTTCATGTGCTTCGCACTGCTGGGGGGCTTGCAAAAGGCACGTTAGCAATACCACGTGTCTACAATAAGCACAGATTAGTCCACTATCAAGTCAGCACGTGCATCGATTTCGAATGAGGTTCTTACATTAATCTCAAAACCTTGGGTCTGCAGTCTTCCTGTTGCCGAGAAATCAAAAGACGCAGCTACTGTCTTCTCCTCCTTTTTTACCTGTGCAATATCCAGTTCTAGCGCACGTAAAGTCTGTCTCCCACCTCTGCTCCGCTTGGGAGCTATACTTGCTACACGATCATCTTCATCCAAGTCAATCTTCAATGGGCTAAATCCTAACGGATTCAATTCTGGCGCAAGTTGCCGAGCTGGTAACGTTACCATTGACTCAACAGCACCGCGGATATCAAGTTTGACACGTTGCATTGAACTCTTATCTGGATCTATCGGTGGTGAAGGTGCAGGTTCAGGTAATACTTCGTCCTCAAAAGTTAACGAGCGTTCGATTGAATTCTGAAACTTGTAAACTTCTCTCTGCAACTTTTTCTTGTGCCCACGACTGACACCCGTTAAAGCATCCAAGAGCTTGTCTAGTCCATTTGAAGCCAATAGACTTTCTCCAGTAAGTCCTTGTCGTTGTGCTTCTTTCACAAACAAATCCAAGTCGTGAGCTTGTAGCCAGTCACACACGTCACAGGTTTTCCACTTGGCAATACAATTTTCCCGTTCCTCCTCAAGTTCTTCAAGTTCTGGACTTTCAATTTGCTTTTGTGCTAGTGTCTTTCGCTGATGCAATTGCAGTTTCCCTTTACGGTGTCTATGAGTGTCACATTCGGCACAATAGACTAGACCGCAATCATTACAGGTCACTTGACCAGGTCGTTGTTCGCACTCATCGCATTTAGACGGGTGAGATGTTATAAATAGTAAAGCATTTGATTGATGATCATCGAAATCTAAGGTCAAAAGTTGATCCATCTTCAAAACGGAACCGTCGCCAATGATCATTTGAGGGGTCCTCATGGTGTCGTTCATGGAAATCTTACGTGATATCTGCAAATCTTCTCTTAGTTCCGGTTTTGATGGTAGTGTTGACACTCTTGGAATACCGTTGTTTTGCATGTTGTTGTCGACAAGTTTGGAGGAAAGGCAGCAATGAATTTTGTTCAGTACTACTACAGTAGTACAAAGAAAGTAGGAAGGCATTCAATCAAAGGATGGAAACTGTGGTGACGTGACCCTCGCTTACGAAAAGTCCTGATATGTTCTAGTTGTTTTCATGATCGCGCTGGTCTTGAATGGACTTTCGATTTTGTCGTGAAAGACAAAAGCGCCGTTGGCACTAATGGACACGGGTGTGGTGCTCAGTCGTACTATGTGTAGCTGGATATCGTATAAGATCCATACTATGTGATACGGAACACTTGTGCTTGAGTACTACAGCTGCAAATTTCTTGACCTGCGATGGAAGGCTTCCAATTGGCGTGGTGTGCCAGTATTTCCGCAATCAGTTTGTACGAATACGACCAATAAGGGGGCGTGACCCGTTGTCGACAACCATGACGTCCACAGCTCTTGGTCTTTATCAACATCATGTTACTGATAACACAAGTGGTCAATTAGTCTGTGCAACATAGCCGCTTTCTCTAAGTCTCTACCTTAGTATTTGCTTCTGTTTGACCAGGTAGCAATGCGTACTCTGCGAAATGCCACACATGCACTATTGTAATGAGATAATAGTAGTGTGCAAGTGCTCAATACTTATCACTACTGCTCATGTCATACTTATCACTACTGCCCATGTCATACTTATCACTACTGCCCATGTCATACTTATCACTACTGCCCATGTCATAGGTTAGCAATTAAAGTAGGAACAATATCAGGTAAGAAAACTTCATCTTGCTAGTCAAATGTATGAGATTTACATATGATACTTAACAATCGCAACCTGCCACAAGTCGTGATGTTTACTTGGACTCCGATCTGACGCACAATGGTTATCATTTCTATCGCAAAGAAAGATTATACGTTACAATTTGGCGACGCAATATGTATGTACACGATAAGCATGCTGTTACCAATTGTAAACGAGACCATAGGGATGATGGTAAAGTCGATACATTTCCTTACGAATCCAAGTGCTTAGCTGAGCAGAGTCGATATTCTTTAGACCTGAAAAAATATTTGAGAAAAGGTGATTATTAAACCGTCATATGATGGATGTTATGAATGAAGAACTACGACTATTCATCACTCATGCATAAAATCGAAGTCATTGATCAATACCGTCGTTTGAATGTCTTTGGCCAGTCATTTCGTGACGTCATTCCTTGAATCAGATCCTTAACAAAGAAATCAGGCATCGCATTTTCCTTTTAGCGCTCAACCTTGCAACAGACGTAATCTCCTATGGATCTGTCTGAAATTCCGTTCAACGTGCCTGTCATTCTTCAGTCCATTCGTGTCAACAAAAATCTGCAAAATCCTCTTGGGTCCAAGAAGGCTCGTTGTCTAACAGATAACCGTGATGTGTACGAGCAACTCATCTTACACCGAGTTCGTGACGACAAGGTCGCTATTCAGTCTGGTCACAACGGTCGCTTCCTCCATGTCCGCGTATCTGGGGAATGCGTATTTGACTCCACTGATCCTGGCGAGTGGGAGCGCTTCACCATGGAGACGGACTCAGATTGCGCTCTCTACTTCGTGTCGTGCCATACTGGAAACACCCTTCATTGTGACGATCATAATGTAGCCAGGTGTGCGAATGAAAACCGTCAATATTGGGAGGCCTGGAGAATTGTGGAGCCCCGCTCTATTGCTACCACCAGCCAAATCCAACGTGCTTTGGATCAGCGTCATGTTCTTGCTGGTAAAGACCGCCAGAATTTTGTCGTGGAGCTTGCAAGATGTGGTAAGACGCCTCAAGAAATTGAGCAGATCGTGACAAGCATTTTTGATGGTACAGGTGCTACTGCTGTACGGTCGGCTGAAGCCATTCCAGTCAGTAAGGAGTAGGTACGACCATCAGATTGTTCTCGTCTCTTTGTCCAGTCTTTGTCTGAATCATCAAACCTATCGCAACACTGGGACTTGATCACTCACACAAGACAGCGCTCCATTCTTCCACACTTGCCGTTTGAGGCGGCGGGTTAAGATCTCTGTTGAGGTGAACGATGAAACGAGAACAGATCACTTAGGCTCGTAGTCTGCAACTGCTTCGTCCATATTTCTGAGCACTGCTTGAATAATCCTTTGACGATTGCAATGAATCTTTCAGCTTGAGGTATTGCATTCTCAACGTGTCTCTTAGCTTCAACACGTTCTAATTTGTCGTCTAGTGTTTCTTATTAGAAGCCTGTTGAAAATATGTAACAACACTTCAGACAAGCTGACCATACATGTTCCAAAGCAGATGCCACAACGACATCACCTTCTATTGACTGAGACGACGTACGCCATTAGCCAAGTGGTGCATCTGCCATACCAACCTCCAGTATTCCGCTTCATATAACAGGCGTATATCTCAAATTCATGCAGTTTTAGCATCACCTCTGACGGATCGTGTTTCCGTATAAACCTTGCTGCTAAAACCAAAGAGCATGGTACGAAGCTGCAGATTGTGCTCGATGCTATTGACAAGCTGCACATCGTCGAATGTCTGCACAGCAGACCTTAATCTTGGTACCGTTGCAGCACAAGATTCAAAGCAGGTAGACGGTCTTGTGAATCACGTCACGAAGGTCAAAAAGAAGCTGCGGCTGCTCGTGCTGTGAAACGGTATTGTGACGCTATTGCTTGGGCTATGAAGCTATATAGTAGCTAGACACGCGTAAGTTGGTGAGCCACACCTAGGTCGTGATGAATGGAAAGGGCGGCAGCATGAACGGAAGAAACGCTACAACCCCAACCAAGGCTGTGAAGAAGGTAAACGATACTGGTAGCACTTGTTGAGGCTTTCGTTCAGTAAGTGACCGACGACATTATGCTTTCATGCTACAACTTTTTGGTGTGATCTTCTGTTTCTCCCATTTCCTGCTTACAGCAAGCAAGTTGGGGGCTTTATTTTTAACGGACAACATGCTATTAGGTTATAAGATTTACAACAGCTACTGCATCTTTATCTACTGTGACGGACATACGAAAAAAGTCGTCTACACTCGAGTACATACTTCATTCGAACATGGGTAAGTCGATCAGGGCGTCTTATTCTCACCTGCCTAGAAACGAGCAGTAACACTGCGGGTTCACCTTAAACGCCAAAGAAAACGCCGACGTAAGACGCCAACGTAAACGACGACGACGGCGGCACGACGAAGCTTCTTCCATATTTTCTTGAACGCTTTTGCCTTTTACTTTTGCAGCCATTCGCTTGATGAATTTAACAATTTTTTAGGAACCTTGCGGATCTTAAATCCCCTCTCTTCGTCAACACTTCCTTCTTTGATCGTGCGGAGATTTTGGTCCACTAGCTCATTGTTGGAGTCTGTCTTCAAGCTCTTTATTTGAGTCAAATCTTCTGCGCCCGTCGATGTGATGCAACAAGTGACGAAGGCTAGTGTCACGAGTAGAAGAAACTGGCTCAAGCGCATGGTCTTTCGAGGTTTTGTCCAATTTGGACATGTGTCGTTTCAATCGTAACCACTTACCTCAAGTGCTCGTGGATGAGACTGGATGAACACTGGCATACCGACCACACGTTCGAGACCAGATATTGTACCTGATTTTTACGCATACGGAGACGTCAGGTGTGCTCTCATCATAATCAAGCATCATTTGGAAAGAAGCGGAAACTGTTGATTGGCATGTTGTTACAATCGATTTGACTGATACTGAGCGCAGTTGCGTCGATCTGTGTCTTTGTTTGTCCTCTTTACCTG
Source organism: Peronospora belbahrii (assembly GCA_920618645.1). Taxonomy (NCBI): domain Eukaryota; phylum Oomycota; class Peronosporomycetes; order Peronosporales; family Peronosporaceae; genus Peronospora; species Peronospora belbahrii. The sequence continues at coordinate 259,106 of CAKKTJ010000336.1, read as the reverse complement.
ATCTGGGTCTGCATGTCGTCTTCAAATAGTGAAAAGCACCGTTATGTTTCTACTAGGAGTTAGTCACATATTTATATATAGTCTGTCAAGTGTTTGAACGACCACAATATTGATTCCATACCCTAGAGATTCTATGAATTCTAAAACCAATTGCATTGATCCAGTCAACCTCAAAATCACTCTGCGCCCCATCTGGTTGTATGGAATCGGACAAGCTAATTCCATCACGCAGCAGTTTCATTTAGTGACAGTGTCTCGTCTCACTAAACTGCAATGCTTGACACCGAGTTGACTGCTTTTTGCCCATCCCGCAAGTAAACCTTAGCTTGATTCAAATATACGATAAATGTACCGAAACTTTGGCAATTCAAGACATACAATATCTCGACCTTCCATTCGCCTCCTGATCAGTTAGTGTAGCTGATTTGCAGCTTCATGCTCATTTGCAGATGCACCCGTGCCTCTGGCGGTTGCTCTCTGGCTATGGTGTCGATTTGCAACTACTTGGTTTTCTAGTGCATCATCATTTGCTTCGCGTTGATTGATATTTCTGCAAATGGAAATCGTTGAAAAGCAACAACACCTTCAAAACCTCTCGAGGTCGTAGATGTTTATTTATTGACGAGTCGCTGGATACCACAACCAAGCGAACGACGATTGTAGAATTATATGCGTAAATGCACTAACCGAATTTTTGGTAGGAATTAGTGCATTTGACTAGCCGATATCATTCATTGCAAGACCTTTTGCAACGGTTTGGAGCTTCCAGTAGCCGCGCCACGGTAGCCTTATCTATTTTGCTGTTCGTCTGCCTCGCTGTGCCACGATGTTTCTTGAGGAACTGCAAGCAATTGTAAGCTCAAGATGTTTAACTCCGTTGAATTCACTTACAAGATCATGCATTACTAGAGCGCCACAAGCGTGATAAAAAGGTGTTGCCTTCTTTCATCATTCCACCGCGTACTCCCAATCTACTCACTTCACCTAACTTGCCTCGATATGCTTACACAGCGCAACGCACTCTTGATACGAAAATAAGCATGAACTTGTACGACACAACATCATCTTGATAATTCATACTATTGCAGTAAGTTGTTATAACGCCCGTCATGACAAGCATTCGTTTCAACTCAGACTTTGTGCATGGTGCTTCTAATCTCTACTGACAAACATCTTGTTTGAAGCAGAAGCTATCAAAGTGCGTCCTCATTTCAGCAAACCCGATCCTATTGATGTTCGATACTGAATGAATTCGTCTAGCAGCACAGTGTAGTTTACCGATACTAGTGGCCCAGCAATGCATCGATCTCGCTCGGAGTTGGAATCAAAACACTTGATCCAAGAGATCTGTCATGACTGCTAGAAGTCGACGGAGAAATTGGAACTGAAGGCAATAGTTGTTTACCTATTGACATGATGCGAAACACATTGAAAAATAATGAAAGTAACACATTCACCTCTTGTCGCTGGACTGCGATCTTGCGGATGATAGCGACGTTGATCGGTGACCACGTTTCGTCATGCCTGTGTGCATGGCTTGGGGCTGTACAGACTGTCAGCTACAGGATCGTGTGATGGGTGTAGAAAACACACTGTACTTATCTGCTTCATTGGAGACAATGTTGTCGCAATGAAAGTCTTTGCTGTTGCCATCGCCACCACCATCGCATAACCTTTGCTGTTGCCATCGCCACCACCATCGCATAACCTTCGCTGCTGTCAAACGCTTCTTCGCGCTTAGCATATTGAGTGGTGATCGCAGCTATCGAACATGGTGGTGAGCCAAGCTCAGCACTGCTCTATGCCAATGTTGCGATGCCACCAACTCGATATGTGCTACCGACAAAGGGACGTAAACACTTTGCTATCGAGTGCATCAAGAGCGTTGGATATTCTACATCCTAGCGACGTCAAGGCCGCAAGTAAGGACGGCATTCGACTATCTTCTCGATCTTGACTCCTTTTGTTACGCTGCAAACGACTCTGCAACTGCTTCATGCAAGCAGCAACCAAGTTCCGAATAAAATGACAGAACACACTCGCGGTGGGTTTTGCAGATCAAATAGATATCTGACATTGGAGCATCCACCTTTCAAGCTTGCTCATTTGCAATACTCATCTAGGAACGTAAAGTGCGGCGCCACTTCGTCGACTGGTAGGCGCAGCTGTTTGGCTAAAGCCTCGATCTTGCTCCGGCTGGAAGTGCTTTGTACCTCCGTTCCCTCATTGATGTACGAAAGTCGTCGAAAAGCATTGACATGGTCTCGACACCAGCTTTGAGCCTTCACGGCAATGCTTATCATGTCTTTGCGACTGCGCTCAAGTAGCTTTGTTGTTAGAGGCTGTCGGCCTCGACTCAAATCAACGGTTGCTTGCTCGCTTGGCAAGTAATTCTTCTTAATGAACGGATGCTCAAGGAGGGTAGCAGCAGGAGGTCGATATAGCGGGTTTTTGTGCAAGCACTGGTCGAGAAAATCGCACAACTCCGGGGAAAAGTGGTCGCCATAGTCCTGAAGCCGCGGTGAAGGTTGCTCTTGCACAGCGTGAACCACACCCCAGTAGCCGTCGCTGGTCGGGACAGGAAGCTTTCCGATAACACAAGCCATGATTGCTAGCCCAAAAGACCAGAGGTCGGAAGGATACGAGTACATACCCCCACTGATTCTTTCAGGTGCCATGTACCTGGCATCATTGGTCAAGTTTAGCTTACGTAAAGTACTATTCGAGAAATGGTTCCAAAAGACTTACAAAAGTGTGCCCGTGAATGTCGTTGCCTTGGCCAAAGTACTCTCGAGGTCGCGTGAAATACCGAAATCCGATATCTACATTTAGCGTGAACGTTCTGCGTTAGTACGAATTTACAAGTCAAAAAGTAAGTCGCTGGTTATTATACCTTGACTTGACCTTGGTGGTTTATCAGCATGTTGCTAAGCTTGATATCTCGATGTAGCTGGTGATGCTCATGCAAGAAAGCAAGACCTTTCAATCCGCACATCGCAATATTCGCAATCTTCTCTTCGGACAAGCAACCCGCGTTCTCTTCATCGCCTTCGGTAACAGACTGTACATAATCTTCCAGAGAACCTCCATCCATGTACTCCAAAACAATCGATACGGAACCAACCTCAGGATTTGTGTACGCGTCGTAAAAGACTACAAGCTCTTTGCATGCTGCTTGTGCAACGGATGATGTTGCAGCAAAAGTAGACGGCAAAGTGGCAGTAGCCAGCGGCACAAAATTCACGTATAATGACTTGAGTTCACGCACCATTTGATGACGCTTCTTCTGGTCGTAGACACGAATGACCTTTACAGCAACCAACATGAACGTTGGCATATACAGCGCCTTGTACACTTTTCCACCAGCTCCATGGCCAAGTTCCTCAAGCAGCAGCAAGTAGTCTTTCGTACTGACTGTATTTGCCGTTGATGCAGACTTCTTTTCATGTGCTTCGCACTGCTGGGGGGCTTGCAAAAGGCACGTTAGCAATACCACGTGTCTACAATAAGCACAGATTAGTCCACTATCAAGTCAGCACGTGCATCGATTTCGAATGAGGTTCTTACATTAATCTCAAAACCTTGGGTCTGCAGTCTTCCTGTTGCCGAGAAATCAAAAGACGCAGCTACTGTCTTCTCCTCCTTTTTTACCTGTGCAATATCCAGTTCTAGCGCACGTAAAGTCTGTCTCCCACCTCTGCTCCGCTTGGGAGCTATACTTGCTACACGATCATCTTCATCCAAGTCAATCTTCAATGGGCTAAATCCTAACGGATTCAATTCTGGCGCAAGTTGCCGAGCTGGTAACGTTACCATTGACTCAACAGCACCGCGGATATCAAGTTTGACACGCTGCATTGAACTCTTATCTGGATCTATCGGTGGTGAAGGTGCAGGTTCAGGTAATACTTCGTCCTCAAAAGTTAACGAGCGTTCGATTGAATTCTGAAACTTGTAAACTTCTCTCTGCAACTTTTTCTTGTGCCCACGACTGACACCCGTTAAAGCATCCAAGAGCTTGTCTAGTCCATTTGAAGCCAATAGACTTTCTCCAGTAAGTCCTTGTCGTTGTGCTTCTTTCACAAACAAATCCAAGTCGTGAGCTTGTAGCCAGTCACCCCACAGGTTTTCCACTTGGCAATACAATTTTCCCGTTCCTCCTCAAGTTCTTCAAGTTCTGGACTTTCAATTTGCTTTTGTGCTAGTGTCTTTCGCTGATGCAATTGCAGTTTCCCTTTACGGTGTCTATGAGTGTCACATTCGGCACAATAGACTAGACCGCAATCATTACAGGTCACTTGACCAGGTCGTTGTTCGCACTCATCGCATTTAGACGGGTGAGATGTTATAAATAGTAAAGCATTTGATTGATGATCATCGAAATCTAAGGTCAAAAGTTGATCCATCTTCAAAACGGAACCGTCGCCAATGATCATTTGAGGGGTCCTCATGGTGTCGTTCATGGAAATCTTACGTGATATCTGCAAATCTTCTCTTAGTTCCGGTTTTGATGGTAGTGTTGACACTCTTGGAATACCGTTGTTTTGCATGTTGTTGTCGACAAGTTTGGAGGAAAGGCAGCAATGAACTTTTGTTCAGTACTACTACAGTAGTACAAAGAAAGTAGGAAGGCATTCAATCAAAGGATGGAAACTGTGGTGACGTGACCCTCGCTTACGAAAAGTCCTGATATGTTCTAGTTGTTTTCATGATCGCGCTGGTCTTGAATGGACTTTCGATTTTGTCGTGAAAGACAAAAGCGCCGTTGGCACTAATGGACACGGGTGTGGTGCTCAGTCGTACTATGTGTAGCTGGATATCGTATAAGATCCATACTATGTGATACGGAACACTTGTGCTTGAGTACTACAGCTGCAAATTTCTTGACCTGCGATGGAAGGCTTCCAATTGGCGTGGTGTGCCAGTATTTCCGCAATCAGTTTGTACGAATACGACCAATAAGGGGGCGTGACCCGTTGTCGACAACCATGACGTCCACAGCTCTTGGTCTTTATCAACATCATGTTACTGATAACACAAGTGGTCAATTAGTCTGTGCAACATAGCCGCTTTCTCTAAGTCTCTACCTTAGTATTTGCTTCTGTTTGACCAGGTAGCAATGCGTACTCTGCGAAATGCCACACATGCACTATTGTAATGAGATAATAGTAGTGTGCAAGTGCTCAATACTTATCACTACTGCTCATGTCATACTTATCACTACTGCCCATGTCATACTTATCACTACTGCCCATGTCATACTTATCACTACTGCCCATGTCATAGGTTAGCAATTAAAGTAGGAACAATATCAGGTAAGAAAACTTCATCTTGCTAGTCAAATGTATGAGATTTACATATGATACTTAACAATCGCAACCTGCCACAGATCGTGATGTTTACTTGGACTCCGATCTGACGCACAATGGTTATTATTTCTATCGCAAAGAAAGATTATACGTTACAATTTGGCGACGCAATATGTATGTACACGATAAGCATGCTGTTACCAATTGTAAACGAGACCATAGGGATGATGGTAAAGTCGATACATTTCCTTACGAATCCAAGTGCTTAGCTGAGCAGAGTCGATATTCTTTAGACCTGAAAAAATATTTGAGAAAAGGTGATTATTAAACCGTCATATGATGGATGTTATGAATGAAGAACTACGACTATTCATCACTCATGCATAAAATCGAAGTCATTGATCAATACCGTCGTTTGAATGTCTTTGGCCAGTCATTTCGTGACGTCATTCCTTGAATCAGATCCTTAACAAAGAAATCAGGCATCGCATTTTCCTTTTAGCGCTCAACCTTGCAACAGACGTAATCTCCTATGGATCTGTCTGAAATTCCGTTCAACGTGCCTGTCATTCTTCAGTCCATTCGTGTCAACAAAAATCTGCAAAATCCTCTTGGGTCCAAGAAGGCTCGTTGTCTAACAGATAACCGTGATGTGTACGAGCAACTCATCTTACACCGAGTTCGTGACGACAAGGTCGCTATTCAGTCTGGTCACAACGGTCGCTTCCTCCATGTCCGCGTATCTGGGGAATGCGTATTTGACTCCACTGATCCTGGCGAGTGGGAGCGCTTCACCATGGAGACGGACTCAGATTGCGCTCTCTACTTCGTGTCGTGCCATACTGGAAACACCCTTCATTGTGACGATCATAATGTAGCCAGGTGTGCGAATGAAAACCGTCAATATTGGGAGGCCTGGAGAATTGTGGAGCCCCGCTCTATTGCTACCACCAGCCAAATCCAACGTGCTTTGGATCAGCGTCATGTTCTTGCTGGTAAAGACCGCCAGAACTTTGTCGTGGAGCTTGCAAGATGTGGTAAGACGCCTCAAGAAATTGAGCAGATCGTGACAAGCATTTTTGATGGTACAGGTGCTACTGCTGTACGGTCGGCTGAAGCCATTCCAGTCAGTAAGGAGTAGGTACGACCATCAGATTGTTCTCGTCTCTCTGTCCAGTCTTTGTCTGAATCATCAAACCTATCGCAACACTGGGACTTGATCACTCACACAAGACAGCGCTCCATTCTTCCACACTTGCCGTTTGAGGCGGCGGGTTAAGATCTCTGTTGAGGTGAACGATGAAACGAGAACAGATCACTTAGGCTCGTAGTCTGCAACTGCTTCGTCCATATTAGCACTGCTTGAATAATCCTTTGACGATTGCAATGAATCTTTCAGCTTGAGATATTGCATTCTCAACGTGTCTCTTAGCTTCAACACGTTCTAATTTGTCGTCTAGTGTTTCTTATTAGAAGCCTGTTGAAAATATGTAACAACACTTCAGACAAGCTGACCATACATGTTCCAAAGCAGATGCCACAACGACATCACCTTCTATTGACTGAGACGACGTACGCCATTAGCCAAGTGGTGCATCTGCCATACCAACCTCCAGTATTCCGCTTCATATAACAGGCGTATATCTCAAATTCATGCAGTTTTAGCATCACCTCTGACGGATCGTGTTCCCGTATAAACCTTGCTGCTAAAACCAAAGAGTATGGTACGAAGCTGCAGATTGTGCTCGATGCTATTGACAAGCTGCACATCGTCGAATGTCTGCACAGCAGACCTTAATCTTGGTACCGTTGCAGCACAAGATTCAAAGCAGGTAGACGGTCTTGTGAATCACGTCACGAAGATCAAAAAGAAGCTGCGGCTGCTCGTGCTGTGAAACGGTATTGTGACGCTATTGCTTGGGCTATGCAGCTATATAGTAGCTAGACGCGCGTAAGTTGGTGAGCCACACCTAGGTCGTGATGAATGGAAAGGGCGGCAGCATGAACGGAAGAAACGCTACAACCCCAACCAAGGCTGTGAAGAAGGTAAACGATACTGGTAGCACTTGTTGAGGCTTTCGTTCAGTAAGTGACCGACGACATTATGCTTTCATGCTACAACTTTTTGGTGTGATCTTCTGTTTCTCCCATTTCCTGCTTACAGCAAGCAAGTTGGGGGCTTTATTTTTAACGGACAACATGCTATTAGGTTATAAGATTTACAACAGCTACTGCATCTTTATCTACTGTGACGGACATACGAAAAAAGTCGTCTACACTCGAGTACATACTTCATTCGAACATGGGTAAGTCGATCAGGGCGTCTTAATCTCACCTGCCTAGAAACGAGCAGTAACACTGCGGGTTCACCTTAAAACGCCAGAGAAACGACGACGACGACGACGACGACGCTTCTTCCATTTTTTCTTTAACGCTTTTGCCACTTTTGCAACCATTCGCTTGATGAATTTAACAATTTTTTTAGGAACCTTGCGGATCTTAAATCCCCTCTCTTCGTCAACACTTCCTTCTTTGATCGTGCGGAGATTTTGGTTCACTAGCTCATTGTTGGAGTCTGTCTTCAAGCTCTTTATTTGAGTCAAATCTTCTGCGCCCGTCGATGTGATGCAACAAGTGACGAAGGCTAGTGTCAGGGGAGGGAGAAAGGGGCTGAGGGGGGGGGTTTTTGGGGGGTTTTTGAATTGGGGGGGGGGGTTTTTTAATAAAAAAAACCAACACAAAAGGGGGGGGGGGGGGGGGGGGGGGGGGGAAGGGGAAAAAAAAAAAAAAAGGGGAGGGGGGGTGTTTTTTTTTTTTTTTGAGAGGGGGGGGGGGGGGGGGGTTTTTTTATAAAAAGGGAGTATTAGGGGGGGGGGGGGGGGGGTTGGTGGGGGGGGTGTTTTTGTGGTTTTTGGGGGGGGGGGGGGGGGGGGGGGGGGGTTTTTGTTTTTTTTTTTTTTTTTTTTTTTGTTTGGGGTTTGGATGTTGTTTTTAAATAGTGAAAAGCACCGTTCCACAAAAGGGGGGGGGGGGGGGGGGGGGACCGGGGGTGCCCGACCAGACTGTTTAGGGGTTTTTTTTTTTTTTTTTTTTTTTTTTTTGGGGGGGGGTGGTGTTTTTTTTTTTTTTAATTAAAAATTTTTTGGAAAGAAGGGGAGAGTTGTTTTTTTTGTTTTTTTTTTTTTTTTTTTTTTTTTTTTGGGGCGTTGTTTGGTTTTTTTTTTTTTTTTTTTTTTCTTTTTTCTTTTTTTGGTTTTTTTTTCTTTTTTAAATAGTGAAAAGCACCGTTGTGGTGCTATAGTGAACCGACTCACATTATATGATGTGTCTGTCAGCCGTTTTATACATTAATATTACTTTATCGAGATTTGAAGACAGCTGCATCCCGTCACGTGAACCTCAAAACTAGAGCATTTAGTTGTTTGGAATCTGACAGACCAGCTATTTCATTATGTCTTCACAAAGCAGTTATAGTAAGTTATCACCAAACTGTAGAGCTTGACAAACACCCTGAGCAATAACCGTTAAACAGTAAGCCAACAAACACGCTGACTTCCTTTGATATGAAAATGTCGATGTTCGGATGCAATCTCGTTTTATTTGAAGCTCGTTGACCTCAGCACAAAACCCTGTTATTCTTCGAGGAACTAGCGGGTGTCAACTTACGTAAAAGGTAGTACCAGTTTACGTCAGCCTCGACAGATTGCAGTATCTTCCGATTTTCCAAATTACTAGCAACACAAAGGTGATCGCACAAGTGTTAAGGCGAACCAAGATGTGTATCCTGGATTGTAGCCCGGTAGAATCAGCTAGTTCTTGGCCGATCAAGAGAATAGATGAAGCGTGAGATCAGGGTAACGATCGGTTAATCTACAGGTCTGGCCTGCACGATTGTATCAAGTACTAATGCAGGTGATCAAGGACATGGTGAATTGTGTCGAAGAGATTAAAGGCCAAGAAAATTGAAGACGATGACGATGATAACAATCTATGCGAGGGATGCGTGATGAGAAAATCGACGGTCAAATGTTCCTGAAGCCAAGATACGGACCGGTAAAAAGTGAGCATTGTCTACAGCGACGTTATGATGGACACAGCCTTAAGGAATATCCAGGGCCGTCGTGATTGTTGTCGACGCTTCTGCTTCAGATAGTACATGTGGACAAAGTAGTTGGCCGATTTGTGAATGCACTGATGGGGAGAACCAGCTGTCCTCGAGATTAAGTGCATCAGGACAGAAAGCGGGACAAAATACATGAACAGGTTGTTGACCAGAATTTGCCAAGAATCCGAAATTGAGCACGAGACGAATGTGCCATATCCAAAGGAGCAGAATGGGCTGGTCGAACGGAGTAGTCGGGCAAGCAAGAGGGATGCTTGGGCACATACCAGATTCAGATTGTCCGACAGCATGATGGCAATATAGGTTTAATCTGAACAAGTTGGCATTTTATAATGTAGTTTATCCTGATCAGATTGAAGGGTACCGAGAGTAAGGACCAAGCACGTACAGAAGATCGGTGAAATTTGGTAAGCGACCTCAAGTTATATACATTGCAAGATACCGGCAGTCAAGTGACCAGATACACCGCAGAAGAGACGACAAAGACGTTATAGCCGTAGAAGGTAAATAAGTTGGATCAAAGACATGGAAGTGGATGACGCCGACAACTAGCAAGATTATGACATGCAAGTTGGAGCGGCAGCAACCGAGGTAGCCAGCAAGAAATGCACTAATGAGGATTATATGAAAGAACAAGGTTGCTGGCCGAAAGTTGAAGGTTGCACGAAAGCGGAAGGGCTCTCAAATCACACATGAATTATACAAGACACAGATTAACCGAAGGCACAGATGCCAAGACTTCACTGACTCCGTCAATACTGGGCAAGAAAGGAGCATACGATAAGATGCATCATCTAATTCCTTACTGCACAAGCGATAAACTAGTAGTAGATCGTAGTGATCTTTTCAAGATATAACATTCTGATGCTTAGCATTAGTTCCTAACAATGTCATCTCGGTTCAAAGGTCTTTTTCAAGTTTGGCCTATGAGCCAGTCAGGTTTTTATGTAACTCATACTAAAAGCAAGTAACAATATCTCGATTGGTTGAAATGAGTGCGCGGCTCACTTTCTTCGTCAAGGCAAATAGCATCATGTCAGCAGGAGTCAAGAGTTTTAAGAACGCCTTCCAAGTACTGACCCCTGTGCGAAATTATGGCGTAGGTATGCGAGTTACGCGTGGCATTTGGTCAAAGTACGTAGAGCCATCGTACTGGGAGGTAGTGCGCATTCGTCCGTCCCCTGACCTCAAGCACGGCAAAGTGTTTGGCAGATTCACCTTTCGGGGTGCGTGAGCATATCGACATTTGAACCTCAATTGACATTCTTTAACTTGAGAATTGTATTTATGTATGATGAGCAGGTAAGACGGATCCTAAAGTAAAGCGCATTAATGGTGTGCTAAAGAAAGATTGGAGCCTTGTTGAGGCGTAAGCAGCGTGATAAACGAGGTTTTGCATGTTTCATCACATGTGATTGATGGATATGGGAGAACAAGAGAGGAGTGAGAAATATCAACAATCTATTTGAGAAGAAAGAATGCGCGCTTGTACAACAATTGTGCTGTTAATAATACATGGTCGAGTACTATGACCTCACATTTGCCATGTTTTCTTAGTAGTATCGGTGTTGTAGGGAGTTGAAGGTAGGCTTGATGCTTAGACAAGGTGATGCAACTTTGTGACGCAACTACTTTGCATCTTAGCAACTCAGTTTTTAAGAGAATGGAAGGTAGAACTTTGCATGAAAACTACAACTATCTATACGAGTCCAAAAAGCTCTTTGGTACTTGTGAAAACAAGAATCATAATTCAAGTGAGGATTAACAAGCCTATTACTAGCACTACTAGACGTAGTTAGTCAATCTCATCCTGACCTGATCAAATGAATGGTTCCAGTCTCATCGTACCGGTATGCCAATCTCGTCATACCTCTCTTCTAGAACCTACCTAATCACATCACCCACCTTCCATAACGCATCGATATTTGACACGTGGGCAAATAGCACAGAATCGCTTTTCCACTAGACTTGACTTGACTTGACTATAGTAATCGCATTCATTCAATGCTCTATATCTACACAGTACTACTAGCTGTCTTGTGTCTCTACTCCCTATCATGGACATATAGCTCCGCACTCAAGACCATAACAACCTCTTTGGAGCTAGATGCCATTAAAGCATCGAATACTGTCCATTTGTTGCTGGTTTTTGCTAAAAAAGACGAGATGAAGGAGAAAAGTTTGGATGAGCTAGTACTCACTGCATATCCATTACTATTGGATATTGAGAAAGATCTTGATGGTTTTGTGACGTTTAATGTCATGGACATTGCATCCGACCCTAAAGGTTTAATTCGAAACCAATGGCAATTCAAGAAACTTCCTGGACTCGTCCTGTACAAAGATCTACCCAAGAAGAATCCCTATACTGGTAAATTATACAGAGATGCAATAGTACTAGATGTGACTATGCTTGAGAACCCTCGGAAGCTTAAAAGGACATTGAATCAAGCGATTCCAATGGAATTTGTACAAGAACTTGAAGGTGAAGCATTAGTATTGAGTAACTTTGAGACGTTGGTGCAACAGAAGAGAGAGAATGAAGAAACGGTGGTCTTGTTGATCTCGACGGAGAAACATGCAACGCCAATGTATCGAGCTTTAGCTGCTGAGTTTAGTGATCAAGGACTGAGTTTTGTGTTTGTGAACCAAGACAAAGAAGGAGCAAAAGAGATTATGGAAAAGTTAGATGTGGAAGAACTATCGGCTGTGGTAGTGGTGAAATCTATGACGGACCGTGTTGTGTTGAAGGAGGAGAACTCGAAGCTGTATATTGACTTAAAGGGTTTTGTCGAGCCTTTTGCAAAGCAGAAAAGTAAGGAAGGTAAGGCTGGAGTGAAGAGGAACAAGGAAGGAAAAAAAGCCTCCAAGTATATCAAGTTCCTTACCGAAAAGGATTTCAATGACTTGGTGATGCAATCAGACGTGGTTTGGATCATTGAGTTTATGGATCTGGAACGTGAGCTAGCTGTGGTGGAAGAAGATTGGAAGAAAGCTTTGATGGAGTTGCATCGCAAAACAGGGGTGGTGGCCATGGGCGCAGTCAGTTGCGAGAAGGAAGCAGAACTGTGTGAGCGTTATGGTGGGCCTGGTATTCGTATCTTTCCGCTTGGCGTTACAGATGCCAATACACTCAAGCGCGAAAGTGTTCTTGCGAAAACATTTACCTCATTTGATGAGGCAAAGATGGCCGCTATTGAAACCATTCCCGACCTCACTGTCACGATCGCGTCTTCATCTGATCTGAATTCATTCATTTCCCACGCTCGAAACAATCACGCATTGCCTACTTTGTTTTTTACAACCAAGAATATTACGCCTCCATCGATAAAGGCTCTTCTGCTGTCAGCCCCGACACACAAAGTCATGTTAGCAGTTATTCGGGACGCTGACGAAGATATGAAAAGGCAATTTTTAGTGAAATCGTCTGCGAGCACTGCACTGGTGTGTCTGGTGCCAACTCAAGATTCTTCGGAAAACGCAACCTCGCAAGAATTTGGTCTGGTTGTGTACAATAAGAACACAATGGGTCCGTACAACGTTCCGAATATGATGCGGTTTATGCTGCAAGTGCTTGCTCAGTATCCACACCCCCAAGATGTCAAGTCAGAGAGTGATGAGGTTAATTTTTCGTCGCTCGACGAAGTATCTGCGCAAGCGCTTGTTCCGTACATGACCAAGCAAAACATCGCTGCTATTTGTGGTGGCAACAAGATTTGTGCGATTGGATTCTTCGAGGACCATGTGGATACGCTAAAAGATCCGGACTCGCGGCTCACAAAGTGGTGGACGACATTGGTACATGTAGCTGCTCAGAGCAAGCAGAACAAAGAACCATTCGATTTCGTGTGGGTGAATGGAAAATGTCAAAAAGATTTTGCTGAGGCGTTTGGCGTTGGCCACTTTCAGATGCCAACAGTGGCAGTGTATTCTCCGTCAAAGCAGCGCTTTGCAACGAACGTGGGAGTTTATGACGTGCAGAGCGCGTCTGCGTTTCTGAAAAGCGTGCTGTCTGGTAGTATCAGCACTGCTCCGATTGGAAACGTCCCCGAGTTGGTTGAAGAATGCTCATTCGATGAGATTTATGATGTAGCAGTAGGAACGGACGATGGTGTGGAGAATAACGAAGATCTTGATGATATGCTGAGCGAGATTCTTTCCGATGAAAAGCAGCAGCGCGATGAGCTGGAAAAGGAACTCAAGTCGGAACTGAAGAAGGACAAGAAGAAGGGCAAGACGAAGGGCAAGAAGAAGAAGAACAAAGCAAAGAAGAAGAAAGCGAAGAAGAAAAAGGCAGCACGTGACGAGCTGTAATCAGCACGTAACATATTGTTCTCAGCAGACTTACAATATACTGTGTCGATTGCTAATAGTCATTGAAGAATGAAGATTGCTAATAGTCATTGAAGAATGAAGATTGCTAATAGTCATTGAAGAATGAAGATTGCTAATAGTCATTGAATAATGAAAAAGGATTGGCTGAATAAGATTTATTGTCTGTTGTTCTTTTTATCCAATATAATGTTGGAATCAGTAGTTTTGTCTGTCTGTTTTGCCCAATCAGTATCATCTTTAGTTATTTTAGGTATTATTCTCCTACCCCTAGTATCTCTTCGTATTATGTCTTTCTGTCGCGAACGGTACGTTCCTCTCAGCGTCCTCCAGTCATTCTCTCACGAGCTTTTATCGTTTCAATGTCAGTGAAGATTCCGATATTCCTTTGACTGAAAAATGGCTAAGCGTACGTAATGTTATCGATTATATGGTCTTCCAATAGCCCAGCATTGCAGTATACGTGTTACATCCATCCTCCTCTCTCTCTTATCTCACGCAGCAGCAGGTTTAGCAGAAAATGATACAGAGCAGTTAAAAAAGATGATTCATATACACAGGGTTGCGAAGTAAGCAGAAAAGCAGTGCAATACACAGACATAAGGAGGAGAGGGAGGATGAAATGATACAGTACAGTTCTATCTGTATTGATGTCTATTATGCTGGCGCAATGGTGGAGACCACGAGAGTATTGTGTGTTGTTGAATTCTAGAACTAACGTTGTGGTATGTTCAACTGACATTTTGTAGACAAACCTTCTGGTATTCGCTGTGCGCGTAAGCTGCGCGTACACCGCCGTACGCAGCGCTGGGCGCAGAAATCCTATAACAAGAGCCACTCTGTGACCGCCATGAAGGCCAATCCGCTCGGTGGTTCGTCTATGGCTAAGGGCATTGTGTTGGAAAAGATTGGTATTGAGGCCAAGCAGCCTAACTCTGCCATTCGTAAGTCGTGTCGTGTACAGTTGATTAAGAACTCGAAGAAAATTGCCGCTTTTGTGCCACGTGATGGTTGTTTGAACTATGTGGACGAGAATGACGAAGTGTTGATTTCTGGTTTTGGTCGTCGTGGCCACGCTGTTGGTGATATCCCTGGTGTTCGTTTTAAGGTTGTCAAGGTCTCGGGTGTTTCTCTGCTCGCTTTGTACAAGGAAAAGAAGGAAAAGCCACGTTCGTAGAGTATGTGCTCGGTCTTATGGAATTGCTTGCATGTAATGGCGTCAGGTGCAGCTCTATCTACGAACGAGAGTCGTCTATTGGTGGTTTGATCTGACTTGTAGGTACTCGTTGGGATAATTCCATCACGAGGTTAGCTGTTATGATGTTTTTACGGCAATTGATTTATCTAAGCACGAATAAGAAGGAATCGCTTGCATAGCATGACCGTCTGTCTGTCTTTTGTTTGTTTTGCTCTATATTATTGCAATTGATAGATAGAGTCCTTTATAATATGCGCTAATAACGTACGATGTCTCTCCTTATCGACTTACTATGTAACCGTATTCCTCATGTATTCCTAAGTAGAATTACATTACGGATAAATTACCTCTAATTGAGAATTCTGTCATGGCTAGAATTGTAAAGTATAAAGCATTGAATCTGCAACCATGTCATTATTTTGACAATCACCATGCAAATTGAACGACTTTCAGTCTTATCAGACAATTACGCGTATCTCCTCATTGATTCCACCACTCGTACGTACATACATACGTCTCTCTCTCTCATCATCATGTATACAACTTATTGTTGCTACTATTACTGTATCAATTGACTTACAATCTTTTCTAGATGTAGCAGCTGCAATTGATCCCGTTGATGCTCAAAAAGTCTACACTCGTGCCAAGGAATTACAAGTGACCATTTCATTGATACTCACGACCCATTCACATTGGGATCATGCAGGTGGAAATCGAGCACTTGTTGATCTTATTCAGGCACGAGAGAACCGTGACATTCCAGTCATTGGCGGACCAGGAGAAGCTGTTGAAGCTCAGACTCAATCAGTGGTGGATGGAGACGTCGTGACGCTTGGAAATTTGAATGTGAGAGTCTACTTTACTCCATGCCACACGCGTGATCATGTGCTCTATAGATGCCAAGATGCTTTATTCACAGGTGATACACTCTTTGTTGCTGGATGTGGAAGATTCTTTAGTGGAACTCCAGCGGAGATGCACTACGCTCTGAACGAAGTGGTGGCCAAGTTACCAGAAGAAACAAAGATTTACTGTGGCCATGAGTATACTGCAAGCAATTTACGCTTTGCTGCACACGTGGAACCGCACAATGAAGTTGTGCAAAAGAAGTTGGCATGGGCCAATGAAAAACTAAAATCAGGTGAAGCTACAGTCCCATCGACCGTAAAGGAAGAGCTGGCGACAAATCCATTCATGAGAGTGACAGAGTGTGCGGTGCAGCAGTTTGCAAATGGAGAGAAAGATCCCGTAGAGGTGATGAGGATTGTGCGTGCTGCCAAGGACAAGTTTGTGATTGGTAAGTAATCGATCGTAGTGAAGTAAGACAAACATGGCCAACGCAGCACAAATGAAACTCTGAAGACTCTTTGTAATTCCTACATCCTGCAATCACATCATAGTCAACAAAGAGCTCGGATAACTTTCACAAACACTTTCGATCACGCTCATCGTCCTTCCTCCTCTCATTCATTACTTGCCAAAGTATTGACAGAAACAATTTGCTGTCCTATAGCTGATGAGAAAAGGGCATTTCTGTCAAGATTGCGACAAGCAAGTTGGTCGACATTCCAGAGGAAGTTATTACAGAAATGCAGAATCATACAAGGTATGCCCACGCATGTAGCTCTTCCTGGTGAAAAAGAAGAACGCGATAAAACACGGGACGCAATGCAACGGAAAAATCAGCACTTCGTCGCATATGGAAGCGCGCGTCACGGAATCTGCAGAGCCTGATGTGTTTGTGTAGCGTATGGCTTACGATCCACTGTGATTGGAGGCGCAAAACACCTGGTTATGAGGAACGCTGCTCAGTTTTGCCTTGCTCCTTATTGTGTATGTTTCTTTACCACGCACAGAGCAGGTCAATTTTCTCACATATCAACACTTCTGATTTCTTATTCTACTGATTCATGTTCGCGACTTTGTGGTAAGAAATTTAAGCTTGGCGATGTAATGAGAGTGTCACCTAGATAGCTCCGTGAGAACCTGGTATGGATGTATAGACGATGTCATTCATACACGGGACCTTGTGCAGTTTCGTCAATCCACCTCACCATTAGTAACTATTTGTCACCCTCCACAAGAGTCTCACTTCACAAATTGATCCGTAATTGCGCCGAAAGTATTGTTGTGTTACATTTTCATATGTCATCTCGCAAAATGGGAGGAACAAATTGATTTGTTGTTTCGCTCTCGTCGTCATCGCTCCATGTATCTTCACCAATTGCAGCAACAGCACCAGAATCGAATCCGTTATGTTGCACTTTTTCATCGCCACTGACATCTTTGGCTATATCTGGATACAAATCAACCGGTGCGGGCTTCCACTTCATGATGAGTCCGTCTTCACCTGCTGAGTAGAGCTCGCGTGTAGATTTCCGATATAGGCATGCACTAACTTGCTGATAATGAGCTGAAGCTGATCCTAGTGGAGTACCGCTATCTCCAAAAACGCGGTATGAGACCACTGCACCCTCTGGTCCGTTCGGAACGAACACTACCGTTGTCTCCCAAGCCGCACCTTCTTGAACAACTGCCATTTGTACGTTTCTTGCAGCACGAGGTTGCGTTCTGCGCACACCTTGATAATTCATAAACTGGTGTTCACCTGACGTAGCATTCCACAATCTAAGCTTTTCATCCATGCCATTACTCAGTACGTATTTTCCATCCGGCGTATATGCCAAACTTGTCACTCCTCCATTATGTGCAACCGCCAGTGACGTACTCGCTGCAATATGCGGGTCATTCCTCTTCTGTCGATTGACAGTATTATACGCACTCACATGATAATTATCTACTCTCGATCTCGTTCGGTGTTGATCTCGACCTCGAGCTTCTGATGCACCAGCACTTAATTTTCTTTTTCTCGATAGTTTGGAAGCAGCTGACAAGCACACTGGTTTATCTCTTGTTACATTTGTATACAAATTCGATCTTCCCGGTACATTAGCTCTTCCTTCATGATTTAAACACAAGAGACAAGCGGTTGCTCCAGATCGTCGAATATCCCAGAATCGAATTTCTCCATCTCTTGATCCCGTCGCAAGTATAAATTCATTATTTGGTGCCCAATCGACTGTCCAGACTTCATCTTGATGACCCAATAATGTATGAGCCGTTGCATGGCTCTCCATATCCACAAGTCTCACTTCTCCATTGGCAATTACAGCTCCAATTAAACTATGACTTGTACTCACCGGTGAGAATTTGGCTCCATATATTTTATGACGTAATGATAATGTGCTGACACAAGAGAATGTTTCTGTATCCCAAATTTTCACATGTTGATCCAAGGAACTTGTGATACATAAGCCATTATCAATTGGGTACCAATCGACCATAGAAATTCCAAATTGTAACGTTTTCGATAAAGTGGATTCAATTTTAGTCCCAATGATTGAAATTGGGTCTAATGTGGTACTTGTGTTATACGTAGGGTTACATAACCTATCTGCTTGATCCAAGGTTGCCAAATCAAAGACCAATAATTGAGACTGCGATGTGCCTACTAATAGATATCGCTGCTCACATGGATCTAGTGCAAAGCTCCAGACACGCATACCTTGACGAAATATATAATTACTACTAGATGGAGAATGTTGTAATAATGTACGAGATTCTTGAGCATGTACATTGTCACAGTACGTACGGCTTGGGACTCCGATACTGCGATCTAATAGGTAGCCAAACGCTGAGGTCATTTTAATACGTCCAAATGGGTCTTTTCTTAAACAAAAAAAGGATACATTTGATCATTTCTATAAAAATATAGAAACTAGCGAGAAAACTAGTGTATGCTTACTCGTTAGAAATGGACACAGTATGGATCCGGTTAATCATAACAGCTTCTAAGCCACTGAATCTATCCATCACCTTAGTATAATATGTCCAGTCTGTAATTGATACAAATGTTCGCGTCAAAAGTTGATCACTTGCTGCAGATTATAGCGTCTCGAGGGGCATGTGTGTCAAATCTAGGGACTTCATTACTGCCAATCAATAATATAGTGGCGTTCTCAGGAGGTATTGATTCGTCATTAGCAGCTGCATTGGTGTATCAAGTATTCCCCAACACAAGCGCGGCGTGTATTGGAAAATCTGCAGCCTTGTCTTCTGTGCAATTGCACCAAGCTCGGGCTATTGCTTCTCATATTGGTATTCCGCTGTGGGAATGTCATACAGATGAAGCCAATGTGGAGGGCTATGTCGCTAATAAGGGCAAAAGTTGTTACTACTGCAAGACAACACTGTACTCGAGGCTTAATCAAGTGACAGAGTTTGCATGGAAGGAAATGAGAGACCAAGTTGGTGAACAAAGTGATACTATCAAACCAGTATTGTATAATGGTACAAATGCTGATGATCAATTAGATCCGACCCGAGTGGGTAAGTTAATGATGATTCGCGGTGTGAAATGAAAAGGTACTGAGGTAAGTTATTTAATCGAAGACGTATGTAAATCTATGGTGTTATAGGATTAATGGCAGCATTGGAATTTCAAGTGGTAAGCCCGTTAAGTGAGCTAACAAAAAAGGAGGTGCGAGATGTAGCGAAGTACATGGGATTGCCAAATTGGAATGCTGCGGCGTCACCATGTTTGAGATCGAGACTACAGTTTGGAGTCGAGGCAACTCAGGTAGACCATGTAGTGTTGTTTTTTTCTCTTGCTTGTTTTGGCGGCGGACACTGATGAATGTAAGATGTGTCTTTGATAGCAACATTTGCATCGAGTGGAAAAAGCAGAAGATTTCATACGTCATTTGATTCATCTCGAGCGGCAAATGAGCATGCGAGTGCGCTTTCTTGCAGGCAACAAGGCTGCGGTTGGTAAGTAGAGCAGACTTTTGTATGAATAATTCATTTTGTTTTGATGACAGTTTTCGATCCTGGCAGAACTTGAGAATGAAGCGTTGGAACAGGCAATTTCTCACTTTGACCTCATTGACGCTGAACTGCGACGACTTGGTAAGTCTTTTGCTTGTTATAGGAAAGGACATTATGTATAAAAGTATTGTGTTCTCTTTGATTGCAGGATTCAGCGCAGTTGACATTCGTGCCTTTCGCTCCGGCAGTCTAAGTGGCTATAACGCGAGTGCTGTAGTAGAGCACACACCCGCAGCTACTCTAGCGCGTCATGTTCACGTCGAATAAATCGATCATTTTGTCCAACGTTTTTACCCAAGTGACGATACGTGTTTGTATTCATCGAAAGAGGTAGGCACGGTCAAAGTGGCTCCGGGGTAGTTGCGAATGCTTATCCAACCCCTTATTTTACAATGCTGTCACCTTATAGCCGACTAGAGCCATCTTCGAAAATGTAGCCATTCTTGTCACACGTCACAGAATATCCATCCTACTTTCGAGCATAAAATCCGAATAAAAGCAATAAAAATCACACTCCATCGCCAATGCTGCGCCTAATTTGTCATGGTCGTAGACTCGTTTCGCGTGCTCATATATCCACTCGTGCAAATGGAATCGTATGTCTTCATCGCCGGTATGTTAGTCATACATATTGTCGATCATCCGTTACAAATTTGCCGGTTGGTGGTGGTGTATTCGCTGAGAATGATGCGACAAAAGTGACTCCGATGGTAACTCAGTACCTCGCTCGGAAGAAAGAATATCCAGGTGATAAAACCATACAACGTGATCCCATTTGCAGCTATTTGGTAGACAAATAAGTCACTATGTATCATGTTTTCTTGTTTAGATTGTATGCTGCTGTTTCAAGTGGGAGACTTTTATGAGTTCTTTGGGGATGATGCAAGACGAGCAGCTCATGTAAATAGTAGCAAAGAGAGAGAGAGAAATGAGGAGGAGGAGATTCTAATTGGTTGTTGTTTGTTTATATGGTGATATGAACCAGTTGTTGAACTTGGCACTGACGAGAAAAAATAAAAAAGATGCAGCATGCACTGAGTGAGATGTGCGGATTTCCAATTGGATCCGTGGATACATTTGTAGAGAAGCTGGTGAGGTTTGATTCAATTGATTTTGAATGGTGTATGGTTGCATCTGATTGAAAAGCGTTGTTGTTTTTCTTGTGGTGCTAATGCAAGTAGGTGATGCATCATGGTGTTAAAGTGGCAATTTGCAACCAAGTTGAGGTACGCTCGAGGTCCTTAGTGGTAGTTTGTGAGTGTTTTGTATCTCAATTCTTTTCTGATATTTGTACACACACGGTATGAAAGTGCAGAGTGCATGGAATGCAAAAAAAAGAGGAGCGAACTCTCTTGTAGACCGACAAGTTGTGCGAATTGTCACGCCTGGGGCATTGGTGGAGGATGCAATGCTCATACCAAAGGAGAACAATTATTTGGCATCTCTATATTTTGATGAAGGTACATGGGGCCTTGCATGGGCCGACTTGTCTACGGGTGAGTTTGTGTCCACCACGTCTACAAGCGACAAGCTTTCCAGCGCAATTTTGCGGTGCTCACCAAAAGAAATTTTGCTGCCAAGTTTGATGATTGCAAATGAGGATGAGAAGGCTACTTTGTTACAGGTCAACATGCCTCAGGAGGCCGTTGCGGTACTGCAGGCAGTGCTCCCTGACACATGCATGAAAACATTTCGACCTACTGCAAGCTTTGTACCGCAAACAGTGGGTAACGGATGCCATCGCCGTCGCGTTGCCATCAAAACACTCGACTCACCGGAGCAAGCAGCAGTCTCAGCGATATTGGACTACGTGGACTTTACCCATCGTGATTCAAGCGCATTAATCCAAGCACCTCTTCATGTCGAATCTTCTGATCATATGATTATTGACTTGAGCGCGTGGAGAGGGCTTGAGCTTGCAAAGTCGCTTAGTGGATCAAAAACATCAAGTCTGCTTCAAGCTATTGACTCAACTACATCGGCTGGCGGCTCGCGGCTTCTTGCGGTAGGTAGAAATGCTGCACACTTGTCATTTGGTGGACAGAGCGACCTGACGGCTTCAAATGTACCGTAGGCTCATTTAGCATCGCCGCTGATGAACCTCGAGATTCTCGAACAACGACTGGATGCAGTATCTTATTTTTATGACCAGGAACGATTGCTTCAGCAAACGCGGAAACAACTAGCGGAAGTCTTTGACATGGAGCGAAACCTCCAGCGGCTGTCAATTGGCATCGGCACCCCAAAAGATTTGAAGAATGTGGCGTCTACGATCGACGAAGCCATACAGTTGGTTAATCTTATAAAAGCTAACGAGCGCCTCAGATATAGACGTCTCCCAGATCTACCTGGAAAAGATATTTTGGGCTTGCCAGCATTACTGAATGAATGCTGCAATGGCCTTATTGCAAGTGAAGAGCAACACGAAAGAATCAAAAAGGCTTCAGAAGAAATCCATGGAGCACTCAAAGACGACTACGCATCGCTCAACTCTAAAACTGGGTTTGTTCGAGCTGGATACTCCTCAGAGCTGGACAAGTGGCAAACGATTCTGCGGCATGATCCAAAATCCCCTGAGAAACAGGAGCTGCAGGCCAAATACCGCAAACTAATAGGATCTGCGCGCCTGCGTGTTATTTTTCAGACAGAAAAAGGTTACTTTCTCGATATACCGCATGATGAAAATGCTAAATTGCTGAAAACGGATCGTGGACGACAAGAGCTCGAGAAACTAACGTTATTCCAGTCTTTGAAAAACTCAGTGCGGTATCGCAGTGAAGAGTTGCGACAGTTAAATCGTGAACTTACAGAAGCCGCGGTGGAGGTAGAGCGTGTGGAAAACAATATCTTTACGTCTCTGCGTGACCAGATTTTGGCCGTGCGCAATGACTTGCAATCTATGGCTCATGCCATCTCCCAGATTGATGTTTTTTGTTCTCATGCTCAAGTAGCTCTCGACCGGAACTTTGCTCGACCGCTACTTGATGGTAGTTGTGAATTGCATGTTGAAGATGGTCGGCATGCTGTTGTGGAAGCTGCGCATCTTCGAGGTTCAAACTCTCGTGGTATGCGTACTTTTGTGCCCAACAGTCTCCACCTGGCAGCAGCCCCAGTGGGTTCTTGCTGGTTGCTTACAGGCCCTAACATGGGCGGAAAGAGCACCTTCCTGCGGCAAAGTGCGCATCTTGTGATCCTGGCGCAAATGGGTAGCTTTGTACCGGCGAAATTTGCTCGTGTCGGCCTGGTTGACAAGCTTTTCTGTCGGGTTGGATCAGCAGATGATTTGGCAGCTGACAAAAGCACATTTATGGTAGAAATGCAAGAGACCGCGACAGTCCTGACGCAGGCAACCAGTCGTTCTCTAGTTGTAATGGATGAAGTCGGACGTGGAACTGCTGTTAACGATGGCATTGCGATTGCTGGCGCTATCCTTGAGGCCTTGTGCGCAAGACAGACCCGCACCTTGTTTGCCACACATTTTACTGCATTAAATGACTTGGTCGGAGATACATGTAATGGTGAGCTTCGACCATATCGAATGGAGGTTCTTGAGCACAAGACTGAAGACCAAACCAAACAACTTGTGTTTTCGCACCGGGTAGTGGAAGGCCTTGCTTTCCAGTCGTATGGAGTCAACACTGCTGCTCTTGCTGGGTGTCCGCCTTCTGTGGTTGCGCGTGCAAATGAACTACTGGGTAAAGTTGTTCATGGTAACAACAAAAACGTGATTCTTGAGACCAACACTATCCGTGATCGATTACACCGTGCTCTAGCAGCAATCGAATATATCAAGGATAACGACGATACTAGCACCAAGCTCAACGTGGACAAGATTCTGGATCAGCTTCGACAAATCCTGATGACAAATAATGAGATAAGTTGACCTGATGCCCTGTCCCGTTCAACGGCAATTCTCAACTATAACTTTTCAGTCTTCCCTGAATGATCATGATACCAAGTGGTTTGCTGTACGATACACCAGTATTCATGCAACCTGCATCATGTTGCAATAATCAAGACTTGCTTTGTTGCTTGCACGATCCCGAGTCGAATGTCAAGCTTGTCGTGCTCCATGAGGTCGCTGAACGAACGGTTGTCATTCAGACGGCAAATGGCGAACACGAGTTGATTGTTGTTGCAAGTGGCGGTTGTTTTTTCGAGTCATCCGTTCTTGGTATGGGTGAAGAATTTAAAGTGAAGGATGCCGCAAATGGATTGCTCGTGTTTGTATCATGCCGAACCGGTAACGTACTTGAAAGTGACGAGAACGGTCTGCCGCGATGCGTGGATACAATCTCCCGCGGGTGGGTGCTTTGGCACCATACGATTAGCAACAGCATCAGTGGTAACACAGCTGTGAAAGCTGTACGAGCGGTGGAATCACTGTGTAACAACTACAGCGATGTCAAGTACAAGAACGCCGAGATTATCTTATGAGATTGGTTTCGCTGGGTCAATCGGTCGATGAGATTAACGCCATGTTGCATGCGGATGTATGTATTGCCAGTGGCTGGAACAATTGTTGTTAAGAAGAGTATTGCTGGTCCCGTGGATGAACCTTCAGCGCTATTGATTTGCTTCAATGGATGAGAAGACCAGAGGGAATTGAGAATGGGCTTGTACTTTGCAGTATTTTTGAGATAAGGAATCGCTTTTTGACTATAAAAATCAATTGACACGTTAGCGCTCATAGTGATTAACGTATGCATTGATTCATGGTGTTGATTTGCACTGAATTGACGCCATGAATGAAATTCTTGCGATTTTTTGAGAAATAGGTTTGCTAGGAATTGGACAGATGAGCATTGTTGTGGTTCGTCACTACAGCAGACGGTTACCGGTACATTGGAGGTAACTGTGGCTAGTACGTTTACTTTATGTGTACCACATAATCTCCATCCAACTCGGACTGTCGCGTCGTCCGTCCGCTCCCGTCCACATGTCGTCCACTCCGAAGCGTACCATCTTCGTCTCGTCTCGCAAGAGTCAATTAGCCATGGCACAGACTTCTAGTGTCATTTCTATGCTAGAATCTCACTTTCCAGACTATCACTTTGTTGTAGGACAGGAGGATACTGTCGGTGATCAGGTATTAGACCGTCATCTAAGCGATTTGGGCATGTCCACTGCCTCTGGTTTATTTACGAAGAGCCTGGAGGAAGCTCTATTCGCCAAGACTGCTAGCTTTGCTGTGCATTCACTAAAGGATATGCCCACGACACTGCCCGATGGTCTTGTGCTGGCTGCAATTACAAAGCGAGAGAGCCCAGAGGACGCAGCAGTCATTCATCCCAAACACAAGGCCAAAGGTCTTACGACGCTAAACGAACTGCCTGAAGGCAGCGTGATTGGTACTAGCTCATTGAGACGTGAAGCTTTGTTACGAAGTCAGTTTCCAAGCTTTGAGATTAAAACACTGCGAGGTAATATCCAGACAAGATTGGCAAAATTGGACAAGGGTGATGATTACGATGCGATTATTGTGGCAGCTTGTGGTTTCCGACGTGGAGACTTGGGTGAACGACTTGACGAGATTTTATCCATGGACACGTTTGGATACGGTGTTGGACAAGGAAGTATTGGTGTCGAATGTCGTGCGGATGATGAAGAGGTGAAGCCAAGAATGGATCAAGTCAGCGAGACGGATCTCTCGATCCCTCTCTTTGTGTTTTTGAGTTCTACTGATGGTTTTCTTGTGCTGGATTTTAGATAATTGAGATGCTCAAGACTATTACAGATGAACCATCGGCGCAATTGTGTATGGCTGAGCGCAGTCTGCTGTATCACCTTGAAGGTGGATGCCAGGTGCGTGTTGGTGTGTATATTTTTTTCTGTATGAGGAGATCTGTTTGAGGTGACTTGTGACGTTATGACATTACAGATTGCAATGGGAGTGAGTGCAACGCTGGAGAATGACACACTGAAGCTGAACGCAACGGTTCTGTCCCGTGACGGCAAGGAGAGTGTCCGTGGTATGCTACTTGACGACTTGGGATGCTTCAAAAACTGGAGACATCATATACTAGCACTCATTTGCAGCTATACATTTGATGCTCTTTGCAGAAAGCATTTCTGGACCTCGTACAGAAGCTGAAGAGCTTGGTAAGCAGCTGGCAGAGCGTTTTTGGAATAATGAGTTGGCTCGGAACGTGCTAGGCAAGACCCGCGAGAAACGCGCTCTGACGTATGGTGATGCAGAAGCTCCTGGTGATGCTGCTGCTGAATTAGCCATGAAGAAGGCCAAAAAAACCTTGGAATAGGTATGTATGTAAGACAACATCCCATACGCATGTATGTATCCATCTGCATAGACGGTATTACTGAAGTGTACCCATGCTTACAAGCACTTCATGTCTTCATATTCTTAAAAACGCTTTTAAGAGCATATAAAGGTTGCTAAAACTCCTGTTGCTACAACACAATATAAAGTATGCTAAAACTCGTTGGTCAAATAGAAATACTTGGCTACAGTTCATTTAAGTACGAAATGTTACATTCCAATCAATTGACAAAGCTACTGTCGACCACCAACCAAAGTGGCTCTGCTCGCTTCCTTTAACTGCACGTCACCGCGTCAATTGGCTTTGTTGTACAGCACGTAGTACATTATTACCAAGCTGTGAAGTTTCTCGATCTAATTCTGTGAATTGCGTGCTCAAACACTCACTACAAGCTTCATTATTTGCTTTAAACGAAATGTCCAGTAGCCCTGTAACGCGTATCCAGAACAGTCGTTTGCTGCAGGCCTTCCGAGCAATTGGTATTGTAGTTGATGATGTGCCAATGGTGTGGTATGGAATGGGCAAGGCCAGTTTTGTCACAGCGTCGCTGGGGAAGTCATTTGTCGTGTACAAATGTGACAAACTGACGCCCGTGTTAGTATCACCTCAATTGCCCAAACGCATCTCGGCGCTGGCCGTGCAACCCAAGAAACACTTGACTTTTACAGCCTGTGGCCGTCAAATTATAGTTTGGAATCGAGTGGATAGGGTCCAGACATTGGTTGGACACAAAGGAGCTATTAAACAGCTCATGACAGTGGGTAACATTCTCTTCTCGCTGGATGATGAACGCTGCATTAAGATATGGGACTTAAAAACAATGGAGATTATCGATACACTGACTTTCCAGGTTGGGTTTACACCTACAACGATGTTACATCCGGACACGTATCTAAATAAGATCCTTGTGGGATCGGAACAAGGAACCTTACAGCTCTGGAACATTCGCAAGATGCAGTGTATTTACGAGTTTAAGGGATGGGGCAGTGCTGTCACAGCGCTGGAACAGAGTCCAGCAGTAGACATTGTTAGTGTCGGTTTAGCAGATGGACGGCTGATGGTTCATCACTTGCAGCTAGACCGCCTCGTGCTAGACTTTCGACAGGAACAGCAGAGTGGAATCACAGCCATGTCTTTCAGAACGGATGCAGGTGCATCGACGACACCGTTAGCCGTCTCGGGATCGCGCTCTGGTGATATTGCCGTGTGGAATTTGCAGAGCAAGCGTCTTGAATCAGTAATCACTGCTGCACACGACGGTGCGGTGGTGTCGCTGCAGTTCTTAGCTAATGAGCCGTTATTGCTGTCGTCGGGTACGGATAACTCGATAAAGCTGTGGATCTTTGACCACCTAAATGGCGGTACTGCTCGCTTGTTAAAGTCTCGTGAGGGTCACCATGCGCCACCGACGCGCATCCGTTATTACGGTAACAACACGCTTGCTACAATGGCAGACGGTGCTGACGGCACATGCTGTCAGATTTTGTCCGCCGGGCAGGACCGCGCCTTCCGTGTCTTCCACACCGCTCGTGAGCAGCAAAGCAGAGAGATGTCCCAGGGCCCAGTTCTCAAGAAAGCGCGCAGCTTAAATGTGCGCGTCGAGGACTTCAAGCTACCGCCTATCGTGCAGTTTGCTGCTATGGAGACGCGTGCACGCGATTGGGCAAACGTAGTTACGTGCCACGAGAACGAAATTGCAGCCTATGTATGGCGTTTTGATCACCGTGCTATTGGCAAGAAGGTGCTTCGTCAGTTCGACCCGAGCAACCGCGCTCCTTCTGGTAGCACGGAGGATTTGCGTCGCAAAAAGACACAAGCTACGAGCGTGGCTATCAGTTCTTGTGGTAACTATGCACTAGTTGGCAGTCTGGGCGGAGCTATTTTTCAGTACAACATGCAGTCTGGAGAAGCTCGTGGTTCGTTTCCGGTAGCAGCAACGCCAAAACCCGAGATTATTCGCTCGCTTGTGTTACCTGGGACGGACTTGTCAGCACTGCAGGATGATAGCTCGGACAAGACCGCTGCTGATGCTCATGACGGACCTGTCAGCGCTGTGGCTGTTGATGCCCTTAATAAGACTTTGGTCTCGGCAGGAATCGATGGCAAACTGAAATTTTGGGGCCTCAAGAAACATGAGTTGCGCTATGAGATCGACGTTGGCTCTCCTATTAGCCAAATGGAGCTGCACCGTGATAGCAATTTGCTATGTGTGGCGTGTGATGACCAGGTGCTTCGTCTCTTTGACGTGATAACCCATAAGCTTGTGCGTCGTTTCTCCGGACATTCGCATCGTGTGACGGACATGAATTTCAGCTCCGATGCTCGCTGGCTGTTCTCATCGTCGGCTGACGCATCACTGCGCGTGTGGGATATCCCGACGGGCAAGTGTGTTGACTGGATGCGGTTCGAGAAACCTGTAACCGGTTTGGCTGTGTCGCCTACAGGTGAGTTTCTCGCTACCACGCATGTTGGCCACGTCGGCATTTTTTTGTGGGCAAATCGCAGCTTCTTCACAGAAGTGTATTTAGATTTAGAGCCTACCAGGCCCGTGCTTATGGATATGCCTGTGGCGCTGAATGAGGTGGACAATAGCGACCTGCTTGGCTTTGGCACTGAGCGAAACCCTCAACTTTCGGTGGCAATGGCTGACAAGCAGCAGCCTGAAAACACAAAGAAGATGGACAGCGAAGAGAGCTCAGATCCACTGGATGCTTCACTCATCACACTGTCAATGGCCCCACGTGTGTTCTGGCAGTCTCTGTTTAATGTCGAGCTCATCAAAAAACGTAACAAGCCTATCGAGCCTCCCAAGGCCCCGGAGCAGGCTCCTTTCTTCCTTCAAACAGCGCGCAAGGATGATGTGCACCCTACATTTGTCCCCATTGTACCAAATAATGCTGGTGAGACGGATGATAAAGAAGATGTGACCTTGAAAGGTTGGGGTGATGACGATGAGGCATGGGTCGATAATGACAAGAAAGGTGATGCCGAAGCGACTACTTCGAGCACACGCATTATCAAGACTGAGGGTATGGTTACTTCTCGCTGCAAATTGGCGACGTTGCTGATAAAGGCGGTGCAGAAAGAGAAAGATGAGGACGACATAGACTCACGGTTTAATGAAGTGATGGCATACATTCAGTCGCTTTCTGCTTCAGGAGTAGACGTTGAAATGAGCATGTTGTGCATGGGTGATTTTGATGAAGAGGGTAAGAAGCTACTGGGTTTCTTTCTGGAATTTCTTCGTGAGGAGATGCACACGCGTCGTAACTTTCAAGTGCTTCAAGCATACTTGAATCGATTTTTAAAGCTACACGACGAGTTGCTGGTTGTCGACTCGGTGCTCTTAGCACAAGTGGACAAGTTGGGAGCTATACAGCATCAACAGTGGCAGCACCTACAAAAGCTCTTGCACAACAATTTGTGTCTGGTACAGTATCTCAGCAAGATCCAGATGTAAGTTAAACGCTTGTTTGAGTTGAACTCAGCACGCTCAAGTTCCTTTCATTGCTTTCTCTCTCGTTGTTTGGTATGAGATGTCTTCAACACAATCGTATCAGAACCTCTTAAGCCTTTGTATTGTATATCTCTGTATCTCTTGCCGTTCACTGTATATGCCTCATATTGGGAGGCTGCGGTATCTTTCACAAAACCGCATTTGGCTTGACACAAGCATCGACAAGTCACGTTGCCAACAATCACATTTGCATCTAATCCAGTCCGACTGATCCATGAATCTGATCCGGCACCATTCCTGGAGAAATCTAGTTTGGACAGTTTTCACCTACCGATCAACATTAACAATTTATTCTACATTTTGTCTGATCCATACCACGCTTTTGATCTGATCCATGCCACGTTTTAATCTGATCGATGTCACGTGTTTAATCTGTCTGATCCATGGCACGCGTTTATAATCTGATGTGGTGCCATTCTAGGAACTACCCAGTTTCTCCGTAAAAGGCACCGGATCGGATTAGATTGTCTGGGTAGTCCAATGAAACATAGTCCCATACGTGTCACTTGAGATCTACAACCTCATCACATTGCATTCGGTTGCCTAACACACAGGCCTAAGATTTAAGAATGCCTCCAAAGACCCATCTTACCACGCAAAGGTGCTGCTTATTGCCGTGCTGATCAAGCTTCACTCAGCTTTGGCCATCGCAGAATCCGCGCATGATGATTTCGTGCCCACATCGAAAGCTTTGGATACGCTGCGTTTGTCTCACGACGGTGTCGTCTTTAACTTTAAACAGTATGAAGAAAGGGATGTGTACGAGTGAGATTGCTCACGCGGCAGAATCGTCTGCGTCACGGATGGTCGAAGAACTTAGACCACGATGAGGAGCATTGACTTCCACATTGAAGAGCAAGATCTAAGAAAACTGGCAAACTACAACCTAGAAAACTACATGAACGCTAACCACTGCGATATATTCGCTTCGCCTGCTGTCCAAATATTGATGAAGTTCTACGAACACCGTGTAAACTTGGAAGGCGTCGTACCGCTTGCATTTCAGATTGAACGGGAGAAAAGCAAGATGGCCATTTAACGACATTGTACAGTTTATGGTGTGGTCAAAGAAACTCGAGTATGCCACGACTTTTATCAAAAGTATTGGCACGAAGGAAAAACCGTCAACTTTGAGCAGCGAGGAAAAGGTTCTTTATGCCAGGATTAAGAAGCATTACGATCGATTCCTGATACAAAAAGGAAAGAGTGACCCTGAACCTATGGATTTATCCAATTAAGCTAGTTTGAAGAGTGAGACTAATTTGGCTTGGGTGAATTCTCATTGCTAATCGTACTTTCAGGTGTGTCTGATGCTTATCATGTGGCATTAGTATATGATAGATCTGGTAAAACAGTAGACACTTGTGTTGACATTTTCCAGCTCTCCACTTTTTTTCAGATGTCGACCATGAACGTAATTGATGAGTGAGCTCTAGCTTGCATATGAGCTAAGAATCTTTTCCAAGTTCTCATAAAGAACAGTGTAAATCATTATCGCAAAGTCACGATTGTAAGGTATCTGCGTTTTGTCTTGCTAGTGTTTAGAGCGGGTTTGATCCATCTAACAAAGCCCACGAGAACAATTAGCACTCGAGACCAGGACAACAAGTAGAAGAGTAAATTTGTACAACATGGCACATTTTGAACACTTTATGCTAGTAAATAGCACAGTCTGTCATCATTTAAAAGAGAAACTGGACAAACGCAGCTCTAGACAGATGTAGCAAAACCAAGAAGTGAACTGTTTGGTCGATGTGCTGTGTATGCTTTTATCTAATTTACTCACCACTCAATCCAGTTGACAACTCGTTGATCACAGGCTGATGTGTGTCAACACCATAACAGGGTATCGAACCCCCATGTCAGCCTGTCCCGATCGAGCTCAGCGCAAGTAGATAGAACGACACGCCATTCTTGTAGTTCTTGTATCTCTCGAACAACATTTCTGGGTCCAGCTTTTTAGATTGCGTGGCATTCATATCTCCCCTTGGACTGAGGACGAGGCAAAAGAAAGTAAGTGGTAGTTGTGGTAGCTCTGCACGGTTTGAAACAACTCAACCTTTACACCATTCTCGGCACTATAAGCTTTGAAGACCTTATGCATGAATGATCTGCACCTGCTTGTCGATAGACGAAATTCGGCAGGTGGAAAATAGTAATAGTAAACCAACCATCACGTGGTACATTGAATATACTTGCACATAGTTGAAGCAGTAGCAGTAAACTGTGTCCCACTTGTTTCATGCCCCAGTGTCATAAATGTGACTATTATCAGCTGTCTTACCTTATAATATCCTGTATAGTCTAATACCAACATTAAGCAAATAAAATACTGTGTACACTCTGTATATCAATAAACTGCACAAATCGGTATATAGAAATTGATCACATTTATAAAACTCTCACTGTAATGACAACCTACTCCTGCTTCGTCTTCTGAAACTGCTCCAGCAGCTCACTTTAGCATTAATCGTCGTCTACATCCAACCCGTCATTTTTTCTACTATGGAATCATTAACATTAACAACAGATGAGCGTTTCTTAGATATTCTAACAGTCGCATCAGCTGTATCTTCGACGCTTTCGATTATTGGTATTTGTTATATCATTGGTCGCTATTGGTATGCACGAAGATTGAAAGCCAAATCGCTCTCGGTCTACGCCGGTTTAGCTCATCACCTTGATGTGACAAAGGAACTTGTACACATTATTGCGTATCTGGTAACGGGTTTCGTAGATGGATGTATCCTTGTTGTACTATCGTATCAATGCATGTTTATTTATGTATGCGAATATCTATTCATAGGACCTGTTTGGTGCCACAGGACGTGCATTTGGGATGCTCCCAACCAAGACATTTAATCAGGATATTGGAGAACCCGTAACAGTCATTTGTAAACTACAAGCTTCTAGTACGACAACATTACATGAATGGAAGATTTGTATCTAGTCAAGAAAACACACACACACACATCTGGACTAACATTGGTACTTTTTGAAACTTGTATGAATAGTCATTACTTTCGGTGATGGTGCTCCAATTGCTTGGAATTTTATTATGGCTCTTAATTTATACCGCTGGGTATGTATTGGCGAGGATCAGCAAATGCTGATGCAGAAAATTAAGTGGTATATTGGTGGCACGATGCTCTTTGCCCTTGGCATTCCCACCATTTGCCTCATTTTTGACAAGTATGGGGACGCAGGCCTCTGGTGCTGGGTCGTTGTCAAGGATGACAGAATCGAAGAAATTTGGTGGATGTCGGGTGCACTCTACTTTTGGGTTGTCGCAGGTGGGGTCTCAATGACCGTCTTCCTCGTGTTGGTCAAAATCAATATGAAAAAGAGGCTCAAGACGTACGAGAACGACGATGCGAATGACGCCTACTACGCCGTGGTGCACAACCTTACAGTCTACATTTCAGGCTTTATCTTGTGTTGGCTTCCGGCCGTGGTGGATCGCACTTACACCACTTTTACAGGCAAGACGTCGTTTACGCTGGAATTTTTGCATGCGGCCATTGTACCGCTTCAGGGCTTTATTAACGCCGTGATTTACGGCAAGCTCCACATTTGGGTCGTGCGTCATGTAAGGGAGCCGTGGACGAGTAATAGCGGTTTGCCCATAAGGAATAGCAAGCTCTCGGAGGACTTGTTGCCACAATCGATACAATTACGGGAACAGGAGCGGCACATGGGCACAGCAACTATCTTTGTTACCACTTTCGATATGAACTGGGCCTCGTGTCCAACCAATCTGGAGGACTGGATACCGGCAGGAAAGGATTTGTATGTTTTTTCACTCCAGCACTGCGTGGAAGTGCAAGCCATTGAGCAGGTTATCCGAGGATATCTTCTGCAGGTAAATTATCCCACTGCCTACCGATCCATTACTTCGATTGCAGGAACGGCTGTACGAGGTCATGTTCAAGATGTAAGTAGCTACTGTTGCCAAGTTGGTTGAGGTGACAAAAAGTCGCTTCGTCTTTAATTGCTGACACGAGGGTTTCCTGTTGTCTTGTGTCCAGGCGTCAGTGTGTCAAATCGTTTTTGTAAACAATGCGGACGATGCTAGCGGCAATGTGAAGCTTGATGCTGTTGATGGGCGAATCTGGGCCCAGCGAAAGACCTTTAATGAAGTTGTTGGTATCCCCATCCGGTACTTCGACGCGTCCATTGCATTTGTCTCGTGCAATCTTAGCACTTCGCTCGTCAACAGCTCGCAACGACTGCGTCGAGCGAGGGAAGATAATGTGTTTGCGAAGCATGCAGTCGCGTCTAGCCTCATCCACTCATTCGGCATGGATGTAGACCGCGCGGCAGTGGACTTTCCGAATTTATACCATCACACAATTATTTCTGGTAATTTGAATTACGATGTTGCCATGCCGCCTTCTGCACTAGCTGCAGCAATTAAGCAAGCGTACAAGGCTATGTCGCTAAAGAAGGCGACGGATACGGCAATTGATGCACAGGTTAAGGCAATCCGCAACTCTGCTTTTTACGCAAGTACAGCAAACAAAGCCAACGCCCAGCTTGACGACTTGGTGATTGAGGAAGGCCGTGAGGGCTGGGGTCGTAGTATTCAGCGAAGCAGTACCGGAGCCTCGTCGTTAGCAAGCGGTGACAGCGTTTATGAAGAAGTCTGCACTTTTTGTGAAGATGACGTTTTGTTTACGGAATTAAAGTCGCCAACTCCTTCTTCATGCCGATCGAGTTTACATTCACCGTTTCTAAAGGAACAAGACCGAGGCATTTTGGCTATTACCATCCACGCGAATATTCAGAAGGCTGACTCACACAAGACGCCTCGACCGACCAACTGGGCCTCTTTCTTGGACAGCCAACTTCCGACACACTCTCTAAAAGGAAGAGAAAGATTGTTCGCTTCAGCTAGCAAGTACCGCGCATTGGCATCTTGCAACCACGTCACACCGCGTTGCCAGAAGAAGATTCGGGACCTGTTAGCTAAATCGGATCTTGTTACCGAAAATACAGCTCGTAAATGGCTTGAAGTCCTTCGTTACGATGAGCTGCGTGCATCAATTGATGCAAAGGAAATATTTACTGGTTTTGAAGAGCCTCCTATCCAATTTCTGCCATCTTTTCCGCGTAAGATCGGCGTGGCTGCTTCGTTCTCAATGGTCGGAGAGGCTTCATGCCAAGAACTGTTCTGTGAGGCCGATGAGGAAATGTTTGTCGGGGATTCTCCACCTGCGTACAAGGACCGTATTTTGGCACATTCCTTGAACGATACGAAGCAGCGAATCAGGAATGTAGGCTATTGGTCTTGTGAGAATATCGTCACATCTACCCACAAGCCGGTGTGCAGCATCTACGAGCTTGAAATCGACCGATATTTTTCATATAACATGGATGAAGCTGCAGTTGCAGATTTACGACAAGGCAATCATGCTTTACGCGACAAAAGAGACGTGCACGAGTTCAAGATTAAATTGGTGAAGCTGGATGCAAATATCTGGACGTATGAGGAGCGTCACAGTGGCTCTGTTGTACAGTCCAATGGGCATCGTTGGCATAGCCACGAATCAAATCACTCAAGTAGTCGAATGCCTGGCAGACAAAGCAGCCGTGGTGCAGTCAATTCAACTAGCACAATCAGCAGCGGGAAGTCTTCTCGGCATAGTGTTCGAATATCGATTAGTCGAAGAAAGTCATCGATAGCACGTGTGGTCAGTCGTGTGCTCCGAAAGAGTCGGCTACGCTCTGGTACTAGCAGTACAAGCTCAAGGTCAACAGCACCTAACCAGTACTCAGATTTTACAATTGGGCCAGCGGGAGCACAACCTTTAGCAATGACTAACGATCGCCTCTCCGCTCTCGCTGCTTCTCGTCTTGAGCTTATACCTGTAGAACCCGTGAGCATTTCGACAATTTTTCCTCTCCCGTCAGAGGATATCTATGCTCTTCAACGTAAAGTGTATGAGGTTGCACACTTGGTGCAGAACGGCTTTCAGTCCAGTGCTCGTATAGATGATGATGAGGAATCCCAGTTAGCTTACACTAATTTTCGCACGGTAGCGTGGAAGAAAGCAATGACGAATGGCGTGACGCACTCGGCCATAACCAAAGCAGTAAACGGCGGAGTGCACATTGCGATCAGCATTGAAGCTGAGAAGGGTCACGGTGGTCAAGGCGTGTTGTGCCTCAAAGAGTCCGACTTGATGACGCATGCGGCATCCGTGCTCTCCGAGGCTGTGCCAATTCCATTTGACGTGACTTTGACGTGGGGAGGCAAGCATGTGGGGTATCTCCACGGCGATATTTTGTGCTCTACCTAGACGTTCCTCAAGTGATTTATTAGTTCACGACACAGATTTGGAGTTTATTTCAAGTATCGTCTTTCAATGCTTCCGCAAGTGTAAGGATAAGAAGGTCTCGGGCTAGTCTACGCAGCTGAGGCCATGCAAGACGCTAGTGCAACTTTTCTGGCGGAAACCGTCCTTGACTTCGCACATGTGACGTAAATATACTGGCGTATTTGGCTTATGCCAGTGGTCATGCGTGGCTAGCAAACGGATATGGAGCTGATAGGAATGGCAATGGGGATACGATGCCTTCCAATCGACTTTGTCTGGTATTATTTTTCGTACGTCGACATCTTTCCCACGTGGACAGCGACGTTGTACTTGGGCGTGACTTCATACGCTTTAGCCACATTCCAACCTGGATCCGTTGACATTGTTCCATGTGCGATTGCTTGCTCAGGGCAGAAAGTTGCTCCAGCATCAAGTCTACCCTTTGGTTGCGCATTGAACTGGAAGCTTGGCTTCCGCTTGCTCATGACTATTACGAAACAGTCATTGTTTTCACAAGCTAGAGAGCAGCGTGTTTCTTTTCCGGCGTGGCTATTCACGGCTCACATACCGATTGTATTCCTCCTCGTGCTCGTGTAAGTTTCCATCGAGTTACCAATGGCACCACATACTTTTGCTCTTGTGAGAGCAAAAGAGCTTGAACCTCTTGCTCTAGAAGTCTCAAACACGAGGCCTCTGTAAGACATTCTTGCAGCTCGACAGACAACATAAGTCGTGTGCAATCGACTGGATGGATCAAAACTTTTCTACGAATGAGGTTGGGATCGTACGACTTTTTTCAATCGTGCAGTCAATTGCAGCTAAGCATCATCCATACAGGCTCGTTCAAACCGTTTTCTAAGCCTTAACGAGATGAGCAAACCTAATGAAAAGCTGCAGTTCCATGATATTGTAATCAATACGTTGTCTTCATGTATTCAACGAGTCACTGGCATCGCCAAGTTCATTTTCTCACTTACTCTTCGACGTCGTGCCAAGCATGACAAGCTGATTTGAGACGATTCGATGACCATTTGGAAATGCGCTTACTGAGTTGCGCTGCTGCTTGAAAATCTCACGCAAAGGAGAAAAGTACTTATGTAGTGCTGTCAATATGATGACCATGTAATTGATAAAGATACTAGTGTACTACTCGACATGTTGTTGCAACCTTAGGCTAAGTCTAAACGCATTATTCGTGCTTCTTCATACAGGAGACATATTGCCATCGTAATGTACTTCCAGAGCTCGATAATCTTCATTTTCCTTTCTTCTTTGTCGTCGCAAGAGCTGACATAAACGTACTTCTAACATCGTTGTCTCTTGCTGCATGTTTTACATTGACGCGCCCTTTTCTCGTTCATCGAGGTCGTAATCGCACCTCTCTGCTTACTATCAGTGGCAACATCTTGACTAGGGTTGACTTCCAAGCTGTGGCAATCCTCGTCAATGTGTTGACCATGTGTTCGTAGCTGAAGCCTTCGTATTTAGACTGTAGCAAGGATAGCAGGCATTTACGAGGTCCTTCACAGCACCAACCATTGACTTGGGTTCCGTCTCTTTTCACTAACTTGTCACCAACAAAGACTCGATAGGTGGCGACATGACAACTCAAAGGATTTTAAACATGTTCAAGCTGATCCTGGAAGACGACCAGTAGATATGGGGTAATCTTGTGAAAAGACAAAGCTTTCGTAGTATACGTGTAACCATGTTGATCAAGAGCCCACGGTGATGCACACACAAAGTACAGTAGTTTGCAAAGCGAGAAAGATACAGTCTCGTTTAGCAATCCTGCTCGCAGTAACACAGGAGCAAATGGAACTGGGCATTCTGATCGGATGAATTACATGCAGTATCCTTCTCTTTTCTTTCTTGAGAGCAGTATAACGTTGAGACGGTGTGAATTCAATCGTGAACGACTGACAGACAATCCCTATTATCTTCAACTAGCAGAATATTGCTATTGATGCTTTTGCTTGACTTTGAAAGAATCTCGGACGTTCTCTGAATAGAGAAAAGAGCTTTTCGAAGCTGAAACAGTGCTATGATATTGCATGATGAATCTCTTTACTACTAGTATCAATCAAGTACTTTTGAAAAGAAGAAGCTGAAGATTATGAAAGAGACGCATTCAGTATAAAGGAAGGTTTGGAAAGAACTCGTACGACGCAAGTCTAAAACACATTAGTGCTTTGCTGAGCTTGGGTATGGTAGCATCGTTTATTTTAATCATCATCATCAACAACGTCCAAAGCATCTGAATAGAATGATTTGTTCAATGCATCTATTGGAATCTCCTGGCTCATCTATAAAGTCTTTTGAATAAAAAGGACAAAACTGTCACACTAACAGTATCTAATCGGCTTCAAGTACTCAAAAAAAGCCAGAGTACGAGGTCCAATGCAGCCGTATATGACAAGCTTTTTTGCCCTACGTAGCAGCTAAATGGATAGTTTTTCAATCAGGTCTTGTTCATGAACCGCATCTACTCATCTCCTTCCTTCCTCCTCTCCTTCTCCTCTTTTTTTTCATCAGATGATTTGAACATACATAATGCTTTTATCTATCTATCTATCTATTTTCCAACCGCATAATTCCTTTGTCTCGGTCCTAAGTAGAAATCATGTCCAAGTTTCAACGACAATTGGAAGACGATTCACTTGAGGACGTGCCGTATGTTATTGTCATTGAAGTACTCTTAGGACTCTCAGTCCTAGTTGTAATTGTGATAGGACTTGTCGTTTGTTGCAAAAAGCGAAAGCAGAACAAGGAGATTAATCTCGCATCGAATCTATCGGTGATTCAATTATCCCAAGAAGTCTCTACAGGATTGCTCTATCATGCATCCAAGCCAAAACAACCGTCAATGGAGAATGGGTTCTACGTTATGACGTCGCCTTTGAACTCGAAAGCACTCACTCCTGCACTGGTTGTCAATATTGGAAATCAAAACGACAGGAGTGATCAAAAATCAACGTCGTTCTTGGCCCCAAACCAGAAATTAGAAGGACCGCGGTATGGACAGAGCTATGAACAGAGCTATCAAGACACAGCCGAGGTTGACGTTGTCGACTCGTCGACACGCAGTAGGATCATGTCATTTGATGGCTATGAGAGTTTTAATCAAGCGATGGGGTATACTGACAGTACGAGAAGCAGTCTTCGGAGTCTCGATAGTAATCGCATTTACTTTGACACGGCATGGCCAAACGTGGGAAATTTATGGACGGACGACGCTATCGTGGCGGCACGCATTCCCATGAATAGAATTAAGATTGGTGATGTGGTGAGTCGCGGAGGGTATGGAGAGGTGCTGCGAGGTGTGTATGAGGACCAAGATGTGGCGATTAAACGACTACTGCCAGATACAAAAGCAGATTTGTCCAAGATTGAAGCATTTTTGGCTGAAGTGAAGTTGCAAGCGACATTAAAACACGAGCGTATAGTGCGTTTCCTTGGTGTGGCTTGGGATTCGTTTACGGATCTATGTGTTGTGTCCGAGTTCATGGATGGTGGAGATTTGCGTGCTTTGCTGGTCAAATTTGACGAAGTGGAGCAGCGACCTATAGGTTTTAATGCCACAAAAGCTTACATTGCGTTGGATGTAGCACACGCACTCACATATTTGCACGGTTTGAGCCCCTTGGTGCTGCATCGGGATCTCAAATCAAGGAATATCTTGCTAGATGGAAATTGGCGCGCTAAGGTCACGGATTTTGGAGTATCTCGAGAGCGCAGTGATCACACTATGACTGCGGGAGTGGGCACGTCACTATGGATGGCGCCTGAAGTAATGATGGGAGAGCGGTACGACGAAAAAGCCGATATCTTCTCATTCGGCGTCGTGCTCAGCGAAGTGGACTCGCACAAGCTCCCGTACGCAAGGGCCAAGGTTACCGACACTGGGCGCGTCATCCCCGATACGGCCCTTCTCCAACTCATTTCTAGTGGCAGACTCAGTGTGGCATTCACGCCACCAACTTCTCCAGCATTGGAAGCTATGGTACACCTTGGCAAATCGTGTGTGGCTTTTGATCCGGATGAACGGCCCACTGCCACTGAAGCATTCTACCAAATGCAGCTCGTAGTACGCGCATTTGAGCAGGAAGAAAGCTGAAAAGCCTTACGTCTTCTAGGCCTTGTTTATGTATGTCAAGCCAAGCTTTTTCTGCTACACGTTCCATCCAGCAGCACGTCATTTATGTGCTCTAGCTAGTCACTACGTACTTTTGAACTACACACTGCAGCATCATCGTATATTTTATATATTTTAAAGCTAATTCTTGTAACTATTGCGCTTACTCATGTTCTGTTCATTGTTGTTCAGTACGTCATTCCTACAATGAATGATCATCTCAAACACGTTGCAATGGTGTCTCTCCTACCGCACATTCTTTGGTGTGGGTTTCAATTCAATCCACAAATCCGTTTTCTCATCAAGCTTTCCGGAGATTGAACGTACGCAACCTCTGAGGTAATTCCTCAAAGCGTCAAGTCTACTACGCTCTCGTTTTTACCAGACTGCTACTCAAGTCCAGACGTGAGTTGTCACGAATTTGGCGGCACTGAAATGGTCAAAGAATCAAGACTACAGCTTTTTTGGTCGAAGCTAGCCGAGTTCTACAATTCCTTGAAGACCAGTCAGCTTTGCATCAAGGAGACTATGTTGACATCGAGCGGCGCTGTGAACAAGGTTTTGCGCGTACAGGAGGCTTCATGCACTCACCACCTCTGACGCAAGGTTTACTTTCTAATGTGTAGCCCTTGTCGATATCTACCACGTTGACTCAAGAACGAGCAAAGGTTCCAGCAGCCAGCAATTCAAAACACGATACACACGTAGACGAGCAACCTCCAGGATACTTCGACGAACAATACCATACTCTCCGCCAACGGCGGCGGCGCTATCAACGTCACTTTTACAAAAATTGTTGAGGTTATGACGAGCTCCAAGTCTTGGCAAAAGGATGCAATAACAGCTCTGCGCCTTTCTAGATTCAACAATGTCAGCTTCATCGCACACACGCAGCAATCCGTCCATATCATCACTCAACCTGCTGACGCACGCGAGTGCATGTTGAAGCAGTAGCTACCTTGAAGGATCGGGTTACTAGTTGATTGGGACACGACACACGAACATGATAATCACTTGTCAAGCATTGTCCCGTTTAAGAACTGGTCACCTCTTGATGAGAGTTAATTTACAACGTGGGTGGAATCTTCGACCGAAGCAAGTATACAATCTGCATGGCCGGTGGACGATTCTTTGGATCATGATCGAGGCATTGAGCTGCGAGCTCTCGAAGTGCTCGTGGACAGTCAGGTCGGAACGGAGGAGTAGCACTTCCACTAGCTATTAGCGGTACCCAATTCATGTCCTTCTTGCCCTTGGTCTTACGGCCTTGGCTGTATTCATACGGAGGCAAACACGTATCTAGTTCCGCAAGAACGACACCAAAAGAATATATGTCGGCCTTCTCAGAGTACCGTTCACCGCGCAACACCTCTGGAGCCGTCCAGAGCAAAGTGCCTATGCTCCTGGTCATCGTTTCGTCAAAGCTTATCTTACGACTGAGTCCAAAGTCGCTCACCTTCGCATGAAGATCTTCGGTAAGAAGAATATTGAGCGATTTTAAGTCGCAGTGCAGTACAATGGGCGACAAGGAGTGCAAATACACCAGTGCGTTGGAAATATCAGCCGCAATAGCCAGCTTGTCATTCTTCCACGTAAGATCTCTGCTGTCTGGTTGTGCCAGAAAGTGTGCAAGATTTCCGAGAGCGACGAATTCTGAAACCATGCACAACTCAGGCAATGTGCGCCACGCAAGACCTATGAAACGAGCAATGTTCGGGTGATCCAAAGGTGCAGCGATGCAAATTTCCTTCGTAAAGTCCACAAGAGCCTTAAGCTCCTTGTCACCAATATAAGCAGAGGCATTCAATATCGATGATTCTCGATCGATGTTCGCATTCTCAGCACAAGCAACAGAAGATGCGACTGTACACGTAATAGAGACTTGCTGTCCTTCGTACTCACCGTGCCAGACCTCTCGATTTGGTCCACTCGTAATTCGTTCTCGAAATACAATCCCTGCATAGGTAATCCGCTTGAGCATTAGTTCCTGATTGTCACAGAATGCTGCAAGGTCACATGACCGCATTCGAAGGCTCTCGTTTACAGCATCAACCTGCATCGTGTTGCCCAACGACGAGTGTAACAAACTACTGCCGCTCATGGTTTCTTCTTTATCGCCGTGGAACGAGTATGCCTGCACAAAGAAAGTATTGTTTTCATTCTCATGCAAGCCATCATTTGTGCAGCTCTTAGCGCGACGCCATATCACAAAGAACATCACACTCGCCAGAATGAACACTCCTAGCAGCACACCTAGAACAACAGCGATAGATGACGAGGCATTGGAGATTGAGTCCGAATCACCGTCTTTGGACTCTATGGACATAAGCGCTTCTTTTACCCAAAGCTTCACCCCCAGCTCAATATCTGGCTCGCACCACGTGCGTTCTTGCACACTTTTAGACACGACAGAAGCAGGCACTCCTCGACACGGAGCGATAAACTGAGCATTATTGGGGCACATTTCATCTTTTATCGTCCATGAACTTTTCGGTGCCAGCAAATAGAGATTAGTAGTAGAATTCTCATTACCCGTTGTACCGAAATATCTGCGGGTTATAGCTCCCGTCGA
This sequence comes from Peronospora belbahrii, assembly GCA_920618645.1. Taxonomy (NCBI): domain Eukaryota; phylum Oomycota; class Peronosporomycetes; order Peronosporales; family Peronosporaceae; genus Peronospora; species Peronospora belbahrii. The sequence goes on along the minus strand of CAKKTJ010000336.1, from coordinate 216,432 downwards.
CCTGTCCGTCATTGGACCACATGGGTCCACTGCTCTGCTGGAGCGTCTCAAAACTCGAAACTGCTGTGTCTGGGCTCAATGCACAAAGCGTCTTGGTCTCTACAAAACTAACGGGGCAGCTCGATTTTGTGTAGCTAATGATATTGCTTTTGCAGCTCTGAAGTTCGCACTCTGTAGCGTTGTTGAAGGCTATTGTGGATTGGAAAATGTCGCTCATAGTGCGACCACAGAGAACGTAGACCTGAACGTAGTTGACCAACGCGTTGTCGGAAGGAGAGGCTCCTGACTCGGGGATCGCTTGGACCCATCCAGCACTCCAAAGCATAGCGCGTTGCAAGTTAAATGGAAAGTTGGTGAAGTTATCGACCGAACCAACGAGGTTTTGAAGGGCTGCATTGAGACTCGTAGGCATGATGGGCCTCGTAATTGCTGAATTGCCGTACAGCTGCGCAACGATGTCTGTACGAGCATGGATGATATTAATACTGATGAAGTGCACGAGAATCAATAGCGAGAATAATTGCAGGACCAACAACATGGTCCTGCACACTGCAATGTCAGAATGTGAGACTGAATGGATTATACGGTTGAATACAGGACGAAGTGATGAGATTGGAAGAGACGTAACGGTTAAAGACAGTGGCTTTATCTGAAATTGATTGGAATAAAGGGATCACAACTCGTCTACAATCATGTCGAACAGAACCAGAGCTTCTATCGTGTCCCAACAATGTTCAAACCAAGTTTCTCATGTTGAACATAACACAACAAGTATTGCCTTCAGATATTACACGACGTAAGTATCTTAGCATACAATCACTATGCCTTCGCGTGCTTGACCAGTATGTTGACCAATTACAACATCATGCTCCTAAGCCAAAGCATACCGATACAGATGAATCTGGCAAGAACTAAGAGCGTATTGGCCTACGGCGGTAAGATTCATGACCCGGCCATGAAAGGACGTTTTGGTTGTAGACGAGATTGATTGCATGAAGGAAGTAAAGGTAGATGCAATGGCGATGGATGGAAAACGCAAGCCGACATGTCTGCGATCAAGCGAACGTCGATCGACCAGCTTTGAAGAGTAAAGTCCTTGCATTTTAAAAATGATGATGTCTACTATTTTGATCATGGCTATACATATACCGTCATCCTGCAAAGCGTCGATCAATAGCAGCAAAGGAAGTAGAGTCTCGGACAAGTCGATTGACTTCACGAGCCCTTCAGTACGCTAAGACATTTCCGTGACGATTGCAGTTCACGTTTAGGAAGTTCCTTGGATTTCAGTTTGACAGCAGTCGGTTTAATAAAATACGTAGTTGCTGAAGTATATCGTGTGTGGGGTGATGTTGCCAAGAGTGACGTTTACAAATATCACATAAACCTTTGGATAGTTTGCAAGCACACAAGCGTGGCACTATAACTCTTACCTTACCCGATTGTCTTTGACTCGAGTAGTAGGAAACGAAAAGCTGCTACATCCGTTGCAGCGCTCGTGGAAACAAATGATGGAACGTTTCCGTTCTAAATCATGAGCACACGTGCTGATTTTCACTGCGTGATTTACATTGTTTGGCAGATACATGGTGGAAACAACTAACTTTTCTTGATCCAAATGTTCATCGCCTAATTACTCCAGTCCTGACCTCTACACTTGCATAAGTGCAAGTGCAAACAATCAACATAACTAAGTGTACCGTTGCAAATGCCAAGGAGCTTTCATCGAAAGCGTTGTCTACATGGTGTCCCACTCGGCCCACTCTCACCTCCTTTCAATCTAGTTGTTACTAATCCATACTCATCAAACGGATTCGTCAAAATCAACTGATATTCAAGCGACAAGTAAAAAGCAGCGCCTTCTTCGTTTTTCTGAGAAGAGGTCCCTGGGATGCTGGAGACGTTGAGGATGATATTGACTAAAACAGGTTCGATTTGTCAATTCAGGACAGTACGACATCATACAAATCTAAGCATAAAAACAATCTGGGGCCCCCAAAGCTCGAAAATGACGAAACTATTCGAGAGAAATCCGCGCAACGTTCGGTGCGTTTGATTTACATTCTTCTTTCTCTATCTTTGTCAACTAAATGGCCTGTATCGGATTGTACAGTATTGCATCATGGATAATGGCACTCGGCCTATGTGCTGCCTGGTACAAGTATGATGCGATGAAGGAACGTCGGTTTTCCGATAAGGACGCTACCCAATGGAACGAGGCGATATTGCGCATGCATCCACAGAAACCTAAGAAGAAAAGTCGAGAAGATTAAATACAAAATACAGCATACTTGCAAGTTGTAATGGTTGTGGATTCCATGAGCTTCCGTTTCAATGTCTCAAAGACTATGTGCCGTGTCTCACATTCTTTCTCTGCCTGTTCCCAGACAGCAAGAGATTTTGCTGCCTATGATACCAAACTCAGTCGGCAAAACACTACACCGGAACAAGATGAACACACCGTTTGATAACCCAACTAAAATTGCCAACCAAGTGAAGAGCGGAAAGTGGACGTAAGTGTCATGATAACATATTTGGCGCTAACGTAGTGGTCAGTTGACAATTATCATGGTGTTGCATGGAATAGAACACCTTTGCTCGTTGCTGCAGGAGTTGGAGCTGCCGCTTGGTATATGGTATCGAAACGCGACATGAACCGCGCTCCTCCTCCGGATCGCGACCCACGCGCGCCGCCGTCGAAGATGAAGTAGTCACAAGACGGAGTCTGGACAAGAGATGTATGTCTTGAGAAATAAGAGCTGTGTGCATCACAAGCAAGTCTTGATTGTTATAGCCATTGAAAATCCCATTTACTTTGCTTCCTAAAGCTTTTGTGTTGTGTTGTGTTGGTGGCGACATTGACCATCAAAGTATTTACTAGCAAGATTATGCATATGGTACAGCTATTGGCGCTTGGGCGTGTTACTAGAAAGCACGCAAGACAATCATGAAAACGTGTACAATACGTTTAGCAGGGCTAGCTTAAAGATTGCAATGCAAGTAGTTGAGCCTGGACATCAGGAGCATGCGATCAATACACCTTGACAGATGGCTACCAATCTTCTTATGGAGTCGGGCTACAGGGTATCTTTCATGATACGTGTGTAACATTTGTGTTGATAAAATTGGAAGTATTTTGTAGCAAGATGGTAATGACGGCGTCAGTTAATTTTCTATGGCAAACATCTGTGAAAGAAGAATATGCTATCCATATCGTTACACCATGTGGTCAACTGCTGCACGAGCGCCTTTACTGCTACCAAGGTCATACGTCGAGATGTAGTTCATTAGCACGATGACGCTCTTTGAAACAAAATTGTTTGACATTTATCTGAATATTATGAGGCGCTTTACAATCTATGAGCATGACCGAATGCGCATTGACTGTGTACGGCAATGGCTTTCTTGTATCCCCACATTTTTATCTGCATATAACACCACTTGTCTATCGACGGCGGTGCTATCGCCGCGATGGCTTCTTTGACTATCAATGGCAGCAACATCTGTGAATCTACTGCACGATATACGACAAGATTAGAAATTGATCGGCTAAACAAATTTCAAATGGTGATGATCATGAACCGCAAGAATTCACGTCTCAAAATGAACTGTTATTGTATGTGGAAGATTTGGGATGAATCCTCCCATCAGGTACGTAAAGTCGATACTGCGCACCGAGAGCAGAGTTCATGCACTGCTTCAGCAAATTTGATATTTTTTTCTGTACAAGCTCTGCTAAAACTCGGTAGAAATGAACTCTATTCCGCCGACAATAGTCTTATACGCATGCGTGTTAAAACATAGGGGCCTTGTGGAAAAAATGGCAAAACAGCTAGCTAGCTAGCTATTTGCAAGAAGAGCGGAGAAGGCATCTTGGTGCTAGATCTTTAAATTAAAGCAAACGTGGCGCAAATATTGTCGCAGTGGGCGCCTGCTTCTACTTACACAAGCGCACAAACAGCAAGTAATTGTTGGATTTGACACAGCTATCTTTTAAACGATCAGTGGGTTCACATTGTAGTCGTTCCAACGGCGAAGAGCTTGGTGAGCTAGCAAATCGATTAATAAAGCAAACGTCAGAGTCCAGCAGAATGGGTGATGAAGGACGAGACTTGTTGTGTAGACGCTCCGGATGTGGATTGAAATAATCACCGTCTGTCAGTCTACAACAACAACCAATCTCAGCAGATGGTACATTCAATCCATTGCAGCTCATCATTTTTGAACTCGGACGTGTTGCTTAAACCGCAGTAAGATGTTCATTTTAACACCGTCACCTTACTCGCTCTCAGATGCATTGCAAGATGGTTTTTCAGTAAAGGCTTTACACCACGTTTCCGAGACGCTATGGTAAACTCTTCATTCTCAAATTTGCAGTCGAATCCACAGCATTCGACAAAATCTAGATCGTGACCATGCAACTTTCTCTTGCTCTCATCGCCACTGGAGCCACGGTGATGGCCTCGTTGCATGCTGTGCAGGGCCATGCCTACATCGTAGACCCCGATGCACAGTGGCTTGAAGGGTACCCGAACAACGGGTATGGAAGCACCATTAAAAGCGATGTATGGGGAGTGATTAACAATGAGAAGTTTGGTTACGGGCCAAACGGATCCATCAATTTCTTTAGGCATAAGTTTCCGACATCGGGCTATGCCTCAATGGGCGCCTTCATTGCCAAGAATCAGGAGCTTTTCAGCAACAAGGTAGATCCTGACTGCGGATGGACAGTCTACAAAGACTCGGCACGTTCCAAGTTGCCAGCGTCGGAGATTACTTACAGCGGTTTCACGCACCCCGGGCCTTGCGAGATTTGGTGCGGTGAAACTAAGATTAATTTTAGCTTCGACTGCCAGAAAAAGTTCCCCGCCATACCGGCGAAGATACCTTACGATAAGCAGAAGTGCGCCAATGCTAACCGCTTGACGATTTACTGGCTTGCCCTACACGGCGACCCATGGCAGGTATACACGAATTGCGTGTGGCTGGAAGGCGGCTTTGGCAAAGGTGAACCGCCGTCAGCTGTGGGCAAAGGCTCATCAAAGGTTGTCGCAGACCCAAATTTGCCAACGGCCACATTGACAGCGCCAAGTAACGCAACTCAGAAGATAGCTGGCGAGGCCGACTACACTATTCCTGACACCGGAAAAGAGGAAAAAGAGGAAAAAGAGGAAACGGATGCTGATACTACGGATGCTCGTAGCATACCCACAACTAGCACGAGTGCAAAGTGCGTTCGTCGCCGTAACTAGGTTTTGAGTGAGTGAGTGTCGTCGAACATTAAAAATGTAGATGTTTGTAAAGCATATCGTTGTTGTCAAGTATTCGTTCATGCAGCAACAATGTTAGCCTTTTGAACGCGCCGTTCTGGTGTTTGCACCAATTCCATTAAACTACGTAGTGAGATATATTGAGCATCGAACAGGTCTGTAGCGAACACCATCGGATGTGCGTATCAGACTCTAGCTTACATTTGGCTTCACCGTCAAAAGGTGTCAGAAAACAAAATGTCAATCGTGATGATGTTGCTACTGTCGAAGGTCACGGAAACATCGTTGCTACCGTCGTCAGATGCTAGATGCTGCAAATCGTCAGAGTACGTCTTACAAGACGATAGCTTCTAGGTGTTATGCATTCGTTTATTATCAAGCGTTTGGAGAATGGCGCGGATGCCAAAGGTCGTCATCCGTATGTTGATGCTTTGTGTGCGTTCTCCAAATGTCTACATATCACTAATACTACGACTTTTAGTCTCGTCCTCATGCTGATGTTGCTTAAGTTCTTTCCGCCGTGTCCGAGCCAGATAGAACATCAGCTGAGCTGCACATTCTTTACTACTAGCAAGTACTTTTCATCACGTAAATGTGCCGTTCGTCAAACATTTAGTACACAATGAAGCCTCGCCGACACCCGGTAGCAGCTAATGGCCATCTCTCTCCTTGACGGTCCACCACGGCAAGCTTGGCCGTCAACACGAATGAGCCTTTGGCTGATAGGTTTGTTGCCTTCACATGCACTGGCGCCTGGAACGGCAGGTAGATCATCGTCTGGCCATCGCCGTCTTTGATAGCTGCTGACTCAGCCACGTGATCCCACAAGACTGGCAGATTAACTTTTGCACGGTACTGTACAAATTTTTCCTCTTGTGACGCAGCCACAACCATTTCATCAATTGATGAACTTGTAGTAGTGTTACTGACCCTAGTGACGCCAGCAAGACAAACGAGAATCTCAGCCTCGATTGCTTCAATTTGTTCACTCCAATAATCTTGAGCGCTACGTGGTAAGGCCAACACACCCTTCAGCACACTTGTGAAATCAGTACCGAGGGATACTCCAAGCTGTGAACGTGAGCGAGGCTTAGCTGTGAAAGTTGCATTTTCAGCGTAGGTTAAGAACTGAGCACTTGACAGAAGACACTGCTTTCTGTGCAATCGGGAGCAGAAAAATACTTTCGGCAGTACAAGAGGAACAGTGCAGAGGGCAGCCAGAAGTTGTTGCAATACGCGAGCACCAATACCAGGTTGACGAAAGGGCGCCAGCTTAACAACACGATCCAACTTGCCACGTACATCCTCGCTTAGTATCTTCAACTTTTCAAGACTCCACTGGGAACCATTCATATTGAGTCCCCATTTTGTTGGAAACTCAATGGAGTTTGGAGACCAAAGTAAGAGAAATCCTTCAATCGCCGAAGCCAGTAAAAGGCAGGAATTGGCGTGAGCCTGAAGCACGTCAAGGTCACGCTGGCTGGCCCCAAGCAACGAGGAGCGTAACACCCCAAGCTTATGAGCAAGTGCGCGTAATTGCTTGCTCAATTGCCCCTCTCGTCCGGCGGCGCTACCTACTGAATTGGTAAATGCAGCTTCGGCCGCAAGCTGTCGTGTACTCTGTAGGATCTGTACCCACTCAAGTCGGAGCGAAACTAGACACAGCTGAAGATCAAAGCGAAAGCTTGATGTTTGCGCTGCATGCAGGTACATACTGGTGCGAGCAAGAGAGTGAACACTGTCCAGGTGCACAAACTGTTCGGATACAATACGTGACTCTGCTTCGCACAGGGCCTGCAGAGCACGCAACCATCCGCCAAAGCATTCGTTATCAGCCCTCGCCGCAATTGCTTCCAAAAGCTGCAATGCTAAAGAGAAACGCCCTCGTAGCATCGCTAACTTTACCATCTCGTACCGCTCAGCGTGAGACTCGTAGTATTCGGGATTTACAAGTTGTTGTTCAATTTCGACAATGGTTTTACTTGTACCTTTGTCCTCATCAGTGTTGGCAAACGTCAAATCCTGAGTCCAGAGAAAAAATGTTGCTGCAACAGCTTGTAAATGTGGTGCATCCGACTTTTTTATAGTCGATAATTCCTTCAGCAACATGGGAAGCTCCTTTTGAATCACGCTGATGAGTGGCGGTCGAAGCTGGGCTCCGAGCACCTTCAAGACAGATGCCCTACGCAACTTGGATATAGTAGAGTCCAGGTTCTCAGTAGGAATTGATAGCAGTTCAACCAATCGTGATGACACGTGTACCGCAAGGTGTTGGGGAAAGTCCTGGCAAAGTCCAGCAAGTGCGCTCAATGCGTAATTCCACGTGGATTTCGCAGCAACGGCTGCGCGTGGATGCAGCAGCTCCAGCAAGCTATCAACATGATGCTCCGGCAATGTTGTCTCTGCAGATGAAAGTTTCTGACGAGCGATATTCAACATGATTGATACATAGACCTTTCCAAACCGCGTGTCTGAGGTGAAAGCAAGAAGTTTGTTGGCATCATGTAGCAGTGCAAGAGCCTTTTCACCCAACTCGTTGTTAACACACCACTTTTTCAGCAGAAACAAAGCGGACAACTTAATGCGCATCATACCACGACTCGAAGTAGCGTGCATAATGCTAATCTGCGAGAACATACCTTCCAGTATATTAGCCAGTTGGTCTTCTCCATCAGCAATCAATTTTTCAACAAGTTGTTGCGTTGCAATCAGTGCAAAATTTCGTACAAATGAACGAGGGTCTTGACCAAGAACATGATGCAACAATTGGCCATGCATCATCAATAGAACACGCGGGTACGCAGCAGTCAGTGCCGTCATTGCGCGTATGCTTGCAACTGCACTCTTATCATCCGCAAGACGTTCATACAACTCCGCGCAGTGAATCCACGCTTGCTGGGCTTCCATCTGATTGGACACTGCACCAGGCAGTAAACAACACAGTTTCGTCGACTTTTGCAGACTCAATGTCAGTACATCTTTTCGAAACGACGACGACAAAGCCAAAACTGCATTCACCGCTTCAATTGCAGCCGACTGCTCGTCCCTATCATCAGCAGTAAGCCCCGTCGATATCCGCTGCATCATCTTCATATCACTCACAACAAGTGACGGCATTGTCGCTAACATTTGCAGTGTCAGTGTCCGAGTTGTCACACATGTCGCATGTGTCAAGGGTCCCGACAAATGACTTAAGAGCTACATGTTCAAATTGCATCAGGTGCATCAAGACTTTCATTTCGACTAGTCAACAAGTGTTTTTTACCTTGGAGGCATCGTTTACTTGAGCAAGGTGAGCTGTTGCTCGCTGAAAAGCTCTTAAAATAGCGCTCCGGACGATTGAATTACCACTATACAATGACAAAAAAGCGTCCAAAAATGAGTCAAAACCATACAACAATAGCATCAACTTCACCTCCTGCTACCTCGTCGCAAAATGCTCGGCTAGTTTTGTGAATACAGCAGCTAGAAAGTCCGGCCATGGAAACGATTCGACTGTAAAAAGACGTGAATAGAACAGTAAACACTCGGAAATTGAACCAGCCACAGCATTCTCCATAGCATTCGGATAAACGTGTTGGATCACTTGGAGCTGTAGTGCCTTTACTTGGACCTCGAGCTGCGCGAATTCTCGCAAATGAAGATCAGTCGAGACATTTTCAATACGTTTAGGGTTAAAGATCAATGGAAATTGTTCGTTTGTTGTTACTTGTAATGAATCAGCCGCTGGATTCCCATGGAATACGCGATAATGAGCATGGGGGACACTAAAGCTTGCAAGCATTTGATTAAATGAGAATGTGAGCTTGGAATTTGTAGCAAGCGAGTTTCGACCAATCAAATTGAACTATGATAGTCATTGATGAAAAAAAAAGTTGAGATGATTGGAAAGAAAAGTAGCCATGTAGCTAACGAATGTAGCCATCTTGAGGGTGTCAACCCTACTAAAGATTTGGCACATTGGCAAATGAATGGCACTTACTCATCGATTTTTACCCAACATGACATGTTTAAGTACTGATTCAGTCATAACGCAGTAGCAGCTGCATTTGCGAGTGATTTGTGTGAATGAACGCACTGCATGTATTCATGAAGCTCTGGCCGCTGCAATAGGCCTCTCGAAGTTTGTAAGGAGTAGGATGTTAGGATTTATGACTGTTGAACGAAATCTTTTTTTTACATGCTACGTATGCTACCTGAAAGCTGTAACAAAAAACGTCTTGACCAGCTGCGGCATATCGACGTACGTCTCAGGGTTTACAACTCTCCAAAAGCTAGCTTTACAAGCTTGTGCCTTTTTGTTTGCAACCACCACGTCTCAATGAGACCAGTACCAGAACTCAAAATCCTTTCGACAAGGACTAACGCTCTAGCAACGTTGGGGCAGGTTGGGGCAGGTTTAAAACTGATTCATGTAATGTTTATCTCAAGCGCTAAATATAGAAGCACCATCTTTCCATGATCTTTATGATATCTAAGGTCACCTGAAGATCCTGGATCGTGATGCTCTTGGTTTGGCGAGGTCTCACCTATCATCTCTCGATGACCGTGTCGATCGAAACCTTCGCTATTCGAAGCGTTATTGCTCTAAGACCTCTTATCGATGCTTAAGATCGATGCAGCGCTCTACCAGAGCTTTGGTGTCAACTTGACCTCCTGTATGCCTTCAGCGTCCATATGCACCTTTGGTGCCGTACTACCCGCCTCCATCGGCCGGGATTATGAGAAAAAACCTCGAAGTCTGCCGAGACCGGGTTAAGGTATAGCTTTAGAAAGCCGACATAGAACACAGGGTGTGTATGCATCTTCTTGGAACTAATATGCGTATAGGCTAAGCCTACTTGCTTATGACCTTTAAAGGTCCAATAAAGCGTGGACGTAGTTTGGTTTCATATACTGCAGAAACGGCACGAGTAGGGAAAATCCTAGCGTTCAACTACACTTAATCTCCCACTTTGAAGTCTTTTTCCTTCTTTCTGCCTTTGTCATCTACTTGTTCCTTCGGAACATCCTGGATTTGAGCCATAGCGTCTTGGGCGCGACGTGATACGTCAAAATGCGTTAATATAAACGCTTCCACCTTCTTGCGAATCGCAACAGAGCTAATATAAGCCAAGCCTTTTGGATATTTCTCCCCCACTAAGCCCTGATATGGCAGTGTGGCGAAAACTAAACGCTAGGATTGATTAAACCGGTGACATAGAACGGGGTGAAGCCTGTCGAGGCACGTACCGCGTTATTTAACGCAAACATAATGAGCGAGAGTATGGTGCTCCATGTATTTGACGTCTTAGCGCAAAACATTGCAAATCATATTACCAATGACCCGATTCAAGAGTTCTTATTTTGTCATAATACTGCACCAAAATGATTGATACCACTTTTATCAGTGCTGTCGATTTTTGTTCCAACCAGTTCATCCATAGGTATGCAGGTGGTCCGCCGTGGACATGTCCAGTCTAGTGCATTGTACTTTAAAGACCAAAGTCCAAATTTATCGTAAAACGAGGGTCTCTATTCGAAACTATTGCCACGGGCAACCAGTGTTGTCGAGACACGCGATCCACGAACAGCTTTGCTGTTTCTTCTCCATCAATGGAGTTTACAATTGCCGCTATACGAGCAATATTGCTTAATTGACCCCAGTGTTTCCTGCATAAATACGCTGTATGCCAAGCACGAAGTCCATACTAGTGTACTGTTCCAATCCAGAGGGTACATGCAAACTCGCCAAAGGAGCAGCCAGGCTAGACGAGGTTCTCACCCTTTGACACGTTTCATACGTGCGTACATACGTATCAACCCATTTATATAGATTGGTCCACCAATAATGGAAGCTAACTGAGCTGTAGGTCTTTCACGACCTAAATGACCACCAAGTGTATATCATGAGCCTCAGAAAGTATCTGATACTTGAGGTACTTTTAATGAGGCACCACAACACGAGACTGGTCATTAAACAGTGTACTATAGTACAACAAAATATTGGCCAGTGCATAGCGATGTAATCGCGCACGGATACGTAGTGACAGCTTCACCTTAGTGGTTTCGAACTCTGCGCTACCTAGCGCCTGTAGAATGACAACACATACCTCGTCGCGTACATACACTACACAGATACAATTCGTTGCTGATAAAATAAGAACAGTGAGATGAGTAAGCTCATAGTCAGGTCTACGCAATAACGCGTCAACCAAAAGATTCTGTTTACCCGGCTTATACTTCACCTCGAAGTTATACTCCGCAAAAAAGGAGAGCCAACAAGCCTACTCTGCAGGAGATGAGGCGACTGTGTCGCTGTGCGTAAAGACGCATGATTCGTATAGATCACAAACGGCTTTGAGCCCAACAAGTGTACCCTAAACTTAACAAGGGCATACTTCATCGCAAGTAGCTCCTTGTCATGAACTGGATAGTTTTTCTCTGCCGCTTTCAACTGGCGAGATTCAAACGCAATGACGCGTTCGCAATCCTCAGCATCAACTTGCAAGAGAGCACTGCCAATGACAAAGCTTGAATCATCACACACGACGCTAAAAGGACGCTCAGGAGCAGGCAAAGACAGAATTGGCGCCTGAAGGAGACTCTACTTAATGACTTCAAAAGCCTTGTGGTGCTCGGTGTTTCAACACCAGTCCACATCCTTTTTAAGGAGATTGGACAATGGCCTAGCCACTTCCGCATAGTTGTGGCTATACCTGTGCAAGTAATTTGCCAAACCCAACCACTTGCGTTGGTCCTTCTGATTTCTTGGAACCGTCCAATCGCTATGGCTTTGACCTTGACAGGTCTGCCCGGATTCCTCGCTTCCCAATGAAGCATCCCGGATAGAGAATCTCTTTCGAACCGACGATGCATTTTGTCGATTATTGCTCCTTATGCAACCGAGCACAGCTTTCAGGTGCTCGATGTGATTCTCCACATCAGACTTTCCATATTCGGCTCGACTATGGACGAAAGTGTCGTCGAAGTATGTCTGTGTACACGCCCTTTGGGGCCGAAACAACTTCGTCACCAGATGATTTAACGTTGCAGGTGCGTTAGACAGACCTTGGGGCATCACTAAACACTCCCATAGCATACCGCTCGGACTTCTGACCGCTGTTAGAGGGATATCACTAGCTTGCATGAGCAGCTGGTAATACCATCGACTAAGTCGAGGGCACTGTACATCGTACATCCCACCATATTGTTCTGAAAAAACATCTTTGCGAGGAACTGGTGTTTGAACCGGGATGGTGACTGCATTGAGCTGATACTATTCACAACTTCCCATCTGGCTTTCTTTCACGAAACGTGGGCTAAAGTGAGGAGACTTAATCTCGCGCACCATGTCAGCCGCGTGCTTTGCACGAAAGAACTCGCCAATGACGCCAAGCGTCCGCTATCACAAACACAATGTGACGTCATTGGCGAGTTCTTTTTTCACACGATGTTTGGTTTCTGGAACCAAATCAATCTCATGACCTACACCTCTATCCGGAGGTAATTATCGCTGGAGGTTCTTTGGAGACATCATCGCTATATTCCTCCACCAAAGTATAGTGCGAATTCATGGGTTCTTCAGGATCTGTGATCCACGTCGCGCATTGTGACTTCTTGGTATCTTCATGAAATGCTTCATCGAAAAGTGGCGATGAGCTCAGATCCTTTACAAGCCGTATAACGACCACTTCGGCGATGTCGCCTGCCTGTAATGCACTGCCAAAATCGGTAACTTACAACTCTTCCAGCTCTAACAAAGCACTTGCTGCGGTTATAGCCAATAAATCACCGACAATGTGACATCCCCAATCAGCTCATTGACGATTTTATACATCTGTTTGATATCACGATCACTCATGATGCTGTCAGCATCCAACACAATAGCGTCCGCAGGCGTAAACACCTCAAGGTTAAACAACACTTCGTTTACTGACTGCACCCCACACTTTGGGTCGATGCCTTGTCGTGAGGTGCTTACATCTCGCTGTTCTTTTATACAACCGTCAAATTTTTGACTTCACCCGACCATTTTTGGTCAATCCCTCATCATGAGGTGGCTGCACCTCGTTGTCCTCAAAGACAATAACAATTTGTGACTTCACTTAACTCTCTTTGGCCAGCACCTCGTCGTGAGACAGTATCCACTTGTGACTTTCCCAACCCTCTTGGGACAAAAAGTGCGTGAGGTGCTTGCACCACGTTACCCTCAAGACGACATCCATTGGTGACTTCACCCGGGTCAGTACCTCGTCATTTATGTCTCTTGGACTATTGTTGTGATATCTTGGCTTTCAGCCACCCATACCACTCATGGTAATATATGATGTAGCATCATTCTAATGACATGTCATCTAGTGGGTTTTCAACCACAAAATGTTGAAGCCCTAGGATCTCTAGCGGTGATGACATAAGCTTCGGGCTAACACTGCACGCGCTCCGCTTTAGAACGCTAGCTTCACACTCAACGGCGTCGCCCAAAAAGAAAAATATACAAGCCGCACGCAAACAGCATACATCTCGCCATGTTGACAATAGTTCTGTGCATTCGCTCAGCTTCTTTATTTGAGGCTTGATTATCAGCCTCGCTGAGTCGACTTCTCACTTTAGCTGACTTGCAAAACGGATCAAAGTTGACGTAATCCTTGCCACCGTCCGTGTACAACACATGATAGCGACAGATTAAATCTCTCAACTCACAAAGTACACAATGGTGTGTATGACCAGTACACACCTTTGTGTAACCTGGTTACAATTTTTGTAGCTTAAAAAAAGCTACATATGCAGTATTGTAGGTAAAAGGTTTCGTCATGAGCACGCGCACAAAGCGCAAGAACCTGCGGAAGCGGCGGAAGCGGCGGCTATTTGCTGCTATTGCAGAAGAGATACAAGCAAGTGTGCGCCATGATATTGAACTCTATAAATTTTACATTATTTGCATGTGTATTTATTGCTCCAGAGTGCCCTGACACCGGAGATCTCGTGTGCTGTATGGACAACATTAGGAAAAAGACCAATGGACGCCTGAAAAGGAGGAACTGGAGCAAATGAGGAACGAAGAGCAACGGCAAAGAACGCATGAAAAATGGCAAAAGGCGGTCGAGAAATCCACTGTAGCTTTTAAGAAGCGCAGGAAGATTTTAGCACAACGACAGCAGTTGATCTTGTCCCTACGACAGGTTTGGTACAGAGAAAAGAGATGACTACGCTTTCATCTTTATCAATTGCTAACATTAGTTTCTTGCTCTTGAACAGCAAATACAGCAGACGTCTGTAGAGTAACGATCAAATTGGCGTCGCTGTTGGTGCAATGTTCTTGTGGTTTGTTTTGTTTTGCTTACAGATCAAGGAAGACGAGAGCTTGGGTGGTCCTCCTGTAAGTATATACTCAATCACTCTTGTGGGTGGGCTCAAGCAAGAGGAATTATTGGAATGGGGAAGAAAGAATGCACATTATCATCATCATGTACAGGATGATGTACTACAGCCAGTATTTCTTCGACGGGACGTCGTAGCTGCTCAATACAATCTTTCGTGTGTTTGTGCTCTAGCCGACACCATGGTAGACGCATGTACGGAAGTGTGACTGATTGTACTATCAACACCAAAGGCACTAATAAATATACAGACTATCCTGTTGACTCTCTTCGGAAGCAAGTGGATGGTCATTGGAGTGGGAATGGTTGCAAGAATTAAAGTGACAGTGAGACAGCACGAGTTGATCTTGCCATTGAAGATCCAAAGAGGATGAAGTGAAGTCTCAGCTTTGTTGCGTGTTGATCGAGCGTATACTTTTTCATTTCGAGCGCTATCAAAACGGTCGCATTCCGTGACCGTCTTCGATATAAACAATGGCGGGTGGGACGCAAGGTATGGAGTTTTCAGCTGTCATTGTTGTTTTCATTCTGGCAATTCTAGCAATGCCAACTGTCAAAACGTGCTTATTAAGTCGTGGACAAATTCCCTTTATATTGCATTTGGAAGGCTTGTCAGCGCTGCACGACATCAACACTTTCATTAACTAGAAAAAGACATTATGCGATACTAGAGCACCACGTACTTTGATTCACTACCATCGCAAGCAGCAACGAGGGCGCTGGCTTAATAGCAGGTCAAACAAACATGCAGATTCTATCTCAACAAATACTGCAATCTCAGTCCGGTAGCTCCCTCCACCCATGACAGCTGCGTCGTATTACCAGTGCGCCGTAAGCGAACGTGCCAACAGCGGCGCGTTTTCGTCTATGCTATTACATCATCGCTCGTCAGCGTCGAGATTTCATTAGTATCAGAGGCAGGGTCTAACATGAACGATCCCACAGATTGGTAGCGAATGACCTCGATATCATTACTACCGGAACTGCTCGCATCGTTGCGCCCATCGGATGGTATCAAGTGAGAAAGGCCGCTCATGACCCCATCGGCGCTAACTGTCTGCGCCTTCTGCTGCTGCTGCTGGTGTGCGTCAAAGGATGTGGAAATGTTTCGCTGAAAATTGTCCAGGGCAGCATTGCTATCGCTGCACTGCCTCAGCGTGCTTACTGGTGTCGTAGTGAAAGGCACATCCTCTGTTGAAATGTTCTGCTGCACCTCCTGAAGCTGCTCCGTAGATAGAAAACGACGAGGAAGATATGGAGGTGGCGCAATGATATTGCTTTGTAGCAAGCTTACGACCTCTGCACTTTCGCTGGCGCGAACAGGACTTGAAGCTGCAAGGTCTAACGCAGGCACGGTAACAGATGAAGATGCTGATGTTTCCGGAAGCACCCTGACAGCGGGAACTGAAGTTGCAGACGGCGGGGTGGCAGGCGGAGATATCGGATCCAAACCCATGCTGCAAATATTGCTACCACGAGCACTGCCGCTAGAAAAAGATGACGACGAAATCCTGCTGGATGTGTGCAAACAACTTTCCAACATGCCGTCACCGCTCGCCTGCATCTTTTCATTGTCAACCGGCAGCATCGCCGGTATCGGAATCTCCGACGGCGCGTATGTTGTCGTTAGGTCTTGTTGCGCTATAACTGGTGCGCTGAAACGAGCAGTTTCCTTGTTCTGCTGGGCTCCCGCAACTATCAGGTCTTCCGCTGTGGTTTCCACGGTAGCTAAGCCGAGAGCACCGCCAGTAGTCAAGCTGTCACTTCGTCGCGTTGAATATTCCGGTGTCGGCGAGTTCATGTCAATTGCCTCCTTTTGGGCCCCCAATACCACATCATTCTCGGAGTCGTTACGGTTGTTCAGCGGGTTTTGGCATGTCTTCATATTCATACCGCCGGGTGCAGAGTTACCGTCGCTGCTGATTGGTCGAGCTGCATTCGTCAAAACTGGTGTCATACCACTTCTATTCCTAGGGGATGTTGCCGTACAACCATGCAAAGGCACTTCTCCATTAGCTTCGCCAGCAGCAATGTTTGAGGCCTTGCTGGGTATAAATGGGACAGCAGACACCGCCTGCTCTCTTGCATTGTTTTTTGCTTGAACACCGTTCTCAATCTGCTTTTCATCAGCGACTTGCACCTCGCTCTGCTTTGATAAAGCAGGTATCTGATGATATTCTAAATCGGTCAAATCCTCCACTTTCGAATGCAGCAATTGATGGTCGTGACCTATGAGATCCTTCGCGACTACCTTCGTTTCTTTAATCGTACTAGGTTTCACCCCGTCTGTCATTTCATACTCTGCTCGACCAAGATCTCCCAATACCGAAGAGTATGCGATGGACGGGCGCTCTAACATCTCATGGGTTGCAGTGCGGGCTGACAAAGTCGAGGGTGACAACACCGGAATTTCGGTACGTTCTCGGGCCTTTGTCTCCTCAGCACTAACGTCAACTGGTCTATGGCACGGAGGTGTCATTAAGGAAGGCTTAAACTTCACGCTTGCACGGCGTTCTTCTTCGTCATCCGACGCACCCATTGACGTCTCTGAGTCTTCATCAATATCGTGGGTCCACGCTGTTTCCCTGTCGCTTCCACGCAACGCAGCAAGTTTCTGCGCACTGGTCAAATTTGACGGTGCCGAATCCGGCAACAAATGCTCTACACCCTTCTCATAACATTGTACGCCACCCTGCTTCACTTGCTCAGGAATTGGCGGAACCACGGCAAGCTTGGGCAGGTCTTCATACGTATCAATGTCGATGGAGTTGGCAGACGAATCCGAGCTTGTCGACTCACGACGCTGCTGAACCTCAAGTTCGCGCAAGCATAAAAATTGACCATCATTTCCACCATCTCGAGGTACAGTCGATGGCACAGCTAGTGTACTCATACTATCAAACTCTATTGGAATAGCCGATGGAGACGAAGTCAGCGCATTCATGTCCAATGGGGGACACCCATCCAGGTCATCTAGGGTAGAACCGTACGGGCCGAAGTCGGAAGAAGTCACCGGACTATTGTTTGATGTCGCACCATAGGCTCCAAAGTCGCTTGGTGGAGCCTGGTACATCGTCGGAGGCACATCAAACACATGATTATCGCGACCTGCTTGCTGCAGCCCGGACATGAAGGCATCAGGCATGCGGTTGTCGATACTCGATCGGCTCATGTAGTTGTCTTCACGCTGAAGCTGCTCTAATCTTTCTCGGCTACTCAGCCCATGAAACTGACCAAAACTGCTCATATTGGAGTTGCTGGACCCCCCTTGAATGTCATTACTATTGCTGCGTGGCAATCTATCATGATGACGTCGTGCAGCACCGGCCATTGGACGATCAAAAATCGAGGCTGAGGCTGGAATTGCCGCTGATCCCGGCATTTGTAACGTATAGCAGACTGCGCCTCGAGCAATGGGATCATCCAGTGACAGACTTTGGCTTGGTCGGAAGTCAGACGACTGCAGGCGCTCGCTTCCACGATGTATGTATGAGCGCCCGTAATCCTGCTGCTGGTAGCGCCGCGAGTTCTGATAGAACTCTGCATCCAATTCCCTTTGTGTGCGATACCGTGGCGAGGACAGCACATCGTTACCAAAGTCTAAAATCGGCGATGTGCTGGACATGTGTCGACTTGATGGCTTTTTGCGGCGCATGGACTGCAAAAAGATTTTCGGTGCTTCCGCTTCTCGGTGACTATTTTTTCCTCCTACCTGCGATGTCATCAGTGACGCACGACGGTTATCATCACAGTAGCCCAAGAAACTCATCGACATGGTTGAGGAATGTGGAGGTTCGACTAGAGCTGACGTCGGTTTGGGAGCGTTCGTAATCGCCTGGAAGCAGTGCATACAAATGCGCAACTTTCGCACCTCGCTCCCTCCATTTGTAGCCGCAAAATTCCGGTTCTCTATAGGAAAATCCTTACTGCATGCGGCACAGACGACTTCGCCACACTTTCTGCAGCTCATCTTCCTTAAAAGCAAAAGCGAAAAAGAGTCCTGACATACCGCACATTTCGATCGATACTTCCTCGGAACGAGCTCTAGATCGCTTAAATATCGCTGTTCATTAAGACGTTTACTTCGGAGCATATTGCGAACTTGCGCGACAAATAGCACTCTCGATCGCAGCAAACTCATCGGCACAGGTGTGCGATCCTTTAAATTAAGCTGAACCAAGTAGATAACGTCCAAATATCCAGGTCTTTCTTCACTTTCAACGACAACAAGACCAGAATTATACAAACTTCCTCGTACAAATCCAAATTCTTGCTTAAGATCATCCACACCTGGTAGTTTAATCGAATGTTGCCCCAAAACCCATCCTTTCCTTCCTTTCGCATCAATAAATTTATCCTGACACTCCAAGTAACAAAAATCTCGATGTGGCACACCATCAGGCATTTGCATGACCATCCACTTGGCTGTCACTTGATGCAGTGGTTTCTCCTTTGTACGGGGTGCTAACGTATGTAGAACAATACCATCGTAAAACCATTCACGATGAGCACGCGCAAACTCCTTCATTTGTCTTGTTGAACTCAATTCAAAGAGTAAAGCCACTTCTTGCATTGTACCTGGGACACTAGTCACACCACACATACTTGCAACTGGAAGTGCCGTTGCTCTTGTCGCATTTGGACGCAAGGAACCAGCATAAAGCTGTACACCATTATGCTTTTCCACGTGATGCCAAGTTATTGGACCACCAGTGCTACGCGCACGTCCTACAAGCTCTTGAGCCGCTTCACACGATTTGCGTACCAAATACGCACGTTCCCTTGTTGAAAGCTGTGGTGCTTCAAAATGATTCTCACGTAATGGTGTCCAGATACGAGAATTGTTATTATTAATCGACTCTGTATGCGACTTGAGGCCAGACACACGTGAAGATAAGAGCGCGGCACGTGACATTCAAAGATTGGGAAAGAAACAAAAAAAACAAAGAGTGATGGTCCTCTTGAGTCGCAACGTTGTGTTTTTCAGAGTGAGAGAGAAAAAAAGGAAACCAAGGAGGCAATACAAAAACTGGTATGTTCTGACTTCCCTCTCCATTCGGTAAAAATGGACACAAAAAAAGAACAATACCGATTAAGGTGGTATTATTCGACACAAGAGTTGGGACGACTTGTGCAGGACAGAGACTGCACGTTGTATTGAATTGGACTGGACTGACGAACAAGCAATAGGACAGTAGAGAGATGATACGAACAGTATCATGTGATTCAGTGGTAGTGAAACGTCATAAACGGGCAAGGAGTGAATCATTGTCACTTGATTGTGCATGGCAAACGAGGTGGGAAGATGTGGTGGTGTGTGTAATTGTGCAATACACTGCTAGATGCGCTCGATTGGAAGCAAAACACGCTCCATACGGCCTCTCTATTGCGTGATCCCACTTGCTGATCATCCTCTTGTGTTGCAATGCAACGAACTTTGCGTTGTGGCGACTCATGATGTCGCTTCAATTGGACACAGTTCAACTGACAACGCCGGAAGTCAAGGAATGCGCATGGACATTGTCTTGTGGCCACTATATTCCATGCGGATTGCGTTCGGCTTTGCTGATCTTCTTCAACTGCCCTAAAGCTTCGACTTCATTAGTGATGCATGCGAAACGTATCGTTTCTCACGGTTTCATTCGAGTTGTACACGTGCTTGTATGCTCGTGACTACGGTCTTTTGGTCGTAGTCACGAGCATCGTGTTCGATGTATACAATTGCGCCGTGTACTTGCGGTCTTCCACTGCGTAGTGTGTGATCGCTACGACAAGATGTGCATTCTTAAAATCACGCACCTAAGCTGCAATTCTCATGATAAAGGTCCACTCTTGACGATATGGTGATGTGTCGACTGTAACGTGTTGGGCATACTGTCACTCGGCCGAATGACGGATGAAAGTTTACCTCAGTGAGACATCATTGAAAGGTAAATAGTACTACGGACGCTTCCCGTATTGCGTTTACGCGTCCAATCGCGCCTGCACCAAGTTAATGCACGGATCATCGAGGCTATCCGCTGCACCAGTAGCGACCAATAAATGAAGCCTTGCTTGCAGCATGTAGCAGTGCGCCTGCACTTTCGCACCAAGAAGGAACCAGCCAAATGAACAGGGAAAGCAGCTGTACACATCGTTGATCTGAGGATACAGGCTCCGATGCAATTGACAAAAGAAGTGGTGCTATTGGGGGCCGATTTGCTTTTGAAGTTGACGAGCTGCAACATTGTTCAAACATTGATTGCGTCACAATGTACCGGCATGCGTCATCAATGAGCTACTACCGTCAACTAGTAGATAAAGCCTCGAAAACGTTGGACAAAATCTCGAAACTGTTTTGATTACGTATGACCTCGACAAAAGAATGGTCGTAGAGCTAAGTGCCTCGTAACGTTGTCGCAATGACATATAACGATTGGGTGCGTATAGACATGCAGTCAAAGCGAATGTGGCAAACACACAGACTTGTTGATGAATAGAGTTATAACCAGTCCAGTGACGAAACAACACTTCGCATCAATGTGTTGCATGCGTGGACCTACTTGTGCGCAGGCGGCACATACCCATGCTGGGAGACGTACGATTGAGCCATCTATTCAACACAAAAGCAAAGTTCATGAGTCAAGAGGTCCAGCAATTGTCACTCTGTAGAATCATTTTCACAACTGTATCCAAACCTTGGCCATAAACTCCGGGTGCTCCTCTGCTTCATGAAGCACAAAAGCTCCGGCATTTGATACCAACCCTTCATGTTGCCGCAACAGTGTCTCTGTTTCCTCGACAGCAGGACGATAAGTAACTGTCGGATCCATGTTCATGTTCAGTGTTCCTTGTCGGAACTGTGGGTGAAAGAGCATAATGAACAGACTCAAAATGGCATTGCCACACATAAGAAAGCCCACAAAATAGGGTAGTGACCCTTCCATGCCAAAGTCCATAAAGCCCACAATAAAGATAAAGGCCGTACGTCCACGATATGTGAACAAGAAGCCAAATTGCTGGCGAATCCAAGGCTCCATGTGCTTGAATCGACATTCAAATGCCAGCAATAGCAATGCAAAGATACTAGATACACGATATGGTATCATACCAAATATTAGTATAAATACGATCATACTGTCACAAGGTCACACAAATGATTCCAGAGCGTACATGGAATAGATAGAGATAAGGAAACACGTGATATCAAGTACGACGAGGTTAAACAGTCCCAAAAAGCCCGCAAGCGCCTGCAATACTGCCAAGATCACGTTTGCATAGCGCAAATAGCGCATGAGCGTTGCTGCCTCCATCATTTTTATCCTTTAGAAACGCCACACTGCAAGTCACATTTCATTTCTAAATATTTCTAAATTTTTGAAATTTACGCACTTTTGCCAATATGTGGACGGGGTCGAAAGGGTTGAAAGAGGCGTCAAACCACCTACGTTGCCAATCTCTTGCTGACGAATGATACCTGGATCCCCCATATTGCCCATAGCCATTTGTTGCGGATTCAGCGGCGCGCGAAGCAGTCGTTCTTGCGCGTCGTCACCGCTGGAGTCGAACATTATGAGCAATGGGTTTTGTGTCTGTATGAAGTTGATATTGAAGCCATTTTGAAAGAACAACTGGCGTTATATATTGTCGCTAAGGCGTTCTACAGCGTAAACTGAAAATGTCTAGTTTTTCAGTGGTTTTGTGACAATAGCTGTAAATTCAAAAGTCAAAAAAACAAAATTACATTATGTAACAAGTTTGCTCCATTGTGTCAAGCGGAACATGTTCACAATATAAAACATGCAAGTGCTCAATTCACAAGGATACACGAAAATGACACCAGGTCTGCTGCTTTCTTGCTGATCTACATGCAGTCCCACTGCTGGTCCTGCTTTCGGAATGACGTCAAAAGTTTACTCACTTTTTTCATTCCAATGTGCTGCCTGTGACAGCTTCTCTTCAAACAAATCACCGACTTACTTCTGAATCACTTTCGTGGCACGATACGTAAAGTCTTCAAAGTACTCACGCTCACGGTCCACCGAATCTAACATACGCCATTCAGGCGTGTCCACCGGTACTTGGTTGATAAACTCGTTGTCCACATACTTGGCGTCGGCATCGTCAATCACGTCCGGCACCCATTCTGGCTGCACCTTCTTTTGCTGCAGAGCCTCCCAGTCGATACCTTCAAAGAATGGGTGCTTCATAATAGAAAACGGCACGGCTTCATTCGCTCCTAGACGCTTTGACGGATCACGCTCAATCAAACCCGCAAGCAGGGACTGCACAGCTTCTGGCAATTCAGGCGGAATGTACAAAAAACCCTCCGCAATGTTACGGTACATGATGGCCTTATTGTCATCCTTGAACGGCGTGCGTCCGATGTACATTTCAAAGATGAGAATGCCTAGGCTCCACCAATCGCAAGTCATGTCGTAAATTGCAGGGGCTTCGCCTTTCTTGGGATTCGCAGCAGCGAGAACCTCAGGTGAAATGTACTCGGGCGAACCGGCAAGTGAATGAGCCTTCTTGTCAACCTCATCTCGCGCATATGTCGAGAGACCAAAGTCCACGAGGACAACGTGACCATCCTTTTGAATAAGAATGTTTTCTGGCTTCAGGTCACGGTAAATGATGTCCAGGCTGTGCAGGTGTGCCAAGCCTGCCACCAACTCTGCGGCGTAAAACTTGATACGGCCAGGCGTAAGCTTCAGTTCATCGTTCTGGTTCAACGTCAGATGATGGCGCAGATCGCCTCCGTTATAAAACTCCATACCCATATACACCTTATCTTCATTCTGAAAAGCGAATAGCAGCGACGCTACAAACGGATGCCGAACTTCGCGCAGCATGTCACGCTCGATCTTTGCGTTTCGGCGCATGTTGTCGTCCATTCCAATCTTCGTAATAATCTTAATGGCGTAGACATTTCCATCAGGACCTCGGGCCGACAACACGCGACCGTATGTTCCAGTGCCCAAAACCTTAAGCAACTCAAAGTCTTCGATCTTAATCGTCGACTTGGATTTACCTCGGTCCGAGTCGGCGGCAGGTGCTGATGTTGTTGCGCTCGGTCCTCCAGCAACCACGTTGCGCACCTGGGACGCGCCTAATCCAATTTCCTCTTCATTGCTTACTGACATTGCCATCATAGAACGTGTAAGCACTTCTTCCTCCATATCTTCCACTTCTTCTGCTTCCCCCGAGAGGATCATATTGCGCTGTCGAATAGCTTCTTTCTGCGCGGCTGAGTCCAAATGGTTTACCATAAACCGATAGTACTTCCACGAGCTATTAGTAAATCTTCGATCTCCAGATACATGCATGATCATCCCATTGCGAATAAGTGCTGTACCAAGTAGTAATGCTTCTTCTGCCGTGGAACATGTGATACCTCCTTGCATTGGACGGTTTAATCCATGACACAGCATCCATTCCAGTGCCTCTTTACCGGTCACAACATTCGGATGTGGCTTCAAGTATAAACTCCGATCTCCACTTGGTATTTCCTGTCTCATTTGTTCTGCACAAGTCCATAATTGCCATAAACTTGGTTCTTTCACAATGCGACTGGAAATCCGTACTTTACCTTGTACTCGTTTCATTTTCCCACCTGGACGTAATTGCAAGTCATACCATGCAACACGTTCTTCACCACTAGTATTCATGTCTTCTAAACTAAGTAATAGTCGTCCTAAATCGTCATTTTCCACTCGTCCTTTGTCTTTACATTTTACCAACACATACTTAGCCTTTGCTAAATTTGTTTGAATACCAAAAGTGTATTCTTCGGATGCAGCAGCTGCACCAATACCAAGAGGTTGATGGGACTCGATATTACTCTCTAAGGAACGTAAAACGGCAGCTTTTAATGGACTCCAGACAGGGTTTAACTGACGAATAGGAGGTGTTCGTTGCTTTTCACCTTTAATCTCACGTTTCTTCTCATCCAAGAGCACTAAAGTACAGTATGCATTTCGACCGCGTCCAGACTCAGCAGGTAAAAGGTCCCATGCTTCAATCGGCGTAACCTTGAGCAAATATCGACGCTTGGCCTTAATAAGTGTCTTGCCATTGGAAGAGTGATTTTGACTCGGAGTGCCTATAACGGATGAAGTTAGACACTGTAACTTCACTTAAAGCGACAGGGGAGAGGAGAGAGGGGGGGGAACGTACGTGACGAATGCCTCCGACTTGACATAATAATAGAGAGGTTCTTCTTCTTTTTCTTCTTCTGTGCGTTAGGAGGAAAAAAGGCTGTGACAAAAGGCCTTGTCGTAAAATTGTGTGTTTCAAGAAAACACTGGAGGCACGAAAAAAAACTGTGAGAATGCATGTTCAAGACGAAAGAGGCAATCATGAAACACAAATGTTACTTCACATGTAATAACGTTGCTGATGATTTTGTTATCCTAGTCTGCTTGTTATTATTATTCGATTTATACGATCACGATATGACAAGAACTTGTGTTCGCTCGAGAAACACTATCGACACAAGTTCAGCGCATTTGTAAACACTTTTCATTAACTCATGAGACGTTTATTTATCTTTTGCAAGAGCGTTTACAACAGGTAAGTAACCGTAAAAGAGTCAGGCAAATCTGTGCTGCGGGGTAGGTAGGGCAATACAACATCGCATCTGCATTATCGAGTCCAAGATTCAAAAATGACTATATTTTTCCTATTTAGCTTTATCTTTTTTCTTATTGTCAGTATTATAAATGACTGCATTGATATGTTAACGTGTGCTTTCTGATTGAAAGATCAGTACTACGTCTTTCTGTATACGTAACGTTTCTTTCCACATATTTATTGACAAAGTTCTTGGTAACGAGTGTGTTTAATGTCAAAAGTAGGAAGTAAAAGAGGCAAGTATGTTCAACATATCATGTAAACAACATTAGTCAGTGAATCAGTTGTCTCATGAAATCTGAGTACAGATATAAAATCAAATTTATCATGATATTTTAAAAAACACCAAAATACCATTCCTTTTACTTATATTTTGCAAATTTTACAGGATGCTGATAATTGTATACCGTCTTACACCCTTCGGATAAATTAAACATGTCACTAAGAAGGGGTTATTTAGCAATCCCAGTCCAATACATACCAAGCCCAAGCATGGCGTCTATGGTAACACTTAATGGCATCGATGTATCTACGTTAGACGAACGTACGTACGAGACTCGTATCCTATCTAATGATCTACAAGTTCTTGTCATTTCTGACCCCAAAACAGAAAAATCGGCTGCTGCTATGGACATTCACGTCGGTCATCAGAGCGACCCCGAGGACTTACCAGGTCTTGCACATTTCTTAGAGCACATGTTGTTCCTAGGCACGATTAAATATCCAGATGAAAATAGCTACAAGAAATTTTTGAGTGCACACAGTGGTCGTAGTAATGCATCTACATCTCAAATGCATACCAACTTTTACTTTGATGTATTGAGCGACCACTTGTATGAAGCTTTGGATCGATTTTCGCAGTTTTTTATTGCTCCATTATTTACACCAGAAGCAACAGAACGAGAGATAAATGCTGTGAATTCAGAAAATGCAAAGAATCTACAGAATGATCATCGTCGACTGTATCAACTACAAAAATCGCTTTCGAATCCAGATCATCCGTTTCATAAATTTGGGACGGGTAATATCAAGACCCTTAAAACAATTCCTGGTGAAAAAGGGATTGATGTACGTGCAGCCTTGCTAGAGTTTCATGCCACGTTTTACTCGGCGAGTATCATGAAGCTTGTGATTTGCGGCAAAGAGAGCTTAGCAACGCTAAAAGGCTGGGCAGAGGAACTCTTTTCCGAGATTAAAAACACGAAACGGAGTTTTCCGACATTTGGAGATGCTGTGCCGTTTGATGAATCGAGATTGACTCGTGTAGTGCATGTAGCACCGGTCAAGGATCTTCGTGTTATTGATATTTCGTGGCCTTTACCATCTTTGCATTCGGACTTTCTGACAAAGCCGACGAAGATCTTGTCACATTTGATGGGGCATGAAGGTCCGGGATCAATTTTGAGCTATTTGAAGACACAGAAGTGGGCAAATGGTCTCTCTGCAGGGCTTTTTCGTGATGACGAGGATTGGGGATTGTTCTGTGTAAAAGTGGACGTGACGGATGCGGGAATCGAGCATGTGAACGATGTCGTTGAGGTAGTGTTCCAGTATGTGCAAACTCTGCAGCGTGAGACTCCGTTTGAGCCCTGGATTTTCCACGAAACCCAGGGGCTGGCGCTACAGAATTTTCGGTTTAAGAGCAAGGAGAGCCCTATCAACTATACAAGCCACCTTGCAAATGTAATGCACCGTTACCCGCCCCAGTATATTCTTTCGGGTGGCTATATTCTCTATGAGTATGATGCTGAAAAGGTCCAGAAGGTATTGGATCTACTTACTGTGCATCGAATGCGTCTTACTGTGGTCAGTAAAAAGTTTGAAGGCAAGACAGAGTATGTGGAAAAATGGTACCAGACTCCTTATTTGGAAAGCCCACTTGACCCTGAGCTTCTTGCACGTTGGGCGTCGCCTCCTCCTAATGCGGCTTTGAAGCTTCCTCACCCCAACGACTTTATCTGTAGCGATTTTAACATCATGACACCTCACAAAACGCCTACTTCGTCAAGGGGCCATCCGAGTGATGTAGCTCTGTCGCAACCATTGCTGTTGCAGCAAGATGAGCAATGTCGCCTATGGTACAAGCCAGACATTGAGTTTCGCAAACCCAAGCTAATGCTGCACTTTTTGCTTTATTCACCGTCACTATCTACCACACCGTGCCACGCAGTGCTAACAAGTTTATTCGTGCGGTATCTAAAGGACAAACTTACGGAAGTGTCTTATGACGCAGAGCTCGCGGGTATGGAATACGATATCGGCTTTAATTCTCGTTCATTGGAGCTGCATGTGGGTGGATATTCGCACAAGCTCTCTATTTTACTCTGTAGGGTATTTCAGAAAATGCTAGAAATGACCAAGGCTGAATACAAATACGAAGAAGCAGTCTTTGATCGTGTGAAAGACCGGACAAAGCGCATGTACGAAAACTTTTTTCTCGAAGAGCCCTATCAGCATGCCGTGCATGTATGCAGCCAACTGCTCGAAGTGTCAAGATGGAGCATTGAAGACAAGATTGATATTATCAAGCATCTCACCTTGTCTGACTTGGCATCTCATAGCCAGATGATTTTTCAGCAGGTTTTCGTAGAGGGTTTCTTTTACGGTAACTTGAAACAGAGTGCAGCTCTGCCGTTGATGCAACAGGTGCTGCATTATTTTGGCTTTAGCAAGAACGGAAGCTTGAGTGGAGGCAGCTTTCCGTTCTTTCGTAGCCAATTGACTAAGCCACGAATTGTACAACTTGCCGACGCTAGCGAGTACCGTTATCAGCGGCGTGAATGGAACGAAGCGAACCTCAATTCTGCCATCTGTACATTATATCAGATGGAGTGTGAGACGGCAGGAAGTACAATGGGCCTCCGTGCTCGTCTCGAGCTGTTTGCACACATTTTCAAGGAGCCTTGCTTCAATCAGCTCCGGACACAGGAACAGCTTGGGTACTTGGTGTTCTCAGGTATCACACGCATCGAAGGTGTCGATTACTTTCGTATTCTGATTCAGTCCGATGTGGCATCGCCGCTGCTGTTGAACCAACGCATTGAGCTCTTTGTGGCTCGATTTCGATCTGTGCTTGCCGAGATGTCAGGAATCACGTGGCAGAAACAAGTAAATGCCGTTGTGAAAGCATTATTGGAGAAGCCGAAACAAGAGATGGAGGAATCGATGCGTCTATGGCGTGAGATTGCAAGTGAGACGTTTATGTTTGATCGACGCCAACGAGTAGCTGCCATCGTGTCGACGTTGCAACCGAGTGATCTCTTGGTCTTTTTTGACTCGTTCATTGCTGTTCATGGCGAACGACGAAGCAAATTGAGCATTTTTCTATACGGTGCGAAACACGCATTTCCAGAGCTTCATATAGAAAACAAGTTGAGTCCCAGTGTTTTCATTGCAACGTCGACGAGTATCATCTCGGCGATGCTCTTGCAGCAGCAAGTTGAAGATGATAGCAAGTCATGTGGGAATGTTGCTCCAACGTTGATCCACGATGTTGTTACTTTCAAGCAACAGATGCCATTGTTTCCAGAGCGTGCGACTAGAAATCTTCTGCAGCTACATTTTAGCTATAAATCGGGGTTTTAGCTCAATTTACTAGTAGTAATACATGCTGTTTTACCCTTTTATTATTTGTCTCAGCGTTCCTCACTTGTCTCGTAAACATATTTGTTTTTACAATATGAGTCATCTTGTTTTTATATTTACATGCATTCTGTATACTCTCTCCTACAAATCAGATCGTACAGGATATCAAATATACAACGCATCTCAAGTTGCAGTATGAGGTGGAACCCCCTTCTTCTGTTATTAAAACCGTCGTGTTGACGACATACTATCGACGTCTATGCCATATCATTCAACTTCCTTATCTCCTCGTTTTTTTCCTGTGTCAGCCAGCACCCACTTCTTCTGGACTTATGACTGACTCGTCATCTGTCATGCGCTCCTTGTCCTTGTCCTCAACTCAAATAACTACTACTGAATCTCATGGTATTACTACTAATACTACTACCAATATGAATACTACAAATATGAATACTAGTAGTACTAGTAGTAATACTACTACAAATATGAATACTACTACTAGTAATACGACAAATATGAATACTACTACTACGGCATCCTCCTCCTCCTCATTACTATCATCATCATCTAATGGAGGCAAACCAATGCTTTATCCTAAAACTATTCGTTCCTCGATGCCAAATCTTCGTTTTGATTACAGTGGACAACCCTATGATGTGCCAAATACAGTAAAGCTCCTGAGTGAATTAGAACGATCCTGGGCCATGTTTGCTGCATCCTGGAAAGTCGTGGATTTGTTTGCAGGGATGCAAATATGGCAAGAACAAGCTCAAGATACGAATCTTACCAGTATTTCCAGCCATGAACCATTGAATAATATCCTCCTGTCCACGACATCTGCTGGTTTTGTGACATTTCTAGCCGGACAGATTGGAGGAGCGGGGTTTGGCATTTCCGTGATACTAACGGGATTTGTCATTGTAGCAGCATTCTGGACACTCTCAAATACACGAGCAAAGAAAGCAGTACCATGTTTCAAGACATTACAAGTCGTTGATGGCTCTCCATCGGAGATTTTTTTCTATTTAATGGGGATTAAGAATTATCCCGTCTGGGATGCGTCTGTTGAGAAAGCACAAGTTGTGCATACAATTGATGATCATTCCGATATTATTCATATTGTCTACAAACCAGTGTGGATGTGGCCAATGTAAGTAACTGGCCGCTACAGCTTTTTATTTTTCATTACAATGGGGTGACTTTGGAGCTGTGAAATTACATCTATGGTGATTTTTTTTGTATAGATGGCTAGCTCCGAGAGATTTATGCTTGTTGAGGTATTGGCGACGTGCAGAGGACGGATCGTATGTTATTTGTATGCAAAGTGCGCTGCATCCCGAGTGTCCACCGATGCATGGACTGGTGCGTGCAACTTGCAAGGGTGGTGGCTTTGTCATTTCACCACGTATGCTGAGCCTCACGCAGGGTGATGAAATGACATCCATGGTCACCAATGTCGTACATTTAGATCCACAGGGATGGGAAGGCAAGTTATTGCGGCGCTTGAATATGATGCACTTGTATGTACGACCTCAGGTCTTGTCGTTGACAGGGCTGCGTGATGTGATGGAAGCGCGGAAGTATGTGTGCCCAAATGTTCCAGAAGAGTTTTCGGCAGCACTTGCTGCGTCAACGGAGGAGCAGAAGGCAAATGCAGCAGCACACGATGGACAAGACATCGGTGATGGTGGCGCTGGCGACGCAAACGCGTCGATATCTCCACTGGAGGAGTTCCCAAGCAACGTGCCGCGGTCGATGTGGGCTGAGCCGGATGGCGCAGCTATGATGGTGCGAGGTCCCGATTACTTGATTGATCGACGAAAGATTCCGTCCCAGTCTCCGTACTTCCGCCTAGTTGGTGTCGATCTTTTCGAGTCGTCAGAATCCGTGGAGCATATTGCCTCGCGTCCAGACAACCCCGTGCAACGTGAGCTACGACGTCACAAGGAGCTAGGAACGGAAATGCCTTTTACATTTGTGGTAAACTTCGTGGTGCCAGGAAATCCGCGTATTAACCTGGTGTTGTACTATCAGGTACCTCATCCGTCAGTGCTGACGGATGGCTCCCCGTCTTCGGAGCTAATGGCAGATTTCTTAGAAGGATCCGATGAGTTTCGCAACGAGCGCTTTAAGCTTATACCTTGCATCGTCGAGGGAAGTTTTATCGTGCGTCAGGCTGTGGGCTCTACTCCAGCTCTTATTGGTAAAAAGCTGCGCCAGCCTACTTTTCGTGGCAAGCAGTATTTCGAGCTAGACGTCGACATTGGTTCATCGGCAGTTGCAAATCGTGTGGTCGGCCTTGTATCAGGCTATACGAAGAAATTGGTGATCGATATGGGATTTGTGTTGGAAGGTCAAAGTCCTGATGAATTACCTGAGCGACTTTTTGGCAGTGTGCGCCTGGTGCATACTGATTTGGGTGTTGCCAAAAAACTGACGTGAAAAAGAAGGTTTTTAGCTGTAGTAGCAAGCAGATCATAGACAAACAAACGAGAAAGGAAGACCATAAGACGGGATAAACATGTACAACCATCACCTACATGTCATAGTAGCTTACGACTTTTCCATTCCGATAAGGTTGTCAATACTAAGGTTGCACGTAGCAAGTCGCATATTTTTTCAAATTAATCTGTGACGTGTGCGTATATTTTGTGGACCACAACAGCTTGACGCGTTTTACCACCATTCAAAAAGTGTCAATTGTGTATCATCATTCCTTGACCATTGATCTCTTGGTAGTACGATCATGGATGAAGAAGGACCACAGGTACAATAGATTGAGTTTCTTGACTATAATATTATGAATATTGAGCTGATTTGAGCTGAAGAAGAATTGTTAATGGATTGAAACTGTCCTTGATTTTCTATTAGATTCGTGTCAAATTTGTTACAAAAGATGTATCCATTCGTGTAACCGAGACGCCCTTTGCAGTGCCTACGCGTCTTAATCGTCGTGGATTATCACAGATTGTTAATCATTTATTGGCTACAGATGATGACAAGTTACGACCATTTGACTTTCTCATTGATGGACTCTTCTTACGCTCTTCGCTGGATAAGTATTTGCACACGAAGAACATTTCAGAGGAAGCTTTACTCACTCTTGAGTATGTAGAGGCACTTCCTGAACCTCAGAAACAAAATGGAAGTGACCATCCGGACTGGGTTAGTGCTGTAGCTGCTATGGATGACAACCTAGTCGTTACAGGTTGCTATGATGGCGTGCTGCGTGTATATGACGCTCAGGGAGACTGCAAAGCCTCTGTAAAGGCTCATTCGGGAGCTATCAAGGCGGTGAGTGTATCATCTAGTGCTGGAAAAAGTGGAGAGTATGTGATTTCTACTAGTGGCAAAGACCAACTTGCACAATTGTGGCGGTATACGGCTACGTCAGCTATACTGTCGCCAATGGCGGCGCTGACGGGACACTTGAACAGTGTTGACGCTGTGCAGATGCACGCGTCAGGTAAACGAGTAGTGACTGGTAGCTGGGATAACACGGTGCGTCTGTGGCAAACACCAAGCCACGGAGTGAAGACGGATCAACAGCATTCTGTGAAAAAACTGAAGAACACAGAAGATGGTATAGGTACCGTGAGTTTCCAGCAGCTAGAGGCTGAAATTGTGCTGGTTGGTCACACAAGTTATGTGACGAGCGTAGCGTTTCGCTTGAAGAATTCAGAGCACGATGAAGATGTTGTTGTGTCTGCTGGTAGTGATCGTACCGTTCGTCTGTGGGATCTCGTCACCGAGTCTTGCGCCCAGTCGATGGTTGGCAACCGTGCTGTGGCAGACTTGAGTGTGAACGCGAGCGGTCTTGTGCTTACTGCCCACCCGGATCAGTGCGTTCGCTTGTGGGACCCCCGTGCGCAGCAAAGCGGTGAAAGCATCGTACAACGCACCTTCCGCTTACACAAGCAATGGGTAAGCTCTGTGTCGTGGCATCCTGACAACGAGCACTTGTTTGTATCTGGCGACTATGATGGCACAGCCAAGGTGTGGGACGTGCGTAGCACAATTCCTTTGCACACCGTGAAAGCACACGAAGGCAAGTTACTTGATCTGTGCTGGCGGAGTCAAGGCAATAATGGGAGCAATGTGGCATTCGTTACGGGTGGTGACGACAAGAAATTAAACTTCTTCAGTGTGTAAGACAGATAGAAACAACTTTGACATGTTTATGCTTGATTCTGACCTTGTTCAGCGTTTCTCGCTTCGTCGCGAAGCGCCAGTGTGTTATCTTCTGCTATTCTACTTTCATCGTGGTCGGATCAAAGAATATTCGCTAGCATTCTACTTTAATTCAGCATACCGACTGGTCTGGATAAGCATGAGCTTACTCCCACGCTAGTAGCTTCTCGAGTTCCTCAATGTCATCTGCAGGTGCCTGAATAATGGGCCGCGCGTAATACTCTTCAATTTCTGCAAGATCCTGCTTACTCTTGTTGTCGTACACGAAATTGATAGCGCAACCCTTGCGACCAAAACGACCCGTACGACCGATACGGTGCAAATAAGTCTCAGGATCCGGGCGATGGTCGCGCGTAAGTGGGATGTCAAAGTTCACGACAAGTGACACACCAGCCACATCAATCCCACGAGCAAGCACATTCGTCGTGATCAGCACGTTGGTCGTGCCGGCACGAAACTCATCGATGACCTGGTCGCGTACCTCCTTCGCCATATCGGCACCGTGCAGGATTCCAACCATATGGCCCTTCTCACGCATACGACGCGTCAGTTCCTTAGCGGTCTCACGCTGCTGCACGAAAATGACGCATTTTCCAATCGTCAAGACGGCAAAAATGTCCGAAAGCACCTCAAACCTGTTGTCACAGGTTTTGCAGTCAATCCAAAACTGTTTAATCCCGTCAAGAGTAAGTTTCTCCTTCTTGACCGTAATGATATTGTGATCCGGCACCATCTTCTGGGCAAAATCACGCACGTCGTCAGCATACGTGGCCGAGAAAAGAAGATATTGGCAAGCACGGTTCTTGATTAGACGTTTAATAGCCACGGAACGCTCTCGCATACCGTCCTCAGCCACCATCACATCGGCTTCATCCAGTACAAAAATCTTCACATCACGAGTGTCGAGCTGTCTCTTCTTGATCATACCCTCCACTTTACCAGGAGTTCCGACAATCACTTGAGCCTTTAAACTCTCTCCACGTGCCAAATCATTGCCTGGAATAGCTAGAAATGTCTCGACACCAATAAATTTGCCCATTGCATTCACCACGGCCATAATTTGTCGTACAAGTTCACGAGTCGGACCGACACAAATAGCTTGGGGGGCTTTTAGATTGACATCAACTCGATAGAGCATTCCCAATGAGAATGTAGCAGTCTTGCCACTTCCACTTTGTGCCTGACCAATGAGGTTTTCAGGTGGACTGGCCAAAAATAGTAGTTCATGATAAAATTTAGTATACTATTTTTGCAAGAAAAAAATAGTACTTGATACCATGATATCATATAGTACGTACTCTGCTAAAATAAGCGGTAAAGCGACGGACTGAATCTTGGATGGTTTCGCAAACTTCATATTGTATACACCTTTTAGCAACGATTCCGGCCTAGATTATATATATATACATCAATTGTTAGTGCTTTATATCAATAGAAAGATATAAAAATAGTATACTACAAAACAGTACGACTATTTCATACAAATTTAGCTCTTCAAATGTAACGGCCGAGTATAAATTAGAATTTGGATCATTCTGAAGCACCTCAAGCTCAGCTTTGTAGTCTTGATCGTCTAGACCTTGACCTAGTGCCAGAATATCCTCCAATGATTGCGTTACTTCTGCAACATCTTCCTCGTCTTGCTTTTCAACCTCCTCGACCGTCTCGACAGTACCAACACTCGGAATAGTACTATTCGTCTCAGTCATGGATTCTAAAATTGAATTAATTCAAATCTGCCACTAATTATGAAAAAGCTAAAACTTACCAATGACCTCGTTACTGTTTTCTAAAAAATATGTAAGTGATATGACACTAAAACGAGGGGACATAATCCATGACGTTATTCGACCATTATTATCAGATTTTGCGCATGACACGACGACGCTTCGAAGCTTCGAATGGAGCTTTATGGCTCAATGGAAGACCCTTTTGTATCAAAGGTGCAAGCTATTTTGGCATGGAAAGTGATATCTGCGTTCCCCATGGACTATGGGGTGGACCAGACTCCACAACGCTTGCAATTGTAGCACAATTATTGCGTGCAAAGGGATTTAATCTTGTTCGAGTGCCTTTAGCTGTAGCTGCAGTGGTAAATAATATTATAGTCGATCGTTATAAGATTGGAAATGAAGTGGCACTACTGAAGGCCTTTGAAGGACGAGACTTACGATACTTGGATGTGCTCGACTATATGGTGCATGAGTTAAAGCGTCACAACCTGCTCGTACTATTGGATGCGCACGTGATGCAACCTGCTGGAGCGATTACGTCCTTGTGGTATGATGATGAACAAAGATGCCCAGAGACGGTCGTGGAGAAAATGTGGACGACATTGGCAACGAGGTATCAGAGTCAGTGGAATGTTTTAGGTGCAGACTTGAATAATGAACCTCATGGAGAGGCGACGTGGGGATCAGGAGATGTTAAAACAGACTGGAGACTTGCTGCTACGAGACTGGCAGATAAAGTGCTGAAGATATGCCCTGAGTGGTTGATCTTTGTTGAAGGTGTACAGACCACAGAATGCGACACAGGACACGAGATACCGTGTTTCTGGGGAGAGAATCTGCAGGCGGCAGCTATACATTCTGTGAAATTGTGTGTCGCCAATCGCCTTGTGTATTGTCCGCATACTTACGGTCCTGCAGTGTCGTGGCAGCCGTATTTCAATGCAGAAGATTTTCCAGATAATATGCCGAGCATATGGGATACTCACTTTGGTTACCTAAAGCATCAGTCGGACGTGCCGCTGGTAATTGGAGAATGGGGTGGTTGTCATGAAAATCAGAAAGATTGGAGCTGGCAGAATCGGTTTGCTGAGTACACGCAACAGATTGGCGTGAGCGGAGTGATTTACTGGTGTGTGAACCCGAACGGCAGTGACACGGACGGTCTTTTGTGTGCGGACTGGCGTACACCGAATGCAAATGCTTTCCAGTTGATGTCGCGCTTTACGGGGTCGCCTTTGCCGCATGATGGATTATGCTAAGGCGATAGTCCTTCATGAGCTCAGTCCGTGCTGATAGTATTCTTTTGACATACATCACAACAGAGATCTTCTGCTCTTGTGCTTTGACTATTGCTGCTATGCATCCATCCATTCCTTGCTGCTGCAATATTGTCATCAGGAGCCAAGTGTGATTGGGCTTGCAATCATCCTCACAACAAAGTAAGAGTCGTTCAGTATCGTTACGTACCTGCAATGATGACAGAAGAGTTCACTGGCATATACTATCCAGCGTTAGCTATTCACAGGGTAGACAGCCTCCAGTGCTTTGCGTTGCCATCTTTCATGGCTGCTTACAAGAAGTACGAAATTACTCATCACTATCCACTTAGCGGACGACATTGCGTATCAAAGGCGGTGCAACGTTGTGGACTCACTGGTATTCATGCGCACATGCGCGCACACTGCAGCAAGACTAAAAACACTACCGAGTTGAAGTCACCGAGCAACGAAGTAACGTACAGCTAGTGCAGCGTCAGTGGATAGCGTGGCTGTTGCAGCTTGTGATGGCGTCTTTTTTTTTCGTGACCAATGAGTAATCCCCGCATATTTGTGAGGATAGCACTGTTAGTCCCACATGTAGCATTACGGCATCGTTGTTGCGTCGGACTCGAGCTCGTCTGATCAGGGTGTGAGGTGTTTACAGGTTGAAGACGAACCCAATGGCTTGCTCATTTACACCGTGAGTGGATAGTCTCTAGTCAATGCGCTATGGGTTTAGGTACATTTCATGCTGTAAATTGTATGGGTCATGTTGAAGTGGTTGCTATCAGGTCCGTGTAGTAAGTCGAAACGCGTGCAATCTTTGGACTAACTGACCTGCAGGACATTGTTTCGTTCAAAATGGCCATGTAGAGGGTATCGCTTATGATGCAAAACCCCATCGCTATGAGGCCCAAGGCATTCTGCATTTCAGGTTCCACGCAGCCTAAGTGTGTTTGTCTACAGCGTGAAGGTTTCGATACTGAAACGTTTGTTGTTTCATGATGACATCACTTTGCCGCACATTGAGACGTGTGAAATGCTTCCTAAGGTATGGATTCTTGTATTCATTGCATCCTTTGCAACGTTACGAGTCAAGTTTGAATTCATGAAGCACTTCCTCGCTTCCCGTCCATTCATTCTATTGGTAAATAAATACTGCTACTTTGGCTGCTGACTGACGATAGTACGTAGTGACTCGATGCATTTCAGTTTGCTACAGCATCCTCTCTCTCTTTTAACTCTCAACTTCTACTACTTGTTTCAAAATACGGACTTCATAATGCTGACCGCGTGCACTGCAAGGCCCACGGTGGATTTCTTGGGCGATGACGACACGCCGATTAATTTATATGGTCCCTCATCAGCCAGTTTTTACACGGCACTGTGCGAGATCTCGTCAATAAAGTGCTCAAGAAAGAATAAATCTTCCTCAAACAGGTCCACAGGTGTGCTAGACGGTTCCATGTCGATCACAGGGGTTTCCACCATCATGTAGTCCACCGCAGCGTCCATACCGATGCCAATGTCCAGCTCGGCGTCCATCCATGAGAACATGGCAGCCTCGTCCATAACAGCACAGCCGTTTCCAAAGCAATCGATGCCACGTGGGCTCCCAGCATTGGGCGAGGGGGGCCATGACGACCACAGCTTTGGGATGCGTGATGGATTTTGGAATGACCACCGATCGCTCGATCTTGACCACGACCTCACGCTTCAAGTCAGCCGAGACCTTGAGTGACCGCCTCGTGCCGTTACTATCCTTGGCACGTGGCGATGCTGAGCGGCCTTGTTTACGACGCTGTTCCATGCGCCGTTGGTTCGTATTGGCCTTTTGACGATGATATTCGCAAAACTTATGCAACTCACCATTGCGTTTCTCAACGCGCCAGCTCCAGCATTTCTTGCTGGGGTAGCCACAAAGCAAAGGTGAGCGTTTTAAATGCGAGTCAACCATGGTACGAAGGGGATGCATAGCCGCCACGTGTGTAACGTGTGACGGCATGGGTTGTAACATACTCGTGGATGACGTAGTACACGCATGACGTGCAAAGGAAGACAAGAGTTCACCGCTTGAATATGTCGTCGAAGTGACCATGGGTACGAAGGTTTCAACTGGACGCAAATGTGCAAATGGCTCATTCATAGCTGCCAGTGAAGGACGACGAGAGAGAGAGAGATGCGGAAGGAGGAGGAGGAGTTATGCTTAGACTTGGGAGGGCGGGAGGGGGGGGCGAAATTTAACGCAGCTGTCGGAGTTGCCGTTCGGGCATTGGTGCTAAAACTCGTGATTGTCTCGTCTAGTACCTGAACTTTCCCGCGTATGATTCGATGGGTCAGAGACGAAGCAGGCTATTATATGACAGAAAACAATGATGTCCAGCTGCACTTTATTAATGAAGTTCTAAACTCCTTTTGACTCGTCTGCTCACGTCTTTGGAAGAAAACTACGACGGTTACATTTTATAGTATACAATAGATTCTTGCTAGTTATTCGCTTGATATTTTGGTAAAATATGGACACAAGATAGAGTTCGGCATACAAACTTGAGTGAGGTAATGTTTCCTAGCCTTCAAGCTGTTTTGTGGCTTCTTTTTTGGATCTCATAGATATGTATATATTATTGGTAGCACTACTGCTAATTCTTTTGACCTTCCTTCATGTGGGTCCAAAGTGTTGAGATCTGCTCAGTGAAATGGAAAACAGCTGGCTTTTAAAACCGAGCGCCGCATGTTTTACAAAAACGGGCGTGTGTGAGCTTATTCCTGACGAAAAAAACGGGTCTCAAGGCCGATGGTGGTCGCCTCCATCGTTGGTGCTACTGACGTTGCACGACTGACCCGATAATCCAATCGCCAGAGTCTTTCGTATAGTGCAAATGGAGTCACCAATATATTGTCATAAAGGTCCATCGTCCTAGAGAACATTCGGGCAAGAAGTATGACACGGGACGGAATCGAAAAGATATGCCTGCGATCTTCATGTGATACCTACCTTCTTTACCACAAGCAAGTATTATTTGTATGGGCGGCCGTTATGAAGCTATGTAACAGCCACTGCACGGACGAGCCAGATGGCTGCTCTTTGGCCAGTGTAAATATTCGCGTCGTTGGTGCACATCGTCACGGCTTGGTTCCACTGGACAGCCTCTGCCGCGACAACTGCTTTGTACTTTTGCAACTGCAGGTCCTTCCTTGTCTCGCCTTTGCGGCTGCGATCCTTCTCTTCCCCCCCTCTTCTTCTTCCTATAAGCGGACGTTATTGGAACATAACACGCGATGCTCGTCTTTCACGACCGGAATTGATTAAAGCGATTTGTTGCTGCAAGCTGAGCAAGGATCAGCTATATGATGCGTATTTGCTCCATCGCCACAGAGCGTAGGGAAAGTCAAGTCAAGTATTGCTAAAGCGGCCATGAGCGCCAGTATTTTGGTCATTCAAAGTCTCCTCGCTACTTCAGATCAAAGAGAATCTAGGAAGCGTTCCACTACCAAAATAGTATCTTGAGCCGCCACGTTCGTGCCGCGGACCACTTCATGGTTTTAGATCACTTTTTTGACGTGGTAACCGTGTTGGCACTGTGCAACAGATACATATAGATAGACCTGTAGGGGCTTTTCGCTACACTGTAGCATGACATCGATTCCATAAATCTGACCAGCAGCGTGCATGCGATGCCACCTTACGACTTGCTTTTCTGATTGTCATTAAATGAACAACATTGCCTCCATGTATACGAGTGCTGTGAGTTCGTCCACAATTCGCTCGTCTTTGCAATCTTCCATCCATTTGTTCGCTCCAGGCCGACGCAATCTCGAGCCACTGTTTTGCTACCGAATGGTCGCCAGGAGCCAAGGTTTATATAGTGAAAAGGCGCCACCGAAGAGGAGGTGAAGGCGTCGAACGATGGACATATTGAGGCATGGATGCCTTGCCGGCCTCAAAGGTGTCCGTCCAGCAGTGATTGTGAAAATGGGGAATACATTATATCGTTCATTAAGATCCCTTTACTTCTGTAGGAGATCATTGAATTGCTATCTAACCGCCTGACTACGATGGAAATTCGTCATGGCCACCATGGTAAGGCTGTACACCACGTTTGCATTAATAGTACTCACCCACGACAGGGTCGAGTGCAAGAAACTGTGGACACATGTCCTGCACCGGTGTCCAAATTGTCTGATGATTTCCAGGTGGATGCATACTGTGTGTATCCGTTGCAGTGTAGTCCAGCCACTGTTTTTTCGTGGTTTGGTACTCCAGTTCTAGATTTGACATGATCATCTGTACCTCACACGCGTTGCGCTTCAAGCCCTCGCAAGGACCAACGAAAGCTTTGACTTGTGGTCTTACTTGATTGTCCAAACGGCGGTGACTTGGCTTGAGATAGTGAGGTGGCTTGAGACGCAAACGTTGCTTGCGTAGATTCTTCGCACAAGACGACGGTGGCCGTGGCAACACAGGAGGACGCAATGCTAGTGGCAATACTGGCGGAGGAAGGAGTAATGGTAGCAGAGGCAGGGACGGCGGACCTCGAGTCATAGGTGGTCCCACGAAGAGATACAAGTCCTTGAAATCCATTTTCTACTTCTTAGGGTAAATGCTCAAATGTTAGTAAGCAAGTCTAGGCAAGGGCTGCGTCATACTCAAACGGCTATGGTATAGTAAGAAGCCTTTGGTGAAGGTCTAGCAGCATCAAAGATCTGCCCACCACTACTGATAAACCCTCCTCATCAATAGTGTAATTTCAAGCTGTCCTAGAACATTGCTACCATTCGCTGTATCAGCTGCTACAATCACACTAGCAACCATTAGTTCAAGCAAACGGGACGTGTGATACCACCATCGGCTGTGCAGCTCGAGCGGTAGGATCATGGGTTGTAAGAACAAGGTACGATAAAAATTCATTGTCTTGCGAGCAGAACTCCAAAGACGCGTGGACCATTCGATCGAAACGCATTTCTTATCGTGCATAGCAGCACAATACGCTATGGTAGTCTCAACCAATTGTCATCGATACTGCAAGTCATCACCAGCAGCAGATTGCGGCGCAAAGGTTGTCAATGATTTACTACAACAACGTGGTAAAGGCGAAATGTGCTGTCCACGTCTTCATGAACGCCGCCTTTTTCAATGGTTCTAAGGCATCATCGATACATTGAAAAACTTCTTCCACCGTGCCAATATCAGACGCGGCTTTCAAAGCCAAGACAAGATTCTTTTCACCTGAGAACAGTACTGTTGATGGCATGCGTGTCATTCCAGAAGCTTTTCTCCATGGAACGTTCTTAAGATTCTTGAACCTTCTTGATCTTCGACAAACAGTCCTGGATGTTATTCGTCTACGGCCTCACCGTCGGCCAAGGCTTCCTTCACCGGCTACTACATATGACAGGAACCTACGTCACTTACGTCACAAATTATCCAAATGTATTCTGGCCACCACATTGACACACTTCAACCGTGCGTGTATTTTTTCGTAGCTATTCTCTGTTGTTGTGCGCTGCTTCATAGTTTTTCTGCGCTGGAAAAACCTCTCGCGTGGAATTCTGAGTCACCTCATGACGAGCTGGATTTTGAGTGTGCCACGCTGAGCTGCGTGAGCCAATGCTGCCTCGGCTCGCTCCAACGGATAAACACCATGAATATACTTTTGCACATCAATCTTGCGATCCCGTAGTAATCGCAATGCCCATGGAATGGGTCCACAACGGGAGCCTACGAGTCGTAGTTGCTTGCTGTGCACCGCCCGAACATCCACTGAAGACCGCTTTGACGAGCATGTTGATTTCATAACCACAGTTCCACGTTCACGCACTAACTTCAATGCCAACGCGATACCGCCAGGAGTTCCTGTGCACTCAATGCACACGTCGAAGCACTCTGTATCATGAGCGATTCGAGCTGCAAGTTTGGTCATTTCTGCATCATCGCCACTATTTAATGTGTACACGTTGCTCACGAAATGCTTTGCTAAGGCAAGCTTGTCACTATGCTTTCCCACGAGTATAATTGACTTAGCAGCTCCAGTAGCATAAAGAACCTCTGCTACCATGAGACCTAATTTGCCATCTCCGAGTACCACGACGTGATCGGATGATTGGATAACTTGCTGTTCCAATATGCGGCAAGCTGCTGCTAGTGGTTCAGCAAAGACAGCGTGCGAGTCCACAACGCTATCTGGCACCTCATAGAGGTTTGCAAGAGGAAGAGTAATGAACTGAGCAAATGCGCCGTCCTTCCGCACAATACCGAGGCACGATCGGTTGGGACAGTGGTTGCGGCGCATAATCTCATCTCGAGTCAAAGTGTCACCATTTTGATTGGACTTTAAACTGCATCGTGCACAAGTCACACACTTTGATGAGTTGCAAGAAATGTTAATTTCACCTACAACGCGCTTGCCAATCCACATCCGTTGTGTATGGTCATCGGTTGTGTACTGCGCTCCAAGCTTTCGAACAATACCGACAAACTCGTGTCCTAGTGCACCCTTGAATCCTGGCTTGTAACTGTTAATCATCTGCAAGTCTGTCCCACATATGCCTGCTCGCAATACCTCGATTAGTGCTTCATCAGGTGCCGGAGTCGGTACAACAAGGTCCGTGATCAACTTCGGAGCTACATGTAAACCACTGCCTTGCAAACATAGACCCTTCATAAAGCGCGGCTCTGTTGTTCCCAACCCACAAGCATTCAAGTCAACAGAACGACAGGGTGGCGCATCATCGCTTTTCTCATGATTTGACTCCAACATGTTGAGTCTGTGAAGCTGCTGTGGCTGTATGATCACTTGCGGCATGATGAATGTCGGATTCACAAGCGCTAAAAACTCTCGAAACAACTGACTCTGCAACGCTTGCATTGGAATTACATCCGAGCGCAACCAGCC
Organism: Peronospora belbahrii; assembly: GCA_920618645.1. Taxonomy (NCBI): domain Eukaryota; phylum Oomycota; class Peronosporomycetes; order Peronosporales; family Peronosporaceae; genus Peronospora; species Peronospora belbahrii. Next base: position 173,528 of record CAKKTJ010000336.1, on the reverse strand, counting down.
TACAAAAGCGTCATTGTACTTTTGCACTGGTGTGCTGTTCTGATCCATTGTATCTGCCATCTTACAGCGCTTCGTCGTTCCACTGGCTGTTCCAAAGGTATCCTTAAGCTGTATTTCAAGCTGATCATTAGTGTTTGTCTTCCAGCTCACAATCTCACTTGTCTGAACTTGATTCGTTCGTAGCAGTGGTGACTCTGTCTTTTTAGTGCTACGCACAGGACTGTCAACACGAAAAACCTGTGAATGATGACGAAACAAGTGTCTCTTGAGACTATAGACCCTATTGCCCATCGTCACTTGACACAACGTACATATGACATGGGCTTTTTCTGACGTCGTTAATGTTGTACCTGTACCTGATTCCATCTTCCCACTTGAATTCGTCGCGACTGCCGCTGGTGCGACGAAAAAGTCTCGCGGACTCGCGAAAGCTTGCGTGGCCAAGAACGCTGCTGGAATATTCGAAGACGATACGACCGGGACAGAAATAGGTCGATGAAGCTCCATCATCTCAATGTCCATCTCAAGCTTCTCGTGCTTAATAGTAACGTCCGTAAGAGTAGCGGATGTAGTAGTCCAAAAACTATCATCACTTGTCGTTGGTGTAGGTGGTGAGCTAATGAGGTTGGCAATGCTCATTTGTTTATTTGGTGTACGTACATCCCAAGCTATGTCCTCATCCATCTTTTTCCTATTATTCTCTGTCTCATCATTAAGAATACTACGACGCTTCCATGTCTTCGTCCTTGTCAAAGCGGCTGTATCAAGCGATTTAGTACCCGTTCCATGTTGTTGTTTACGCTTCTTCTCGATTCCAATGCATAATGATGATGGCGATGAGATGCTGCTGTCCACACTTTCACTGGAAAAACTACAACGACTAGCAGAATTACTACTACTATTACTACTACTGTCTAGAGCTGATGCCATTGTCCCAATGCTATATATAACAAGAAAAAAATGAAGACACTACGTCTCCTTGGGGAATCTTACAGTCTGATTTATTACTGGGGCTGTGTGTTCATATGTAGCCATCTCAGTGTACCATGAAATAGAATATGTGGAGCTCAAATCGTTCAAAACCGCAAGTTCAAGCCATTTCGACCGACCAACCGACTACGAAATCAATAAAGATGACGAGAGGTCAGGACGATACAACACCACGTCATTTTCTCATCCTAAACAATGTACAAAAGCTTAAGAATCTTAAAACTATGCTCGTTAGTGCTTCCGTTTTTGGCGTGAAAGAGGTTTTTGTTGTAGGACAAAAGAAATTTCATCTAGAGGAACAAGCACCATTTCTACGTTCCTTAAGCTGTCAAGTCATACGTTTAGCAACATTAATGGATTGTAAAGTACATTGTCAGGAGCGAAATATTCGTATCTATGGAGTTGAGATCATGCAGAATGCCAAGAGTATTACAGATCGACCGTTTCATGGTGACGCAGCTTTTATTATGGGGAATGAGGTAAGCTGACTAAAGTGGCACTATGAGAGCCGGTTATCTATCAGTTGATGACTAATGAATGGTTGCGGTGGACTTACTGTATGGATCATATAGGGCAGTGGCATGAACTCGACTCAAATGGCAATTTGTGATGAGTTTGTGTATATTCCGCAGTATGGAGGTGGTACAGCATCACTTAATGTCACGGTCGCAGCGTCGATCATTTTGCAGAGCTTTGCATTGTGGGCCAAATCACCAGCTGGAAACGTGGAGAAAGCAGTAGCCAAGAATGAAATTTACAACAGCAAAGAAGACATCGCGTAACACTTCATGTTTATCACTTGTTTTCCAACACTGGAAAACGTATTGCCGACAATTGTTACCATTGCAACCTTACATGTCCTTCTTCATGAACTCTTCATAGCTCTGACCAAACAACCGTTGTACATCGCGTTGAATGTCGCTCTTGGACACCTTCCAGCCCGTTGCAAACAGCTTCTTGTACATGTCGACAAGCACTTCGCCAATCACATCGCGCGAGTGGCTCCACTTGTAGATCAGCTGGTCCAGCACACGCGCGTCGGAATGCTGGCTCGTAAATGCCGTGCCCAGGATCTCGATACGCATCCGCGTGAGCTCCTCAATGATGGACGGGTTGTTGCAGTACCACCAGCAGCCATACAGGTGCAAGTTGCGAAACTTATTGGCCGTCACCGTCACCTCGTGCTGGTTCACGCGCGAGAGAAACGTGGCCAAGAACTTTACTTTAGGAAAGTCACGGCATAGCTTGATCAAGATATCCACATTGCTGGGCTTTACGCCGTCGCCCGCCACACCATACCGAGCGTTAATAGGACGCACGCTATCAAACTTGAGCGCGATAGGTAGCTTCTTTTCTTCAGCCAGAGGCAGCAATACCTGTAGCAGCAGCTCCGCACCGTTCGGCTGTTCATTCGCACCAGACTGGGGCGCATTATCATCTGGGTACTTGAAGAAAACGGGCACACTCGCCATAAAGTACTCGGGCTTTATGATCTCGATCCACTTCTCCAAAAGCGTGCGCACACCCACCAGCGTGTGCGGTAGCTTGAACACGTCCAGCGTCGGACCAATGGACGACCAGTCGCCAAGAAGAATCTGGTCCACACGCAGTGCCGAACGGAAGAACTTGCGCGACCACGCAGGCGGAGGCGTATTTGTAGCCGGATCGCCCAGCCAGTGGCGAGCCTCCTCTGGTTCAAACGGGATATTGGTCATTACTGCATACTTGAGGCCCGACAGGCGAAACACCGTGTCAACGTGCTCCTCAGGATCTTGCTGTTTAAACCATTCCTGGATAGCAGGTAGGTCACGCTTTGCCACAAGACAGTCCAGGCCCAGCAAGTGCAGTGTCGTCAGCACTCCACGACAAGCTTCCGATACTGGAGAACGGTCGACGAACAGGTGTTGCCAGATAAGACCGGCCTGCTTTTCCTTCGAATATGAATTGAACTCTTCCACTTGCATGGGCGCCGTCTGCAGAAACTCAGCCACGAGGTAGTGATAGGTCAGCAGCTCGTTAATGCCCCAGAGCATGAGCTTGCCGTGGCTTGGAGGGAACAGATGCGTATGCACGTCAATGATCTGGACGTTGGCGACAGTCTCGCGCACAAATGTCACAACGTCCTCCTTGGTAGCGAGATACTCACTAGTGTGGTGATTGCGTAGCACGTCGCTGAGGGTCTCAAGGGCCGTCTGCTTGCCGGACACGAGACGCTGGTACAGAGCTGCAACATCAGCTGCAAACGAAGCGTACGCATCGTTCGTGAGATCAAAGCCCTCGACTGAGCTGAGTATGCTAGCAACGGCGACGCCAACACCACTGGATATCTCAGAGGAAGACTCGGCACGCGCAGATTTGGGGAAGTCCTGACTACTACTCTTGCTGGCACCAAGCACCTGCTGACTGGCACGCCAAAGAATTTTTGCCGTGCTGCCCTTTTCACCGTCCAGGAACTCGTATCGGCCGGTGGAAACGTTAGCACTCAGCCCGTTCGCGTACACCCAAGTCTTTTCAGTTGTCGAGTAAATGGGCGTGCGGTCTTCGGATCGAGTCCATTGCACCCACAAAAATATCGAGGTCACTTCCATCTTCCCTTTTGAATGCTTCTTGCGTCGGGGTCAGATAGCGCAGGATCACAGCAGTAGCAAACGCCATGAATACACTTGGACGGTATGTCTCGTCTTTCGTCACACTGGCCTTTACGGAACTGAACAGCCGAACACCGTACTTTAGCATGGCATTCTGTCCGACCCAAAAAGTGTCCAAGCCGAAGTGCTTATGCTCGATACGTCCCATCCATTCGTCATACGCATGCTGAGCCTCCTCCTTGCTGATACCACGTGATACAAGCGATGGAGCAATATCTTTGGCATATAATAGATCCAGCAACTCTCGAATCTCTGGATACTTTAACACTTCACACGTTGTCTTCACACGCGTCAGGGCCAATAAATATACCATCGCCGTATGCACAGCATTAGCAATACTAAGCTTAATCAGATGGTCTTGTTCCAATTGACCTGCAGTCGTACGTATGTGCACACCTGGCAAAGCACTGAACACTTTGGTATCGAGCACATGGTCAATATCTTCAATCACGAGTGTTTTGGTCGGCCATGGTTCAGTCAATGGTACTAATGAGTCACCAGCTCGATGAGATGTCAGACGATCCACCATTGTATTATGACAATAGACCTTGGACATGACATATGCTCGAAATAAAGTCAGATCACTTGGTTGATTCTTCCATTCAGTCTCTAATACTAAACGCTTGATCGTATCGCCATTCTTCGGCAGATTATCCGTATTAATCACCGAAATCACCTGGGCTACACAAAAAATACACAAGAGAAAAACACACTAGTGTCAACTTTTGACCTCTGCACTGCATTTGTAGACATTGTGTGATCATCTTACTAGAATTTGTCTGAAAACAGTTGTAGAGCAATTCAGTCAGATCCACGAGAGCACGTCCTCCCTTTATAATACCACTCTCGGTGACTCCAAAGCCAATATACTTGAGATTTGGTAACTTGGATGGTAATTGCATAAAGGCGACACGACCTTCTGTATCTCCCAATGAACCAACAGCTTCTACCTCAATAACTTCAGTCTGTACACTTCCATCCTTTTGGATCGTATCAATTTCATATTTGCCTTGAGATTTGATACACGCGGATGCAAAGCTCGTTCCTCGTGTCTGAGCTACTATAACAGCACTACCAGCAGCTCGAAGTGTTGGCACTAGCACCGACCGCTACCGTTTTGACATGTATGACACATGGTATGTAAGAAATGTATTTTGTTTTAGAGAAATCTATTTCTTCTCATGTTCAAAAGATGGAAGTTTACGTACCAAGAACCGACCACTTCCAATGCAAATGGCGTCCGTATTGTCTGAAAACACTGGTGGTTGTCCTCGCAGTGGCTGAAACATCTTGAAAAATGTATGTGGGACTCTGGTTGTTACGTGAGACTTTCACAAATGACAAAATGACGCTTAGCTTCAACCACGATCGATTCGTGGTTTTGAATCAAACGAAGTGGACCACATGAATCGGTATCGGGAGTCAACATCAATGACTTGTATCTTCGAAGAATAAATCACGTCCTTTTAATATCATGTTTGCAAGGGTTTGCACGCAAGTTCATCGTAAAAATATCGCAGTTTTGTTTCGATAATATCAAGATGTTTACACCGTTTCATGATGACAACTTTGCTACACGTGCTATTTGTATTGGTAGCGGTCGTTTTATGGTATACATTATACATACTAATATATACATTGGTATGCCATATCCCTATAATATTTACTATTAATATATTATTTATATTTTACGCAATGCATTTGTCCATTTTCATAGCGTGCAGTACTGATTCCTGTGTTTCAAGCACTTGAGATTGGTGTCGTAGTGGCTCAAACTCGTGGGACAAATTTTGCAACGGCTTGTATCAATTCAAAAGGAAAATATGAGGTGGATATTATCGATCCAAAAGGAGGTGTGACGACAAAAATGTATCAAGTAAAAGGTACCAAAATGACCTAAATTAAGTGGACATACTTATTCGTACTTAAACTGACCACATGGTTATATGGATGTAATTTTTGATAAATGTAGCGGTCGGGTCTTTGGGTGTACCAGAAGGTCGGACGGCGTTTATAGAGCTTCCGGCTAAATTACCACATTTAAAGTACGTGGGTTTTGGAGTTACAGAAGCTGGATTACAATCAAATACACAGGTTATTCAGGATCTAGCTGCGTTCCTACAAGGTGCTTTTCAAGCTATTCCTGGTATAAACAAGTATTGTGTTATTATTTGCTACATTGTGACTTTGAGGATTGAAATTTGATTGATCGAAGATGGTTTTAACCAGATAAAATGCCTTTTTATTTGTGCTTTCAGACAACAGTTTGTCCATTATCAATACGGACAATTTCCCAAACAATGGTGATCATATTCAAAAACTGGTGTGTGAGTTAGATTGGGTCAAATGCCATGATGCTACTGCGTTTCGGACATATTTGGAGGATAAAGTGCACTTTCATAATACCATGGTAGACCGAATTACAAACCACCGGATTGGAGACTCCCTAGTACCTCTTACGGAGCCGATGCCGGCGAAAGCTATTGTCATTGAAGACTTGAAGGGAGTACTGGATGCTGATACTTTTCAAAAAGTACCCGGTGTTCACTTGCGCACTGCAGAGTCAGAAATTGCCAAGGACTATTTGCTCAAGTTTTCGTTGGGGAATGCAGTGAACTCGGCGATGGTTTATCTCCTGGCACTTTCACGACGACGGAAAGCCAATGAGTTCCAGAAGTTCCCGATCATCAGCGAGTACTTAGATGCACTGTTTGAAACGGACATTTTACCAGCATTAGTTGCTGGTAATGTCGCTGAAAATGAAGCTCGAAAGTTTTATGCGGAGTGGCTTGTGCGCATGAAGCATCCTCACTTTGGGCTGGACAATTTTTGGGTCGCTCAGAATGCACTTTTGCGAATTCACGTTCGTCTTTTGAACTCGGTAAACATTAACATTGCTAACAACGAGAACTACCGTCCAAGCAAGTTTATGGCGTTTGCAATTGCTGTTGCATTGCGATTCCTTACACCGTGTCAAGCCGATTCAAAACGCGACGCCTCGACCATCTTCGTTGGTCAAATGGACTCCATCCAGAATATCGCGCCCATTTACTCGACAACTGAAAAGACTTGGAGCTACGATAGAGGTCTTACCGCCAACCTCTCTACGGGTAGGTATGACTTCCTGACGATGGCGAAAATGGCCGTATATCTCGACTGCTATGGTGTGCTAGTGAGGAGGTTCTTGGTGCCAGCAAGAGTAGTAGTCAGGACTTCCCCAAATCTGCGCGTGCCGAGTCTTCCTCTGAGATATCCAGTGGTGTTGGCGTCGCCGTTGCTAGCATACTCAGCTCAGTCGAGGGCTTTGATCTCACGAACGATGCGTACGCTTCGTTTGCAGCTGATGTTGCAGCTCTGTACCAGCGTCTCGTGTCCGGCAAGCAGACGGCCCTTGAGACCCTCAGCGACGTGCTACGCAATCACCACACTAGTGAGTATCTCGCTACCAAGGAGGAGGTTGTGACATTTGTGCGCGAGACTGTCGCCAACGTCCAGATCATTGACGTGCATACGCATCTGTTCCCTCCAAGCCACGGCAAGCTCATGCTCTGGGGCATTAACGAGCTGCTGACCTATCACTACCTCGTGGCTGAGTTTCTGCAGACGGCGCCCATGCAAGTGGAAGAGTTCAATTCATATTCGAAGGAAAAGCAGGCCGGTCTTATCTGGCAACACCTGTTCGTCGACCGTTCTCCAGTATCGGAAGCTTGTCGTGGAGTGCTGACGACACTGCACTTGCTGGGCCTGGACTGTCTTGTGGCAAAGCGTGACCTACCTGCTATCCAGGAATGGTTTAAACAGCAAGATCCTGAGGAGCACGTTGACACGGTGTTTCGCCTGTCGGGCCTCAAGTATGCAGTAATGACCAATATCCCGTTTGAACCAGAGGAGGCTCGCCACTGGCTGGGCGATCCGGCTACAAATACGCCTCCGCCTGCGTGGTCGCGCAAGTTCTTCCGTTCGGCACTGCGTGTGGACCAGATTCTTCTTGGCGACTGGTCGTCCATTGGTCCGACGCTGGACGTGTTCAAGCTACCGCACACGCTGGTGGGTGTGCGCACGCTTTTGGAGAAGTGGATCGAGATCATAAAGCCCGAGTACTTTATGGCGAGTGTGCCCGTTTTCTTCAAGTACCCAGATGATAATGCGCCCCAGTCTGGTGCGAATGAACAGCCGAACGGTGCGGAGCTGCTGCTACAGGTATTGCTGCCTCTGGCTGAAGAAAAGAAGCTACCTATCGCGCTCAAGTTTGATAGCGTGCGTCCTATTAACGCTCGGTATGGTGTGGCGGGCGACGGCGTAAAGCCCAGCAATGTGGATATCTTGATCAAGCTATGCCGTGACTTTCCTAAAGTAAAGTTCTTGGCCACGTTTCTCTCGCGCGTGAACCAGCACGAGGTGACGGTGACGGCCAATAAGTTTCGCAACTTGCACCTGTATGGCTGCTGGTGGTACTGCAACAACCCGTCCATCATTGAGGAGCTTACGCGGATGCGTATCGAGATCCTGGGCACGGCATTTACGAGCCAGCATTCCGACGCGCGTGTGCTGGACCAGCTGATCTACAAGTGGAGCCACTCGCGCGATGTGATTGGCGAAGTGCTTGTCGACATGTACAAGAAGCTGTTTGCAACGGGCTGGAAGGTGTCCAAGAGCGACATTCAACGCGATGTACAACGGTTGTTTGGTCAGAGCTATGAAGAGTTTATGGAGAAGGACATGTAAGCACTTGACGACAATTGCAATAGGCAAATATCATTGCTATCTTTGCAATGGCATCTGTTTATCTGGTCATCCTTCTAATAGTGCAAGGTATTTTTTAGCTTGAGCTGAAGATTGATTGGCTTCATCCAATGCTTTAAAAATTCCTGCCTTTAACTCCATTACTTGTGTATGTTGTTGCTGCTTGGTTATCATTTCCTTCAATTTAATCTCCTCACTCTTAAGTTGCAACGCGTCACGTCGTAACATTTGTTGTTGTTTCCATTGGGCAACTTTGAATTCTAATTGATCGGTTTGAATTGCCAAAAGTTGGAATTCCGCCTCATCCGACGGGGCCTTAATTAAGGGTTCCAAAGCCTCATTTAGCGCATTACCTTCTTCTTTTCTTGAGCTTTTGTTAGCCGACTTGACAGTCTGAATCTTGCGCTTTTTTTTTCGTATCCGCAATGCAAGCAGACGGCTTGCCGTTTGAGCTATTTTCTGTGACGATTACATCCGCGTCGCTCTTACTGTCACTCGCTGCGAGGCGTCGTCGATCTGCCTTTGGCATGGTTTTCTTTCTTACATGCATTTATTATGACCTATTTCTTAAATTTAAAATGAAGTTTATTATCCAATCAATGAAGGTGAAGAGAATCTCATTTTATTCGATCAAAACCTAACATAGGACTATGGACTGGTCGAACAATGCTAACTGACTTATTATTCAACTATTTTGTATCAGCTCTTTTAATGCCCATCACGAATGACGATGAAGACGACAAACTCTACGCTGCCATGAAAAGTATACAAAATTAATGGAGACACAAAGGGTAAAAAGCGTTTTGATTGAAACCACTGATGGGATGTGGTAGGTCAAAGCAAAGGATGGACATGATTTGCAGGTGCAACGGGGTTACGCAAAGGTGTGTATTGTACATACACACCTGCCACACCAATGTGGTTTGGCTTTACCTTGGGTACAAGAGTAGGCTTGATGTGACCGTACCTGAAGTACGAAGAGTCACATGGGGCAGAGAGCCACGTGGTCACTATACTTTAAATATACCTGATGATAATAACAGGCTATAGAGCCGGTAAATAGTGACTAGCACTAAGTATAGAGTAGGCGCTTCAATATTTAGTGCTAGAAGAAAAAAACATAAATATAAATTAGTTTTAAACCTGCTCTTAAGCACCATTGCTTGAGCGTTTTATTCCTCCTGAGAAATTGTATCTTTGATACTAGTCTCTCTGAGACCCGGTTGCAACAACCAATAGGCACAAGCTTACGAGCTAGCCTGAAAGGGTAAGCACCCTAAGGCTTATAGGCTCTCGGAGCTTGTCTTCCTCTGCACATAGTGCATAACTAGCTTGGCTACAGTAGCTCGGCTCACCAGGATATCAGACCTGAATGCAGGGTTATCAAGAAATGGCATGCGGCGCTTTGCGTGGTTTACACAACGTTTGTTGTATCTCACATGTGATGGCTGGCACTAGCGTCCAATTGCCAGTATCGACTGATCTGGATACTATCGCTCATTGCGCAGCATAGTGCGCATGATTTTTCTTGCCCGTAGGAGTTTCAGCAAGAAATACGTGGTATGCGACCAAGCCTATCCAGGTCCATCGTCTTTCAACGTGACAATGCACTCTATTTCGCTCATACGATCAGCGCTGGTCATGACACCAACTTGGCAACATACCTCCTATACTCTACAACAATAAAATACGATCGCATTTCTTGTTTATCAGTTTGCTCTCTTTATGGCTTCTGCTTGCTACGTGTTGACTAGGCAGCTCTTCATTTATCTGGCAATTTTAAAGAAGTCAAGGGATTAATTCTTACCGTGAGCTCATGTAATACTGATCACTAACATACAGTAACCCCTCTTTCCCTCTTCCTCCTTGCTTTGCTTTTGCGTCTTCTTTTCCTTTGATACTGACAACACTTGCAGTCCAAGAAGCAAAGTTGAGCTTTTTTCGGTATCTTGTAGCATCAACTGCAAAATATCGAAAGTACTTGATGCAGCAGCGGTCACTTGCAAACACATTTTGTGACTACGCACGATAATGCACTCGACTAATCTATACCCGTTGACTCAACATCTGAGCTCATCGACTAAATTGTGCCATTTTTAAACATTTCTTGCGGAAACTCCTGTTACGGTCCATGGTGAGGCCACGGGCGAGAAAAATAATACGCACTATGCTGCGCAGTGAGCGATAGTATCTAGCTCAGTCGATACTGGCAATTGGACGCTAGTGCCAGCCATCACATGTGAGATACAACAAACGTTCTGTAAACCACGCAAAGCGCCGCATGCCATTTCTTGATAATCCTGCATTCAGGTCTGATGTGATCTTAAATGTGTCAATTTTACACAAATTTGAGATCGCCATTTGTAAGTTATTGCATGAAGCCATGTTAGTGTGTTGTGCTTCACGCTGAACACGATAAGAAGAAAAGCTTTGTCATCATTTGAATGAAAGCGTGGCATATATCGTGCATCTTCAATTCTGATAGTGCTGATCGTATGAGCGAGATAGTTTGCATTATCACGTTGGAAGACGGTGGATCTGGATAGGCTTGGTCGCATACCACGCATTTCTTGCTGAAACTCCTGCCTCGGTCCATGGTGAGGCCACGGGCAAGAAAAATAATACGCACTATGCTGCGCAGTGAGCGATAGTATCTAGCTCCGTCGATACTGGCAATTGGACGCTAGTGCCAGCCATCACATGTGAGATGCAACAAACGTTCTGCTAACTACGCAAAGCGCCGCATGCTACTCAAGAATGACCCTGCACTTTATATTTGAAAGTCATTGCCGCCTTTCCTTATAGATTTGATCATGTAAGTTCAAGCCACGAATGCGAGCGCATTGTAACTTAGGTACGACCACATTAAAGAAGGTGTTATTTCAAAGTACGGCGGGTAAAAACCCAAAGTACGGGGAAAAAAAACCCAAAGAACGGCCAGACCAAAATTATGTGCTAGAATTATATATGTATAATTTTTACCTTTGTGTAACCCTGTTGCACGTGACTTCTCACCTTATTGCGCGACCATCTTGCCTCATTTAACTGTACTTCGTGACATCTTCGGTAATCGGTACCTTGGTGGATTAAGTCTATCATACACCTTTCGCGGCTTTTTCCTGGCTTGTTGATGAGCCAAATACACTGAGCTATCTGTGTCCAAGCTGACCTTTGTGTACATATGACACCTCCAGCTTGTCCATGCTCTCAGCTAGTCTTCATTACGTCTATCATCTTCTGGTCCGTGTTCTGTCTTCTTACCCCTTCCTTGACTTCTATTCGTTCGACTTGCAGACTGTCGGCCCTTTCGCAACATTCTGTCTTAGGCAACGTCATTGATGTAACGGGGTTATGCGAATGTGTGTTATGCATACACCATTTGGTGTGGCTGTACATTGGGTTTACACCTCATTTAATGAGACCGTAACGAAGGCGGCAGGCCACGTGACAATAGTTTTTACATGAGTACTATGGATAAATATGTATTAGGAAGGCTACTGAGCCAGTTAAATATAGTGACTAGCATACATATAGAGTCACCTATTCTATATGTATGCTAGTCACTATATTTAGAAGATAAAGATTCGATAAATTAGTTTTAAACCTGTTCTTTAAAGCATTGTTGCTTGAGCACATTCCTTGTTAAGGAATAGTATCTGTAATCCCTGGCCTCGTAGAGGCGTTGGTTTGTGCACAACCAAGAAGGCATAAGGTTGTAAAGCTAGCTTGAGAGGTTTAACAACACTCAGACCTAAAGCTTGTAAGCTTGTCTTCCTCTGCACTTAGTGCGTATAGTAGTTTGGCTACAGTACGCGGCTACAACACCGTTTGGTCAATATTTTGTCTGTTCGCTACCGGATAAGTTTGCCCAATTCTATGTTACCGTCTCAAGATAAACTGCTTTACCATGGAATGGATGGCCGGCAGTACAGGCTCTCTGGCGGCTACCGTCTTTCTGTTACCGACTGGTCTAACAGCAGCAAAGTTATGTTATTGTTAGAAATATGCTTTGTCTTTGCATTTACAGCTTGGATTCATGACATTTTCAGGTTATTGGCGTTCTTGCTTTTGGCTTTTCACGCCGGAGATTGAACGAAGCAACACTTTGTTATCTGACACTTGTTGGTCAGGGTGACCAATGTCAATACAAGAATATATTGAACTTATGAAAAACTGATCACGAACATGCACAAATTCTTCTTATTCTCTCTCGTCGCTTTGCTCTTGTGTCTTTCTTTCCTTTGACACTGACAACACTTGCCGTCCAAAAGGCAACTGTAGTCGATTTCGGTATCTTTGTTGCATCAACCGCAGTAAATCGAAGGTACCCGTGTCAGCGGCGGTCATTTGCACCAGGATTTGACCTGCAGGGAGTACAGAAAGCAGTCGCTACCTTGTTGCATGTTGTCGTCTTGCTTCGACCAGCGCCACGACGGCACCATACCGTGATTTCGACTCTTGCTGCTCCATCACTTCAGGCCACCCCTTCTTTCCTTGCCTTCCTCAGACAAACGCGCACAATGTACGACACGAACGCAAACTTCCCAGATAACTATCATCGCGAAGTAATTCAGAGTAATTTTAAGCGCTCTACTATGTCAGCAAAACTTGCACCAGCAGAAATCATAGGCTGAATGACGGCAGCTCGAATGCGCATCCGTTTGATCTTTAACTCCTGCCGAGCAAGAGCTTCGCGGGCTTCCATCTCATAGCGTAGTAATTCCAGCTCTTGCTGCTGAAACTCGTTCTCACGTTGCCATTTCAACTGGTCAAATGCCAGCTCCTTAGCGCGCAAGAACACACGTTTCCGCTCTAGATTTGCTGTGACATCGGTTGTAAGTGATCGATCAATAAAAGGTGGCAGGAGACCAATGGAAGGTCTTGCCTCGTATCGGTCATCGTCCGAGCTACGCGGGCCAGAGCAAGACACTCTTTCTTTAAGAAAATCAATATCGCAGAGACCATCATCGCTCTCACTCGTGCTTGTGCGCTGACATCGCTCGGCTTGACTACGAAATAATAACTGCTGACGCTGCGAGACAGCTTGAGCAATAGCCGAGCGCAGAGCATTCGGCGCAGCATTGGTATGTGTCAAGTTTTGACTAGAAGAAACTGGATTCCACCCTTCTACGGAAGGGTGCGGACCGGCATCGTCCACTGGTAGTTTGTATTGGGATATTGCCGGTAAACGCCTCGCAGGTCGAGCAGCTTTTGCCATCAAAGACGTGTGCTCGTTTCCTGATATTTGGCTGGAAGTGTGCTCTCTTGGCATATTCTTATCGTTCACTAAAGAATCTGGTAAACCATCAGAATGAAGGCTGGTTGTTTGCGTTGCTTGCGTAAGAGTCCCAGTCATCACATTTGCTTTACCAGTTGCGTCTATAGCAGACTCAACACGTCGTAACTTTTTCTTTTCATTCCACGAAGAAAAGTCATAACCACGATCATTTGACTGCTCAGGAGACATTGAAGCTTGCCTCTTCGATCGAGTGAGTCTTTGTAAAATAGTTGGGGTTTCATTTTCTTCTTCATCTGAAGTTAGGACAATAAAGAGAGATGATGGGACGACGTTTTTTTCCTTAGATGGTTGTTTCTTTGACTTTGGCCTTTGTTTTGTCTTGCTTTGACTTTTCTTCTCTTCATTTTCATTCTTCTTGTTTATCACACTTTTTGCGGCTACGATTGCTCCAGTTACAATCTCCTTTTCACTTACTTTCTCCATTTCTTTTCCAATCAATGCACCATTTGCCTTTACCTTCTTCTTCGTCACAGTCCCAATCTTCTTAGGCACTACTTCCTTGTCTTTTCTACTGCTTTGCGTATCCGTCATATTTAATTGTACTTTCCCGTACGTTGTCTTCTTTTGCTTTTCCTCTTTGTTTTGTTCATTTCGTTGCGTATGTATTTCATCCTGTGCCTCTTCCATTGCAAATCTTTTATGGAGCTGCTGAAATCGTTGGAAATGAAGACACCTGGCGTTTAAGTTGTTCTGCACTGTCTGAAACTCACTCAGCACATCCTCCTTGTCCAATAAGATCGGTGGGCTACCAGGTGTCTCAGTAACTAGAGCTTCAAACTCCATCAGGTAATCATTCAGCATCTTTCGAGCATCTTTAGTATTCCAATTCGTGTGTGGAACATTCGAATTCACAAATGTTGCAAGCTCTTTCATAGCTTTTCGCTCAGCTCGTACAAGTTTTACCCGTTTGTGAGTAGAAAAAGATGAGAGTGAAGAGAAGGTTATTACTTGGTGGAAATTAGTATCTTGCTCTAGCCACTTAATCATTGCATCACGAACTTCCATATTTAAGATACCTTCTTGCATTACAGGAACTCGACGACGAGATATACAAAGTTCAAGGATAAAAAGCTTTGGAGAAAAACGATGTTGGATTCATGTGGTAAGAAGTAGTGAATGAACTGAATATATTTGTAACGGGTGTTAGGTGTGAGTTTTCGTTCATGCTACGAGTGAACAATACATTGATAACAACTTGGCGTTATTTTAGCAACGCTAGGAATGCCATACCATGTGTTCGACAAGTTTTCTTTTCACGCACTGTCACAGACAGCGATGGTATAGATCACCTAGAGCTACATGATACGATAGCGCATTATGCAAAATACAAGTATTGCTTGATATATTGTACCCAATTTAGTTTCAGCTTCATGCTTCTTCTCGTTTTTTAGACACCTGTGGCAAGCAAAGCTGCAAACATACACAAGTCGATGCCTTTCCATTTCTTCACATAAGCGATGTACACAAGATTGCCCACCTCGCTTGCGGTAGGTCAATTCCGACGATAACCCTCGCTTTAGAAACCATCCATATCCGCAAGCTCACGATCAAGTATCTCCTTGTCACTGTTCATCGTCATCTCGTCTAGCTCGATATCATCCACGTTCATGTCGGACGGACGGATCTTTGGAATACCGTGAGTCAAACTACACTTACGCATCTGGTGCAGCGCTGGCAAAAGATCGGAGCACTTGCGCGTCATATGCTTCCTGGACTCAATGTCATCGGTAATACTGACGACAGACGCACGCGTCTCATCCATCCACGGATGGGCAAGAATGCCCGAAACATCGAGGCGTTTGGTGCGGTCCACTGTCAGCAGTTCCGATACCAAATCCTTTGCCTCGTCAGACACTTCGTCCCAGTACGGCGATTCAAACTTGTACTCAGCTTTTACAACCTTGTCCAGCACTTTTGCATGATTAACGCCAGGAAACGGTGGGTACCCGCACAGTAGAATAAAAAGAATCACGCCAAGGCTCCAACAGTCCACCTGAGCCCCGTATGGCTCACCCTGCACCACTTCCGGTGCCACATAGCCCGGAGTGCCACACGCAGTGCCGTGGCGTGAGCCATTCATTGGTCTAGCAAAGCCAAAGTCAGCAATCATCACCTCGGCACCAGGTGCTGAAGTCTTCAGCAGGATATTCTCAGGCTTCAAATCACGGTGAACGATACCACGGGAATGAAGATAGTGAATGGCGCCTGCGAGTTTTCGCATGAGTACACGTGCATCCTCCTCCGTGTAACTCTTCCGCTTTACCAGGTCGTCAAAGAGCTCACCGCCCGTACACAGCGGAGTCACAATGTAGTAGTATCTGTCTTCCTCGAAGTAATCCAAAAGAGGCACAATATTCGGGTGATTCAGACTCGACATAACCTCCACTTCTTGCTTCAGTGAATGCACATCCTGAGGACCCAAACTCGCTTTAGCGATGCACTTGACTGCCACCTGCTTACGCGTCTCGCGATGAGTCGCAATATGCACTACCGAGAACGCACCTGACCCAAGCTTCCGTCCTAACTTGTAAAATCTGTGGAATGATGCTAGGTCAATACTGGTCAGCGAGTGGTTGCTTTCATTCGAGTCAATGCTGCCAGCCGAGCTCTGTCGCACGACGTTAGGGGCTCGCAGTGTCAGTGCCTGGCTGCTGGGTTCCGGACCATTTGACGCCGTCTGCAGCGCCTTCATGATATTGGCGTAAGCCGTCTTCACGTGGTTCGTCCAGATATGCTCCGACTGTTCCAATTTCACTCCTCCCGCCGTGGCAATCAGCTTCTTGATGTATCGGCTGTTCGCACCATCCTGTACTTCCCCCAACACTTGATCCAAGATATATATCATCTCGTCCTCCTTCTTGCAGTCGTGCATATCACGGATCAAGTTTGCCAGTACAGGAAAGTCCCGCTCGATAGTACGTCCAGCCTGTGAAGCCGGGGACAAGGCAGCTGGCACACTTGTCGTAGATCCGTAGTCTCCTAAAAGACCCACCGTCTTCGATGACGACGTGGCGCCTACCACTTTTTGGCCATAACGATGATTGCTGCACTCGTTGCTCACAATGTAGTTGAGAATTCCGCGTCCAAGCTTCGCTGGACACTCTCCTTCAATCCAGCGCTGTAATGCTCGAATCCATCGCTGTCGCTCAGCTTCTTTACTCGCTTGCAAGTAATACAGCACCACGGGTCCATCATCAATCCGTTTCGAGTGCAAA
Organism: Peronospora belbahrii; assembly: GCA_920618645.1. Lineage (NCBI taxonomy): Eukaryota > Oomycota > Peronosporomycetes > Peronosporales > Peronosporaceae > Peronospora > Peronospora belbahrii. The sequence goes on along the minus strand of CAKKTJ010000336.1, from coordinate 156,633 downwards.
TTACTCTCTTTGCGATGCAAGACACAACTGTTTCCTGTGCTGTTAAGTGACATGGAATTCCTAGATCGCTCCATCCCTTCACTGTTTCCATTTTCAAGAAACTTGACACGTCGAGAGCGTTTACGTGCTACAATTACAAAACAGTAGGGATGATGCTTAAAAGCATCCGTGGGTTCCACACGTATTACATCAATCCTTGCGACTTCCATCTTTAACAACTTCTTTTCAAGTTGAGCCAAATCTTTTCCCTGTTGTCGCATACTGATTACGTATGGGTTCTTGCGGTACACTTGAAGAGCATTACGAGACAAGACGAAATGTCGCGGTAACCACGTTTTAAAGAATTGACCGCGTTTAATCAGAGCTCCACTTAAAATGACTTCATGTTCAAGAGCATTCATGCCAGCATGCATACCTCCTGTCGTATTTAAGACAGTACGTACACTCTCAATCGTACCTAAATGCTGGTACGAAGGTGCATGGGAAGCTCCTGGAGTCGCTGGTAAATGAGTATACTGTCGTATACGGTCCTCAGGACTACGTAATCGATCAGAGCAGCCGCTTACAAGCTGTTGTTTACAACATTGACTGACAGACATGGGCACAGATGCACGTGTATGTTGTAGAATGAGAGCAGGAGACGACCTGGTCGAGTTGCGGTCGATCGCCATGTCGCGCGGCGTCTTCATCGGACGCTGCTGCTGGCTTCCAATACGCTATTTCGTATAATGGAGAAATAGTATAGAAAGGATTGTAATCTCTCTGGTATGTAATTAATGATATAAAAGGAAGAGAGATAGAAATATATGACAAATAGAAACTATACAAAATATACTGTCAAGGCTGATGATGGATAACAAGAATAAAAGATTCTACAACAAACAGCTGTTTTGGCAATGATCGATAGAAAAAGAACGATAGTTTAAGAAACTTGACAGATGAACTCCGCAAAAGCATATTACATTCGTCTTTCGACAAATTAAAGAAGGTTTTGTTGAGAAAAGACAGCATATGATTTCATGTGAAAGAGGTAAGCAAACCTACACTATTTCATACAAGCTTTTGAAATATCAGAAACGACGGAGTACTCGGCCCCTCAGTCAGACGACACTACCTCGACTGGAACGACGTTGTTGTTCTGAACGTTATTATAGCCGTAGGACAGGAGGGCAGTATGGACAAGCAAGACTGTTTTATTGCATACTGCTATACCTTACAAAAAAGTGTGCTCTTTTACAGATGGTACAAAAGCCAGCAGTCATGTGGCAGTGTCGACCCTTTTTCCAAGTCTTTATTATAGACGTTTACCAACGCCTACTCGCTAGCGACATTTTGTCCTAATTTATAGTCACATTCAGGCCCCTTCCACTTAAATAAAGATCGAATTTTGTAAAAACACACAATGCGTACTTAGTGCTCATCCCTATGTGGATTGTTTTTCACACGATTTGAAGCCTAAGTTCAGCATCCTGTAGCTCAACTGAGACCAAAATGATCATAGAAACTAAGTCGATTGTCATGATAATTATATAGGCAAACGTATTTTTGCTGAAGGTGGCAGTTTAAATCGACAAGAACAGTTACAGCGTACGCAGCAAGAGACGGAAATAAATGCACAAACCCATTGATGGATTTGCAGTGATCTTTGCAGCACGTGAGTCTGATAATGTGATTGTTGCAAAATACTACCGACTCCATTGTTTAATGGTAAGTAAAATCGACTGATGACCTTGTTGGTCTGAGCTTAGTGATAGAACTACAGTGATGCTCTTGCATTTGTTTCATTCGATCAGAAAAAAACTATGCAGCATTGTGACCATTGTCCAAATCCAGGCAGGAGTGATGCTCAATCAACACTTCCACCATCACTCTTGATGATTGATCCGGACATAAATTTGGTCCATTCACCACATTTTTGAGACTTGGTACATATCGATAAAAGTACCAAAATACGGGTACACTACCATCCTTATATCAAAAAGCTCGTCACCAATGCCGGAGAATGGGGAGCTCCATCCAGCACAAGTTCTAAAGAGTGGTCATGACGTCGGTGCTAGTCATTACGCAGGTGGTGTACCACCACACAAACGTATGCGTAAACCCATTGTTCGTAAGAGTGTTGATCCTAATGCAACATTCATAAATTACGTGACAGAGCGTCGCTTTGTACAAGCGCGTAGTGTGCGTTCCCATGCGTTACCACCGCATTCGTTCTATAAGCGGCAGATGATGCCACCTTTAGCTTATCCTGGAGATGATGATCTTGCGTCGTGTGTATGTACTAAATTCTGTCGTTGTTCCACGAATAAGCAGCGCTGTCCTGTGAATTGTCTTACATGGACACCTGAGGGCCGTCGCCTCATTACGGGCAACTCGGTTGGCGAGTTTACGCTCTGGAATGGGTTGGCTTTTAATTTTGAGACTATTTTACAGGCTCATGATGATGCAGTGCGCGCAATGGTATGGTCTCATAATGATAATTGGCTTGTTACGGCTGATCACGGTGGAGTGATCAAGTATTGGCAGTCAAGTATGACAAATGTACAATTGTTACAAGGACATCGAGAAGCTGTACGCTCACTAAGCTTTTCACCGACGGATTTCAAGTTTGTGTCGTGTTCTGATGACGCAACAGTGAAGATTTGGGACTTTGAGAGTGGTCGGGAAGAACGTGTGTTGACTGGACACGGATGGGATGTCAAGTGTGTGGCTTATCACCCACAGAAATGTCTGCTCGCTAGTGGTAGTAAGGATAATTTGGTAAAGATCTGGGATCCAAAGTCAGGAAACAGTCTTAACACATTGCATGGACACAAAAACACGGTGTTTAAGGTAGCGTGGAACCAGAATGGTAATTGGTTGCTTACAGCCAGTCGCGACCAGCTCATCAAGATCTATGACATCCGGATGCTGAAGGAGTTTGCTACGCTGAAGGGACATGCACGCGAAGTCACGTCTATTGCGTGGCATCCGTGGTATGAGCGTCTCTTTGTCAGTGGCTCGTACGACGGGTCACTCATGTACTGGGAAGTCGGGTACGCGTTGTCTTCACAAGTTTTCACAGCTGCATTATATGGAGTTGTACATGCTGCTGTTGTCTAATAATTGAATTCTTCATGCTATATAGTAAGGAAAATGCGCTGGCCTCCATTCCCCAGGCACATGATACGGCTGTATGGGACATTCAATGGCACCCTGTCGGCCACGTTGTCGCGACTGGAAGGTGCGTTATCCACGATACAATGTGATTGCTATAGTTTTGGCTATGTTTTGGCTTTAACTCATGATTTTCTGTTCGCTGTCATTTATGACGCTGTTGCTTATGATACTCCAGTAACGATCACAGCACGAAATTTTGGTGTCGCAATCGGCCAGGTGACCCGATGGACGACAAGTACAATGGCGGCCAGACCGTGTTGAATGAACACGAAACTAGTGAAGCGGTGATGCATATGCGCGGAGGTGCAGATGGTGCCGAAGTACTACCAGGAATGGCGGATGGCGCTAGCAGCCTTCGCTCCAGCGCAATTAACGCAGCCAATTTCCAGACATTTAACAAGACGACCGTGGACAGCCGTAACAATTGTGGTCGTCGCCCACCTCCTGAGTCTTACACGTGCAACCGTTGTGGCACCAAAGGCCATTGGATTGAAGACTGTCCCACAAAGGACCAGCAAAATCCTAGCGGCCCAATACAGCGCAAGGTTCCACCTGAAGGTTACTTGTGCAAGCGCTGCAATATTCCAGGACACTATATTTCGGACTGCACAGAGCCCAAAGTGCCACCTCCGTCATACACTTGTCACAAATGCCGGCAAAAGGGCCATTGGAAGCAGGATTGTCCAATGGACGGAAATGGTGCCATTAATGCTTTGCTGAGTCAGATTCGTCCACAGGGTGCTCCGAGTAGTGGCAGTGTGCCAATGAATATTGATGGACCAAGTTCAGTTCCTTCCCGAGGGTTTCCACCACGAAGCATGGCTACCTCCTGCACCTCCGACCGCAGGATTATTGGTTCCTCCACCTCCACCACCACATATTCTTGCTGGTATGAAACGTGCTCGTGAGGATGAGATTGGTCCTGGAGTTGGTCTCATCCCACCACCTATGAACTCATGGCCGCCACTAACAACAGGCAATGGACCAGGGCAAGCAAGTTTTCTACCAGGGCTTCCTGGTGGTGGGATCATGCCATCGTCGGCATTAGTATCGGAACAGTCTGATGCCAAGAAATTGAGTCGAGACCCGAGACGAAGATAAGAAAAAGACTGAGACTGCTATATTCTGAAAATAAATATCTCGAATATGCGCTTGTCTTTGTGGGTAGTAAGCACTGTTTTCATCATATATTAACCTGTATATTATAATTACCTTGTCATGATTGATAATATATTCAATCATCTCTACCAGGTGTTTTGGGCTTATCAGCGTACGGCTGAGAATTGATCCAATAACTCAAAAAGCTCAAAATTGACCGACCATGCTCACTCTTGTTCGTCGCTCTGGAACTTTTGCCCGGACTTCTGTCATTCGCTGTGCATCATCTACCGTCTCTGTAACATCATCATCATCATCATCTTTACCTTCAAACCGTGGTAATCTACAAGATCTTCTTACTGGGAATGCAACGGCACGTAATGGTGTTGGTACGTAAGAGATCTGACTAGCTCCATCTTCTTCTTCACTGTATATTACCTCTAATATCTAATATTCCTACTATAATGAATAGAATACGTTGTCTCTCGTGTAGATGATTTGGTCAATTGGGGTCGTAAAAGTTCATTATGGCCCATGACTTTTGGATTAGCGTGCTGTGCCGTTGAAATGATGCATGCAGGTATCAGACTCATACCATTTCGAACCTTCTTCTTCTTCGTGTCTATCTGTATCTTACTAATGTAATGATGATTGATGCTTCTTGTGTTCGATTATATGTCTCTTTTTTCTATTGTATTTTAGCTGGTTCACGTTATGATTTTGAACGTATGGGAATGGTCTTTCGTGCATCACCTCGTCAGACTGACGTGATGATTGTTGCTGGCACATTGACAAACAAGATGGCACCTGCTCTTCGTCGTGTGTATGATCAAATGCCTGAACCTCGTTACGTCGTGTCGATGGGAAGTTGTGCCAATGGGGGTGGCTACTATCATTATTCGTACGCTGTCGTGCGTGGTGTTGATCGGATTGTTCCTGTGGACATTTACGTGCCAGGATGCCCACCGACAGCTGAGGCACTGCTGTTTGGACTCATGCAGCTTCAGAAGAAGATTAAGGGCAACAAGTCACTGTTACTCAAGTTGAGAAAGTAGACAACAAAAAAGGCGATGGTTGCTTGGTCTGTTGGCGGATTGAAGCGCTGGGATGTTGAGTACACAAACCAACAACCATTTGAAGCATCTGTATAAGATTGAGAGGAAGACACACACAAAGAAAATGAATATGGATGAACAGCAAATACGATTCGAAGCAGAAGAAGAATCAACGCAATTGTACGTACCTTTCTTGTATACACTAGTAAACCTTTCCAGCTGGCTATGTGGACTGGCTTCATCCTGTAGAAACCATGACAGTGCTCTATACTTATGTGGACTGCCTCAATCCCATAGAAAGTCTTGACAGTGCTCTCTCTACATAAGAGCTTCGAGTTTTGAGGTTTGTTTACTTATTTCAATCAAAATCTCTGTCAGGAGAATGCACGCATACAATGGCATTGTCATAGGTTTTACTTCACAAGAAGAGTTCACGCGCAGTCATAACTTTCAAGTCTATTGGAATGCTTGATCGTCGCCTCTACGCCTTTCTTCCTTCCACTGGGACAGATTTCTGGTTGTTGGCGTTTTCAATGGCTTCAAGGTACTCGGGCTCTAGTTCCGGTTGAGATTCTCCAAACTCAAGGTAAGACGGCAAAGACGAGCGCTCGCTGTCACAGTACTCTGATAAGAGTTCCATCATAGAAGGAGGCTTGCTATACCGACGCTGTGGCTGCTCATCGTCTTGAGTCACCATACTTGCCGACAATCCGCATGTGAGATCAGAAAACGGCTCAGGCTCGCTCTGGTATTCCACTTCGGTCTTGTGTGCAAGCAAGTACGTACGGATAAACGATGACTCAGAAAGTGCGTTCCATGTCCTTCTAGTTCGTCTAGATGCTTATTTTGCAATGAGCTACGCCAATTGACTTGAGAAGAAGCGTTGGAAGATCGGCCTTCGCTATAGTCATCATCCACATGTTGTACGCCCTCCAAATGTAACGGCGACAGTAAAGCACTTAAACGAGGCTTTGGGATGTACTTAACGCCTTCGTTATCCGTATCATATGCATCATCTTTTGTCCATCGCTGGAGGTCTGCAAGCGAGCTTCTTACGGCAATATCAACATCGTCATTGCGCATTAAGTGTGGAAGGTCAATGAGGTCCATGTCACTGAAGGTGTCCAAGTCGGCCACTCCGTACATGGAATTTGCGCGCCACATCATCTTGGGCACCTCGCGATTCTCTTTACTGCCATAAGCTGTACAAGCTGCTCCTAAAAGATTCTCAGACATGTCAGCCTTCACCTGCACATGTGTGGTGCCACAAGTAGAACTCCGCTGAAACGGCACAGAAGCTGACTGAAAATGATCTTCATCCTGCTGGAATCCATTACTGTCACAGGCTGAACTCTGGAAACTTTCCATCGCATCGACCGGCAACATCAAAGCATCTTTCAATTCCAGAGAGTTCGTGTGGAAGGCCTGAAAAGCACTTGAAGTGAGATCTGATAGATCTCTGTACTCATGCACTTCCTCGCTTATCGTCTGCTTTGCTGGTAAAATCGGAACGTGCGTATTCTCACGAGATGTTCTGCGATGAACACCTCGATTGCGTTCTGAAGGTAGCGCACGTCGATGGCTTTGATGTGAGGCAAAAACCATTTTATCATGGCTGAATACTGATAGAGGCGAACCATAATACGACGGTGGACGATCATCACTATGCGTTTGCCGCAACAGTGGCTGAATTGCTACGCCATAGTGCAGTCGACGAGTATCAGAAATTGTGCCTCTATATGGCACGGTATGGTTGCTGTGGCTACTCTCGATTTCACGCGCATACACCTCCATCATTTTGGTCAGGGCAACTTGTCGCGTTTTTTCTGGGACTTGCAAGCTGGGGCCGCGTTCTTCTTCATATAACCGCATGGCTAACATGGCCAAACGAAAAGCTTCGTCATCCTGATCGTCCAAGTCGCCGCTCTGATGTCCTTGGCGAGTTGTGGAGGTTTCAACAAAGAGAGAATCTAACAGCGATGTGCAAGGGTCTTCAACTTTGGACTCCAGCAACGCGTGTCGGATAGGAGGGTCCGATCCCAAGAACCTTGTCGCCATCTGGTACTCTTGCTCAATGCTGTCGCTCCTTCTAGATCCGCACGGACGCTGCTGACATCCATTTACTAGCGTTGCTTGAGCATCCTCTAGACCAACGTGTTGTTGAGTGCATCTCTGAAGTTCTTCACGGTCTTGTCCTTCCTGGTATCTACGATTCGTACAACGGGGTGCAGTCTCGACGTGGTCGCGGGGGCTACCATCATTGTAATGTCGAGTCTCATTACCGCATTCGGGTCGAGATCGGGCTGGCTTTGACCTAGTCCTTTCACTCCTGGAACATCGATCAGACCCATTGGAGAGGAAGTTGGTCGTTGCATCAGGTCCCGCAATCCCAACTGCATCCTTACCGTAATATTCCAGACCCAAATCTGAGCTAAGTCAAAGAGAGTCGTCCGAACTGTTCCGCACGACACCATGAGATCGCGGACTTGGAAGCTGTCGTTTGTCGTACTCTGTTGGTCCTGAGGAGTCTGTGATAGAGGCCTGTGATTCCGTATCTGTGGCGTGTCGATGGAGTTTCTGCGTCTGCTTACTGTATTTTTGATCTTCATCATGAATTTGATGCAGTATCTGCTCAGTCTTGCCGAGTGGCAAGCCCAATTCATTGTCCGTGCCATTATTGTCATCCTGAACTCCTTTTTGGCACCAGTGTTTCAACGAAGACACCTCACTTGTTTCACCCGAGGACAGTTTAGCTGTCATCGTTTCACGTGATACACCTATGACACATACAAGAGACCTAGGTGAAGTGTTAAATTCCTTTTGCTGAGCTACTGGTTCACATTCTTTATCACTCGTCTTCTTCAGCGTCTCCTCAAACTCTTTATCCATTTGGTTCGCCTCATCCACGTCAGCAATTTCATTCTCGTCTTCGTTCTCCACGTAATATTCGTGTTCGTCAGCGGAAGTATATCGATTTTCAAGCATAACCATTGAACCGTCGAATCGAGGGCTGGTGTCAATGCTTTCAAATTTTGTGGCGTCTATTTGTTCGTCCGAAACGATGTAATTTGCATCATTCATCATTGGTACAATTGTTTCGTACCCCACAGATTCTGAACACCTCATGCAAACCTGCGCCTTTTTGAGTCCCAATCCAGCGTAATCCAGCAAAAATTCGTTCCCACACGGTGTACAAACTACCTTGCCACACTTACGACAAATTCGTCTACGATGAAAAAAACCAAAACGCGTATCACAGATCTGGCACCGTGTTGCTTTCTCCTTCTTTGGCAGTTCCAAGTCTCCGAGCAGTTTTTCTTGTGCTAATCGCTGCAACTGGAAGTATCGATCCACTTCCGCAATGTTTCTAATACGGCGCTTCATGACCAAAATCTTCAACCAATCTGGCGCATTGCCCTTAATATCCAAATGCAGCGTATGCACTGCATCCACGCACCCTTTGTCCGCCGATTCAGTGAAAATATATCCTGAACGATAAAAGCTGCCACGTACAAGTCCATGGCTTCGATGAAGCGGTGGACAAAACGGTAGTCGAATCGAGTGAATACTTTTCACCCACCCACGTCGTTTGGTGTTGGAGTCAATGAACTCGTCGTGACACTCAATGTAGCAGAAATCACGGTTCCGTGCAACTTTACTCGGCGATTCAACTGCTGACCACTTGATAGCTACATAGTGTTTTGGATTTTCCGGTGTAGGTGTAGCAAGTGTCAATAATGTCCTTTGATCGAGCAAGTCCTTGCCAACTGTTTTTGCGTATCCAGACAATTTCTCAGGCGTATCAAGCTTGAAAAAATCCGAAACTTCATCAATCGTTGCGCGAATTTTACACGCTCCTCGAAGGTACGTCAGTGATTTTGTATCTTGAGTATTGGTACTTCCAGAATCATACACACCTTGAAATACATTGACTCCAGCATGTGATGACAATTGAATCCATTTCATGGGTCCATCATCCTGTCTTGAGTAATAAATGACCTCTTTACAAGCATGTTTTGCAAGTCCTAGAAAATGTTTTTTCTCCTTGGCATTCAATTGTGGCACAGGAAAAAAATTATCCGGTAATGGTAATGTACCTGCTACATATCCATTGGATGACGAAGTGTTGGTACCATGTCGTAGAGTAGTACACCGACTTGAAGTCTCCAGTAATATATTTCCATGATTCCGATTATTCGAAGGAGAGATTGAGTCGAAAGAGCCCTGAATGCGATCCAGACTCAAAACTTTACGGTCCTTTTCCATACAAATTGGTATATTATTTATTCGCCAGGCCCTCGGTGGTGGGGGGGGGCCCGCCCCGGAGGGGGGGGGGGGTAAAATACCGGGAAATTGATTTGACTTTAAAGAAATGGCCGTAAACTATAAAATTGCTGCCTTGGAAATATTAAAAAAAGAGGTAAAAGACACAGAACACTATTTAGCCGTTACTTTTGTGTTGATTACCTCATATGGTGGAGAAACTATGAAAAATATAAATTAAATCGTAGCTGGTCGGTCGGTTGTTTTTTATTTATTTGTCAATACAAATTACAGCTGGTTCAAGTCCAGACAAAGAGAGAGCCAGTTAGATAGACGACGGAGAGGAGTCGAATGAATGACTGGCAAGGAAATAGAGCAATCGACACGGTTTGAATGCTATTGCGACACGTAAGCAGTAATGACAAAGGTAAAAATTTCTTACAACCACCTTTCAATTGATTGAATTGGACGAAACAAAACCTATCAAGTTTTCTGCTTTTTCTGTTGTGGACATGCTACGGTATGAATATAAAACAACACCATTCTTGCAAACTCAGGTCATTTTCTCTTGCTTCATTTGAATGTTACTAATCCTTTCTTACTAAGTATTTGTAATGATTGACTAACGCCTTTAAGCCACAAAAAAACGGGGAGGTTTTATATATTCACATTTGTATCCTCATCCTTATCGGCACTTAAGACTGACTACTCAGTAGTAAGAGCTCGTTCTATGTACGCCTGCAAGAGTATAACTTAATTTCACTGAGACAGTAACATTAACTGTCCTTTTTATTCAAATGGTCACAAAACATTGAAGAAAGCACTTTTTTTTCCTTTGACCAATGGTCGTCTTATGTAAAATGCTGGCATACTTGAAGCTATTCATATTGCATACACTTGCAACGATTCTCATGCTTTTTTTAATAAGTAAGCAACAATTGTTATCATTCATACTGTTGCTTGGTACAAATGCTGTAAGGATATAAGTGGTAACGTTCAAAGGAGCAAGGTACATTTAAAAAAACATGTCTGTCTGTCTCTAAAACAACCAGCTCTTTTGATTGTATACAACGATAGTTGTCCTCCTTCTTCTGGATGTTAGAAATTAGGCGATGCAACATTGCAGAATAATAGTTGCCAATGGTATAATACATTGGTGACACGTACCACGTGCTCGACTGAATGACTTTACGTCAGTCGGACTGGAATGAGTTGAAAACACGCATGCAGACTGTGTGGTTCATGGAAGTTTTGCAATTCCAGTCGCGTTTTCTACTCGACGACAACAACCATCAGGTGTGATATTCAAACGTCGAGACGACAGTTGTCGTGGTCGTGCATTGGATGGGGGAGAGCTGGCTTGACGTTTATCTTCCATTGGCGTCAAATCCAATCCGAAAGATATTTTTCAGGAACGCTGTCTACTGGTCTCGAAAAGCGAACCGTTTTTTCAAAAACCTTGAAAAGTGGCTAGAAAATTGCTTGTTTATTCAATACGAGACAACAATTATATACATGTTTGAAAAAAAAACAACTCGAATCGAGCTATACAGACTCAAAACTTTTACACGCATGCGTCAGGAGGTAAACTACATACACATGATCTACGCCTCATGATGCTTTTTAAGGCATTGGGCTGCTGGTCCATTTGCCATCGAATAGAACAGTTCAAGCACTTGTTGTCGGGGATGCTGGATTAGCGCTGCACTTGCACCTAGGTCTCACCATACCATTTTGTCCCATGTACTCACGAGACCCACAAGTACTGCACAGTCCTGGGCCATGACGGGGCGAGCATGCCTTAGAAAAAGCCCCTGTCATCGCGTTTGCTTTCTTGATGCGTGCTTCGTTAATCGGAACCCACTCACCTTGTGAGCTTTCCATCAATTCAACGTCTTCTCCGGCAGATTGGCCGAGTTCTTCGTTCGCGTAGATGCGAGACTGCTTTTCAGCAGCCACATTAAGCTGCTGCTGCCGCTGTTTTTGAAGGTACCGCTCTTTGACGGCCAAAGTGGACTGCAAATCGAGTGAGATCTGAACACTACTCTGTGCTCTGACCACAAGTGGGTCGTTCTCAGTCGGCTGCAGCCCATTGCAATGGAGATGCGCCAACTCTTTCTGGTGCTGCTGAATCTGCTGCAGTGCCGAGGCGGTAAGCTGGCACTTGTTATTGTACTCAGGTTGAAGAACCGGAGGCCCAAGAGACTGTCGTCGGCGCCGAGCCTGTTCCTCCTGATACTGCGCCATCTCCTCAAAATCGGATTGCTGTCGACGACGCACCTGTTCCTCTTGATATTGCGCCTGCTCTTCAAACTCTGCCAGTTGGCGCTGCTGCTCGGAGTTGTTGCTGTGTTTACGGTGCTGAATCTCGGCCGTTGACTCTTGCTTCCAGTGGTTAAACATGTCAGCCATCTCCTGCTTCTCAGCTGATGCCATTGGCGCAGCTTGTCCCTGTCTTTGGCACATTTTAGATTTTCCTTCATGCTCAACAACGCTCGCGTCTCGCTCAGACATCCTCGGTGATGGAATGAGTACAAGAGTTTTTCCAAGACCATACTGCTCCTCTTCGCCAACCACGCTACTGCGCTGCTGTTGGTCTTGCCACCAACTGGTAACGTCCGTAGTAGTGCGGATCTCACCCAAGCCATCAATCGTGTGCTCTTCGTAGTCTGAAAAACTACTGTCGCGGTAGTTCAACGACAGTTGTGCGCCGGCCTCAACTGTGACCCGAGTGATATCGTCGTTCTCGGTATCACTGAGCTCTTGGTTACTACTCACTTCTGATGACATAAATGAAGGGCACGAATCAAGGCGCCGTTGACGACTTGGTCTCTCACTCATGCTCGAGGAATCATCTCGAACCTGCTGGTGCTGAGGCGTTCTTCCTGCCTCCGGTTCTTCTTTTACTTCCTCTTGCACAGCTAACTTTGATGATAGAATGACACTGAAAGGCTGCTCCACTTTTCGCTCACGCTGCTCCATTTTACGCTCTCGTTGCTTACGCGATACTTGACTTTGCACAGGTTGCTGCTTGTCTGGCTGCAAGCTGAAGTCACGATCGTATACTTGCATTGCGTCCCAGACTTTAACGCGTTGGTTTAGCTCCGTGGCCCGCAGCTCCAGGTCGCGCTTGATTTCCTCCTGCTGCGCAAAAAATGATGTGGCATCACTTGCTCGATCCAACATTGACAATGAGCGTCGCTGCGGAGGTGCGGTGAGCAAATTTGGGTGAGTAATACCCTCCACTTCCGTTGTAGGCGCTTTGTCAGCCAACCTAATTGGACAAGTGCCTGCACGAGTCGTGTGCGCTGAGATGTGCGACTGTTTCGCCTCTGCAGAACACACTGTGCAGATGCGTACCTTAGTTCGTCCTACAACTGGGACATCGAGCCACCAGTCGTCACTGCATCGCCGACAAACACCCTCACCGCACTTGCGGCATACATACCGCGTCGATCTAGTCGACATGTTAGTGATTGCCGCCAGTGTATCCCTAAGACCACCGGATGCCACAAATTGACGGAAGCATAAGTTACAGCTACCACGCATGCGTTTCTTCGTGGGAATATCCAAATCTCCCAGCAGCGGACTACTACTTAGTCTCTGCTGCTGCAACAGCTTGTCCACCGACGCCAATGCCGCCACGCGCTGCGCTAAAAACCCAGGCTGCAATAGTTCCAATGCCATGCGACCCTTTAAATCTAGCTCTACCGTATAAGTCACACTAAGCACTCCCGGGTCATCCGTTTCCACTGCTGTTAGCCCCGACCTGTATATACTCGCTCGCACAATGCCGTGTTCTTTCTCCAATGACGGACAGCACGGCATCTTTAGCGAATGAAGCGATCGAACCCATCCACGTCTTCCTTTTGCATCAGTAAATTCTTTCTGGCATTCCAAGTAACAAAAATCTCGGTTTCGAAAGAACCTGGAAGGTGAAGCTACAAGTGCCCACTTGATGCCCACATATCTCCGTGGTTGTTGTCCAGAGGGTGAGACTAATGTATAGAGCGTCGAATGTTGCATCAAATCGGCATTAAACAATAGTAAATGATCAGCTGCTTCTCGACTTGAATCAAGTTTAAACAATAGTGCAAACTCTTCAATACTCGCATGAACATCATCACTCACTGCTCGAACACATGTTGCATCCTTTGCTTCACTCACGTCTCTTGCAGCACCACGTAATACATGAATATTACTTGGTGCACCACGTGGTCGTTGAGCTGGACGCCAGAGAACACTTCCTCGTTCATCAGGCATTAATGTATCCTTAATTAATGCATTGGATGTGCCATTAGCAACACGTACGAGATGTTTCTTCATCCGTGGATCTAATTCTGATCGAGGAAAGAGTTCATCTATAGGAGGAAGTACCGATGAGTCCGAGTGGGAGTGTTCCGATGTGTTGTCGGATGATGATGAGGGAAATAATTGACGTCGTGTCATCGGACGACGCATTATTGTATGTGATAGTGGAGTAGTCGAAGCTTCAGGCATGACACTATGGCCACGATGTAGACGGATTGTATCACGCTCAGTTCCTTGGACGGGTCGTCGTGCACTGACGCTGCGTGTCCGCAGACTATCAAACCGCATTGTTAAGAGGAGGGTAATTCAATAGTAGTAGTAGATTAAAGACACTGGCTCTGGCAGGGTCTTTGCTGTTGTTACATTGTGCAGTAAGCTATATTTATAGATATATATATGAAAGTAAATGTTGAGGTATATTTTGATGTTGATTGGAATAAAACAAGGTAAGAATGATTGTATGGTGGACAAAGATGGTGAAATACTGACTATATGTATAGACGACCAGCGAGGGCGAATTGATTAATTGACTACTATCTGAACCATAAAAGAAGGAAGAAAAGTCGTACATAAGACGGAGAGCGTCAAGTTGATGTGAAATGATGTGAAGGTTGGTGTGGTACAAATGTTACTATAAGTACGATGATGACATGGCGTACGTCTTGTTTCGTTTTTGTCAAAGTATGGAGTGGCAGGACGAAAAGAAGGCCCTATTAGCGACGATTAGGAGACAAGAGCACGAGACTGCAGCACTTGCTAGACGTTTTAAAATACTTCAACAGACACTGAAGGAACAGCAAAAGTTAGTGGATAGATATCAGCATGCGCTCGAGATGATTCAAGTCAAGATTCCAGCAACAGCAGCAGCATCAATTGCGTCACCAATTGACACAAGAAAGTATCAACCATTGACAAAACCCAAATTTACGACACAACCCAAAATAGAAAGTACTGAAATAACATTAATGAAAGACTATCCATGGCGGATAAAGAGGAACAAGACGGTAATGAGTATTGCTAAAGCTCCAGTGTTTATGCCGGAAGCGACGAGAAAGACCAATGAGAACAAGACAATGGCGATTGAGGTCAAGCCAGTAATTGTTTCTACAAGACGACGACACACGCGTTTGGCTTCGACGTGGGCAGAAGAAAAGCAAAAGATGAAACTCAAGAAACCCAAATGGACAAAACCGACTGGAGCATTGTCAGTATCCGGAACATTTGACAAGGAGAATATTATTCAACCCGAGGAGAGAGTAGACTGTCCAATGTCAACATTTGCCTATGTAGAAGTGGTGCGTAATCGAGAAGAACGAAGAGCTTTACCAGGTTATGACTGCATTGAGTGCAAAAAGTACTACGATGCACTTGGAGAAATTGCAGCTACTGATGTTGCAGCACAGAAACATAAGTGTTCACGACATCGTGCAAGGTTTCAACCGTATGAGACACCTGATGATTTTTGGAGATTGAGCTTTCCTGATTCGGAATCGCAATGATGGTCTTGGTGTCGCATATGATACGTATAGTACGATTGGACTGACAACTAGATGCAGCTCAGGTGCAGAGGATGTGAGAACTGTTGGATGACACGAGGGTTGCAGGGTTTGCTGAAAATGACGATAGATAGTGAGATGCGAGTGGTGGCAGTGGCGCCTATTGTTCGTACTTGCAGCAGCACGTGTTTACGACGACGACCTATTGTGGAGAGAATGCTACTGCTGTAAAGAATCTTGCACGTAAAGGATACTTTGAAGTTTAGCTTCACGTTAAAGGTCATTATTTTGATCCGTAGAAGTTACTTTTGATGTGAAATGGTGGTACACAAACATCACAAGCAGGATCATTTTAGAGACATGTTGCTAAATTTGTGCTCAGTCGGACTGGTGCTGCAAATTTGTCAAGGTCTTGGACAATGAAAGATAAAGCACAGCTACATCGTGATGCTTGCTTTGGTTGAACGTGTTTCTTTTCCATCTTGGCAGTGTGTGGTATGACTATTTGGATTTGCATTTCCTGTTTCAAGTAGCACGCTCATGTTACGTGGGCGACATGACATCATACATAACTCTAAAGAAGAAGTCGGATTGTCAGAACGCGTTGATTGTTATTTGGTAAATGTTGAGATCACCACATTGTTTCATGCAATGATATTAGGCTCCAGTGGCTCCAGTAGAGGCTCCTCGTCACTATCGGCACGTTTACTTTTCTTTTCAGACTGAACGACTGCATCAAATGCTGATGAAATCACAACGTTGTGTGAACGCACTCTTTCTGATGGGTAAACTAGCAGCAAATACAGCAGCAGCGAGATATAGAGGCCCGCGATGATAAATAGGCCAAACGATGTATTTGTTGACAAATGATCGGGAAGGTGCTTGCGAAGAATATCGTACGCGAGCGTGTAGTGAACACTACACAACAGCATTGTAACTACCCAGCTCAATGCCGCTTTTGCAATAATACACGATATCTGAATGTCTTTTCCATACAAACTTGAAACGGGTTGATTACTTAGTCCATAACACTGAGTGCTAAAGAAACTGCTTGCAAAAGCAGAAACAATTGCTCCATGGACCAAGAAGGTCAGACATAACGCCATGACTGTTTCCAATCCAAAATAAAAATTTGCTTCCTTGATATCTCTCACTGAGATTCTCGTCTCAGTGTGTCTTCTCTCTTGTATTAATGCCGAATGTAGAAATCGACTATGAGGTAGTATACTACCACCAAACATCGACAGTACTTGCATTACCTGTTGTCTCTCCATCTTTATCTCCATCAATGATCCGTTTACAATTTCAATAGCATGAGGTTCACTCATTGTAAACTCCACAAAGAAACACATGGACATGAGAATCAACAAGAGCAAGATAACGAGCTCAAGGAATCGACCTGAATCTCCTTGTCCATGAAATGATAAGAGTATAAATGTATTTACTCCAGTAAGTAGATATCCAAACCATCGTGGCAGTCCAAAGAGCAATTCCAAAGCTACGGACGAGCCTAGAAGTTGTTGAATATTCCAGCCAATAATTGCACATTCCGTCATGAACCAGAGTCCAAATGTAATAACTTGAGGTATTGAGAGTGATACAACTGAGCGAAGTGACGTCCTGTACAAGTTCCTAATCGTATGGCTACGAGTTGATATAATCCACTGCAGAGAAGATTAAGACCAAGTAGATAGAGGAAAGTAGAGGCAGTTGAAGCACCAGTTTGTACATCAAATTGAATCGTAACAGGGTTTTAGTATGTACTACTTAGAAACCAACTAGGACCAGTATAGGACTAAAAGATGGACCAAGAAAAGTCAAGATGACGTAGGACGTTTAGGATGACTTGATTAATTTCGAGTTCTACATAATTATATTGTTTGGATTGTAAGAGTGAAAAAAGGTATTCTCGTCAGATTTTGAATCAAAAGTGATATAAGAAACAAAAGTGATTTGAATATAGGACTGACTATTATCGATAGGATTTTTTGTATCATATTTTCATGAGCAATACAAATCAAAGCATAAAGTCAACCGTCATACACACACACCAGTACTATATTTGTTTGCACTGAAAAATATATGAATATGAATGGAATTGCCATGCTTTTCCTACAATACTATATACTGTCAAATCGACCCGTTCGAGATATCAATCATCTTTTCACTGATGATGTATACAGCTATATGCTTCATTGATAAACTCTTCTAGCTTAGTAGTTTGCATCATCATTGTACTTTCTTGACTTGCACCGAGTTCATACACCCTCTCGTGTAAAAGTAGGCTTCAATCTAGGACATATGAGCTCATTGCAAACAACAACAATATTAGCTGTCATTAAACCAAATTGCTGATGTCTACTCGATACCAACTCTTCTCGTCTACTACTTGACCGAGTTTGTCAAGCGTTTGGCTTCAAGTTTAACCACCACCTCAGCCTCTAAACGTCGAATGTCTTCCATAGAAAGACCGTACCATTCATCGGTCAGGCATTGCGCCTGACGCAACGTGTTGTGAAACAACTGTCGCTGTTGATCACGAATAACCTTTTCTGCCTACAACACCGACAACAGTCAAACCGGTCAGTCAGTATCCACCAACACACCAATGTCAGTTTCATACTCCCCCGTCCGTACCTTGCCCTGCACGCCCCAGTAGTCGAAATTGATGCGCACTACTTTGTAGCAGGTCATGACCGGATCAACAATCTTCATCCAGTCCCGTGTCAGCGGTCCACGTGAAGTTTTGACGGACTTGTACTGCAAATAAAACAATGACACAACATGTTAACAAAGTACGTATCCAAATACACACCCGACACTGCGCATTGTTCACCAACCGTGGCCGGATCACAGTCTTCCTGCAGCGTTTGCTTGGGCATTTTCTCGGCAATGTCCAATCTACACCACCAACATCAATACATTAATCAATTTCTCCATCTTCATACAGTGCTTGTATCACACAAAATATACCGTACATTTCAACTTTACGTTGCTTCAGCTCTTTTTTGCTCAAATCCAAAGCATTTTCCGAGTTACCTCTATCTCCCTTGTGCATGGATTCAATTGAAATATAAAACTTGTTCTTTGCCAAGTAACCGTTCACAATGACAGTCACACAATGAGGGTATGAGTTCCATGCTTCTTCAATAAGCACCATTGAATCTTCAGGACAACTATAATATACACACAGTTCCATCAAAAGATGATGACGACAACAACCACAACTCAGTGACTACACCAACAACAGTAGCAACAGCAGCTCTTCTTCTTCCATCTCTTCTTACAAAGTTGCAATGAATCCTGGTATCTTAGACTTGCAATAATAATGTTTACGTGTATATTGTCCTTTATTACGTGGAATCATCCATCCCGAGAGCTTGGAAATCCCCATCTGTCCATCGATATTATCATACGGTTCATTCACTAGAATTTCCACACCTTCTCCACCACCCGTGAGTTTTTCACTTGCATTTACAACCATATACAATTGAGCCACTTGAAATTCATCCACTGACATATGAAGTGGGACACGAAATTCATGAATTAACACCATTCTTTCAATGGAAAACGAAGAAGAAGAAATGAAGCCAAATCGATCGATCAAAAAAAAAGATTAGTATTAATAGTAGTAGTAGCTATAAATAGTAGTAGTACTGAATAGAGAGAGACGAGACCTATGAAATAGCCTAGAAAAAAAAACAGTAACGATTGTATCAAAGAGTTTTTTTTTGACAAAAAAGAAGAAGAAAAAACACACACACACATACGCCGGTATATATTATACTGAGTATACACTATACGTTTTATTCTCACAACCCCCCCCCCTCCTCCTTCCACTCTATATATAACGTTTTTAGTATGGGTAACAGTGATAGTAAGAGTAAGTTTCGTGAGAGTGTATACAAGCTCAATAACGAGGTCATTAGTAGTAAGAATCTTGATTTTTGGGATAAATTATGGCGTATACCTACCGTTGCCGAAGAGATTTTCACTCTCATTCAACCCGATGATGTCCGTATGTT
Source organism: Peronospora belbahrii (assembly GCA_920618645.1). NCBI lineage: Eukaryota > Oomycota > Peronosporomycetes > Peronosporales > Peronosporaceae > Peronospora > Peronospora belbahrii. The sequence goes on along the minus strand of CAKKTJ010000336.1, from coordinate 137,226 downwards.
ACGTCATCAACAGCCTGAAAACCTTGCGACCATGTTAAAACAAGCCGTATCTCAATTGGTTCAAATTGTTGATACACCAGTTCCTAAATATTATCAACAAGCACTTAATTGTGTCCGTGTCTTAACTCGTCTTGTTCCATTTATTTTAGAAGAAACTGGTGATGCATTTGGAGAAGAATTATTCTGGAAAGTAGAAGAAAAAGAAAAAGAAGAAGAAGAAGAGGAGGAGGAGGAGGAGAAGAAGAAGGAGGAGGAGGAGGAGGAGAAGAAGGAGAAGAAGAAAAGTGGTGGTGTCTCATTAGCTACACAAATGATACATGCGATCATGGGTTTACTCTTTTTACCAGAGTTTACAATCTCTATTCATGCTTATAAAGGATATGGAGAAGAAAGACGGAGTGCTACAAGAAGTGGACAAACGACGACTAGTAGTAATAATGATGATGCTACTGGATTGATGGTATTTCCATCTTTATTATGGCATGCAGGGGTTGGATATCCAGATGCAAATGTCGTTAATTCATCTACGTATGATAAAAACCGACGAGAAGTGTTAGCGTTGTTATTAACGTGTTTTTCAAGTATTTTGTACCAAACAGCCGAAACGTGTAATCAGTGGAAAGATCGATTCTTGGAAGTTGCTACGGCACCGGAATGTCCATTTGTACCGACATTGTTTTATTCCTTGCTGAATATTGCAATTTCATATGATCCAGTGGGCTGGGGAGTCCCGTATGCTGGATCCATTGTCTCGGATGACCGTGAATTACTCGTGGACTTGTCGCTGCAAGTCCTTCTTGTGTTACTAGACTTTGGACAAACGACGGAAAGAAATCTGACGGCCACGTCGAAACCACAACCAGGAAGCTTGACTCCGTCAGCTAAACGTCGTTCATCCTCGGCGGCATTGAAAATATCGAATCCCGTATTTGACGGTGTACCGAACGCTTATCGGAGTTTACTGTCATCACTACAGAGACCAGAAGACTTTAATCTTATTTTTACAGGCCTTTCGCGTCTGTTGAACAACTATCATCAGTCCATGAGCACGTTGCTGCCAAATTCAATCAAACAGATCAAATGTCATCAGGAGTTGCTCGTGTTGTTGTGGAAAATGCTTGACGAGAACACAGAGTTTTTGCACTATGTGCTAAAGAAGGCGGATGTAAACCAGCTCGTGGTGCCGTTACTTTTCCTCATGTACGAAGGCAGACAGGAACCAGCCAAGGTTGGCATGATCCACATTTGTACTTTTATCATGTTGTTGTTGAGTGGTGAACGAGATTTTGGTGTGAACCTCAACAAGCCCTTCAACAATCACCTGCCGCTCGACTTGCCACCGTTTTCCGGCAATCACGCAGACCTCCTGATTGTTTGTTTGCACAAGATTATCGTGAGCGGCTATGAGAAGCTTAACTCAGTGTACAATTGTTTTCTCACCATCATTTGTAACATCACGCCGTATTGCAAGAGGCTTAATATGGTGTCAGCTGTGCGTTTGCTGCGCCTATTCAAGCTTTTTGCGCAGCCACGATACCTTTTTGATAACGAAGCCAACCATCATTTGGTCTTCTTTTTGCTCGAGGCCTTTGACAACATTATCCAGTACCAATACGAGGGTAACCAGCAAGTCGTGTACGCTATGATTCAGAACAAGAATGTCTTTTATCAGCTCAATGACTTGCGACTTCCGCCCATTCGGGCTTCATCTGAAGGGAAGAAGCCGGTTGAGAAGGATACCGACTGTACCGAGGAAGGAAAGGAACAGGACAGGGCTGCAGATGGCGAGTTTGTTCCTACAGCCGAGTGGCTTGCTGCATGGAAAAAGAAGCTGCCTTTGGCTACGAGCCTTCGACTCCTCCAGCATCTCATCCCACAACTAGAGGATGCTTGTCGGAAGGCCGGGGGTAGTCTGGACGAAGATGCGATGCTATACTTTCTGCGCACTACCACAATGGTGGGTCTTCTGCCTGTGCCGCACCCTATTGTGATTAGGAAGTATCAGATCAACCAGTATACTCACCTGTGGTTCACCACATTCACGTGGGGTGTTATCTTCCTTCGCAACCAGGTGCTGCCACTGTTTGACGGCGGTGCAATCACGCTGTTCACCATCAGTGTTCTATAAGAAAAAGAAACACGAGACTGATTGAAGACCGCAGCTGAATGGATAGGTCCGAGACAGTAATATTGCGTTAATATACAACCGAATGTGATATGCCAAATGTTTGCATATGCTTCGAGGCAGCATGGATACTACGAGATCTGTCGATGCTGCTCTAGCTACCTGTAGTCTGCAGGGTCTCATGCCCGCGTTATTGTTTGAGAAGATGCCAAACACTTGCATACATCATTGTCATGGCGATGACAGCAAGTGAAGAAGAAACTTCTCCATTTTCTCGGCTTGCTGAGCCGCATTTGCTTGCGTAACCTCAAGGTCGTGTGCGCTCCGCCGAAGTCGTTCCTCAAAAGCTAATTGGTTTGAGCCTACACTTGATACTGTCGAAGCTGTCGATGAAGTTGAGGCTGGCTGCTGCTCGTCTAAGGAAAAAACATGACCTGCTTTTGAGTAGGCCAAATCCTTGTTCAAGCCAAATTTGCACGAAGACACGAGACACCGACCAAAAACAAACGCCAACTTCTCGGGCGTTAGCTTGTTTGTGGCGCTGTGCTTGAGCACTTCTCGCAAGAAAGACACCAAATATACCATGACGTTGTAGCGCACTGGAGGCAAAGCGTCCAACAATACTCGACAACCTTGTCCCATATTGCCATTAGCACTCGCTACTGCGGCTGCTAAAGCTTCGTCTAACACGACACTTTGCCGCAATGCTTGAAGCCAACGCACAAGCAACTCCGCCGTGGAGTATCCACTATGGCTTGGAAACGGGGCTCCTGTGTCCAAAGCTTCTCGCAGCTGCACAATCTCTACCTTACTGCCTGCCTCAACAAACAGATTCTTTTCTTGCATGAAGTTCCCGTATATATCGTTCACCATTCGCCAAAGCTCCTTAGGCACCTTCTGCAAAATAGTCACTGGACTCGGTGGCACATTAGACACCTGAGGAGCGACCAGTGCATTGGCGTCAACACCTGCTGCTCCACCCACCCAAACGCTAAAGACTGATGACGCAGGAGCGTGCGAAGCTGTAAACTTAGTTTGTCGGACAGGCTCTACACTCGCCACCAACTGCTCAAGGGAGCTTCCAAAACAAGAATTTGCGTATTGTCCAGAAACTACCAGAAAATAATCACGACCGTTCTCGACACGCAAGATCATAGTGTCGTCCAAAGTTTCCTCACCGCTACTTAAGCCATGAGCAACAGTCTCGTCTACGAGAGCGGTTATGCAAATATCCATCTTCTCTCCTGGCGGAATCATACCAAACATTGGTGTAGCACTCAACCAAGATTTGCATACTGCTACATCTTCCAGTTTTGGAATGAAACGAAAGTGCGTCACAACTAGTCCTGTGTTCTCAATGGTCACTTTCTTGCTCTGTTCGACACCAAATTTTAGCTCCGAAAACGAAAATACACCACTGCTGGTACTACCATCTGCTTGAAACAGTCGGACCTTAGGCATGTTGTCGTTTTCCCATTTATCCAGCTGCATCATAATTTCACGAATTACCTCATTTTTCTTCGACTCCACTTGGAACTTCACCTGTACGTCAAAGAATGCGTGAACAGGCTTGTGATCGGACATTTCCAAGGCAGGAACAGAATTGTAACTGAGAAGCTTCACGTCTGATGGGTTCTTTGCTTTCCATAGAACGCGATCACACCACGCTGGAGCACGAAGCTTTTTTTCGGGCCGTTTTTCATATACAGACGTCCCAGCCTGGAACTTGTACGTTGGAGGAAACGAAATCACACCTTCTTCAAAGCCCTTCAATACCATACCTCGCTGCCGCTCGATCGTAAGTTGGTCGTGCTGCACCAACTCGTGCAAATGTCTTCCACTTTTTACCATACGAAAGATCTCGTCGGTTGTCAATGTATCCTGGATACGGTAGTTCAAATCACCAGTCCAAAAGACAAAGTCATGATTGAGGATTGACGGCGCTCCACTCCAAAACCTGCCACTAGAGTACAGCTTGTTTTAATAGGACAATGTCAATGTACATCTCACGTAGCACATATCATGATTGCACGCACCTCATATCTTGGACCGAAGCAGTCAATCCATCTTCTGCGTTATCTCCAAAGTGCACTTTGCTGAGAATATTCAGATAATCAACATTCCTTCCAATGACATTTTCTCGATGTGCAGCTAAATGTGCACATACAAAGCACAAGGTGCTACTGTAAAATTGAAGTCGTACAGCTGCTCCTCCTTTATTCCCCATGACGCCCATAATCCCAACACCAGCAGTTGCTCCTTTAATTTCCTTTACATGGTCCCAATGGTCAATTTTAACAAACACCAAGAGTAAAATACCCACAAGATGTTTCTCCAGTACAACTTTATATTGTTGCACGGGTGTGTCCAACGAGGTGCTTGTATCACGTCCAAGATATTGATTCAAAGCTGTTAGAATTGCTTCTTCCCATGCTAAACTCCTTTGAACGGTTAATGTACTATTCACGACCACATTGACAGCATTAAGGTCGACAATCTCTTGAAAACCTAGTGCCACAAGATCCGGCATGTCTTCATCCTCGCCATTTTCCTGATAACCTGCTTGGAGTGGCTGTAGCCAATGAAGAAGCTTGGGAGCTTCCGTCGATCCTAAAGGTTTCTTTCCATTAACATTCCATGTGCCTGTAAGGAGACGAATGGATTGAACTTGAGTATATTCAGCCTGTCGTAAGATTAATTGTTGTTGAATCCAATCTTCTCGTATAATTGACATGACAACAGGATTGTAATATTTAGTATTAATTATTCCTAATGAAGTAGCAGCAACAGAAGAAGAAGAAGAGGAGGAGGTTCTTCTTGTTGTTGATGGGAGTAAGGTATTAAACGTTTCGACATCACTTGAAGATGTAGTCATGATGTTGTTAGTAGATTTTAGAGATAGATAAGAATGTAAAATGATTGGAATATAGTATAGAAAGAAGGATGATAGAAGACGAGAGAGGTAATTTGTGGCGTGATGGAAGTTCGTTGTCTAGTTAGAATTGTAATTTTGATATACTTGTGTGAGAAAGATAGAGAAAATCAAGAAAACGGTTTTTAATTGTCTACGAAAAAAACAAATGATAAAACCTCGTCAATACTACCGGTTGTTTTTTTATATACTGCGACTAGGGGTTGGTGGGCTTGCTCTTTTTCCTGGAAAAAATAAAAAGAGAATTGATTGATATTTGGTTCTTATCAGAAATAGAAATAGATGTCACACACACATCATCATCATTTAGAAATCAACGTTCAGTCTTCTCTCATTTTTCTTCTTTTTAATTATACCACAATAACAATAACAATAACAATAAGTACTACTAATGACAGGACGCCATAACAATACGAAATGGGTCAATGTGGATTATACGAATCATATCATGGATGAATCAATCGCTCTTCCTCCTCCTTTCTCCTCCTCATCGATTACTACTCAACCCCATCCCATTCTACCTCGTACATTGAATGATTCCTACTCGAATCCCATGACCTCCTCTACAACATCCTTTCTTCCTCGTGACTCTATGGAGATGAAGAATACGATTCAAGTGACTGTAAATGAACCAATTAAACAAGGAGAAGGAATGAATGCTTACATTTCGTATAAGATTAGTACGATTACAAATCGTGCTCAATTTTCAAAAAGCTCATTTTCGGTCATTCGACGATATCGTGATTTTATATGGATTCATGGACATTTAAGTGCCATGTATCTTGGTGTTGTGGTACCTCCTTTACCTGAGAAATTATTGGTTGGACGATTTTCACCGGAATTTATTGAAACTCGACGTCGAGCATTGCAATTATTTTTACATCGATGTTGTTTACACCCGGAATTACAACATAGTGAACATTTAACGACGTTCTTAGAAGCAAGTGAAGAACAATTGCAAGCTTTTCGAAAAGATCCACGACATGCACTACCTCATGCACAACGTGGAATGTTATTTCAATGGATAGATGATACCGTGAATACGATTTCGTCGACCTTGATTACGCCAACAATGCAGTTACCCAAGACACCAGCAGATGTGGAAGTGGATGAAATGATGGTATACATTGAAGGGCTTGAACCTATTATGACGGGATTACATAAACATGCTCATGGATTGACAAAACGAGCAAGAGAGATTGCCGATGGACTGTTTGAATTTGGTGTCTCGTTTACGTTATTGGGCAAGTCGGAGGAAAACCCGTCGTTGCAGGAAGGATTGAGTCATATTGGTCATTGTTCCGACCAGCTTTCGATTTTGGCGGCTGAACATGCTGAGCGTGAGGCACTGCACTTTGAGGAGCCAATTTTTGACTATATTCGGCTAGTTGGGGCAGTGAAGGCTGCGCTGCAGAAACGGAACGAAGTGAGATGTACTTATGGCGCTGCAGTTGCTGATGTTGAAGCAAAGGAAGCTGTGTTGGAAAAGCTGCTGAAGCATGGTCGAGGACGTGCTACAGAGGAGAAGATTGTGTTGGCAGAGAGTGAAGTACGGGCAGCACAGCAGAACATGGAAGATGCTAAACTCGAGGACGATATTGTCACGGAACGTGTTTTGCGCGAGGTGGAACGTTTCAAACGTGAGAAGCTGACAGATTTTAAGCACATTATTTTGGATTACATTCAGATGCAGATCGAGTACAGCAAAAAAGTAGAGAACGAATGGCAAAAGGTTATTCCAAAGCTCGCGATGATTCGTGTGGAGACTGGTAGGTCATCATCGACCTCGACGAGTCCAGTATCTGAAGTGACGACAAATGACACTTTTCAGGAACAGGAGGAGACAGCTACTACAACTCTTGGTTCGATGATACAGGAAGATTACATTCCGTCGAATGGAGATTTGACAGATAGCCTTTCGGATCTGACACTTATGGCAAACGACGACATCGACGAGGATCCTTTCCAGCGGTCACCGTACGGTTCCCGAGCCATGGAGGACTCGAATCCGGACGTGTTACCTTAAGGACTTTTACATGTTAGGAAGGCTTGTTGACGATCGATTATATTTTAATGTAAGCAAGACATACACTCAATGCTAGTATGCCTCTATCGTTTACGTTGTCGTACGCTGAGTGTGCCTGGCATTGCGCCGGGCAAGTGCTGCAGCGATCTGGTCACGAGAAGGCAATACCCAGCGAGCATAACTGTCCTGGTAACTCAAGTTTCCGGTGGCTTCCTTTCGCTTTTGCCTCAATTCCGTTCCATGATACAGTGCCACCCCAGCAATCACACATAGAACGGCTGATAGCACTAACAAAGCAATCTGGTTGCCTGTAAGGCCAATTAACTCCATGAGCGGCAGAGGCTCGAAAACTAGCTTATGCACGGCGCATGCAGGTTCACCTCTGGTCGAGTTAGGACCAACCGTTAGGTTTACGGGATAGTCTGCGTATCGATAGAGGTTGCATGGTCCGTATTCACTTATGTTACCACCGCGCGCTATACGCATATAGCCGTCCTCGCCCCACATCGTACCCCACGTATTACGAAGTATCCAAAACTCGTCACCAGTGTCAGTCTGTCCAAATCCCACAACCACCACAGCGTGGTTGACTTCATATTCATCGCTAAGACAGTCTTGAGCATCATAAATCCCACCTGCGTAGTGACGAAAGCCATCTCCTGTGGCATCAACGTTAGCTGTGACAGGTCCCATCGTCACCGCTCGAAGTAGTGCCTGCTCATTTGCAGCAACAACCTTGTAATCCGACACCTGATCATCCCAAGCCACTGCGACGTCCGTCACAGGCAGCACATAACACTCTGTATCAGTCTCATTCGTTGCCATTACGTACGGATACGTGCTCTCACACGAAATTCCGTGAGGTTTAGCAAGGTTCAGATATGCATACGTAAGAAACGGCATTCCACCCGCACATCCTTCCGACGAGCTGGTCATATTGTCCTTAAATTTGCTTTGAATATGATCTAATGATGCCGAGCAGCTCAACACTTGCTCTACACTCAGTACCGATGCTGATACATTATTTTCAATAGCAAATCTTGATTCCACTACGGACACGCCTGCAAATGCCCAGCAGCTTCCACACGTCCCCTGGTTCTTGATCGGTGTCATATATTTCCCTCCGTCCTTCGTTGTCCAGTCCACTGTCATTGGCACCTCCATCTCATCTTTCTCCACATGGTTCTTACTTTCTTCTTCCGTAGCATCCAGATCAAAATTAACGATCACCGCTTTCCTTCTCTTCTCTCGCATCAATTGGTGCTTCTCTTGTTGTTTCCTCCCTCGAGGTGAATCTTTATCTGGTCCCAAGCCCAAAAATGCTCGATACTGCTCATCGGTCAAGTCACTCAGCTCATTATAGCCCAGAAAATAGCTCTTCTTGCCTGCTTTATGCTCTGCATTGGCCTTGTCTACCACTTGTGTTGTTTTAGCCAGAGCCTCAGCGCGCATCTTATCTGAGGCTCTTATCGGTCCCGTCATTGATCGTCGCTTCGTATGAGTCTGTGCATGATACATACGCATCTCAAATTCATTTACTGCCTCGTTAGAAGCCGCTAGAGCGTCATAGAGAGCGCAAAATACGAGAAAAAGGCTCAAAATGGACATGAGTTTGATGAGTTTGTAGCGAAATGTGAAGCTATGAAGAGCGCGAATGGAGACTACGGAACAAACAAGAAGAAATGATACACTCGATAAGCAGTACAGCAGGAAGACTGAGAGCGATAGAAAGACCTAGTAACAGCGTCAACTCGTGAGGAAGAGACGGCAAGTCTTGTTGGACTCTTGTTGGCATTGTTGAATGTGATGAAATAATAGTCACTTACTCATGTGCCTGACCTCAGATTAGGAAGGTTAAATATTTCGTTTTGTCTCCTTTTGGTTTTTATGTCATTGTGCTCTTTAATTGTAATCTTTCTAATTCTGTCCACATACCTTGCCAATATGATATACGTATCTATATCATATATCAAAGGAAGATGCTCACAAAACAGAATTTTTAAACCCTACTACATTTTCTCCAGCGCCGACACCGGAGCGTCGTCTTGTTTTTCCTCTTTTCATGGCGTATGATAGATCTTCGGATAAAGAGTCTGCATACGTAGATGCACAGTACACAAGTGAAGATAATGCAATGATTTTCGAGTCCAAGAACCCACTAGAAGCTGAGTTATCACTGAATTTACCTCTTGCATTGTCTCGAAAACCAGGTTCTGTAACTATAAGTGACCGTACTAAGGTTGTTACTACTGCTGAAGATCTAATGTTATGCTCAAAACATAGTCAAGACGAAGACAATGTGAATGAAGTCCTATACAGCTTCAGGAACGCACAAAGGCGTACACAGTCGGACGGGAACCTAAGAAGACACGGTTTGCCTTCCAATCCCTCTATTGCAGTCAATAATGATGCTACAGCAGAATTTCTAGCTGTCTCTGGACATTCAGAGTCTGCTCTGATGGTAAATGATGAGAAGGAGGGCATAGCAAAGTTGCCGCCATCGATTTCAGTGAGAACAGCCAGTAATTCTTCATCTCAAGGGACTATGGCCATGGAAAAGGGTTTACTGGCTGGAATGACCGCCTTGGCTGGCACGAAATCACCTGAAAGGACAATACAAAATGTTGACGTAGTTTATTCTACACCAGGACCACTGTATTTGGATCTATACTCTCGAGACGATGGTACAGGAGCTCTTGTAAAAGGATTTAGGAGAAAACCCGATGGGTCGATGGCAGATGCTGAAGCTTCGGGTCGAGTATTTCCTGGTGATCAACTAGTGGCAATCAAAAACGTGGATGTGACCAAGATGGTGTTTAAAGACATTATTACGTTTGCACAAGAAGCCAAGGTCCCGTTGAAGCTGACATTTCGCCGTTATTATCCGATCAACAGGGAAGAGCGTGAAAAGGAAAAGACGAAGATAGACATTAACTTTTCCACTGAACCCGTAGTACCACTAATCTCGCCGTGTAATAGTGCAGGATGGGGAGCTAGACTGAGCCACATGACGAGGTCGGGGTCGTTCGATCAGAAGACGAGCGGGACGTATCTTGGTAATAGCGCTCCGGTGTCATCACCGTCACATTCAACAGCCTCGGAGTCGAGTGGAGGAAAGTTTGGCATATCATTGGGTAAGGTGGGTACTGACGGCATGAAAAAGAGTTTGTTTCGTATGATTGGCAACAAAGTATCACGGCCTGAAGAAGACAAAAGTGTGGTGAAAGCCTGGCTGGATGGCCTTGTGTTGAAATCACACAAATCGGTCGAAGGACGGCATCGCAAGACTATAGTGAATACAAATACTGATGTCTTGCACTCGACGCCAATTGTGGCCGTAACAACGGGAGGTCGATTTATTGGTGTGTTAGACGACGATATGGATGAGTTTTTGCTCTCGTGGTTTCGTAGAATACCATCTGAAACGGATGTTAGGCAAATTAAGGGAGTGAAGCGATGCCCATATTTTCCTTCAGTAGACGACGTGGGCGCCGTTTTGTCACTTCGGTGCGAGTCACTTCGCTTTCCACAGCTACAACGTGTAGTAGAGATGCCTCGACCGTTAGTGCTGGACTCAGACGTGGGAAATACGGTGGATGTATTGCTCGAGGCTGGCGCAGGTTCATTTTCAGCAACTTTGGCGAGTAACGAGCACGATAGTTTTCAAATTAAAATATCTGCGGTATCGGTTACTCTTGTTAAGATATCGGAGGACGAAGGAGGTGTTGTGGTGGAGGCTGTCTATGGTCCATTTCTCCAAGTTTTACTTGATCCAAGTGACCAGCTCCGATTCACGCTCAAGGTGCAAGAGTTTGGAGGCTTCTTGGGTAACCGTAAAGGGGATATTTGCGATTTAAAAAAGCGACAGGCGCAGCTTGAGGATATATCCTGCTTCTTTTTAGTGGCTCAAAACAGGCAGAATCGTGATATTTTGACGCTGCTAATTCGCAAGTTTCGAGCACGCACGATCACACCTGAGCATGAACAAGTAGCTCAAGCTGACGAAATGAATCTGTTCATGGACCCTGCATTTGTCGCTGCAATAGCACCACCGCCACTAGCGCTGACTGCATCTCAATCCGTTGAGTCAAACTCGGGCGCAGTATCTCCTGCTAGCAATTCTGTTGCGACAGGAGAGACATCAAGCAGTGAAGGGTCACCAACAACGGTAGCTGCTTCAGTATCCGGTATGGTTTCTTCTCTTGGAACTAGGAATACTCATGGTGTGCGCTTACAAAGTGAGGAGTCGTTAAGCTGTACGTCTAGTCCGCGGCTCAGTGACCTAGTTGGCTTAGAATCGGATAATTCTGGTCAACAACTAAAAAGCGAGCGATGGTCGGACTTGGCTACTTCTGCAGCAACACCACCTCGTGCTGCCGTGGCACCAAGCAAAAGTGGGTCTGGAATGGGTAGTGATAACGTTGTTATCGACAATTCGTTCGTAGAAGGTCGAATTGCTGCCCAGGGCAATGAAATTATCATGCTTCGAGAGAAGCTTGCTGTGGTGTCAGTTCTCGTAAAAGCAGCAAAGCAGGAGAACAAACAGGTATTGGCGTCCTTGGAGATGAAGAACAATTGCATTGAAGTGCAAAAGATGAAGATTCGACAGCTTGAAAAGCTAGCAGAGCAACGTGAATTGCAAACACGCGAAATGCAAAACTTGCGCAGTAGACTTGAGGATGAAGAGCGGCATCATGCATTGTGCAGAGAAGAACTGCGGCAGGTAGCTGCAATAGCAGCTAAGCGAGTATTAGAAGTACGAGAGGAAGGTGTTCAAACAGAGGCCCAGTTCTTAGATGGAGAAGGACTGATATATGTAAGATCAGGCTGGAAATATAACACCTGGTCTGGCAATGTCGCAACAGTAAGTGCAAGTGACCTGCAGTATCAAATCAAGGATCAGCAGATGCAAATTGCACAATTTCAGGACGAGCACGTCAACTTGGTGGCTGAACGAAATATGCTCCGCGCGAAATCGATGGAGTTGTCCAGAGAGCTTCGAAGACTTGTTGAAGCCAATGACAATCGACCACTAGATGATCTTAAGGTACAACTTGCGGAGCGAAGCAGCCTCCAGGTTGAGCTTGCTTCTGTTAAGGCTGATGCAAAGAGAAAAGGAGATGAACTGGTAGAGCTGAAATGTCTAGTCAATAGTGCCGGTGACAAGGGCAAGGGTGCAAAGCGTCTTGCAGCTCAGAATGTGAAGCTCCAGCGTACTGTACATCAATTGAAAGATTCTCTCAGTGAGGCTAGAGATCAAGTCGATGCTGTTAAAAAGATCAATAGCGCTCTTGCATCACGTCTTCGTTGTCTGGAACAGGACCGACGTGGTAGTATTGTCGAACCTGCATCGACCACTGCTTCGGCTAGCATTCCTTTCTTTTCATCAGGCGGTGAAGACGACGATGACGACGATGATGACGACGACGATGAGGAGGAAGAGGATGAAGAGCTAAAGGATGGTATTGCTGCATTTCGAAAATCACTGGTAGGTACATGATGGAGCCTTGACCACAAAAGTTGTGGACATTCATGGCGCTTACGTGTACGACTCGGCCTACGTGCTACATACTGGTACTTCTACGGCGATCTTAGAAGACTCAACGTCAGGAACCGTGCTGAAAGACGTGAAAAGTTTGACGCACTCATCTCATTTGCTTTTGAATGAAGCCGTGGACTTTTTGAATACTCAAGTGAGGATCTCGATACACCGTGTATTGTGGCGTCGCGGGTGACAGTGTCCGCCTTGCGGTGATCGCGTCTGGTGACGGCTTCAAGTTACGAGACTGCCTCCGTCCAGTAGTAGACACTGCCGCTTCCTGTGCCGTCATCCGTTCGCCGCGGATGACACGATAAAAATGCAAGATCCAGAGGCTTGTAGCTGCTCACAGAAGAGTTCTTGGCATGAAGCCTCGCCAACCATCGAGAACGAAGCCGCCACGCTAATCTTACACGGAAAAGATGGCAGAAACTAGATAGGAGGCTTTTTAAAACCAGTAAATATTTCCTTTGCGTCGATTGCTGCAAGCAGCTCCTTGTAACCTAGGACTTTAAGTCATTTACGAGCTGTGTTTTCGGTAACAAGATCCGATTTAGCCAACAGGTCCTGGATCTTCTTCTGGCAACGCGGTGTGATGTGGTTGCAAGATGCCAATGCGCGTTACTTGCTAGCTGAAGCGAACAATCTTTCTCTACCCTTTAGACAGTGTGTCGGAAGTTGGCTGTCCAAGAAAGAGACCCAATTGGTCGGTCTAGTGTCTTGTGTGACTCAGCTCTTTGAATATTCGCGTGGATGATGATAGCCAAATGTCTTGGTCTTGCTCCTTCAAAAGCGGTGGATGTATGTATACTCGATCGGCATGGAGAAAAAGTTGGCAACTTTAATTCTGTAAACAAAACGTCATCTTCACAAAAGTGTAGCCTTCTTTATAAACACTGTCACCGCTTGCTAACGACAAGGCTCCGGTACTGCTTCGCTGAATACTACGACCCCAGCCCTCACGGCCTTCCTCAATCACCAAGTCGTCAAGCTGGGCATTGGCCTTGTTTGCTGTACTTTCGGTCGCCGATTCGTGGGTTTCCTTAACCCGTGCATCAATTGCCCTTCTTTAGGGACATAGCCTTATACGCTTGCTCAATTGCTGCAGCGAGTGCAGAAGGCGGCATGGCGACATCGTAATTCAAGTTCCCGGAAATAATTGTATGATGGTATAAATCGGAAAGTCCACTGCCGCACGGTGTACATCCATGCCAAATAAGTGAATGAGGCTAGACGTGACTGCATGCTTCAGCAACACATTATCTTTCCTAGCTCGACGCAGTCGTTGCGAGCTGTTGACGAGCGAAGCGCTAAGATTGCACGAGACAAATACGATGGACACGTCGAAGTACCGGATGGGGACACCAACAACTTCATTAAAAGTCTTTTGCTGGGCCCAGACTCGCCCATCAACAGCTCAAGCTTCACATTGCCGCTAGCGTCGTCTGCATTTTTTACAAAACGATTTGACACACTGACTGACACCTGTACAAAGACAAACAGGAAACTTTCGTGTCAGCAATCAAAGACGATGCGGCTTTTTTGTCACCTCAACCAAGTTGGCAACAGTAGCTACTTCCATCTTGAACATGACCTCGTACAGCCGTTCCTGCAATCGAAGTAATGGATCGGTAGGCAGTAAATTATCTTACCTGCAGAAGATATCCTCGGATAACCTGCTCAATGGCTTGCACTTCCACGCAGTGCTGGAGTGAAAAAACATACAAATCCTTTCCTGCCGGTATCCAGTCCTCCAGATTGGTTGGACACGAGGTCCAGTCCATATCAAAAGTGGTAACAAAGATAGTTGCTGTGCCCATGTGCCGCTCCTGTTCCCGTAATTGTATCGATTGTGGCAACAAGTCCTCCGAGAGCTTGCTATTCCTTATGGGCAAACCGCTATTACTCGTTCACGGCTCCCTTACATGACGCACGACCCAAAGATGGAGCTTGCCGTAAATGATGGCGTTGATAAAGCCCTGGAGCGGTACAATGGCCGCATACAAAAATGTCAGCGTAAACGACGTCTTGCCTGTAAAAGAGGGGTAAGTGCGATCCGCCACGGCCAGAAGCCAACACAAGATAAAGCTTGAAATATAGACTGTAAGGTTGTGCACCACGGCGCATGAAGCATCATTCAGCGGTATAAATTAAGAGTCATAATAAACTTCTAAGCAATTGGAGCGCCATCACCGAAAGTAATAACCATTCATGTGAGTACCAAAGAATAACAGTGTTAGTCCATATGTGCCTTTTTCTTAACTACATACAAATTTTCCATTCATGTAATGCTATCGTACTAACAGCTTGTAGTTTACTAATGGCTGTTACGGGTTCTCTAATGTTCTGCTTTAATGTTTTGGTTGGGCCTGTGGCCCCAAACAGGTCCTATGAAAAGATATTGTCATACATAAAAAAACATGTCAAGATGGTTAGCATTATTACGACAGTATGACAAGGATACAGCTATCTAAGAAACCGGTTACTAGATACGCAATAATAGTGTACAAGTTTCTTTGTCACATCAAGGTGATGAGCTAAACCGTAGATCGAGAGCGATTTGGCTTTAAGTCTTCGTGCATACCAATAGCGATATAAAATACCACTATTGGAAAGCATCGAAGATACGCTGATGCGACTGTCAGAGTATCCAAGAAACGCTCATCTTTTGTTCATGCTAAATGATTCCATTGTAGAAAGATAAGGTGATGGGTGTGAAGGACGATTAATGATGAGTTAGCAGCAGCAATTTCAGAGAAGAAGCAGGAGGAATCAGTCATGATAGCGAGAGAGATTTAGAGTGTCTCTTACCAATTATGTACAAGATTTCTGAAATGTCTGCAGCTATGTCAAGTACGCAGGGATTGTTGTCCGCAACGTCTCGTCAGGGCCCGCCACGAGAACACAAGGACTTACTTGGTGCTTGAGTTAAGATCTCAAGACACGCCTGTAATGTAGCTCCTTGTATCATGAAACAAGTAGAACACAGTTTAATGATATCATTGCGACTACGTGCAAGTATATTAAATGTGCCAAGCGATGGTTGTTTTACTATTACTGTTTTCCACCTGTAGGCTCTCGTCCCTCCACAAGCAGGTCAAGATCATTGATGCATGGGTGCTCTACAGCCGTTCTATGGCAAATCCTATTTCAGACAAAGAACAACACACACGGCACTAATCGCAGTGGTAATGTCTTCAATGCTCGTAGTACCGAGAATGGTGTGAAGGTTGAGTTGCCAAAGCATAAAGAGCTACCACATTTATTTCTTTTTGCGTCGTCCGCAGTCTAAGGGTAAACATGAATGCTACGCAATATAAGAAGCTGGACCAAGAATCGTTGTTTGAGAGATACAAGATGGTGCGTCTTCTAGTGCATCTTCTTATCTAATTGCGTGAGATCGATCGGAAAGGTTTGACACACCACCCCAGATGTTGAGGGTTCGATACCCTGTTAGTGACGTCTTTGATTTGTGATGGTGTTTTGATACACACCAGCCTGTGATCAACGAGTTGTCGTCTGGATTGAGTGGTCAGTAAATGAGATAAAAGCATACACAGTACACCGACAAAACAATTAACTTTTTGGCTTTGCTGCTTCTGTTTAAAGCTGTGCTCGTCCAGTTTTTCTCTTTCAAATGTCAATCTGTGCTATTTACTAGAATGCGTCACCCCGTACAAATTTGCCTATCCAATTGTCGTCCTGGTCTTGAGTGCTAACTATTCTGGTGGACTTTGTTCGATAGACCAATCCCGTTCCAAACACTAGCAAGACAAGACGGATCATTGCATAGTCACACAATTGTGACTATGCGATGAAAACTGACACTGTTCTTTATAAGAACTTGGAAAAAAGTCTTAGCTCATATGCAAGCTAGAGCTCACTGGTCAATCACGTTCATTGATGGCGACCTCTAAAAATGGAAAGACACGAGTGTCTACTGTTTTACCTGATCCATTATGTATCAATGCCGCATAATATGGAGCAGACATGCCCAAAAGTACCAGTAGCAATGGAATTCACACAAGACAAATTATGGACAGATGAAACGCTGCAATTTTTTACTGCTCAACTCTTTTAAACTAGCTTAGCTGGTTAAGGTTTTTAGGTCCAGGTTTGTTACTAAGGTGAACTGTAGCCGAGCTACTGTAGCTACGCTACTTATGCACTATGTGCAGAAGAAGTAGTCAGACTACTGTCGCAAAGCTACGTATGCACTATGTGCAGAGGAAGACAAGCTCAAAAGCTTCTACGTCTTAGGGTGCTTAACCCTCCCAGGCTAGCTTGTAAGCTTGTGCCTATCGGTTGCTGTAACCGTGTCTCAAAAAGATACTTGATCCTCAGGAGGAATAGAAGGCTCAAGCAGTGATGCTTATAGAGCAGGTTTTGAAACTGATTTATATTTATGTTTATCTTCTAACACTAAATATAGAAGCACCTATCCTATACTTAGTGCTAGTTACTATTACTGGCTCTTTAGCCTTTTATTATTATGCAGATATGCATAGTTGCTATACTTTAAAGAAGTATAGTGACCACGTCCATGTGACTCTTCGTACTTCAGGTACGGTCACACCACCTACTTTGTACCCAAGGTACAGCCACACCATATTGGTGTGGCAGGTGTGTATGTAAAATACACACCTTTGTGTAACCCCGTTCATGAACCCTTCGTAGTTCTTTCGAATCTGCGGAAATTTTCCAAGATCGTGTTATATAATTTCTTGCCGTAGAACTTGAAGCCTTTCATTACAAAAAAAAAGCGACGGTGAGGGAAATTCAACCACGTCATGAATTGTGCTACTTCGTACATGGCCATAAAATTTGGGCTCTTTCTTTTCTCCGCTTCAATCCGATATGCAAGCTTTATGACGCCGTACTTGCGTACTTCTGCATTGTAAAGCTTTATCATTCTTCGGAAAAGAGGCGAATCGAACATATTGAGTCGTTCAATTTGCATGAAGTTGTGCATTTTGTAATATGCCAGATTTCTTAAATCCTCCTCCTTAAGTTCAGAGTCACTTTTCAGCAGCGGCTGAATATATTTGGTAATGCTCGTAGACGATGCCGCATCAGAAATCTCACTCGTAGGCATCCTTTCTTCAACATCATTGGTAGGGTAGCTCGTCGTCGCGGCCATCGCGGCCACGTCAGACTTCAAGTACTGGTTATAGCTGACGACGACACCGTCGTGAGATGAACTTGACGAATCCAAAGCTTCCGAGGTAAGCAGAACAGCATCATGAGAGGAGTCTGCGATGGCCAAAGCTGAATAAAGCTTAACCAGCACGGCACCAAGCAGCACCTTCGCGTAGGGGTACGGGGCTGTGCCGGTCTTTAAAGGCATTCTTGAATCTAGGACCCGTGTCTTTTGTAGCTAGTTGCAATGTGATGAGGTTATAGATCTCAAGTGACACGTTAGACGCAATTTTGTTGGACTGTCCAGACAACATAATCCGATCCGGTGCCTTTAAAGAAAATACTGGTGTGGATCGTTCCTAGAATGGGACCAGATTAGATCATAAAAGCATGCCATGGAACAGATTATAAAAGCGTGGCATGGATCAGATAAATACGTGGGATGGATCAGATTAAAATTGTGGAATGCTCGGTCAGACGAGACAGATACTTGCAACTTGTTGACAACGTGACTTGATCCGGTGCCATTCCAGGCGAAAACTGTGCAAACCAGTTTTCTGCAGGAATGGCGCCGGACCAAATTTATGGATCAGCCGGGCTAAACTGAATCGACGGATTAGAAACGTGACTTGTAGCCAAATCTACAAAAAGTACTGCCGGAAAATTGGCTTTTTGTAAAACACGTCGCAGCTTCCCAAAATGAGGTGGTTTTTACACGCAGTGTGAACGGCAGGGATAAAGATTGAAGTATAAGGATCAAGAGGTTCTTCTAATATGATTGCTGGAGATATCTCATACCAAACAACAAAAGTAATGCAATGAACTTAAGAGCGCCGAGTTAAACAGAGCACAATTAGCCTATTTTGGTCGGACCCATCGTCGTTGGGTTAAAGCTGCTGGTACTCTGTAGACCCCTGGTCTGCCTGCACCAATACCTCGTGCATTTTGTGTGAGAAGTGGCCGGCCATAGCCATTGTGAAGTGGTTGTTCATACAGGGTGGCGTGGTTACCATCTCTTGCCCTGGGGATCTTTTGCAGATTGGTTCAATACTCCTGCTGCGATATGTCGTGTATCTTGTTCGGGCCATGCTTATTGCTTTAGCTACTTGCATCGCGCCAGTAGCTCTGGGAAGACCAGGTGAAGATGCCAACATTGGAGCCACCAGACTAGTGTCTGCTAATGAACATTGATGAAAGCACTACACTATTGGCTATATGCAGGAGCGGGGTTGTTGGCCGATTGCATCCTTGAGATATCATTCTGAAGCTATCGATATTGCTGGTGCACTCACGTTCTTTGTCTTTGTGAAGATGAATTCCATCAATGGTCTCTATCGCGTGTGGTTAAATTGTAGCAGTTTATCCATACATCAAGATTGTGTTGGTGTAGTTTTACATCACGTCTTCTACAATTGGCACGTCACTCGTTTGTAAATGCTTTGCTGATCTCAGGAACGTTGAGATTGTCGCCAACGTGACATGTTCTCTTGTCGATGGCCTGCAGTGAAGAGCCTGAACCGTACTTATGGCCCATTATTTTGTTTGTGATGAACGTTGCTTCCATGGAAGAACCAACACGTCAGCGACAGCGCTCACGTGAGCGAAATGTCGGTGGCATGACATTGATAGGCGCTGTGAAAGAAATGACAGCATCATGACAAGGAGCAGCTGACTCATTCAGGAAGAGTCTTCCACACGTAGATCAGTGTGAGCCATATTCCTCTGATAAATTGCGAAGAACTTGATTGTCATGCCAGCATCATTGCTAATGATAAAATCCAATGACGTAAGCTGAGATATTTGAGATTAAGATAGGCCATGTAGCTTTTCTTCTTCGTCGTCCACATCCCTTACGCGCACCGGCCGCCATAAGATCAACCCTGGCCTTCTCTTTGTACCATGTTGTGCAGTCTCCATCGCGGTCGCAGCCAAAACACAACGGCCGAACACGCCATGCAATAGTTGACGCGTCGGTCGGATCTATACATTCCGAAGAACTGTGTTCCACCGAAACCCGAGACGCGATCACCGCAAGGCAGACACTGTCATCCGCGACGCCACAACACACGGTATATCGAGATCCTCACATTTACCGAGAAAGTCCACGGATCCCTCGCGCCCTTCGACACTGGCGTTCTTACTTCTACGGACATATAAGAAATTTGTACTAAACATGAAATAGACAGCCTGAAGTTCTCCCTCTTGTTCTTTACGTGCTGCTGACACTCTAAAGAACCCTTTGGCCGTTTCCTTCTAAACACCAATAAAAGCTGCCAGCGAGCTTTGGTGTGCGTAGAGGAGCGACGGAGAGACCATCTTCGCCAGCAACTTTTGTTCTTCTTTTTGTCCTTAGGTTTCTTGTCCAGCATGTAGTCGTTGGCTCTGTCGCCATTCAAGTGGAGTAATATCAAGGAGCCGATGATGGCAACACACAGCCGAAGACTATGTGTTGGGCTGTCTGTTGGCCATTTTGGCTCCTTGCTTTTACTTAAGCTCCAGTCGTTGCTATCAATCTTGATCAAATGAGAAAAAATGAAATGCTCCGGCATATCTACAAGCACAAGCTCAAGCATCTGTGCCAAGTTGCTGATATCGTACGCAATCATAAACGACCAGCTGCGCTTTCCAGGAAGGATAGAGTCTGCGAACAGAGGAAGTTACGAAGAGTGTTGAGTCCAAAAACCACATGGTGGTCGGTTTATACCGGTGAGCAGCGAGGACCTTGACCCTCGCGCGCGGGAAGAAATCTTTATCGCGCTGATATGATTGTTATCTAGCGAAAAGAACTATTGCGTTAGGTTATACAGACGTGTATCTTTGCGCATTAAGATGATTGATATGAGTCTCATGGATGTAAGAAATGCGCACGAGTGGGCTCAAGTACGAAAAGGAACGTCCGTTTAATCGACGTTATGTTATTTTTAATCCTCGAGTTGTGCGCAAGAAGGCTGCACCGTCATAAAGGTATGGTAGTATATCGAGATATGCAACTCAACCTTAATTTGTGGCTCGAATGCGTAAGGAAGTGAAGGTGTATGACAACTTACACACTAGAGAGCTCGAAGCTCTGATCAATGGTCTTTCAGCGCCTAAAATGCATTTTGGCGCTCAGCAACAGGCACAGCAGTTTTAACATGTACAAATTTGGAACGGCTGTTGTTCAGCTACAAGGGCAACAATGCCAAACGTCCTTGCGTTAAGGCTTACACCAGCATTCCCAAACGCATCTAGACAGGATACTCAGTCCGGTCAACCTGTGCAAATTGCAGTACGGAATACCGTTAGCTTTGTCCTGCGCTTGGCAATAGCACGCTCTATAGAGTTTGTCTCCAGACGCGGAGAAATACTGCTTGCAGCAAGTCGAGTCGAAACAAGTGACCATCAAATTGACACTAAACTTTTTCAGAAAGAAACGGTACATTCATACTTGACCGTCATGTTTGGATTGCATAAGATTTCTTGGCTTCGGTACCTGCTCAGATCCAGGAGACAGTGCATGACAGAGAAATGTAAATACTTCCATACGGGTTGGCTGTCTCAAAAAACATGTCATTCCATCCAGAAGTGACTCATAAAGCCATGTATTGATTGCAACCGAAAGCGCAACAACACATCTCTGTATGCCACACCCGGCCAGGTTGGCTTGCTCAGCTACCGTGACATCGACAATATTAAAAGCCGTGGAAGGAATTTTCCGAGTCGTCCGTGTCGTTTTCATCCGCATTGAAGTCATCAATATCCTGCACATCCACCAGTCAGTTTCTAGCACAACATCCTTCTTGCCATACTATGCTGTCGTTACCTTGCACTCTTCCCATGAATCTTCAACAAAAGTCAGAAAATTGACGAGCGAGTCTGTAGACGCCGTATCCTTTTCTGCCTGCATAAGCAACGGGTGGAACGTCTCGTCACTAAACTCCACTCCACGACTCATTCCCTGTTTCATAATTTCCGTCGCATTTTCATATTCCTTGCTCTTGATCAGCTCCATCAGAACTGGCAAGAGCATTTGCTCGGGAGGACACACATCTTCCCCATGCACAATTTCTCTCAAAATCTCTGTAGCTTCCTCCAGTCTCCTAGCCTCAACCAATGCCATCATTAGTCCATCATATGCCGGTAAATCCAGCACCACTGCCTGATTTACGGCTTCATCGTACAACTACACAAAAATGTCACAAAAAAACAACATCATTACGTCACTTGTTGTGCTCGTAGCAGCTTCGAAAATGCACGAAACAACAGCAAAATCTCACCTCCATTGCTAAATCAAGCAAACGAAAGCGGAGGCACGCGTCCATAACGTATATCGACGCTAGTTTAGTGTAGTCGTCGGGTTTTAAACCAGGTGCGTGATACACTCCACGCAGGATCTCAAAGGCACGCAATGCATAAGATCTGCTCTTCTTCTGTCGTGCGAGCAAAATTGCTAGTTTCTGTAATAGCTCAAAATCTGGAGGTGACTGCAGCTTCGCCAAATGGATCAGTGCCTGCGTAGGGCGGCGTTGAGCGATGGAATGCTCTAAAAGTGTCCGAACAGCGCCATCATCGGGTTGAAGAGCAGAATTTTTGGATAGTAGCTCGACAGCGGATATGGCAGATACATGAAGAGCAGTAGAAGAATGAAAGGCCAGTGATAACGACACAGGACGACGTAGCACGGAGGCGGACCGGACGAATGGACGCAAGAGCATGAATCTATCAACGTAAATGCTCAGAAAACTTATAATAATTAATAACCTTGTAGAATAGCTGGAGGTAAAGCTATCAGATTATAATTATTATGTTTGTGAAAAAAGGGTATGTTTTGTATTGGGTCACAAGAGATAAAGCTTCTGAATGACCCATTTTAAGAGAAATATCATAAAGCCTGAGAATCGGATTTGCGTGTCTGAGTCTGAAGTAAGAATAAAGACACACGCCACATGATACTTTCTCGTGCTCTACGAGCTCGTAGCACTTTACTGCATGGATCTTGTACTGGTATGACCATATGTTTCTCTTCTATACGCAGTAATACTATACATTGTGATATCCTAAAGGCTTTATCCACGCACGGAAAGTCGTCAATGGCTACGTCATCACTGTCTTCTTCCATGACAGAGGAATCAGATCCTGGATCTGATTCTGTCGACAATGTAAAGATTGATTTAGGTACTGTTGGAGCTGAAGATGCCAAAGTGTTGACAATTGCCGATGTATTGAACACTCGAGAGCTCAAAGTGACTAGTAAGAAGACGTTAATTGACTTTGAGGGATGGGAAAGTATTGCTGGCACGGTAATAACAAGCTGTAAGGATGTCAATAGAGAGAAGAATATAGAGACTAAGGGAGTTGTTGAGTTTTGTAGGAAACGGTACACGATGCAGTATTGACCATGACACAACGTAATATTGGGTCACTTATTGTGACCGAGGCGAAAGAAGGGATTGTTGGCATTGTGACTGAACGAGATATTATCAAAAAGATCTCACCACGTAAAATTCTACGTGAGGAGAAGTTTGTACGTGATATTATGTCGTCTCACATTATGTGCATCCATCCCAGTACTACTGTGATTGAGTACGGGCTTTTCTTTGTGATAGCAGCTTTTGCTACGTGTTATGGTGTGCTATTGCTGACAAGTTAAATTTGTTTAGTGCATTAGCAACCATGACGAAGGAAAATATTCGACATTTGGCGGTAGTGAGCGGTGACATGACGAGTGCTGTGAAGCGAGGAGCGGTACAGGAGGAGGATATGCGTTGTGTGCTGTCAATCACGGATATTGTTCGCGCGTATGCGGAGTTTGAGGCTTCAAAGAATATTATGATGAAACTACACGACGGTAGTACAGCCAAGAATGAGGCAGGGAAAGATAAAAACGCGAAGAATAATGAAACCATGACATCAGCGACTGAGACTGCCGAGACGGACACAAAGAAAAACGCAGCCGATGGTTCGGCGGCAACGTCTACGACGTCAACGACTCCAATCGTGACTGCAGCAACGCTACTAAAGAAAAAGCACAAGAGAGTTAGGCTGATCCTTAACACACGACCTGAAGATAATGTCACCGTGGCAGAAGCAGTGGAGGAAATGGCCAAACGTGATTTTGGTGCCGTTCTTGTAGTGGACAAAGAGCAGCGCGTGCTCGGAATTTTCACAGAGCGTGACTACATCCGCAAGGTGCTTTTCGAGCTGAAAGATCCAACCAAGCTTCTTGTGACGGATGTGATGTCATCCGTGGCTTCGGTTATTCAGGTTGAAGACTCGCTGGAGAAGTGCTGGGATTTGGCAGCCACTTCCAATTGTTGCCACTTTCCTGTGATAGGTGTGCGCCAGGATCGCGAGAAGGAACTTGCTGGTATTTTATCTATTAAGGACATTGTGCGCGAGATTTCGAAGCACCATCACGCCACGCCTGGTTTCCGTCTTATGGAGTTTTTAAAATCCAAGATGGAGACTAAGCGTGTGGAGCCTAAGCCCGATCAAAAGGTAGAGTCTGTACCAGAGCCCAAGGTTGAAGCATTAACCAAAGCAAAGCCAAAGGTGTCCTTCACTCCGACAGGAGCAAAGGATTCCGAGGTTGCCCCATCTGCAGATGTGGGAGCCTCACGGCTAGATCTTAGCGCTGAAGTGGAGTCGAAGACGGCTACACCTGGTAAGGCTTAGTAGGATCAGTAAATACCTAGCTCCTAGAAAGCAAAGTACTAGCAGGTAGACAAGATACAAAACATCTTGCATTAAATAACATTGCTGGTAAGAAACATCTTTAGTCAGAGGCTGCCTCGGGCAAAGGCTTGAATGCTGCCTCGGGCAAAGGCTTGAATGCTGCCTTCTTCGTGCCAGCACGAGGCACTGACATTTTGCTCTCAGCTTCGATCGCGAAGTTTGAGTACGTCGTCCAGTTGCAGTACAAGTCTTCATTCCAGTCGCAATCAGTCGGATCCTCCACTTGCACAGTTTGCCGACGTACACCCAACGATGCCAACACGCGCTGTGTTGCTCGAAGTGCCGTACGAGGCTCGCCGTTTGGTAAAACATGCACGCTGGCGGCATAGTGGCCTTCAGTAAGCATCCAGATATGAAGATCATGGACATCGTAAACACACGCAAGCGCTCGAATTTGCTTTTCAACAATGCGCAGGTCCAACGCAGGTGGGGCACCTTCCATCAAAATGTGAATAGTTCGCGTCAAAACTCCAATTGTTGTACCAAGCACCAGGAACGAAAACAACATTGTCGTAACCGGATCCGCCATCTGCCACGACGGGTTGTACCAGATAAGTCCACCGGCAAAACAGACGCCCAAACTTTGCAAGAAATCACCAAGCGCATGAATATACGCAGCACGAAGATTAATGTTTTCAAACATCGATGACTTGGGCACCAGCACCTCCAATCCGTTCGCTAATGGCTCCTCCACATCGTCAATGAGTGCCATAGCTGACATGGGCGTCCGCGTCAGATTATGACTCGGACTCTTCTCCACCACACAGCTCTCGCCACTATGACATTTTCCATGATCGTGGCTGTGACTGTGTCCATGGCCATGACTGTGTCCATGGCCATGACTGTGTCCATGTCCATGACTGTGTCCATGTCCATGACTGTGTCCATGTCCATGACCCAAAATTGTCATCAACACGAGATTAATACCTAATCCAAAGACTGCGACCAAGAACATGGCTTTGCCATCCACTGCCTCCTTGGCATCAGCTCTTTCTTGATCAATGAGTCTTCTCACTGCTGTAAACATGAGACCAATAGCCAGCACCCAGATAAGCAATACACTCAATAGTGCACCAATCACTTCAGCTCGATAATAACCAAATGGCATCGTTGACGATGCCGGTAGTTGTCCCAAGTACATGGCAAAGAGTGATACTAGAAACCCCGCTACGTCTGACAATAAGTGGGCCGCGTCCGTCATAATAGCTAGACTATGCGCATAGTAACCACCCGCAAATTGAACACACATAAAGACAAAGGAACAGAAACATGCGAGTTGTAGCTTCTTCATAGCTGCTTGAACATTTTGCACTTCTTCATACTTTTCATCCGCCAATTCCTCTTTCTTTACTTGTGCTACAACGTGGTCATGCGTGATACACCCGTATACTTCCTCCATATCAACCGATATATTCAGTAATGGTAATGATGTGCATTGTGGTTTAATAACGACAGCTTCATAACCTTCTCCCATTTCAATTTACCTTGTGCCAATGAGATAAGAAGACACGAAATCGTTACGTGTGTGTGGGGACGAGTGAATGTAGAAGACTGGAGATAGAAGAGGAAGAAAAACAAGAATGGAGCTCTTCGATTCTTGGGAGAGTGGGCAAAACAGGTCGTGAATTGTTGAGACAGATGATATCTAATGTGAGCCGGCTAGCCACCGTCGGATACAAGAGGGTTGCTAACGGTAATAAATGCGTGGCATTGATGATTAGATATGACATTTAATGTGTTTGTAAAGGTCTCGAATGGTACAGGCGAACAAATACCTGAAAAGTGGTTTCGATTCGTGCTGTGGAGTGAATAGAAGTTGTGGAGCCACGATGTTTTATTGTCTTGGCGCTTGAAGAAATGATGCACCCCTTTGCAGGTTTCTTCTAGATAAAAAAACGTTTACTAAACTGCTGCTTCCAAATGATCACTGTCGAAAGGGTATGTAGCACTGTGCGATCGGTGAATCACTGAAGCTGTAAAATGTTAGATGTAATCCATCCAGTACATTGTCGTGGCGGCAGAGTGACAAAGCAACAAAAATGAACAAACACGTAGGCTCACAATTCTGTACAGGACAAAGTTACCGACTTACTTTGTTATTTGCTGGACTAGCATTCAAATCATGGAAGACGACGGTGATCACGCATATGTGTCATGTACGACGCTATCGTAGCATCGGCTTGTGTTTGTTATATGGTCGTTTGACTTTGCGTTGATTTGCCCCTTCGTAAGCATTGGCGACAAAAGCTAATGCATCCATTTACTGACGCGCAGGGGTTTCCACAAGGGTAGTTGACACTGGTACACGCACAAGCAATAAATATGGAGATCATCGCACACATTGTCTTTCACAAGCTACTGTAATAGCCAGGTCTGCGCCAATTCGACCGCCAATCTATAATCCTCGGCGACCAAGATACCGCCAACGGTTATGCTACCTGCGACTTAAGTAGCCAGTACTGACCCTTTTGTCATGTACACTCGGCAGTGCAACTACGAAACGGGAGGAGATGTTCCGTGCTTTTTGGACCTCATCAATGTGGGCAAGAAGGGTTGGAGCTTATAAGATGCAAGAACTGGCTAAACCTCTTATATTCTTAACTTTTGCTCTTCACTGTAACAGCAACTCATGTCTTTGCCTTGAAATACCACAAGACATTTGAACACATCACTGCGTTTCACCAACACTTCATATGGCCATTCAATATTCAAAAGCCCATTGCTTCATCACTGAGTATTGAGCTTTTCAGTCATACTGGTTCTAGTTGCAGCAGTCTATTCACTGGTTGCTTTTTCACTCTACCTTTATTCTGCAACACACACAGTCGATATAAAAGCTCGTGTCCTTTCTGTATCATGCGCGTAAACAGATGCCGACCTGAACATTTCGTTTTCAGACCCACACTATCAAATGATCTCCTTATCGTTTTATATATTTTTTTTTATCATGCTCGGCCCCGCTTGTTTGAACTACTTTGCTCTTATCTGTTGTCCCATCAATTCATCGCAAATGTAGTTTGACCTCTCTTCTTCTAGTTACTATGAACAAACTTATACATCATTGACTTTGGAACCTTTAAAGCAAATTGCTATAAGGTACTTTAAAACAGTGGAAAGCGACGTGTGATATGGAGACATAATTTAGAGCGTTGTCAAGTTTACAATTCACCAAAAATAGCGTGGTATACACATTCACAGCTCATAACAAGCTGCCTTCTTTTTCGTGGTTTTTGCTTGACCACAGGGTACATAAAACCAGGCCCACCTCAGGTTTGCTGGACACTGCAGCTAAAAAGGAGATGCTTTTTACTTGTGCAGGCAAAGTGGTAAGAAGTCATCAATTTCGACACGATGAACCCGGTGTTGCCGTCTAGTGTCAGATATTGTGCTCAGTAAGCAGCAGTCACATTCTCCGTGTGGGATCATGGTATCCTTGCGTGGCCAGAACGTAAAATGCTGAGCATCGTCAAATAATACCGGTATTGCTGACTTTGTCCTACAGCCTACTTCACCCCAGCACAATCCTTTTTACCCCCGCCATTGACGCCTTTATTCATCGCTTGCTAATAGCTTCGAGTGGTATCCTCGAACCACATTGCATTAATGACCACTGACAACACGCCTATTCAATGCCGGCGCAAAGCAATATTATCGTTCAATGGTAAATTTGTTCGACATTTCACTAGGCATCATGGAGAGGATTCCTTTTGCCTTAAACATTGATGAAAATGCTATTGATTTCCAATAACATAGTGAGTCTCAACAACGTTGAAGCTTTGTTGTTCCTTGGCCCTCTGCTGCCAATTCTCAGCGATCCACAAAATTGTTTGGTTGTAAGCTTACAATGTGCAACTGATAGCACCATATGCAATCAGTAGCCAATCAACGGCTTCGACTAGTGCAATTCTTCCTAGCGATTGGCTAATTGTAATCGCCGCCAAAAAGCCAGCAGTTTTGTAGCTCGTATAAGACAGACACGCATCGAGATGGCAGAGAGAGAGTGCACGACAACATAAAGGGTTAGGGGGCTGACTCGAACCTGTCCAGGTAAACGATTAGATCGACACTTTTCATAGCGCCGCGTATACGCAACACACATTTCGTATATATTTCTTTTGGTTTTGTTGGTAAGCTCCGTAGATATTAAGTAAACGAATCAAGTCCACGAAGATTACCTTTTGCTGTCTTTTTTTAGTACGTGAATACATCTGAAACCTATTCACCATTTCCGCATTCATTCACTAAAGTGCAAGGGAAACGAAGCGTGACGTGACGTGACTGACGAACACTTTGCCGCACTGGACAATATGGGAAAAGTGCGCACTATGAGTCGGCGACGTATCCACAGCGGCGCGTTGGTGGATGATTCGTGGCAGCCACCATCGCTTACAGCCAGTGAGCGTGCTTATATGATCCGCAAGGCGAAAGAGGCGTCCGTGGCACTCGTAGACCATGCGCATACGCTGGATGGACCGGTACAATGGCATTACACAGGTAAGCTTCGCGGCATTCAAATGTATCGTGGTGAAGGCTGCTATGATCGTGCTGGTACTTCTGGCACTGAGTTTCTCTGTGGCGTAACGACCATGTTGGGCTCAATTGAAGAAGTGGCTAATTATTTTAACCAACAGACGACAGAGAAAATGCTTGCAAAGAAGGCAGAGGACGTGCTTGATTGTGCCGTGCTTTATTCTCTTGCGGAAGGAGATTCGAATAATCCATTCTATCGGGTGTCAGCTAAGTATCAGCTGTACGAAGGTCCGTCTGCGTTCTCTAGAGAACGAGACTATTGTTTCTTAGAGTGTCAGAATACGTTTCGTCATGCGTCGGGACGTCGAGGATGGGTACTTAGTATGCACTCTATTAAACTCCCGAATTGTCCTGAAATGGATGGAGTGGTGCGAGGAAGTATGTACCAATCGGGTTATGTGTTTGTGGAGGCAGAGAAGGAAGGATATATGGATGTGATGCATAGCTTGCAGATAAATTTCAAGAGCACTAGCCGGCTGCCTCATTTTATGTTGAATGCAGCTTTAAAGCGCCGGATATTGTCCGTTGTGACTATCAGTCGAGAGATTCAAACGACGAGAATGGGACGCCAAACGCTCTTGAAGAAAAAGCAGCTGATGCCGAAACGATCAAGAGCACTTTGTGTCAATTGTGCCCGCAAGTTTTCTCTGTTTGTACGCAAAACGCGCTGCCGTGTGTGTGGTGAAGTAGTTTGTCAACCGTGTGCCCCGCAGGTCATGATATCGACGAAACAGGGCCCAGTGAAGACTCGAGTATGCACCAGATGCTGCCATTTGTCTGCTGATGACGATTATGAACCGATTAGTACTCTACATAACTCGCCCAATGGAGCCCACATGCGACGTATGCAGAATGTGACTAGATATTCGGATATTTTGCAAGACCAGCATGATCATCCGGATATGTACCACGAGGAAGATGAAGATTGTTTGGAGGAGGATGATGATGAAGATGGGCTAGAGGAACAGTCAGATTATAGTGTGTTTGCACAGTCTCGTTTTACTGACGCAAGTCGCAATTCCTTTGCAACGAGTCAATATGGTTCTTCGAGATTCGAAAGTCGTTTTGAAGGAACGAGTCAGTTTGACACTTCAAGTAAATTTGACGAGAGTCAGTATTACGATGGTGGTTCCAGCGAGAACAGCTTTGTTAGTGGTACCAGCTCTTCACGCTGGAAAGGGAGCAGCAGTGCTGCTAGCAGTATGTCGGGAAGGAACCAAGCCAGTAGTGTTAAGCCCGCTGACGGTCACAATTACGACCCTCAAGCCTCTGCGAATAGCAACTTCTACGGAGCAAGTAACTATGGAAGTGACTACGGTGGAAGCAAGCACACGCTCGACGAGGAGTCCGTCAAGCGAGCTGGTAGGTATAACGCAGCAGCACCTATCCCAGAGGACGAGCCTTTCAGTCGTCGTAGTCATAAAGCCAGCACTAATAGGAGCCACAACTCAAACAAAGATTACAACTCAACCAAGGACAGCAGCTATGCTTCTGCCAAATCGTCAAGCGTCAAAGCAACGCAAGGAACAAAGTATGACTTGACTAATGTCAGTCAGAACTCCGATAGTAAGCACGCAAGCAAGACTTTGTCAATCCAAAGTCTCGCAAAGGCTCGTTCGGCGCGTTACGGAATCAAGAGCCAGTTTCCGGTACCGCCTCCTCCACCGCCGTTTTCTCCGCCACCTGAACAACACGAGGAAAGTTACGAACATGACAGCCCATTACATCTTGGGTCGCTTATGATGAACGATCACCAAAGTCTGAAGGATCAAAAGCCGAAGGGTATTGCCACGCGGAAAATTTTTACGCCGCCTCCTTTAAAAGAAGGACGTTGTGAGACAGACCGAGTGTCAGCGAAGCGTGTCCCTCAGGTTGCTCAGAACATGGCGTTTAATGCCGCATCGGCTAACAGACATTCACGGGTATCTCAAACTAGTTCAATAGATTCAAGTGGGTTTGGTAATACTCGAGCTTCTGCGATTTTGGAACAAGTGCGTCGCAACCGTGGCCGAACGCTTCAGTATTCTCCTGAAGGTGATCGAACTTTGGCAGTGCTGAAGTCTACGGAAAGAGAAAACTTGATAAGGATGCGTGAAATGGAGCGCATGCAAGAATCGGCCAAAGAGAAAGCGGCCCGGCGGTCGATGGCATCAAACGGAAGTCGAATTGCTGTGCACGCAACACAAAATGATGCTTCGAGTGGTGCTGGTGCTAGAAGGAAGAAGGAAGATCGACGCCGCAGCTCTCGTCACTTTATCGCTGGGTCCTCTCTTCATTCTTTAAGGGGAGCGCCACCTGGATCTCCGCCTGGTACCCCACCTAGCATGCGAGGCCGTCGCTTACCCAATAGCGCACCCTTCAACAGTCAACCAAATCGATCTTTTCGAGACAATCACTCGCGGCGTGCGGATGCTAGTGGCGACTTTGAGGGAAGTCAGATTCTGTCCAATCGATCGAATACTAGTTTTGCAAGGTCGGGCGCCCGTGTTAGCCTCATATCATCTGGGCAGAGTGAAGATCTTACGTTCAGATCTCAAGGGCCTGGGCACCGTATCACCACCAAAGACAGTAAGCATGTTAATGGGCAGGGTCTGGATGGCTCTCAGGGATCGAACAAGCGATTTACGTCTTCGTTTGGTAACCGACAGCTGGATGATTCTTGCGCTTTGATTATCCCCGAATCAAGACATCCGGATGACCTTGTGTTTAGTGAGTCTCAGCTTTTGTTAGATAAGGCGAAGTTCTCCAGTAGTATTGCAATTTTGGAAACTGGTGAGTCCCGAGAACACTTTGCAATGATGGAGAGATTTAGCGAAGAATGTAGCTTGGGCGATTCACTGTTGAGCGAAGATTTGCTGAGTCAGTCTTTGTCGGGCATGAATGAGCATATCAATTCGATGAGAGCTGTTGCAGCGTACAAACTACCAGACGAAGAAGACCGGTTGTCAGACGAGTTGCGGGGGCGACAAGAAGAGCACCGCAAGCGAATGGAGGAGCTAAATAAACTGACGGCTAACCACGTCGTTGGAACTCGAGACAGGACATCCACTCTAGGTGACCTCCATGACAGCTCAGTCAGCCTCATGGGATACTCTGGAAATTACTTTGGCGATAGCACCATTAGTTCCGTCAGTCCCGCCAGCTCCGTCGAGATTGATGACGAAGAATTTGATTTTGGATCTCGACCGTTTGGACGCACAAAGCGTAGCGGCACAATTTTCTTTGCGTTGGAGGAGTTTGAACAAGCGCCAGATGCGGAAGATAGCGATGAGCTGAGTGAGGGCCTCGATGATTCTAACACGTCGATTTGTCAAAGCGAAGAGTACGCAGAGCATGACATGATCAAGCTAGAGGATGGGTATCGCTCGAACGAAGAATTCGCTTGTGAGAATGCCGAGAGATCTTTGCCGGCGTATCGCTTTAGTGGAGAGTATGTGAAGACCAAGCATGAGCACGAGAATGAGTCTATTCCTGCATCTTACCGTTCAAGCGAGGAACACATGAGCGGTTTTGCCACACCACCCCGCCGTTCGAGCGTAAGGATTGCGGAAAGCGAGCATGAAAAATACAGTGGTTGTGTTACCCCACCGCGGAGCCCGAACGTGGAGTCAGTAGAAAGCGAGCACAAACCCACGAATGGTTTGGCCACCCCGCCACGTCGTGCCAGCGAAGGAACTACGGAAAGCAGGCATGAGCACATGAGAGCCACCCCGTCGCGCCGCTCGAGCGTAGAATCCGAGGAAAGCGAATATGATCGGGATACCGGCTTTATTACTTCACCGCGGCGATCGAGCGTGGAGTACGAAGAAAGTGATTATGACCGAACAAGCGGCTTAGCTACCCCTACGCGCCGCTCGAGCGTGGAGTCTGTAAAAAGCGAGCACGATCAGGCTTCTGACTTGGTTACTTTACCGCGCTGTTTGAGTGTGGAGGTTGTGAAGACCGACCACGACCAGAACACTGGCTTTGCTACTCTACCGCGCCGCTTGAGCGTGGAGCCTGCGAAGATCGAGCACGATCAGGTTGCTGGCTTTGTTACTCCACCGCGGCGTTTGAGTGTGGAGTCTGAGGAAAGCGAGCATGACCAAACAAGCGGCATAGCCACCCCACCGCGCCGCTTCAGCGTGGAGGCCGCGGCGCCTGTGAAGAGCGGTCACGATCAGGTTGCTGGCTTTGTTACTCCACCACGGCGTTTGAGTGTGGAGTCTGAGGAAAGCGAGCATGACCAAACAAGCGGCATAGCCACCCCACCGCGCCGCTTCAGCGTGGAGGCCGCGGCGCCTGTGAAGAGCGGTCACGATCAGGTTGCTGGCTTTGTTACTCCGCCGCGGCGTTTGAGTGTGGAGTCTGAGGAAAGCGAGCATGACCAAACAAGCGGCATAGCCACCCCACCGCGCCGCTTCAGCGTGGAGGCCGCGGCGCCTGTGAAGAGCGGTCACGATCAGGTTGCTGGCTTTGTTACTCCGCCGCGGCGTTTGAGTGTGGAGTCTGAGGAAAGCGAGCATGACCAAACAAGCGGCATAGCCACCCCACCGCGCCGCTTCAGCGTGGAGGCCGCGGCGCCTGTGAAGAGCGGCCACGATCAGGTTGCTGGCTTTGTTACTCCACCGCGGCGTTTGAGTGTGGAGTCTGAGGAAAGCGAGCATGACCAAACAAGCGGCATAGCCACCCCACCGCGCCGCTTCAGCGTGGAGGCCCCGGCGCCTGTGAAGAGCGGTTACGATCAGGTTGCTGGCTTTGTTACTCCACCGCGGCGTTTGAGTGTGGAGTCTGAGGAAAGCGAGCATGACCAAACAAGCGGCATAGCCACCCCACCGCGCCGCTTCAGCGTGGAGGCCCCGGCGCCTGTGAAGAGCGGTCACGATCAGGTTGCTGGCTTTGTTACTCCACCGCGGCGTTTGAGTGTGGAGTCTGAGGAAAGCGAGCATGACCAAACAAGCGGCATAGCCACCCCACCGCGCCGCTTCAGCGTGGAGGCCGCGGCGCCTGTGAAGAGCGGTCACGATCAGGTTGCTGGCTTTGTTACTCCTCCGCGGCGTTTGAGTGTGGAGTCTGAGAAAAGCGAGCATGACCAAACAAGCGGCATAGCCACCCCACCGCGCCGCTTCAGCGTGGAGGCCGCGGCGCCTGTGAAGAGCGGTCACGATCAGGTTGCTGGCTTTGTTACTCCGCCGCGGCGTTTGAGTGTGGAGTCTGAGGAAAGCGAGCATGACCAAACAAGCGGCATAGCCACCCCACCGCGCCGCTTTAGCGTGGAGGCCGCGGCGCCTGTGAAGAGCGGTCACGATCAGGTTGCTGGCTTTGTTACTCCGCCGCGGCGTTTGAGTGTGGAGTCTGAGGAAAGCGAGCATGACCAAACAAGCGGCATAGCCACCCCACCGCGCCGCTTCAGCGTGGAGGCCGCGGCGCCTGTGAAGAGCGGTCACGATCAGGTTGCTGGCTTTGTTGCTCCATCGCGGCGTTTGAGTGTGGAGTCTGAGGAAAGCGAGCATGACCAAACAAGCGGCATAGCCACCCCGCCGCGCCGCTTCAGCGTGGAATCTGTGGAAAGCGAGCACGAACCGAACTGTGCACTGCACCGTTCAAGCGCAGAGTCTGAGAGCGATTGTGAACAACAGACTAGCTTTGTCACCCCACCATTCCGTCACAACATGGAAAGCGAGCACATACAGACGAATGGCTTTGTTACTATACCACGTCATGAAAGCGTGGAGTCAGCGGAGAGCAAACGCGAGTACGAAAGTGAATCTGACAGCGCTAGGTTGTCCTATTGTTCAAGCGAAGATTCTATGGAACATGAGCGTGATGGTGACTTGGGAGATGCTGCTCATCGCTCTGGCGAAAAATCAGTGGACAACGAGCACGAGAATGGTTATGAAGATGCCAAGTCAGCGTACTCGAGCGTGAAACACCAATCTTACCTAGAGCACGTTGAATCTGCCTACTGCTCGAACAATGGAATCGAGTTAGACGAAGCTGTCGTAGTGCCGAAGCGGCCAAGCAACGAGCCATTTGTACCTCCAACGAATATGTCAAACTTCCAGCTAAATAGTTCGCAGCTCATTTTTGGCGAGGGAGGCCTGGCCGTTGACGAGTTCATTGCTGACAGTTCACGTTTACTATCGAATTGCATGCTGTATCAGGTGGACGAAAATGGCGATGAAGGCACATGCTCGCCATGTGATACGTCGGAACTCCATCATTTGCGCTTGACCTCTAACACTAGTGAGGAATGCAATCTATTGAAGACGCCACTCTCGAAAAGTAGGTTTGGCACGGATATGCTTGAGCATGTGACCTCTCCTCGCGAGTCGTGCATGTCCGCGATTGACGAGGAGTTGATGAACCGCCCGACCAACGAGCTATTCGATATGATTCGTGCGAACCGTCCAATATATAACTCAGATGGTAGTCGTTCTGTGGAAATGATGTACGATCTAGAGGCGAGCCACATGCGGCGGATGGAAGAGTTGAATTGTATTGCAATTGACCACTTGGGCAATCGCATATCCAATCTAAGTGATGACATGCTTGGCAGCGCATTCCAGCCTGGCCGATCATTGTATCCTGGCTTCCGAAATGAGGAAAAAGAGATGCAGTGGCGTTCGTCCGATGTCATGGAAGAGGTCCAAAGCAAACACCAGGTCGACATGGAGAGACTTCGTCGCCGAATCCGTCAGCTTGAGGAAGAATGCCGCGAGTCAATTGCATCCGTGTTGACTACAGAGGAAATGGATTTATCTGAATTTGACGACGATGACAACAGGCCAACAAGCAGGGGTTTCGTTGGACGTCAGAGCTTTAACCCTCAGACTTCCTACATGGACAGGAGTGACTTAAGCTCATCTACAATTTCGGAGCATGGCACTACGGACATGCCGCCCCAAATTGACGAGCCTCTGCCTGCCCAGGTCCTATTCGAGCAGATTGCGCAGCTGACTCGGTTGCAGCAGGAGATGGTCGAAGGTGAGGGCGATGAAGATGAAGAAGAATGTCGTAAGCGCATGAAGGAGCAGTACCGCGTACTACGCTCGATCAAGGCAAACAGCCGCCAGGAGCGCGAGTTACTGAGTCATCAGGAGCGCGGGTCATTAAGTGAAGATGAAGAAAACTGGATTTAGGAATTTTTATATGTATGCTGAGTAGAATGGCAATCGTCTTTGTCTGCGGGTGTGTTTGAATCAACTCGTCTTCTCATTTACACAAAAATACTAGAACATGCGACCTTGTTCTTTTTTATCAACACGTGACGAAGTCGCGGAGAGATCATGTTTCGTGTCAAATGGCCCTAGTATGTCGCCAGCTTGGTTGCAAGAAAGCGTCCGCTCCGTCTATCATTCTTCGTATCCAAGTCGCTGCTTTATATATACTGTAGATCCACGCGACTCATTCACGCAATCTGCTGTTCATTCTTTGAGAGTTAATTAGGTCACGGTTCCTTGCATGTATTTTTCGTCACTTTTTCAAATCGAATCAAGTGCCTATCAATTGGTTTGTGCATTGATTGTGCTCTCTTTACAAGCAGGACACACACGATATACTACTGTAAAAAAGGTTATAATATCGTTTGTCTATTGTTTTGCTCAGAGCTTTTTCAATTAGCTCAAGTACTTCTTTACGGAGATTTGTTAGGGTTTTTAACTGGTTTTTTTTGTATTTTCAGTGTAGAATCTACCAACCTTGCAACGTATGGCACGAGTCTTTGTCACAAAACGAGAGCGACTAGACCTTATTCAGCAGGGCGATGACATGTTCCTTGAGGTCCAAGAACGGCTATACGATGCCAAGATGCAATGTGCAGCACCTGAAAAGGACAAGATTGTAACGTCGCTGGAAACATTTACTGTCTACGGCACGCTAGACGCTGTGACAGATTTGTACTTGAAAGACGACGTCAAGATGGTCTTGGACTTTGCCGAGTCACGAGAATTGATCGTGCTTAAACCCAATACAAAACAGCGGCCATTGGACCGCACAAGTCTTCGATGGTCACTGTTCCACTTGCCAAGTCGTCTCTTAGGCAAAGACCAAGACTTTTGCTACTTAGAAGTCATGAAGCCTTTTGGAACGGCCGATGGACGTCGTGGCTGGGCGAGGTGCTCCAATTCAATTACACATAAGGCTTTTTCGGCGCTCCAAAGTGCGCAACGGACCGACGTGAATCGAGCAGAACTTTTCTACTGCGGACTGTTTTTCGAGGAGACGGATCAGCTTGGACGACTCAATGTCACCGTGTTTTACAATATTAAGGGACACCATGCCACATCTATACTGGCCCCGAGAGTGTTAAAGGCGCAATCAAAACGGACTATTGAGCTCGTGAATCACTACCTCAAAATGTCGGCTATGATGCTGAAGTCCAGGAAAGTTTCGCTTACGAGAGCACTGCAATTGCAAGCTGAGAGGCGATGTGGCGCCTGTGCAAACTATTTATCGATCTGGAAGTGCAAGGAGAGGTGCGCTTTGTGCAGATCGGTACGTTTTCTATGTCCTAAACAGAGATAGCTGCGGTCATAAGTGCTTATCTATGCTGTGAAACTGTAGTTGATGTGCAATAAATGCAACGACATTGTGTCGCGGAACTACAGAGTGAAACGAGTCACTCGCGAACAGGTTGTATGCTTCTCCTGCGCACATTGGCGTGGCACAAAGATCGGTCATATGGCGGAAACAAAACACAATAATCTGCAAGACAGCAGCGGTGGCGGGTTAGCTGTTAAGACGCAAAGCAACTCGAAAGCTTGCCAAGAAAAAACAACGCAAGATGAAAGCATATTTCCATGGAGCAACGAGGACCATTCTAACTGGTTTGATGATGAAGCCAAACCGTCATTCGTGCTTGCTCAAGAGAATCAAGTGCCTCAACAATCGAAGCCTTGCGAGCAAAAACCGTTCCACCAAAACTTGACTCCCACCCGCCATTCCGAATGTTCGTTCTTGAGGTATTGCTATAGCGTATATAACGATCTCACACGTTGATTTCTATCTTTTTAATTGCAGTTGTCCCGCACGAGACATTACGTTTGCCGACTGAACGCGCAGAACATCACCGACGGCGTTGTAATACACGTGTGTCAACCCGTCGACCATCAACCGGAGTGGATGATGATTTCATTGCGCCTCGCCAACGTCGAGCGACAGGAAATTCTAGATTATCAGCTAGAGCGAAATCAACGAGTTGTGCCGGTAGCCAAATTTGCGGTGACAATGCAGATTTCACCCCGGTGGGTAGCCAAGTTAACCTCGATCTCGAGGACTTGAATTGGCAGATGCGACGCTGTAGGACTAACTCTGTTCCGGTTCAACCAATGGAGTTAACAGATGAAGGACGTCGTGACTCCAAGGCTTTTGCCCGCTACCAAATCATGCTAGATGGAACACGCCAATACGACCGCTCTTGCCAACCTCGCATCGTGTCACAACGGCCATTTTTGGTGGCAAATTTACCAACGAGGACTAGTTATCCGCAACCGTCTTTGATCAGGTACTCGAAGGCAAATCCGTGTGATTTGTCGTACTTGGCTAGCTTCAAGCTGACGACAGATCAAAACGATCCGACACAAGCCGAGCAACTCACTTGAAGTAAGTACGTTACAATAATACCTGCAGAGCCCATAGGATTGCGTTACAACGGCAGCTCAGTAATTCCCAGCAGAGCAAAAAATTGTACATGATTATGCACGGTACTGAATGGACCCGATCTCGATGGCTAAAGTTACAGTGCAAGGCTTTGGGAAAATTCGTGCTATATTGTTGTTATCTGGTCAAAAAGGTGACAAAGGGTTTCTCAACTTTGGCTGCTGAGATCTCCTTGAAACTAAATCTGGTCATGAGTAACATGCCAAAGCGCCGATTGCGGGTGATACACATAGTTTGTGCAGTGAGCAATGTACGCGGAGCTGGACAATTAACGCAATAGCCTAACAAACTTGATGAGTCCAGTCCAGTATCAAAGCCTGGTGACCCAAAGCACCGAGGCGTCCACAATGCAACGGTCTTCCAGTATTTTTAAGGCACCTCATCCCACATGCCATGTTGGTATGCCCATTATCACTACGTTAGTCAACTTCTTGTGGCTTTCTTGCAAAAAGGTCGGAAAAACAAACATGCAAATCGTCATTGGACAACACAGCGCGATTCTTGTTCGATTGGAACGGGCACTTTGCGTGGTAGATTTGTGCTCTTTCGTGCCCATCTGAGGTTAAATCCCCCAACTCCCACCAAAAAAGCGACTTAGACCAAAATGTAGTGCTTTCGCTTCACTCCAGCCGCAGGTTCCTTGTCCAATGTCCCATACTTGCAGCATTGCTCACATATACGGATCTTGTCCCTCTACGATGCAACTGCATTAGGAAAAAGTAATACTTGCGTAAACACCATACCTTTCCAATCGCTGTGCACAAGGTGACTAGGCTATCACACTGACTCATCATCACCTTACTCGATTTTTCTCGCAGTAGTAGAATTCCTCCTACCCCTCACCTCTCATTCCATTATCTCTCATTATCAAAGACATTCAGATAGTACTATGTCTATCTCCAAGTCAGGGAGGTGTACCTTTTGCGGTGAGGTATGTTTCAACACACTTTGTCGCGCTTGTATCTCTTTGACTATGTAAGTCTCACATTGCACTAACTCTTCGACATTGATTTGAGCAGAATCTGACCAACACGCCCATACCGATCTCCGCTGAGTCCAGTGCTTCATGGGAAGAAGACCAAGGAACGTTTACAAAGCTCAAGCCTTTGCACTGGCGTTTTCTAACAAACAAATGCCCACGTACCAAATTCATGTGCACGGCTTGCGCAGAGAAACGTCAAGTGCCACAGCAAGCTGAGACCACCAATCCGTTATGGCCTCATGATGTAAGCAATTTGGATAGAGTACCAAATGTACACAAGCCTCACCAGTGGGAAGAGAGGGAATCCAAATACCCCAAACTGTCCACTCAACAGATGAGATTGCAGCATCTGGCGCTGGATAAGGCGCGTCAAGAGCTACCAAGTCAAAACATACCGCGAGTAAATCGAATGAAGCTTCGTGAGCAACAACCTGAACATGACGATGACCAGAGAAACATGCGTATACAACCTGATCGTCGTGGTAACCAGAAAGACATGGGCAAACAGCCAACAAGCGACGGTAGAAAGCACAGATCGTCACAAACCTTAGTACCTCAGCAAGAACCTGCTCGTCGATGCAGTTTAAAACAACCATATGCAAAGTATTGTGCATCTAGAGAGTCGGTGATGCAAAACTATCCATCCAAGTCGATTGAAAATGAGACTCGCACTTCCGCTACGAAGCATCGGACTTCCGTCGAAACTCCTACTCGTCCAAGAAAGTCGAACAGTGGACAACTCGAGCCGTGCGAATTGGAAAAGAAGGGTCATCGACTAAGCTCAACCGCTGATATCCTCGGGATGTCTCGGTTACTTGAATTGCCACCCAATTATTTTGGAATGAGCTCGACGTCGCCAGAGTTTTGTGCAATGAGATCACCCGAAGAAGACGAAGAAGACGCACTAGATTGTAGACGGATGAAGCCAAGCCGACCTCCGGAACCAAGACAAAACAGAAGTAGAGCGACAGCGACAGTGCCCCCAGAGGAGCACCGGAAGCAAGACGAAACCGAAGAAGAGCGGAAGAGGCGACGAAGCGCTTCGTATGCCCGCATGCTCTTGCGGATGCGACGTCACTATGATGAAGTGCAGATGAATGGAAGCCAATCGCATCCTGCTACAGCTCCACCACGACGGATTCGTCCAAAGCAACGATCTAAGTCGGCCGCAGTCCGTAACGTCAAGGATGAACCCGCTAGCGTTACCATCGATCTTGACTACTTGCGTGCTTATAAGGATGCTCGATAGAGAGATTGGTCAACCCATCAACATATATATATATATAT
Organism: Peronospora belbahrii; assembly: GCA_920618645.1. Taxonomy (NCBI): domain Eukaryota; phylum Oomycota; class Peronosporomycetes; order Peronosporales; family Peronosporaceae; genus Peronospora; species Peronospora belbahrii. Next base: position 96,313 of record CAKKTJ010000336.1, on the reverse strand, counting down.
ATTGAAGATGGCATTGCATTGAGGAGAGACAATGTTTGTCAGAAAGATGATGGTCTCGTTTGGTCAAATATTGAAGTAACAAAGGTATTGCAAGAGCTACGCCTTACCTGACCTTGTTGAGTTAACTTGTAGCAACTATCGATTGTGAATTAGCTGAAGATGCCGACAGTAAACGAATGAAAAAAATTCATTATCTCAACGTTGGCATTGCTAAGATAACACACGCGTGACATGAATTTTGCGCGTTCATTCATCAACGCCATTGTATGGAAGCATGCGGGAAAGGCCTTGGTATCGCTTGTTGTCATCGTGTTTGACATTGTAATAGCGTAATCGTGAAATGTATCGACGGATGACGACCTCGTCTTGCTGCTTCTAGAGCCGCATAGCTCAAGTAGCAAAGTACATGTATATAGAAGTGGTTTGAATTTTCTCATGTTAGTATCAAGCAGAAGTTGCAATGGCATGAAAACAGATTATGCATGCACTACACTAGCAATCGACAAATCCCTCTCATTTTTACGACGACAGTGCGCATGCAGCTCAGTTATAAATCTCCAAAATATTTAAGCAGCCAGTGCAAACCACAGAGCGCCACGCATCTATAGACGTCAATGTCTAACATTGTAGCTGGAAAAATGCCAAGTTGCAAGAGCAGACCGACAAAGTAAAACCAGCACGGTAAGTGTCTACTGCTACAATTCGACGGCCATCCATCCCTCCATACACCACGGCCATCCATATTCCATCTGCAGCATTCAACTGATTGCTGCAGATCGAGTCAAATTAATCCAACAAAGGTGGTAAGTTTACCACACGGTTGGCAACGTATTACAGTATGAAACGTGTCTACTAGTTTGTTGGCGTTACTTTTTTCAGGGAAAGCTCCATCAAACAGCTGTGTTCTTTATTAGCAGCTGGTAAACATAAAATAGGCAGACCTTGCTGAAGTGTTTGATCTCGGAGATTAATCAATTATCATCTTACAACGCAAATTTCACACTATCCATATCTTTTTTGTGGCAATACTTGTAAATAATGGTCAAAATGTAGCCGTCGAGCAATTGATCGTACTTGAAATTTGTGTCAACGCATGAGTTAGCACAAAGTTTCAGTTCCAACCTATCGATCACGTAAGCATGATTAGAATTGATGGCACAGGTTTACAATCATCAATACGGACTTAAATGAGTACAGACTGGTCCAATCACGGCTTCACCTGGTCGGATACTGTACCATCTGCTTTAACCGTACTTGCACGGCTCTTCTTAACAATGGAGACGTGATTCTTGCTCCATAAAGCCTCGTCCTGCTTCATTCATTGTGTATTTTTAACCGCAAGTAAACAATTTCTTCCGGTTTTACTATATTGAAGATGGTCAATTGTAAAGGCGTCGTGATCTCACAAAAGCACATTGGAAACCAAGAAGTCTGTCGCTATTGTAGAACGGTAAGCTTTGACTAGCATTGCTTGATTAATTTTGATTGATTAAGGTTTTGGTCTTAACGGTTGTTACCTTTTCATATTGTACAGCAAGTCTGTATCAAATGCTACGCCCAGGCAAGGAATACAAGGTTGGTACGGTTATCAGAGCATGTTCACCATCAACACACGTGCATGTCGTGTGTTCGGTTGTACCCAGAGGCGAAAAACTTGGAGTCTCCACCACGACAGCATCGTCTTCGGCTGAATTCAGTTCCTATTGCAAACGAATCTCGTATGAATTCAATTTCAAACCAACCAAGAGATTGCAATAAACGGGGTAGCCGCCCAAAACCAAGCACAGGGAGTTTAGCGAGTGGAAACACACCAAATCAATGGTCGGCTGCGAATGTTACGAGGATGTCAAGTCAAACAGACGTAACGGGGGGACTGACTGCAGATCTGCTTCGTCGTCATACATCAGCACTTCCACCAGTATCGTGGTTGGCCGACTTTACGAAACAATCGTCGAAGCCATCTAGGGCGGTCAAACAATTGTTACGAGTCAATGCGACAGAACCACAAACTACTAAACGACATTCTAAAGCGACAGAACTGCATGCGCTAAGAAGAGAAGTTCCGACGTCATACTCGTGCGATTTCACACAAAAATATCCAGTCATGGTTGTTCACAACGGTATTTCGACTTCGCCAAAGGAAGCGAAGCATTCAATGACAGATCTGAGAAGCGTTTCGAAGTCGCAATCGTGTGATCTTACAGGTGACAAACCATCGAACAAGCAGAACGGCATAAAGCCTTCGACTGTTGGTCTGCGGCGTACCGAGCACACGATAAACATACCGGGGCCAACAATGCGAGGACGACGCGCGTCAGTAGCTTATCCATCCAATAGTTCTCCCACACGAGCCTCTTTGAAGCACTACGCTGTCATGGCCGCAAAGCGTGGATCAGCTCAACGCGATTCAAAGCGCTGCGATGACTATCTTCAGGAAAAGAAGAAGCAGTCGCACGAACCGAAGACTACGAAAAACGTTTTGAGTGCAGGCAGCGACAACATTCTCACGAGCAAGAAGACCGGTGCTCCATTAATTGATTTCCACCTTTCGACTGTGGGTCTTCGACCGCGATCCCGCCGCCATACAACGGCGGGAGCATTGACCCAGAACATGAAACCTATGAAACATGGGAACCAAGAACCTGTCGCTGAGGAGGTGGACATTCACGATGACGATAGGTTTGCTCGCTTTCGACAGAAAAAGAAGGCCGAGGTGATCGACTTTCATTTGTCAAGGTTTAATCTGACGTCGCGAAGATTGATGGCTGAGGCTGAATCAGCATCTGACAATGTCAAAGTTGGTCATCGTGATAAGGAGAAGCAGGTAACAACAGTTCCGGCTACCCTGGAACAAATGACTTCGAAGCACTTGAAAAATGAACCATGTGACTTGGCTTATTTGGAGAAATTCAGGTCGTTGACGCTGTAACGAAAATATGATGGATACTTGTTGTCGAGAACGAAGCCTGTTCTCGACAAATTAGTAGGATTGCTGACCGTCGAAGCCATGCGTGTTACTTGAGAAGTATGTGTAGATGTGATATTGTACGCGAGGTTGTGAAATGATTGAATGAAGCTTGTTTCATGTCGAGTTAGCTTTATGACAACATCTCACTGGTCTCGTCAAGGAACAACCGAGCTACATAGAACGTATAACTTGCTCAACATAAGAGATCGCCACGTAGATTAGTGCATTCAAACGCACGATACAGCCATGATATGTGAAGATCCGCACCACCATCCCAGACATGTCAACGTGTTCTTCAAAGACCGCAACTCTCATATGCAGCTATCGGCTCAATCGTACCGGGCCTGGCCACCGGCAGCGGAACACCCGTTCGGAAGAGATGCGTGTCGCTATTGCTCGGTTATTCGTCGTCAAGCTAACGTGACATCATCTACGTGGAATTCGAAAACACTTTTGTCGAAGAGCGTGGATATCGTAATGACGCAGTTGCGATAGAGCGCCGTGGCTGCACGCCACTTGCGTAATATCGTTCAAGCGTTCTTGTATTGCTGTAGCAAATAGTTTGCAGTGACATGAAAAGCCTCTTGTGTGGTCATAGCAGTCACGTATATCTTATGATGTAGATACGCAACGTGTTCCGACATGAACGACTGCTATCCTAAGAAACACAAGTACGTTATGGATCGAATTTCTCCGAAAATCACGTGAATGCCAATGCCTGTGTGGTGGCAATGCTGCGCACCTAAACGTGGACGACACCTCCCGTACAGCGTGTGTGTAGACGGAATGAAGGGGTGTATGACATTGGTGAGGCGTTGTTACCGGAAACATGTATTGATACGCGAAGGAAGTACTGTTAAATCTTGAGGCAGCGGCCTTCCGGTATATTAAAACAGCAAATTGCAGCAGGTTCCAGAGAAGACATCGTAAGTCTTATAGTGCAGAGCACAAGAAGATGGGGAGACAAAAGCTTGATAAGATCATGGACCAGCTGCTTGATATTGTTCAGCACACAAGATGTTTAAAGTGGTAGCTTTTGTAGCAAAGCAAGTTCAGGAGGCCGGCGTTTGTTCAGCCAATACACATGACAATATAGTCTCTAGAAGTAGACACATGAATAGTTAGCTGCTACCTTTGACGCTCATCACAGGCAACACCTAGTTGACTACGCACGTCTGTATTTGAAAAGTGCTGTACGCGCTCGACGACCTTTCCTTCGAGATACTACGCACCGCAGTATCTACTTTCATCTAGTAGTATCATGCACAGCAAGGTCGACAATATACATATTGCCTTGTCGTCTACGTCAAGCTGTTGTCGTAACGGCATATTACTTGAGCGTGCTCATACGCTCATGTAACCTAGATGATAAAGCCACAAAGTTGTCAGACATGTTGTTGTAATAAGAACGTGGAAATTGGGACTAAACGTGTTTGAAAATGCTAAGCTCTTCCTTCTCTTTAGCAATCATTGGTCAACGGGTACAACTTGAGCTTTCATGATAAGGTGACGACTAACTGCGCAATTGTTCAACCCGATGATGTACCGAGCTCTTACGAAAAAAAAATCAAGCAAGAGAAAGCTTGTATGTTGTATCCATCTAGCTTACAAGGATCTAGCGCTTTCTATTCAAATACATCCATTTCAAGCACATATACATATACCGCTTAGTAGATGATACCTCGTGTCAACTTGCACCACTGTAGGTGACATTGTCTTCGTTTCAACAGAAAAGACAATGAAAGTAATGATGCAAAGGAGTGAGCAAAGAGTGGCATACGCGGTCTAGTTTCAAAAAGGCTGAGTCTGTCTGACAATTCTATGAAAAAAAGCATTGATTTTTATTAGACCACCGTCCTTCAATGGTGTACCTCATGACGACGTCCAAAGCAGATTTGGTTGGCTCAAATGTCTATTAGCGGTCACTATCTTGCACTATTCGATGCAAATCTTACCTAACAACGTCGTCGACATCGACTCGCCTTGTTCTGCTCGCTTCGATTTTGTGTTTCCCTCGAAGGTTCCAAGTTTAAGCTTGTATCCCAATCAATGTCGGTTGATACTTATGAAAGCCAAGCTATTCCTTCAAATCCATTAGCCTAAATACGATTCTATCACTGTAAGCGATGGACCATCAACCATCAAAGCTCATTCTTCTTTGGATATCAATCACCTTACTATTCTTGTCACAAGACTTGTTGATATCAAACATTTTGCAATCACGAGGAGATAGATCAAATGGTCCAGCAATACACGTATTCAAGATCACCCGACCATCCATATGCTCTTGAAATGCTACCCCTGACCAAGGAAGAACTAGATAATCTTCGGATGGATGCAAAAATGGCATACCATGCTTTATTCTCAGCTGTACAAACTGCGGTGCGATTTGGAAGCAATACAGAAGTGTTTAATGTGGCACATCGTAGCCATAACAAATCACTGGCCATGTGGACGACGTCAGTGTTATTTGGCACATTGGAAGAAGTAGCGGCATTGTATCTGGACCAGAATGAACAAGTGCCCATAGTACTAGATTCAGCCCAATCTCGATTACTCTATGAGCTTGAGAAACCCTCGAGTGACAAGCCATTGCATGGTGCAGCTATGCGCTGGTCTCTCTGGAAACCACCTTCTAAGCTCTCAGACGGAAGGGACATGTGTTATTTGGAATATATGGACTCGTTCATCGATCGTGTAACTGGGCGTCGTGTATGGGCTCGTAGCATGAGGTCTATCAACCACTTGTCCTGTCCGTCTTCACAACACCCTCAAGGACCGATCCGGACGTACATGCGCGTGTCAGGCATGATTTTCCGAGAAACTGACCGTCCCAATATCCTAGAGCATGTGACGTTCGTCCATGTGGATGGTAAAGGTACCCCAAATTGGGTCGTTCAGCAAGCCATTGCCGCTAACAAGAAGGCAGCGGACAATCTCAACCAGGTGCTTAAGATCATGCGTCAATTAAAGACTCAACAGGTTCCCGGCTCATCAACATTTATCAGATCAAATTTGAGTCAAAGCGACGGAAGCCGAGACTGTAAGGCCTGTGCAGAGCATATCTCCAAGTGGACAATCGCTAAGCGTTGCCGTTTCTGCTATGCCATTTTGTGTAAGAAGTGCGTGGAGATCTGCTACCATCGTGCCGATACAAGCGGGAAAAACTACCGGTTGTGTTTGACCTGCGCTGTCTCCACGGATTCCGCGAACCGCACCTCAAGTGAATTGAGCTACAATGTCCCCGAAAGATCACATACTCGTCCACAGAATGCACAGAATGCTGTCGTTATCGATAAACGAGAAAGGAAGCAAACTAGTCTATTGACCAACGTCATGCAGTCCAGCGTGTGTCCTGGAAACGGACACCCGTCGATTTCTGTGACCAGTTTTGCTGGCAGAGGTTCTCGCGATCCCACCGAGCAAGTCGAACACATACAGATCTATAACCCTCGCACATACAGTAGCTCGGTCAGTAGCACGAACTCAAATGGAGCTGAGTCGAAGCAACGATTGCATAATGCACGTGGCTCTCGCGCACTAACCTTAGACCTAGAGCCACGACGCCCAGAACCTATTGACCTGTCATATCTGTCGGATCTGGTTACACCTCGTGCAGGAGCTACTCGAGGCGTCGATATTTAACAACAATTAGGGGCCAAGGTTTCAAGAAGCTTTTACAAACAAACCATCAACGATCAGGAAATACCGCGAAGCTACAAGAACTCTGTCATCCTTAACGCAAGAAGCGGAGGTCAGCAAGTACACACGCTATGAAGACCACGTTACCTGTTTACATGTTATAGTAGTTGCCATTTAGTCCTCAAGCAGACCATAAGTACAGGCCAAGTTGAATATCTTCAACGATGAGTCCAACGTATAGAGAATGCTAATGACAAGCTACAGACTCACGCTTTTGCCACACTAAGATAGACTTACAGAAAACTTACCATCTAGATAGAACCAGCTGGAACAGAATGAAAAAGACCTAGATCCTGCTGGCCAACAACTCAATCGATTTATACGTGACAAGTAAAACTGCTAGTATTCATTCACCATCCAAGTTTCTGTGAGCTGCCAAGCATGACGATAAAACGTGCCATTTTACCACCAAAACAAGAGAAAGCAAGACAAACAAAAACTCTTCATCACCATTTCACGCTCGCCCCAACGGTACCAGCATATGTCATTTCTCGCTGCTCTTTCCGTTCTCCGCACTCTGTACTAACCGCTCCTTCCACGCCTTGCACTGCCCTCGTTTTTTCCAGCTTGCCGCCTCTTGTTTCATCTGCCATGCTTTGCGTTGCCTCACTTCACTATGAATACCTTCGCCTCCACTACTTTTCATATGGTCTAGCTCGGTTCTCTCCTTACATCGACCCTGCCATAGCAGTGCCACTTGCAACGTCCGCCGTCATCGGAGTGTACGATGCATTAGAAGCTGGAGGAATATTCTACAAAGGCAAGCGGAGAGCACCTTCTGTAAGTCACCGTTCAGTATTCAAACCAACAGACGCTGGTGCAGGGTCCAATGACAGTACTGCATGTACCTGGTACGCACGTTGGGAGGCGTAGCGGCGATTCATAGCTTCAATGTCGTCAGGCCGGGTGAAATCGAGCGGCTGGTCGTGCGTCTGTCGCTGCTGATTAGAGTAATTGCCGTGGTGCCCCTGTTGGTTTCCAATCGGCTGCTGTTGTAGCTGCTGTTGTAGCTGCTGTTGAAATTCGCCCTGAGGCTGGTTCGCCTGTTGCGTGTATTGTCCGTAGGCACCGTATCCGTAGCCAGCAGCACCTTGCTGGTACTGCGGGTAGCCATACGCGGCATTGTAGGCATAATAGTTCTAAGCAATACAGTCAACAACACGATCAAAATAACGAACTAAACGTGTCCTCTACAGTTCTTATCGTCAGACACCAAAGCGCATACCTGGTACCCGGTCTGGTACTGACCGTACTGCTGGGGGTAGTAGCTGTTGTAATTCGTAACACGTGCAGCCGCCGATCGACCCCACGCACACCTCACCTTGACACCACAGACAACCGTACCATTCATTTGTGAAATGGCAGCTTCCGCTGCCTCCTTGGTCGTATACTGCACAAATCCGCAACCACGTCCAGGTGGTACCTTCACTGACACAATTTCACCCAAAACGCCAAACCGAGCTCGCAGCTCTTCCTCTGTTGTTGAAGGGTCTAATCCACCAACAAATACTGTCGTATTGGCTGCCTCCTCGTCCCCCATGCTGAAACCAACCTGCTGTCGAGCTTTGTTTCTCTCCGTAGCTACACTAACACGCATGGGACGTGAAGAGCAATATACACCATTCATGGTCTGTAAAGCCTGATCTGCTTCTTCCTTGCTGCCAAAACGAACAAATCCAAACCCCTTGGACATGCGTGTTACTGGATCCATCACCACTTTTGCACCTCTTACACTGGTAAAGCGAGCAGTAAATGTACTCAGTAGCATCTCATCCGACACATCAGGAGCCAAATCTCCAACAAAAATCGAGTGATCGTCTGATGTTTCAATGCGACGGCCACCAGCGCCCCAATTCATTCGAAACCGATGCATCGTATTCGCTAGTCGATAGTACATTAGAGAGAGATCAACACAAAAGAGTCAACACCCACAGTATCGAACAAGGAAAAGATAAGCAAACAGACATATCAAACGCTTACGAATAAGTTGACCATTGTATGTTTCTAGTACTTGTTGTGCCCCTCGTTGCGTTGGAAACTCAAGAAATCCATAACCTGCTGGATATCCCGTGACTTTATCACGAATTAACTTGATTACTGGTTGCTCTGCTACATGAGAGTAATCCGTTAGAAAAACAACGTATAAATTACTTTCCAATGGGAAAAAGAAAAGAAACGAAGATAAAAATAAATTTCTTACCAGCTAAAGCAAAGAGTGAGGCAAGAAAAGCTTCATCCCAATGCATTTGAATGTCCCCCATCCACAAGGTTTTACATTCCATTTCCATTATACTACGAGATAAGATACTTGTACTTGTCTCTCTCTAGCTTATGAGCGTAAGCAATAATAATAGACGGACGTGCTTCCTAAAAATATGCGGCAGTTTGGCTTGTATCCCTTCCCGTTTTCTCCCTTTCAACACAACGTTGTGGCAATGGCTTACGTCACTTCTGAGACACGGAATGTACATTTCATACCACGGAAAAAAGAATAATATTCATCAAGGGTAGGGTTGGAGAGACCCATATGTATTAATCAATACGAAACGTCATGAGCTTCTAACATGGCTACATTTAGTATTATGTTCGACTTGCAGCTGAAGGTTGTTGTCGTCACGGTAGATGATGTTGTAAGTCAATCTTTTGTTTTCGTGACTCGAGCGTCTAACACAGACACATACATGACCACACGCGACTCTTGTAAACATAATGAAGCTTGCGCTCCATGACGAGCAGCGTAGAGCTGACGATACAGATTTTACATTTCAAAAGTCATATCATTACGTAAGAAAGCCCCTGAGTTTCTAGATCACTTGCTTAACCGTTGGATACAACTCAGCCTTAAGGCTTTAGGTCAAGACTTTGTCGTTGCGACGACAAAACAAATGTCTGCGCATTGTGGTATGGTTGCACTGTGATACTAAACCTGAGGTTTTGCATATTGTCGACACGCCAATCTCAATCATCTTTGCGTCGAAAGCTTCAATTTGTCGTCATAGCTAAGACGTGCTATTAAATGGAGATATTAACTCTAAGGCTACCGACATTCTGGCGTATCAATTTACACGTGCAGCCACAGCTTTTCAACTGTTCTGACTAGTGCCAGTAGCTTTGACGACGCAGGATCCTTCTTCTGTAAGTTCAAAATTATCCTTGACCAAGCTTACCAAAACTACAAGTTTGAGATGAAGCCTCTGATAGCATGCAGCTCAACTCACTGGACCAATATTGGACCATGAAGGACCACGACTAGAGCTCTACAGTTTCAATTGGACTAGAATACTACCGATCTACGCTCGCCCATAAGGCCCCGTTCTGTATCGTTTGCAATTTTTCCGTCCGAGCCAGAGTTTAGCACGATCTCCGTTGCTTTCCAGTAGCGCGAATAACAGATAGAAACAAGATACTACGTGTCCAAGCAAAAGAAGTGCCCCTACTGTCCACATTCCATAGCGAGCGTTACAAAACCATGGCGACGTGTCTCCAGAGGCTACACTCTTTTCTCTTGAGTAAATCCATACAGCAACAAGCCCCAGTCCCATGAATTGGTTGAGGAATGACGCGGTGGGAGGCAACATGATGGCCTCATTGTACAATATGGAAGACACGAGCATAGGAAGCAGTGCGAAGACATCGGGCGAAGGATTAAAGACGGCTGCCACGTCCACAAGAAGCAGCAGAATTAACGCGCCACACGCTGCGAACCACGTATACCGCGTAGTACTGCCTTTCAAGGACGTTGAATCGACGTCTGGGGGGTCAAACACGGAGCGACGAGAGGAAGCGACCGCTTGGTCGGTACGCAGTAGACCGTCGTCACTGTCACTGTCGCTTGCTGCGCGAATAATCATTTTCAAAAAATCTTAAAATTGACCATAGATTATACTCTTGTATACATTTGTATAGCCTCATGATAGATACCCAAACTGGCTGCAATTGCAAGTTGAAGTTGTCTATTGTATGTCTGCTAGCATATCTTGCAACTCAGTACAATGCGACACGTACACACATACATACACACAGAAGTTGATAGTGTTCGATGTGATATATAAGATTACACAAGTTAAAGTTCGTTGAACACTCTCACTTCATTCCGCATTCCGCGCTACAACGCGCAAGTCAACTCAAGCGATTCCTAGTCGTAATCACTCTCATCTTCTTCTCATGCTGCTTCAAGTGTGTCATAGATGGCGCTTTGATGTACATCAACTGCATCTCCTAGGACAACGAGAGGTCGCTAGCTATACGGAGCAATATCGCCGCAGTCTTGAGAAGCCAGAGGAGTTTTGGGCCAAAGCAGCTCAAGATATTGAGTGAGTGGTTCAAACCTTGGTCCAAAATTCTCGACACGTATGTAGCACCTTCTCAAAATACTACTACGATATTTGATGCGACTTGTCACTCTGCAGTAGCACAAGCAGCCCATCGTCGAGATGGTTCGTTGGAGGAGAGATGAATACGTGTTACAATGCACTAGACGTGCATGTGAACAACGGGCGGGGCGACATTGTGGCTTTACATTATGATAGTTTACTGACAAACACCAAGACCACGATGACATACAGGGAGCTACTTGAAGAAGGTCACTATTCCTTCTTGTCAGGATACTGTACGATTGAAGCGTCTCTCACGTACTTTTGCTGTTGTTTTGTAGTACCTCTACATTTGCTGGTGGTCTACAGAAGCTTGGAGTCGAGAAAGGCGACCGTGTCGTGATCTATATGCCAGCCGTGCAGGAAACAACGGTGGCGATGCTTGAATGTGCTTGCCTTGGTGCTGTGCATTCGGTGGTGTTTAGTGGCTTTGCCACGTTCGAGCTAGCTGCACGCATTGAAGATGCAAAACCCAAGCTGATCATCTCAGCGAGTTGTGGTGTAGAGCTAAAGGGAGCTATTGACTACGGACCACTGCTTAATGGAGCGCTCGAGCGCTCGTCGTGGAAGCCAAGCACAGTCGTCATGATGCAACGTGATCTCTGTCCATTCTCAATGACTAAAGGCCGTGATGTCGACTGGAGAGATGTGATGGCCATGGGGACTCCTGTTGATGCAGTGCCAGTTCTTGCTACGGATCTGCTCTACATTTTGTACACGTTGGGCACAACGGGTCGTCCGAAGGGTGTCGTGCGAGATAATGGTGGCCACGCAGTTGCACTGAAGAGGGCGATGCGCAATGGCTTCGACATCTCTCCAGACGACACATTTTTTTTGCGGCCTCAGATATGGGTTGGACGGTTAGCCCTCCCTCGCTGTCTATGGCCCTCTTGTACATGGATGCACGGTACGACTTGTAACTTCTGGTGAAGCCATTCGTACGTCGCGGACTTGCTAGTTACCGTTTGTAGTCAGTTCTGTACGAAGGCAAGCCTACTGGAACGCCGGATGCTGGTGCATATTGGCGATCGATTACGGAATATGGCATTAAGTCCATGTTTACAGCGCCTACTGCACTGCGAGCAATTCGCAAGGACGATCCGAGTGGCATGCTGTTGAAAAGAAAAAAGGAAGAGATTCGGAAGACGTTGAGTACGTGTTGCATCATCCTCCTTGATATTCATCCCATTCTATGAGTTAACTCCACAATGGATACTGCAATTCAGAACGATGTTCGTAGCAGGTGAGCGAGGTGATCCCAAGACATTTAACTTTTTTTCGAAGGAGCTTGGTGTGCCTCTAATCGACCACTGGTTTGTTCTTTTCAGCTAGTGCATTTTCGATCCGATTTTAAATGTTAACGCGGTTCTTGCTCAGGTGGCAAACAGAGACTGGATGGCCTATCACTGCGCCGTGCGTTGGGATGCAGACTGATGATGTAACCAAGGATGGCCAACCGCGCAGCAAGGTGGGCTCTGTGGCTCGCCCTGGACCTGGGTGGGATCTCCAGCTAATGACTGTCGCCAATGCCGGTTACGACGAGCACCATAGATTCAACCACGAAAACGAGAAGCAAGATGGTGAGCTTGTGGTGAAACTGCCTCTACCTTCAGGCAAGATGTTGCTACCGATGCAGTGTAAAATGCGAGTGTAGCACTTACGTGCATGTACCGCTTCTTATGACCAGGCGCATTGACCACACTGCACAACAAACCAGATGACTCTTACAAGAAGTATTTCGAGCGATGCCCAGGCTACTACCACACCGGAGATACCGGACACATCGACGAAGAAGGTTTTGTATATGTAAGCTACTGCGACGTTATCGTTTGTGTGCACCCAACTGACTTATGTGGTTGACTGCGAATCGATTAAATACCAGGTTATGTCACGATCTGATGACGTAATCAACGTTGCGGGACATCGTATCACCACGGGATCTATCGAGGAAGTCATCATAAATATTCCCGAAGTCGTAGAGTGTGCAGCGGTGCGTACCTTTGCCGCCTGTTATGCTGTGAGCCATGTTCGTTGTGGTTTAAAATTATCTAACGTGGTATGCAGTTTGGTGTCGCCGACTTGCTGAAAGGACATCTTCCAGTTGCGCTATTGGTGCTTGACAAAAAGATTGATCGACCGAAGAAAGAGGTACGGTGTTTGCAACAATCTGTAGCGTATCGACGAAGTTGAGCGGGCCGTATTGGTCGTTTCGTGTTTTGTCGCTCGACTGCAGATCATGAATCAAGTGGTACGTGACGTGCGTGAGCAGATGGGAAGATTTGTGTGCTTAAAAGACATCGGTCTGGTGCACGCGCTTCCCAAGACACGGTCCGGCAAGGTTATGCGCGCAACTATCAAGGCAGTTGCGGACTCAAACTTATTTTGCGTACCGGCTACTATTGACAACGCCGCTGTGCTGGATGATATCTGCTTGGAGCGCCGGAAACTTGGCTACGCCAAGACGAATTTCATTGTTACTGGCAAGTAAGGCAGTGTAAGTATGGTGTGCAGCAACCGGTGACCGACCAACTGTGACGGAGTTGAAGGAATTGATTGCAAATGCGTAAAAAGCGCCCGGCCATAATCATACTGACTGTTCTACTGACACACTATGACTTCTGTACAATGCCCCTCATTTCTTCGTCTGCTGTTATGATACGACGACACCAAATACTGCGTTCTGGATAGAGTCGGTTGATTTTGATCTCATTTGACCTGCTCACGTTACCAACAATACACGCACTGACCGAGAGTGATAAACATCCTAACAATGATGCATCAGCGGTGGAAGACGGTCCATGACTGATGGAAAACACGACGACGTCAAGGGAGAGGACGAGGCCAGTTTACGTCCCTGCTTGACAACGGAATCCTGAGAGACGATTGAAGATTGAAAAGGATACTTTGCAGATAGAAGAAGCAACTTCACAGGAGTTGCCAAGTCTTAAGCTTCTAGATTCATGCAGACATTATATAAAACCGATGCATGAAGTGACTTGGCGCTCAGGTACAGGCACGACAGGAAAATAACATTCGTTTTACCGATAAAGTGATGTTTTGGGGCATATTTCCTGCGTTGCGTGGATTCAGCAGTATCAAAACCGGTGACATTGTTTGATGGAGTAAAAGTTGCTAAAGAATAACTGGTTTCTGATACGAATTCTCAATACCAAGACCAGACACGTGTGGCTTGAATGCGTACAGTTTGGCCTTACGAGACACAGGAAGCATGAGGCAAACTTTCACATATTGAAGTATTTGTCAACGATGAAGACTGTTTGCTGTTACCTGTACAAGTTTATGCTTGAACCGTTTTCTAAACGCAACAATAATAAGAAGGGTCACTCGATGAGCCCAATTCTGGTTCAAATAATCCTCATTAGGAACCGGTCAAGGCTTAATGCTTCCCCGATGCTTTCTGAGCAATAATGCTTCTGCTTCTTCACGTCAAAGGCTGAACAAAACCCCCACTACGATTCAGCGTTTTCGTTCCGGTGCATCACACAACGTTCCACAGCAAAATGAACAGACAGATCGCTCAAGTGTTTCCACACATTCAACTCTGACGCGACAACAACTTGAGTTTTGCTGTCTATTATGTGGTTGGGATGTACCATGCAGCACGTGTCCTTTCAACTGGTTCAACTTTGATCCTAAGAAGTTTCACACCAAGTACCGACGGCAGTACAGCGACATGAACCAGTTGGCAGCTACTAAAGCAGATATGAAGCAAGCAATAGAGACGCTCGGTATCAGTACAATGTCAATGGACGTGTTTGCAAGAACTTCAATTACGCAGCGACAAGTCAAGGATGCGTTTCGAATTCAAGCACTTCAATGGCATCCAGATTGCAATCCCGATCCAAAAGCTAAACTTGTTTTCAACGAGATTCTAGCGGCCTATGAACTGCTTTTGGCTCATGCTTGTTAAGAAACGTCTGCAGTCACTCACTATACACTTTTTGCTACTTATCTGCAATACTATAGTACTAAACCACCTCTCTATCACGATTTGATCCTGAGATAATTAATATATAGAGATCAGCCGTTATAACCTCTTCTTAGTCATTTCCCTTTACTTAGTAATTGTAATTACTACTCTCAAACCCTTTCGCGCCATTCGTCAATCGGCAACTTGAGTAGATTTAAGTGCGATGTTTTACTCGCAGATTATCTTAGCGAAGAAAGGACCATTAGGTAAAATCTGGCTTGCTGCTCATTGGGATAAAAAGCTTAATAAACAGCAAATTTTTACAACGGATATTCACAGCTCTGTCCAAAGTATTGTAAACCCTCAAGTACCATTAGCGCTTCGTGTATCCGGTCATTTATTACTTGGTGTTGTGCGTATTTATTCACGCAAGGTGAAATATTTATACTCGGATTGCAATGAAGCATTGGTTAAAATTAAACTTGCATTTCGTCCTGGAATTGTGGATTTACCGGTTACGAATCAACAAGCAGCACCACATACAATCAACGTTTCTAATTTTGGTGAATTTGAAGCAGAAGTTACCTATTCTATCAAGTACGTTGTCATTTACATATATATATATCTATTATATATAAATAATAAGGATTATTATTATAGTATAGGGATAGGGGTAAAGTATATGTATTTATTTTTTATTGATGTTTTGTAATGTTAACAGCATTTTTTTATTTTGGTTTTTTTGTTCTTCTTATTTTAGGGCTCTCTCAGTGCCATCATTGGACGAATGGATTGCTGCATCTAGTCAAACAATCGCAAGACAACAGGATATTACATTGGCTGATTCATTAAACCGAACAAACGATGCAGAAAATGGTAAGACATTATCTTTATTTTCTTGTACGGAATTGTGTTATTTTCTTACTTTTGTAATCCGCTTTTTTGAAGATGTCATTGCTATGGAAGATTCATTTGGTGGTGAAGATGGAGGAGAGTGGCAAGCATTTGATCTAGATGATAATTTTGGCAACTCTGGACTTGATACTAGTGGTGTCAGCGATATTGAAGTTGCTCGTGAAGCGGATGCACCCATGTTGCCACTGGATGACTCGGCGATACTAAATCTTGGAGATAAATCTTTAGACCAAAGCTCGTTGGATAAGGATGGAGAACAGCCAGAGTTTGGACTCAATGATGCGTCGTTTGAAATGCCTGTTGACAATGTAATCGAGATTGAAAATCCTCTTGCTGACACGGCGGACATTAGCGGCGGAACGTTGGATATCAGTGTGGACATGAATGCTAGCACTAATAGCTCGACGCGTGCATCGTTGGATGCTGCGTTGGCTAATGTTGAAGTCGAGTCACGACCCAAGAAGAAAAGGAAAGTTGCTCGAGACAGCGTCACAGAGTTGGCTTCAACATTTCTAAAACAGGGAATGGACGATACTTCTGACATTATTCGCACACGAGAAATCGAGTACACTAAAGACTCTAAAAGCAAAAGTGGCTTGGACTTTCAGATTGGAGCGAACATGTTTCTACGGCCTTGTATGGTTGACATGTCTAAAGAGTTGCTGAGCATGTTCAAGGTCACGATGAAGAAGCGAAAGTTTCCGTTTGGTTCCAAGCAAAAAGAGTCAAACCAAGCAGAGGATATTGAGCTGACTCGACGCCTGAGCGCAAATTCGCGCATGAGCTCAAACTCGGTACGTTATTTGTTTTCGCAGTTTATTGTGCACAGCTGAACTCAAAACTTACCGCGCTTTACTTTGACAGACTGGCTTGGACGTGACCGTCGGATCGTGTGATGGTTCTATGCTGCATGAGATTGAAGAAGAAAACCATTTCAAGGTTGCCGACATGGGTCCAAGCGAACCGTAAGTGCATTTGCAGCAGCAAAGATACATCGTTTTTTGACATTCTCCTGAAACATGCTGACACAAAGTTACTGATTGTCTTTAGCGAACGCTTGGATGAAGGTTTTCCAGACTACGACATTGGTGCACCATTTGAGTTGGAAGGTCAAGAGGAATTGGAAGATTTGAACGTGGATATTGAGTTAGGCGCTGTAAATGACATTCGGGGCGATGCAAATGGCGCTACGGCGTTTCATCAAGCTGAGGTTTTGACTGCTCAGCATAAATGGCATCCACATACTGTGAAGGTGATGAAGGTGCTGCGGAAGTCGCTTAAAAACAACGAAGAGGTTACGTACAGGCAGCTTACTAAAAAGACCCAAGACCGACGAACAGCAGCCGCGCTATTCTTTGAACTCCTACAGCTCAAGACTCTGGACTATGTGGATGTGGAGCAAGCTGCGCCGTTTTCTGACATTAAGATTTCCAAGGCTGGTCGGTTCTCGGAGTACATTCCGTCAGTGGATCGCGATTCGAACTGAAAGCGCGACAACTTTGATGCGTACAACTAAACTAAGGCTTATGAACGGACGATGTGTTTTCCAGGTTTTGTTTTCGTGTAGGTGTTTCACCGTTAGACTTGCTGACGTACGTGCTCACAAGCGGGTGAGGGCACCTTCGCTATACACTCTTCGTGCAGACGCATAAACGTATTAGCTACTGCCACTGACAGTAAGTACTTGCCGATACATTTCGGTGCTAAAAGCCACGATCCACGTTAGCTATGCAAGCAGCCTAGATGAATAGTCGAAATGCCTCGACTCAGAAGATCAGTGCTCATTAGTTGAGGTGTGACTTCTCAAGTATTCACCGCAACCTTCAATCGCCATCATTGTCATGCTCAACGGTAAGTTTGCTAGGAAGAAAGGGATGCAAGCCTTGAAGACATTGGAAAGACGAGTTTACAATGCCTGCAAGAATGGCACGCTTTTTTCTCCTAATAGTCTGTCTTCCTTTTCGTCTGGTTTTGCTGTCAGCATATGTTAGCGGTTCTCGACTCCAGAAAGTCTCAGATTGCTGTTCAAATGAAAAGAATCTGATTAGATTCCTCACTTGTTCCGCTACATGTTGGAATCTTGGTCACGATGCAATTTCTAGCAGACTAACAGCTTGTGTGACATCAGATTACACTGGAGGTGCTTGATGAGATATACTCGTTCATTAAACGCATACATGACACTCTCAGAATTTCGTTTTCAAATGATGTTTTGAAGTGACAATGCTAGTCAAACTGATCATGATGTGAGCCCCCTGTCGGTAACATGCTGTTTTCTAGATGTATCGGTCGCAAAACCACATGCAGTCACACCTTACGTAGCAATAAAGTAACTTAGTGACGAGCAGTAGGAAGTATTTTAAGAGCAAGATAATGCATCTCGCATTACGATCCTTTCTGAGAGCCTGTTTGCGCTCAAAGGTGTGTAACATGACGAAGGCAGGACTGATCAACACAGCGACAACCTGATGCTTGGTTATGTACACAAATTAATGCACATGCGGCACCACATCTTCAGTGAATGGAGTAAGACTTTGTTGTCTAGAAAGGGTGATGACCTCTTACAATCGACGCAAAAGACATTATACTCGACATGACATTATATGTGACTGCCTACTGCTAACATACGCTAGCTGACATGATACGATGTTCTATGTCACAGGAATAGGTTGACGAACATCCGATGAATGACATGTTACAGACCGGATGATTTCATTCGTGTCGTGAATGCAAGTAGAGAGAGACCAGGATCGCAAGAATAGAATGGAGAGCAGTTTTTTATTTGAATTACATTCGCGACGCAGAGAGAAACCAATTTCTCAAGCATTGACGCCATGCTATTGACACAACACGTTTGAAGAGACCTCGATTGTTGGTATTGATTATGGTGGACATCATGCTGCCTTCTCAACAAACAAAAAAGCACACAACTCACTACTATTTCATTCACCATGTTTACATCGATTTTATCGCTCAGAGTATCGCCCGCTTTGGAACTCGATTTGATTGCCATCGACTCAAGGTGTAAACTATCAAGCGGACAACTACAAGAGACTGAATACTTTGAGCCAACCGTCTTATGATTGTTTTGTGTCTCTTTGACGAACAAGGGCAATGCCAACGCGGCGACAACCTTGAACAATTACGAATTTGCTTTCATATCTAACACTCCAGACTTCACACACTTAGACGACCATACCATGCAATTTCACCATTTCATTGACAAAGGTATCGAGTCAATTGTAATGTGAGTATCACAAACACCGAGAAAAAAATCTGACGGCAACTGGTGGTCCAGATGGTGGCAGTCTCGAAAGGATGTTGAGGTCGCAAAAGCTGTGAGTTCGTGTGTCATTCTTTGCCTCCCGTACAGCAGCTCACGATTGTTGATGATTCGGGAAGCGTTTTTTGATATGTACCCGCTGAATCGCTGGTGAATGCCTCTCCCGGCCAGCCGCAATAACATGCAATGGGTTTCGATCGTAGAAATAAAGATCGCTGTCGGCGGACCGACCCCCACATAACGTGTGATTGCATTGTCTTGGTGTGGTGGAGACGCAGTGATCTACGTATGACCCTGAACACTTCGAAGCCGGAAGGCATTCATCGGCATCGGATCATAGCTTTGACGTCAACAATATGGACATTGCTCTCCGTGGGTCTCACATATTTGCACGGCGCGGAACCAATACACTACACTGTGACTCCATGTCAAGTGATAGTTTGCTAGACGGGCTCTCGAGTATTTCGCAAGAGCTTAGAGATAACGATACCTGTAAACATCAACAAAACATGACGGTCTGTACAATGAAAAGGCAAGGATATTTTCGATCGACGTTGTGGTGGAAGAAATGACGTCCTGTGCACACGGATGAAACCTGACTACCTATACCAACATTTTGCCGATAGTGGCGGTGAGTCAACTGCGTTTTAAAAAATTCACGGTTGACTATTACGTTGGTGGCTTCTTCAGGACGACCTACTGCTGCTTAAGGCGTTAGTTTGTAGTCCGTAGCTTGCAAAACACTCGATTTCGTCGCATGTGTTTGGTGACGTAGACGAGGAGCTCGCTCTGTGCAGCTTACCGGATCTACAGATCCGGTCCATTTCGTCGCGACGCAGCAAGAGTAGCAAGTAATTAGGTCAGCGCATCAAGTTGAGCCTCACATTTAAGGTTTTTCTATTGTTTGAGGCAAGGCCGGCTTGGTGCAAGGTCGTGCATTTCACTCTTGTGATGGGGGTTGCAGGGTCGCACTGGTGGTGGAAGTGCAGTAATAATGAAGTAGAGGTGGTATGAAGAAAATACTAGCAAGACATCAACTGTTTTCTTGGAAATGAGATGGCGACATTCTAGCAAACACCATTGCTTGAATTGTATGAACGTAAGTGGACGCACGCGTCGGACGAACCTATGCAAGTTTTGCTTCATTTGCACATCTATTCAGTCATTACGACCGCAGAATCGAGTTTGTAAGTGTCCTTTTCTAACAGGAAGAAGTGATCGAATTGACGATCGTCATAACAGCAGATGTCCGTTCTATCCATGTAAAATCCGTCTTGATGGGCTTTTTGACGCGTTTGGTAGTGAGCTAAGGGGCTTTGTACGGCAAGGCTGGACAATGCTGAGGTTCTGTACACCCCGGCATGTTTTCCCGGATATACGAAATGAACTGCAGCGTACAAGAGGACGGACTCATCAGGAAATGACAACAAGTCTTGTTTGCTACTGCCCGTAATAAAGGTGTAGGTTCTTACACCTTCTCGGTCTACAGTCTTCAGTCTCACTTCTTCTATTAGACGATAAAAATGAAGGAGTACTCACTTCGGACACTGAGCAACAACACGGTACGTCCTTGTTGGTATTGTACTAAGTCTTAATATGGGAATTATCTAACGCAAACTCAATGTGCTTAATGATAAATGAATAGAGTGAAGTAGTTAGCAGTATAATCCTCGGCAGCTATACGTCCGAAACCTCCGAAGAGAAGGTGGTGCCGACGCATACCGTGGGAACGTCATACTACAAGACGGATTCTGAAGCAAAATCTTCCGAGTACGAACAATCGGAAGCGATGAATCCGTTGCCTCACCTCACAAGCGCTTCATCATCACATTCTTCTTACTCTAAGACGACGGGGCACGAAGATTCAGGCAACACAGCCCAGCCGCGCAAAGACGCAAAAGGGTATGAAACCGAAGCGCTTTGGCCGGTAAATGTATCGTTGGCGCATACGGCTACCCCGACGCAGAACAGATCTTCGTACAATTCGCCCACCACAATTTCTACGTCTGAGAGCACCAAGATAATATCTGGAGGATCCATTTCAGGACTTGTGGTCGGTATAACATGCCTTGTGTTCGTGATTGCTGCATTCGTGACTATGAAGAAACGTAAGGCGGGCCATCAATTTCCACTGATTAAGCTTTCGGCGGGATTCGGAGATTCTCAATCCATGGAGATTGCTTCGTCCAAATTAGCACCTCCGGGGACATTTGAGAGACTCGACAGCGGTCGCAACGAGGTAGGGGGACCTAACATGAGTGGCATTTTCAAAGTTACGCAAGATGACCCATTCACGAGGACGCACATGAGCAAAGGTGGGATTTGGGACGACCCGGTACTTGTTGCTGCTCGTATTCCTCTTGAGAAAATTCAAATTAAGGAACTTCTTGCTCGTGGCGGCTTCGGTCAAGTCTTTCTGGCGTCGTATAACGGCCAGACTGTAGCTGTGAAGACACTGTTGCCAGAGACGGCCGAGGACATGGACGAAATCAACGCACTATTTGTTGAAAGTAAGGTCATGGCAACTCTGAACCATCCTTGCGTAGTCAACTTCATTGGAATTGCCTGGGAATCTTTCAGTACTATTTGCTGTGTAACAGAGTATTTGGTTGGTGGTGATCTGCGTGCTTTGCTGAACCACTTTTTGGTGAATCATACGCGGCCTCAAGGCTTTGACCATGACAAGGTCAAGATCGCGCTTGATATTGCGCACGGCTTGACGTATCTTCACTCAATGGAGCCAAGCATCTTGCACCGTGACCTCAAAAGTCGAAACGTGCTGCTAACTTCGCAGCTGAATGCAAAGCTGACGGACTTTGGCGTGTCTCGAGAGCGCTCAGACGGAATGATGACAAATGCAGTCGGAACGTCTCTTTGGATGGCACCCGAAGTTATGCTGGGAAGTCACTACGACGGCAAAGCTGACGTCTTTTCTTTTGGTATTTTGCTGAGTGAACTTGACACACATGCGATGCCGTACGCTAATGTCCGAAACTCCAATGGACGCACACCTTCGGAGACTACTATCCTGCGAAAGGTAGCTGCCGGTAGCTTGCAGGTCGAGTTTTCGCGTAATTGTCCAACGCAGCTAAAGAAACTAGCTCAAGCATGTATTTCCGTGAACCCGAAGAACCGCCCGACAGCTAACGAAGCGCTGTCCAAACTGAAAACTGCACTCACGTCATTCGAAGTGGAAGAAGTGGCGCTATGACTTGGACGCTAAAGCCACTAGATAGTGTAGTACGTTTTCAAGACATACTGGGGGGTAGATGTTACCCTCAGAACACTTTTGCCAAGTATATACATTGCGGCAAAAGGTAACTAACTAAGTGTAAACAACTGCACAAGCGTAAGTTTGGGGCAACGATTGTATAAAATCTCTAATGGCCATGTCGTGAACAAAGTGGTTTGTATGACACTGAAGCAGTGCTTTCAAAGCTTAGTTTCTAGCTAGTGTGGCATCAAGCAGTTGGGTTGCAACCCAGACTGAGTGATGCGACAACAATTCCAAAAAGAAAGAAAGCCGATGCTGAAACTTTAGCTGGCAATGACGCGCTCTAGATACAATCTGCCAAAGGAACAAAGGGTAAGACAAGCAGTCGTATTGAAGCATTTGACTGCATCACGTTGCTTTGTTTTCCATAGTCAGACATTCGACAATTGCAATGAACGGATCAACATGTGACCTTTTTCAATGCAATGTAACGACTTGTACGTGTGTGCACGTCGATGAAAGAACGTCTACCATGTATATGTTGCCATTGTTGTATTATACACTAGCGTGGAGGACAAACTCTGTTGGATGTACAAGTAATGCATCACTTTGTTTGGAACAGCACCAATTGAACAAGTCACGTCGGTCACGCAGTGGATTTATCGACTCGTTTCAATGGACACAACCCCATTGACTCTAAGCTGCATGTTGTTGTTATTTGCAAAATCGTTCCTACGAGGGCGTACTCTATTGCAGTGTCTGTACGCTCACAAGCTGCCTTCACAGTAGTTTCAATTGTCACAACATGAGGGCCTCAGCTACCGGCTTTTGGCTACAATCAACTCCGAAAACATATCTATCTTTCTCCTGAAAGGTATCAATCATTTCACAATATTACAAAATCTCACAATGTATTTGCTTAGAGCTATTTAAGTAATGTGGTTCGTACTTGGTAGTAGCTCGATATGAACATGATTAAGATTGTGTTGACATCCGGGGGGGGTACAAATAGATTGTAGAAACGCTTCTGATAGGTTTGAGAGACGTACGACTAAAATTCCTCGTCCAAAATATGCTGTAGCCTGTACAGCGCTTCAACCGCTGTAGGTCGCTCTTTCGGGTCAAGTGCAACACATGCAAGTCCCAGTTCGACTAACGACCGAGGAGTTGCTTCAGAAAAGGTCACGCACATTTTGCCAGCAGCTACCATCTGCATGATCGCCGCGCTGGGGAGCTTGTTTCGCTTGGACTGACTGTGTGAGCTCCTTGATTCAGCGTATGGTGAAACATGGGAGTCGAGTTCGGACAGCACCACACCGAACGAGAACATGTCTACCTTGTCATCGTAACGCTCGCCCATCATAACCTCGGGTGCCATCCAGAAAGACGTTCCAATGCCTCCTGTCATGGTCGCGTCAATACGTTCCCTAGATATACCGAAGTCTGTCACTTTCGCATTCAATTCCTCGTCCAGCAAAATATTCTTCGACTTCAGGTCACGATGGATCACTGGAGGAGAAAACGAGTGTAGGTAAGTCAACGCCATCGAAACGTGAAGTGCAATTGTGACCTTTGTATGGTCGAAACCAATAGGATGCTCCTGATGTTCGATCTCCGTAAGATAAGCTTTCAAGTCTCCACCAGCCATGTACTCCGAAAGAACGCAAATATCGATAAGCTGATCCCAGGCAACTCCAATGAACGATACGATATGAGGGTGGTCCAGACTTGCCATCAACTTAACCTCTGACAGGAAAGCACTCACCTCTGACATCGTTCTTTGTTTCTCAGGAAGCAGCATTTTTACAGCAACAGGTTTGTTGTAATAGCTGCCAAGATAGACCTCACCGTATCCTCCTCGGCTAATAATTTTATCAATCGTCACTTTCTCGCGAGGAATACGAGCTCCAACAATGACGTCGTCGTCCCAAATTGAGCTGGGTTGATCAAAATCCGACACTGCAGTTGTCGCTTGGCTACGAAGCTTTGTTGGACTATTTTGCGCCTCATATGTATCTCTGTGATCGTATGTATGACAAGAAGATCGTTCTTCGTTCGAGTTGCGCCGTAGGTGTCGTTTTTTGTACACAAGAAGGGCAATAAAAGCCACCACGAGCAGAATAGCGGCGACAATTTCTGCGATGACAGCGGTACTAAGTGAGGAACCCTTACGGCCTGTTGAAGTGGCTGGAGGTGATTCAGTTGGTAATGACGAAACAACACCATTCGTTTGTGCACCTTTAACGCTCGAGTAGTATCTCATATTCTCCGTACATTTATGGCTCGTTATATCCTCTCCACTGATTACGTACAAAACGGAAGGAATGGTACACGATGGGTCAAGGAAGTACGCCAAATGTGCAGATCCATTCGAGAAAAGTGTGGCAACGACGCTTTGGCCGTAAGTACCAGCAAGTTCACACTTCCCGGAGGCAGCAACCGCTGTTGATTCAACGTACGTGTTGCAGTGTGATCCGCGATACATGTCCACGAGTACATACTCGTTTGTTCCAAAGATATGTTGTACGTGCTCGTAAATACCATCCGACGGACATCGAATTGCAGTGTAGTAATTCTTGTTATTAGGAAAACTGGGCGCCGACGTACAAGGTAAGGATGAGCATGTTTGATTCACGAGTATAGTCAATGACACCACCGAGGTACAGGATGAATCCGAGTAGACCTCAGTTGATTGAATCGAAGCCATTCAAATTTGTTTTGACTTGTTCGAGATTGATTGATTCTGTCAAGTGATTTCTTGTTTACGGCCGAATCTAGGAATGGTCAGTCAGTCCATAAGTGTTCAGTAGGGAACGACACGTCCAAGTCACGAAAGCTGAATCAAACGTGATCGGTTTCAATGAAAAAAAAGATAGTATGGGTTGCATAGTAAAGACTTGAGATTGGCAAATCGTGCTTGCAACCTAGCATCCATAAAAAGAGGTACTGATGCATTTGCAAGACATAGAAACATGTCGATCTTTGCATTCATTTGAATGCATTACAGTGAGAGAGACTCAAAAGGTCTGTTTACTGATTTCGTACAAGATTCTTCTTTGCAGACTGGTAATGAAGGGCTCGACGCTTTATCACGACACACTCCTCATGAGAAATCTGTAAACTTCTCGTGAAAAAGGGTGATGATCGTGATGCATGCGAGTAGACAGCTGCGTCGATCCTGTGATGTCTCGTTTTAAGTTATCGGACTGGGTCTTAGTCTGTCTCGGAACGCGTTCGTCACGGAACACCCGCTCCAGTTGTCCGGACCGGCTGGGTTAGACCACCGTGTGGGCCCATGAAGGCTGCAATCGCCGGTCTCGGCGACGGAGATGTCACCTGTTGGTGATCGAAATCCGATGGCGGCCTGGAAATGATGGACCTGATCAAGGAGCCGGAGACGTAAAATTGAAACGATGCATCGAGCGATGTCTCAGCCCAGATAGAAAACAGATCGCGGAGATTAGCGATTGGATTGGCCAATAGATGACACGCCCGCAAAGTCGCTACCAGCCAGTTGGGTGCCAGACTTTCTGGCCGACTTTAAGCACTATCCTTAAGCCAGTCGAGATGTGGGTATTGGACGCAGTTGAAGATCCGCTGGATTTTGCGGTACGCCATGTTCGAGGAGTTGCTACAAAAAGCCCTCACTCTTGAGACGGGTGGTTGGCGCATAAAAGTTGACCAAGACTTCCATGCTGTTATAGCGAACGGTTTGGACGGATGACTGGCCCATTTAGCCGTATCAAGTAGCAGAGCTAGTCCAAAGCTCCAACACGACATAGGTGTGCGCCCCGGTGCTGCAGCAGGGCCCAAAAACGTTGCCACTCTCACCAGTGGCAGCTGCTTCCGCCGGGCGGAGACATGGATTTCCTGAAAGCACCATGCCTCCGGTCGTTCCCTTCAAGGCGTGCCGCGTCAGTCTGATATCCACTGCGCTCGAGCTCGAACAATTGCCTAAGGTTTTGCGTGACAAAGCGCTTCGACGCTTTTGACCCTTAACTGATCTTAGCCCCGCAGTAAAAGATTCAAATGGACTCTGTTGTGTCGGAGTCGACCGAAGCGTTCGCCATGTGGCAGTGGTAGCTTAAGTTACACGATCGATGAGGCAGTGTGAAGCTTCGGTCCTGCTCTCCACTCGCAGGTACGAAGGCAGCTAAGAAAAAGCTGGCGACCGCCAGTTGTCGTGGGGAGGGATAGCCGATTAGATCGACTGAAAATCCATTGTTTGGAGGAGCGTGAGGTGCCGCATGAATCGCGTTGACGGGGTAGAAATATTTACAGGTTCACCCAGGAGCTCCTGCAACTCTGTGTCGAAAGACCATGCGCAAAGTAAGTGCTGGCTATGTTCGCGGGGATCCCAGTGATCCGCGTTGTCGACTGACGGTGCAAACTGCGAATGGCCTACCAACTGCTACCCAAGACTCTAACCAAGCTATGGTCGTCGATGTGGGTGTTGGTCCGGTGATTTAATCCCGAAGCCATTGTCGTTGGCCCGCCAGGTGCTTGTCTACCTCGCCAAAACTGAAATCAGTCAGACTCGTTTGATGCATTAGTACAATGGTTCTTCTTTTCTGTCTATTACAGTCAAGATCGTATGCAGGCGATACCAGCAATTGTTTCTTTAGTCAGATCTGATTGCATCATGGGTTCTAGTCCAGCGTAGGGGAGGAACTGCACTTCAGGTTTGTGAGTCATCACCATTGCAGGATCATAAATTCTGTTGATTATGACTACCCACCCTCACCATCACCGTTACCGTCATCACACGTCAGCATTTTGTTCGCCAACATACCGAAGTCTGTTTATTGCTTTGTTTACGTCCACTGATATTTTCATGTCAGTCGTGATCTCCCTGACCATCATCAGTACCACGTCTACGTTTCGAGATTCACTTCTACTAACGACATCAGGTTGCAAATGTTTCATACTAGAACATGACCATTTGTCCTACGAAATGCAAAAAAGCGCTTTCTAGTGTCGAAGCTTATAGCGAAGTCGTTCAATAAGGTCTATAGGGATGCCGATAACTTCAAAGACAATGACAAAAACTGACCTCAAAGACGATGACAAAAACCGCTCATCTCTTCGTTTTTGAACCCGTTGATGGAAGCCAGCTGATACCCTTAGTTCCTCGGTATGTGCTCACACAACTACATCGTCTTTATACGCGATGTTGGGTAGTCGGTGGGTGATAGTTGAAGCTCTTGAGATGTATTCCAAAGATGTCTCCTTGGACGCTTGCTGTAATTTGATACCAATCTCCAGTATCATGTAGCGTGACTTACGAATGAAGAGCACTTGCCTTGCGTGAATCATGTGCATGAATGTAGAGACTTTGGAATTTTATTTCATGTACATTAGAGCTTCAACTCGCCCACGTAAAATTCATTGACCAAGATTTTTTAGAGTTGGTAAAGTGCCTCTGCTGCCGTTGGTCGCTTCTTGGGGTCCACTGATACAAACGCAATTCCTAGCTCGACGATTGAACTCGACGCTGCGTCTGAAAACTGAATGCGAAGTTTGTCCATAGCCACCATCTGTAAGAAATCTGCGTCAGGAACCTTGTGTCCAAAGTTGGAGCTGCTCTTCGCAAAGGCGTACGGAGTCGAGTGGAGATCGAGTTCTGACAGCACCACTCCAAATGAAAATATATCCGCCTTGTCGTCATAGCGCTCGCCCATCATGACCTCCGGAGCCATCCATAGCGACGTACCCACACCCGCCGTCATTGTTGCGTCAATTCGTTCGCGAGAAATACCGAAGTCCGTTACCTTGGCGTCCATCGCTTCGTTCAGTAAGATATTACTCGGCTTGAGGTCGCGGTAGATGACCGGTGGAGCGCACGAGTGCAAGTACGTTAACGCATGAGCTACATGCAATGCTACTTTGACTTTATCGTGATCGAAGGCGACTGGAAGTCTCTGCTCCTCAAACTTACGAAGTAGCGCTTTCAGGTCAATCTTCATAAACTCCGTCACGACACAGACGTCAGTGAGCGCATCCCACGCGACGCCAATGAACTGCACAATACGCTGATGCTCAAGTGTGGTCATAAGCTTTACCTCGGACAAGAAAGCGTTGACTTGCGTAAGACTCTTTTTTCATTCCGGCAGTAGCATTTTACAGCGACTTGTCTTCTATTGTACATTCCTGCATTGACTTCTCCAAATCCTCCTCTGCTGATTAGGTAATTGACCAGAACTTTTTCTCGTGGGATACGAGCTGCAATAATTGCTTCATCATCCCAAAGCTTACTGATCATGGTTTCACCCGAACTTAATGTTGTTTTCGTTTCTGTTGTGTGTTTTGCAGAACTTGCAGGCAACTGTTGATACTGCGCTGTGGAAGTGACAACCTCCTCATGTGGATATCTTGCAGCACTTGTTGCTCCTGGTTTCGGTTCCGGTTCCGACGTCGACACCAGCACCAACACCCGATTGCAATCAACAAAAGGAAAATGCATCCTACGGCTATTCCGGCAATGAGACCAACGCTAGCGTCAGAGGAATCCGACGAACCACTTCCACTTGTTGTACTATTTGAAGATGCACTACTTGCGGTCCATGTGCTACCAATACTCTTCGGTGCAGATCCACTCAAACTCGAGTAGAATTTAAAACTGTTGTAGCAAGTGTGGCTCGTAAGGAGGTCTTCCGTAATGAAGGATGCGTCGTACGCTGAGGTTGAGCAGACTGAGTCAATGAAGTATTGCAATTTAGCAGATCTGTTCGAGAATAACGTCGCGATGACGTACGTGTTACCACCGGATACCTCGCATTCTCCTGAAGCGAGGTAGGCGTTTTGAGTGTATGGTGTCGTACAATCTGTGTCTAAGTAAGCATCAACTAGCAAGTAGTCAAATCCATCAAACACTTGAGCCGTGCTTAATATACCATCCAAAGGACAAGTTTTCGTAGTGTAATACGTATCCGTCCCAGACATTACAGCATTGCAAGCTGAACTTGAACAACTCGATATGACAGTAGTGACCTCGACATAGACTGAATTCACGCAGTCGGGTCCGAGTTAATATTCACCGATTTGCATCACGTGATTGAATCAAGAATGAAGAGAAGGATATTGAGCAGGTAGGTAGGTAGGAATTGATGAATGACGGTCATCAACCATTTGTGCTGACACCCAAACGTTGCAACTCAGCATTAGTGGTCCTTTACGCTGCGGGAAGATATCATACATCATGTGTCAGCTTTGTTCGCAGCAGCATTATATTGAACAGTACATGCAGTCAGAAGTATGACTCCCGTGCTTCTGCTACTAGTCATCTTCTTGAACGAACATATCCAGAGTCAACATTAGCACACGCTTCTCTTACCTGCACGAAATATTCGAATGGAGCTGGTTACTGAAGCGATATATGCCCTGTGCAC
Organism: Peronospora belbahrii; assembly: GCA_920618645.1. NCBI lineage: Eukaryota > Oomycota > Peronosporomycetes > Peronosporales > Peronosporaceae > Peronospora > Peronospora belbahrii. The sequence continues at coordinate 66,539 of CAKKTJ010000336.1, read as the reverse complement.
ATTTAAATGAGCTTACTGATGTATGTCTACGTTTCAATGCCAACAAAGAGAGGCCTTATGTCATCAAGAGTAGACCTCAGCAATAATTTATTCGGGTGAACCTTGAATGAACCCCATCCAGTACAGGCTACTTTTCAGTGCATAAATAACTACACTACGACTTCATTCCGTAAACTTGTCGATCGTGGTATACAGCACCTATGCGTCATGATCAAGAATCGACAACTGTTCAAAGACAAATGATCTGGCATCTGACAAGATCACGTCAGAGTAGATTGCGTATTGCAGCTTGTTACTACAATGAGCAATGCTAGTATCATGATTATTTAGCAATGCTTCACTTAAGAAAGTCCATGTTTGTCTCCCGTATTCATGCGGACGAAGAACATTCAATGGCACTACGCGACTGGCAATTCCAATCGAAGCTTGACCACGTCCTGCAAGGTGATGCTGACGGTTGTAATGTGATGATTTGTCTTAACCTATAGTAAAGGCTTCTCTGACCACCGTGGCGAGCTTTTTGCCTGCAAGGCCATATTTTATTCCGACTTGCGCGTGTATATGTTTGTCGTTGTTGACGGGCTGGATCAAAGGCATTTCACGATGACCTTGTCGATCATGTCAAGGACGTGCTGCTGCAAGGGTGAACGCCGGACTGAAGCTTACTTTCCTGAATGCAACGTCTTCAATATTGCATGCTAATAGAAATATTCGAGGTATCCCACAAACCTCGGTCTATTTATTCAGCTTTCAATAGCCAACGTGTCATCCTCATGTTATTGATTTCAGCTTCTCATATGTAGAATTAATAATGCCCCATGACAACAGCGAGCGAAGAAAATTCATCTGCACGCCGCGGTACAATTTCGCCACGCTTCGACCACGTTCTTGATAAGTAAGCTGCAACGCCTCCCACGGCCCAATAAAAGATTGTCCGTATACACTCTGCATACGTGTCCGTGCCACTACAAACATCAACCCCAACAATCACTTAGACAATATCACATCCTTCAACTCAGCATCACACAAAAAAACTCACCGTTGATAGGATATGTAAATGTACTGATAACAGCGCCCAGCATGGCGCCACTTATAAAGTCGTTCGCCATGATTGTCGCTGTCGTCTCTCCTCTTGGAAAAAGCTCTCGCAGTGGTCCACGTAGGCCAAAAAACAAAATATTGCCCGGTCCATTACGACATAAAATCGCTGAAAGTCCACGATAGTGCTCTTTCACTCCATATTTGTTAATATGAACCATCGCATCATACGCGCCTGCAATCTTTCGATTAAACTTGGGCGTTTGTAGTAACGTCTGTGCTCTCTACCCAACAAATACCAAAAACAACAACAACAACATTAACCTAATTGATCAACAATTCGTCAACAAGGACAAGTAAACACAAAACACGACGACATAAACAATACTAAACTGTATCATACCTCAAATGGTGCGAGCACCGCCTCGGACGTGCCTGCCATCCCTGCTGCAATGCAATGAAGTCCTGGCTGCTCTCCAAACTTCTGGATCAATAATTCATCGTAGAAATTGTATAATCCAAACATAAGAGACTTGGACACCATTGCTTGTACTAACGGTGGTTTAACGCCTCGATATAACATCATCCAGCCTTCATTACGGATATTTTCCATAGCTTGCCATGTATTTAACCCAAGTAACTGGACAGAATATGATACCAAAGTTAGAAGAAGAATAATCAATCCCATTTTAACCGTGTGTTTTACTTGTTAAAGAACCCACGAATTAAGCTACTTTTTAAGGAAAAAATACCTGTTGACGAAACATCACTTTATTAGGTGGAAAAGTGACAACGATATTAATGGCAGCTGCTGTACCACCACAAAAAAATTCACGTAAATGTGGAGAGCGAGCAAAGATACCATCATCATCTTGTTGCTGCTGGTTGGTTTCGATCCCTTTTGAATGCTTCTTCACATGTGCGTCATTCACGAAACTCTCCATGTTAATAAAGGAGTGAGCAAATGAATACCGACCGGTATGACAAATAATGAACATCTTGGTACCATTTAGAAGGTACATTGTACCCTACTAATTTTGTAGCGTTAGTTTTAGAAATATGAAATATGAAAGCTGCAATGTTGTTGAAGCGCATTGACAGATCCCATTTGGCGCAACAAAACCTGATGCCAAGAACAAGTCGCATGTAGCATTTGCCTCATGTATGTATCATAATTACTCCTCTACGTTCAATATTGCTGCATTACTGGCCAAAGCAACAAGCTACTGCTCAAAGACATCGTCTCTTGTTGATGCCGTCGTGCATTGCAGGCTCTGCACCCCAAGAAGCTGCAGCTAGCATACGACACCGCTCTCGTGAGTACCAATGATTCTTGATAGCATTCTCACATCTCCCTGGCAACTCCTCTGCAATCAAGCTCCACCGGGCCGCGTACTTATTGACGGCTTTGATCAGAAGCTCATCTTCAGCTTTCGTCCATGGTGCCTGTCAAGAACGACAGTATCATGAGAAATACAAACCACTGCAGCAACTATTGGCCCCTACCTTATTGATGGACGGATCTAGTTGATTCAAAAACCGCTCGCGGCATTGATTCCCTACTCGACCTGGCAAGAACATTGCAACCTGCCCAGCAATATCACTCGTTAGCTTAGCAGACGTAGCTGGTAGATCAGCGTCTACACCGTTGCAACACATTTACACAAACACACTTGCGTCCACTTTCTTCCAATCTCCGCTACCTTCTCCATCAGCACTCGGTCTTCAGTTTCCGTCCACGTTCCTCTTCCTTTCACCACTTTGTCGTCCAGCGTTCGATACCATTGCTGCAAACACTGTGAATCTGTCCGTCCAGACAGCTGCGATGCAATGAACAGCCAGTTTCCCGTCCCATGCGTCTGTACCATCGACCGCAGCTTTTCCTTTTCCACAGCATTCCATCGTTGTGGCGATCCTCTCCTCGGTCTCTTCTCGGCTGTTCTCCGAGCCAGCAGCAGACAGCGATTCTTGACATTTTCTGCACTTTTCCCTCTAAACTCCTGGGCCATTCTTGCCCAACGAGACCTCATTTTACTCTGCAATTGCAATAGCTTCTCGTCGTCCTCTGGGCTCCACACATTGGACAATGGAGCGAGCATCGGTGCCAAGTGGTTGACAAACCTTTCACGACACCGTTTTCGGTCTCGTGAAGAGAAATGCAGCGCAATATTACTCCAATTTTTATCACCTAATTGCTTCACTAATTCCCGCAGTTTCTTGTCCTCTTGCGGCGTCCAGGATGAGCGTCGTATCGTACACACTGATACTATAGACGTGTCACGCGACGAGCTCGTACGTGGTCTACAGACTGCTTTCGACTGTGATTTTTGTTGGTAATTAGCTAGAAAATCTCCACGTTGAATCAAATGCTCAATACGCTGTCGTCTAGTCAATGGATCAGTCGTTGCAGGCGTCAAGGCGGCCATCACTTTTCACGATATCACTACGTAATTCTTTGGGTACGATACACCCATGACAGTTTATAACGCCTTGTATCAAAAATCTGTTCCCTTCAGACAACCTTGAGCTCTTTTGATGTCCCAAAAAAAGGTCCCACCAACTGACTGGTTGAGAGTCGTCCGTCACCATTCAATGGCATTCAGGAATCTTGCTCGAAGAAGGACAATATGGCTGCTAACATCTCTAAGAAACGTAAATTCGTGGCCGATGGTGTATTTTACGCTGAGTTGAATGAATTGCTACAGCGTGAATTGTACGGTGATGGCTACTCTGGAGTCGAGGTCCGTGTAACCCCGATGCGCACAGAAATTATCATCCGTGCCACACGGACGCAGGAGGTACTAGGCGAGAAGGGTCAACGTATTCGTGCGCTCACGTCCGTGGTGCAAAAGCGTTTCAACTTTCCAGATGGTGCTGTAGAGCTATACGCTGAGCGTGTGGCCAACCGTGGTCTGTGCTCACAAGCTCAAGCCGAGTCACTTAAGTACCGTCTACTTGGTGGTCTAGCTGTGCGTCGTGCTTGCTACTCTGTCGTACGCTTTATTATGGAAGCTGGTGCAAAAGGTGTTCAAGTTGTTGTATCGGGTAAACTACGTGCGCAACGTGCTAAGGCCATGAAGTTTAATGAAGGCTATATGGTCAAGACTGGTAACGCTTCACAGGAATACGTTGACACGGCTGTGCGTCACGTACTCATGCGTCAAGGTGTGCTTGGTGTCAAGGTATCTATCATGCTTCCACATGATTCTACGGGCAAACAGGGACCTAAGCGTGCATTGGATGATGTTGTCACGATTCTTGAGCCAAAGGAAGATGTATATCGTCCGTATGTCGAGCCTACAGCTCCCATTGTGCCTGTTGCTGCTCCAGTGTCTATTGCTCCCGTGGACCCTGTCTACCAACCTACTGCTTAAGCTAATCCTATAAGTATGTTAAATGTCTGGTAATAAACTTCTTCTCTTCCTGAATCATAGAGGTTACTGATGAAAGAATCACATGTGAGATTCAGTATCTATCTCTCTAGATAGACAGATGCATATTCATTCATATCAAATTGGTCAAAACTATTGTACAAGTGTCTATTGAATGGTGGACGACGTGCTACGTCGTGAAGTTTGTGTGACCATCTTGAGTGTGCTACTGCATGTGGTTACCACATGAACGGCTAGTTACTAAGAGAACGCATGTCGTGGTGCTACAGCATAAGCACGAGACACGACGACGTGCTGCGATCTCGTCCGTCCCGGTGCTAGCGCAGATACTGGAGAGTATGACGCTTGTTACAGTCAACGACGACTGTGACTGTGGTCCTGGCATGAGTAAAAAACTTGATGTCTTGCTATATGTTGGAGGTGGTGATGACAAGTTTAATACAGCAATGATTTTATTCCCTGATGAACATGCTCAACCACTAGGAACGGAGACGGATGATGACAGGGTAGAAAGTAGCACTGGAATGAAGCAAGTGCTGCTACTTGTCATCGATGGTACGTGGAAGGAGGCAAAGAAGATTGTACGACGTAACAAAGTCCATTGGAGACAGGCTACGATAGACTGGGTAGCACGAGGGGCTAGTCTCCAGTACATTTGCCTTGACAACAAGGAGAGTAATGATGCAGCTATTGCTCTACCAAAACGGAGTATTTACGGTGACCTGATAAGGTGAGGACAGCGTCGACGCTAACCATCGCTGCTAGACTAATGTTAATATGCTGAGGTGTCTGCAGAGAACCAATGGAAGGTTGCATGTCAACATTGGAAGCGGTGGCGTCGATCTTGGTCGTGTTGGAGCCTAAAGAGACTCGTTGGATTGTATATGACTCACTGTTGCGTGGCTTTAAAGGAATGGTGTCAATTCAAAAGCAGTTCCAGCAGCGGGGACATGAGACCAAGCTGGAGCAGTATGGAGGTATATTCAAAGCTGAAGCTATCGAGACCAAGCGACTCGGGCTACAGCATCAGCAGCTACCAAAGAAATGCGATAGCACAGTAGCTGACACGAACATTTCGACACGAGTCCGACGCGAGTACGTCTTCTACACTAGCCACACGGATTTCCGACACCGCCAGCAGCTCACCCAGCAGGTGAACAGACACACTACTTAGTCATCCATGTGTCCGTCTGTTGTAATCGCAACTAACTCTACCACAACTTTCCATTTGTCAAGGGTGAAATAGTCGTGTGCACATACGATGAGGCGAGAGAGCGTTGCATTGATTTGAAATCGGACCGGAAACGTGGTCAACGGGTAGCGATGCTCCCACTCGATGTCTTTGAAAAGCATCTTCGACAATGCTACGACGACTAATGGTCCACCATTCCAGAGGAAGCAATCAAGACACGCAATGATGATCCCAGTACTTTGAATGAAGTCGGGCCTCGTCAAATATTGGGCCCATGTTACTTATGCAAGTCTTGATGCCTTCCATACAGGTCTTCAAATTTTGTCGAACGTTTGACTCTGGATGAGGTCAGAAGTCACAACGACGAGTGTTCGAGTCTCTTGATCATTCTCGAACGACCATGACACTGCTGCAATGTCGGTCTCTTGTGGTAGTCGCTTTTTTCTTGTTGAATAGTAGCTCGTCTAGCTTTGCAACCAAGTCAAAAGTTGTCGCGATGTACAGGGACAGTAGTTGCTTGACAACTCCGCTAAACTTACAGGTCTCGAATAGCTCGTTAAGCTGTAAGGAACAAAGCTGTAGTGCCGTAGCATTCGGTAGCAATACGTATTATTACAATGTCACTTGTACAAACAGAGAGACTCACTCGTTCATTGCTGCGGCATTCACGGACACGAGATATATCATCTTGGACCAATTCAGACAGCCCAATTGCAGTAGTGACACGTATAGCCAAACCCATGCCGTGCAACACTTGAGCGATTGCGTACCATTCGCAATCGACTCGATTTCAATGGCACAAAATGCTACTACTATCGCCACGATACTCGCTGGAGGATCAGTCAGTATGGTATTCTTTGCTGCCACGAATTGCAGCGTACAACCGTTATCTGCAGCATCACCGAGCAAAGAGGAAGTTGCAGAGCATGAATGTTACCAGGCTAGCAAGTTTTACATTGGTTTCGACATCAGTCCAACAAAAAGTAGCACCGAGTATTTGTCCGCTTCAAGTTGGTACGAGGACAGCAGCTTCACATCAGGATCATCTTCAAATACATCGGTAGATCCTCAATCCGTGACTAGTATCAGACAGGGATTTCGCGGCGCAACGTTCATCAGCGCTCTCACTCTAGCTGCAGTCTTAGTACTTGGTGTCGTTTGCCTTAACGTGTGGAAATGCTTATCGACAAAGCGGAAGTCGCAATTTCCACGTACTATTGATCTCAACGACAGCATTGCCATGCTGGAACCTGATGACATGGGTTTCAGGTTTAAACCAGTATCTGGTCGTACGTTTATCCCTCAAAGCAGCAGCACGGGTGCAACATTACGAGAGCAGATTACTACGTGTTCCTTCGCTCCTGCTCTCTCTAGCTTCGGTTCCGGCTATCAGCGTTCGGGTCACACACTTGTGTCGGGATCAAGTACAAGCTCGACATATCAAGGAATAAGAATGAATCGTCCATGGGAAGATGATTTTGTCGTGGCAGCACGCATTCCTCGTGATAAAGTTGTTGTGGTTCGACTTCTTAGCCGTGGAGCCTTCGGTGTTGTTTACTCGGGACTGTACAATCGTCGACGTGTTGCAGTGAAAATGCTTTTGCCTGAAACACGTCGTAGTATTTCACATGTTATCGACTTGTTGGCAGAAGTCAAGATTATGGCATCAATGGAACACCCGCATATCGTCGAATTTGTTGGTGTAGCATGGGACTCACTAACAAACATGTGCGTCGTTTCGGAATTCATGGCTGGAGGTGATTTGAAAGCTCTGCTGAGTGACTACGATGAACATGATCATCCCATGGGTTTTAACAGAAACAAGCTCAAGATTGCGCTACATATCGCGCATGCATTGACGTACATGCACTCGCTTGATCCTCCGATGATCCATCGTGATCTCAAATCCAAGAACGTCTTATTAAGCGAGAGGTTGGATGCTAAGCTCACAGATTTTGGAACTTCCAGAGAGCGTGTAAACGAATCGATGACGGGAGGTGTTGGCACATGTTTGTGGATGGCTCCAGAAGTGATGATCGGTGATCGATATGATGATAAGGCAGACATGTTTTCCTTTGGAGTCGTACTATCCGAGTTGGATACACACGTATCGCCGTACTGGCATGCAAAAGACCCGAATGACTCATGCCGACCAATGCCGGAACCAGCTATTTTACAAATGGTTGCTACTGGAAAGCTTCAAGTGATGTTTTCAAATGAAGCAGTCAAGACCGTCGTGGAGCTGGGTAAGGCATGTGTCTCAGTGGATCCGAAAGAAAGACCGACCGCATCGGAAGCACTGTATAAACTTCACACGGTATTAGCAGACGACGTGAAAGGGCTACATTTGCGAGTAAATGAATAAATATATTGATACGGGACAAACATCATCCAACCGTTTAAACTTGCCATCAACCGCTACTGAAGCGGTGCAACCAGTTGCAACGACAGCACGCCATTGAAATGTCGTCGTACATCCTGATTCACAAGTGTGAGGACGTAATTGAAGCCACGCTTCAACAGGTCAGTGAGCTCGGCAGGGGTGGTTGGACTTGAACATTTACGGCGAAAAAAGCGGAGCATCCGCAAGGCCTGATCGAGTGTGCGATTCTCCACCTCGACCAAAATACGCGAGTAAATGGCATCAAAAGCAGTCAACTGTGCTCTGGTGTCGTCGATTAGACCCTGATCATCATTTTCATTGTCGGACACAGCAAACTGAAGATTCTCGACAAGATTGACGTATAGGTCTTCTATGGGTGACAATGCTGGTGTCAACGTCTTCTTCAAAACCTGCTCAGGACTGGAATCCAATGAAACACTGCGTTTTGGAATGACTCTTGTACTGGAATTGCGCTTCTTTGCGAATCGATCAATCTCTCTACGAATTGCAAACGGCAGCAAATCATACACCTCCAAGTCAACTTGGGACCTTCGAATGTCATTAAGAGCGTCCACGTTCCTTGATTCTTTGATAGAAGCATGCGCAGCGCGTGCAAGCCGGCTATTTGACTTTGAATCAAAAATATTTCGTGTCGGGTGTCTTCGTCGTAGTGGTGCTTTTCTATTAGTTTTTCGTTTTGGTGAAGGCTGATGAACGTTTTGGGTGACAGTCGTAGACTGTAACCCTCGACCATACGAAGCCATGATTTCACGCTTAAGCTGCTCAGGTAACTCTTCTAGAACCCCTGTATCAATTTGCGAAAATGTTGTAGCTGTAAAATCGTTTCTAATCTCGTTCGCTCCAAGCTTATTCCGTTTTTCCTCACCTTCCTTGCCTATCCTTGTTATTGACTGTCGCGGAGGATGCGATGAAGACATGAAAGCTGGTTGTTGCGCAGAATCATCGAACCAAGCTTTAACAAGCTGCCCACTTCGTTGGTTAATGCTTTGAATATCTGAAACCAACTTGGTAGCCTGCACTCCGACTCCACGGAGATCTTCGCTTGGAAGATTGAGTTGCCGAAGCAATTCAATGCAGACCTTGCCAATCACAACCTGGTCGTCTGTTGCTTGAGCCAACACATGGCTCTTGGAGAAGTTATCGCATATTCCATGACCCATGAATTTTGAAGGCTCAACGGGTGCTTCTTTTGCCCGTTTCTTGATCAACAGTGTTAGGCACTTCGTCCGCAACTTGAGAGTCCGAAGACGATGACTCAGTTCCTCGCCCAACGCTACCAAGAAGACAGTCGCATCTTCCCAATTTTCAAACCGAATTCCAAAATTTACGACTGCGGATACGCTCTTGCGCATCATATTCGACTCCATAGACAACGGACGGACATCTCGACCTCGAGCGTAATTGTACAGCATTTCACCCGAAGCTCTACCAAGGGATTGCACGAGTTCATCTTTCGTCATCGAGAGTAGTTGTCGAACGTCCTCGACTTGAAGGGCTTCAAGTTTTGCTCTTGTTTTGTGCCCAGCTCCAGGCAAGTCACGAATTTTAAGCGATAGCACGAATGCTTCGGCTTGACCAGGGTCACTGACGTGGTAAATTCCATCTGGTTTTGCTTTCTTTGAACACAGCTTTGCAAGAAGTATATTGAAAGACACACCTACACTTGCAGCGCATCCAGTCTGTTGAAAAATCTCTTGACGTATTGTCTTTGCCTTTTCCAATCCATCCGTTCCTTTTCCAAACTCAAGATATGCTTCGTCACAACTCACGGCCTGCACAAATGGAGTATGGGAGAAGAAAATGTCATAAATTTGAAATGAAACGCGCTGGATAGCATCAAACTCATAGGGTAGTACGACTAAATCAGGACACAATTCCCTTGCCGTTTGCATGAACATGCCTGCACCAACTCCTCGAGCACGTGCCAAGTAATTACACGACGAAATTTCAGATGAACCAGCAGTTTCCGAATGAGCAACAGCAACAGGTAAAGTTTTCAACTTTGGTGACCGACCTCGCATTGCAACTGCTACAAAGAAACAGTCCATGTCGATATGAAGTATCACCCGTTCATTTGATAATGTCGATGCTTTAATGATAGGATCACCTTGATATTTCGCCTGGAATTCTGCTGCTTTTTGTTGAAAGGTTGATCGCCATGTACCAATGTGGTGCAATCTCGACTTGGCAAAGAAATGTTTGACAAATTCTGGACCATCTTTTGTTGAAGTTGTCCGTATAGCTCTTGCAGGTGTATGCAATATCGTGTCATGTCCTAATGGTAATCGAGAGTCTTCCAACCTATTCGAACGATCCGCTTGGTTTTCAAAATTCACGATATCCTCTGGAATACCGGTATCTACTTCAGTTTCATTGACAGTAAGTGTAAATACTGAATTTAGATCATTCTTAAAATTTGGAGTTTTATGTAGCCATTTGTCTTCAACTTCAACTTCAAGTGTAGTACTGGATATATCTTCAGATACAAAACTTGATCCGGATAAATGAATGATTGAACGTTGGGTTGGATCGATAAACCCTTTGTACCGAAATTGTTGCACCGAGAGCAATTGCTTTTGTTCAATACTACGTACGATCCAATCTGGATGTACAACTGGGACTGTTTTTTTTGCTTTCCTATATAATTCATAGAATATACAGATATATATATACATCAGGACATTGTCACTTGAACTTCAACTATAAGTAACTGAATGCTCACTGAAGTAGCAGCAACTTGGATACTGGCAAATGAGTGGCTATAATGTGCGTCACATGATTGGTTTCGTAATGTTCGAATCTACCACCATGCAGCAACATAAGCCGTCGAATCTCCTCTTTACTAGGAACTGTATACCCGTCTACGTATACACAAACACCTTTAAAAATCCCCACTGCATCCTCTCTATTAGATAATGCCGATACAAAAGTCTCATTCTGATCACGCAATTTTTGAATCTTATGTGACATGTATATTCCAAAACTGCCATCATGGTGTTCACCCACACGCTTCATAGGAGAACGTTGCATCATGAAACTTGGTACTTTCGGAAAAAGATAAACACAATGTGATCAGTGGTTTTGATTCGATGAAATCAAATCTTATTCCTTCCAATCAAAACCCTTTGAAAACCATGCACTATCGTCTACCACTCAATCCGTCAGTCTCATTCGCTAATTTTCCACTCAAAGAAAGAGCTCTTGATCACTCTCATATGGCTCCAATTACCTCAAATGTTAATGACGTGACTAGTTCGTTTGTATTACTTCAAACTTCCAAGTCAAAGAAGAATCTACAACAACATTCAACTGACTTGATTCATTCCAAGGAACAAAATTTAACTCATCTATCCATGGCACTACCAACACGTGCACCTAATGATTATATCGAAGATCAAGAAAAGCTTGAAAAAATGGCAGCAGCTGTGACAACATTATTGGAATGTATAGGTGAAGATTCACAACGTGAAGGATTAATCAAGACACCCATGCGGATGGCTAAAGCAATGCTGTATAATACAAAAGGCTATGGTCAAAGCTTAGCAGATGTATTAAATGAAGCTGTTTTTGAAGAAGATCATGATGAGATGGTAATTGTACGAGACATTGACTTGTATTCCATGTGTGAACATCATATGGTACCATTTACAGGCAAAGTACATATTGGATATATACCGAATGGCAAAGTATTGGGATTAAGTAAACTTGCTCGTGTTAGTGAAGTGTTTTCAAGACGTTTACAAGTACAGGAACGACTGACGAAACAAATTGCAAATGCTATCATGGGTGTCATTGAACCAAAAGGCGTAGCAGTTGTGATTGAAGCGACACATATGTGTATGGTCATGAGAGGTGTGGAAAAGAGTGGAGCTAGTACTGTTACTAGCTCTGTTCTTGGAGTGTTTAAGAGTGATCCACGTACGAGGAGTGAGTTCATGTCGCTTATTCACAGTAGAAGATAAAGGGGCTGTGCTAGTATGACGAATGTTGTGTTCTAGTGGTTTGAGAGCGAGCAAGACAAGAATGAATGAATGAATGAATGAATGTGTGTCGCAACGCCGTATTCTCGGCAAAGTGTACCAAAGAAACGCAGACGGGGAAAAGAGACGGCTAGTACTTTGCTTTATGATGCTGAGAAGGAGATTTAGAAAATACGCCCTTCCGACAGGTGTTTTGTTCCATATGCTGGGTCTTTTTGTTCTTGTTTTTTGCTTGACCTATGACGCTGTAAGAAGCGTGTGATTGAGAAACGATGCAAGTGGAGTTGCGTTGTTAATAGGACCTAGCTGACGACGCTATGTGTCTAGGATCAAGGAGAAGCATGTGACGTCATTGGTGCTTTTGTCGCTGTCCCGGTGCAAACTGGCGAGTGAATGCTTGGACCTCTGCTGGTTTTAATGACCCTTGCATCATGTTCAGCAATACAGCGAGCTTTACCTAGAAGCATCGAGCTGTTCGTAGTTCTCATAGTACGACTTCATGTGCAAACGGCAGATAGCAGTTCGCTTCGTTCAAACACGCATTTTGATTGTCATCCTGCTGCTGTTTCACTCTGATCCAGCGAAATTGACACGTTGTAAGAGAAGTCGAAGGATGTGATAAACGTGCTCCAATCGATCTTGTTGGGGGACGATCTTGTCGGGGTTCGAGTTTGACGATAATTCTGGATCAAACCAATGTTGTTTGCCTGCCATACTATCGCGATCAACAACCTGCTTCACAACTTTTTATCGACTAACAATAGGGAAGACAGTGCAATCTCAATCAGTCATAGGAGGATTCAATGGCCATGGTTGTTCTTCATAGATGTATCACTAAAGGCATATGGTAACACGGAAGATGTCTACATAGTTCGACGTTTGCTCAAACAGCAGCAACAGGTGATGCTGGAAGTGAGTTGACACCATAGGCACACGCTTATCTGAATGGCCTTATTCGTCCGCAATGACAGGGCATAACGTTCACGCACTTGTCCATAGCTTCGACCGGAGGTAGAGCTCTTGACACTAGTACTGCACGATCACATTCATACAAATAGCTTCTTCATCTTGAGACATGCAGAACGTGGTGTCTTGTCCGTAGTATCCATCACTTGAAAGCGAAGTAGACACGAATATGCTTGATTAGATTGTTGATTTCACACTGTCGATACCAGGACGAGGTCCTAGTGCTTTGTATGCAGACCATTGACAAGGTCTCTTTTACAGTCCCACATCGCAAATCATTCCCAACCTGATCACGGGCTCATTTTGTGTATATGAGTACTACAGATATCATACAGACATGTGCGTTCAACGATTCGGATTGACGCAGTTTTTCATTCATGCAAGACACTGTCAACATGCTGTCGAGGAGGACATTCAATCAGCTATTTGCCAGTTTCAGTATACGAGACAATCAACCACCACAAGAATCAAGTTGTTGTTACTTGTATTACATTGTTGCTCACACCATTAGCTCACTGAATTGTCTATGCTTGCGATTCATGAACAAGCTCACAACAGACATGTCGATTCAGCTCTTCTAGATTGTGACCAACAGTAGGGTATGAAGATGTTGTAAAATGGTCTGGATCTAGTGCTTCGAGCTTTGTAGCACCACGCAATTTGTTAATAGCAACTTCATCTACCCTACGCATACACATAGTAGATTGGTCTTGGACATCTTATTGCAATACCTTTAGCAGCACTTTGTTGGATGGAACTGCTATGTACTGCTCTTCATGTTGTATAGAGAGCAATTCCTTACGGCACCACCGGCAGCTGATGCATTAGAACCCGAATCGTTTAGGTGGAAAGGCCACAGGGTAGAAGTGCTTATAAGCTCAGCTTGTGTGAGAGAAGGGAGGACCATGATCCGTACGCTCAAAGGCATAACCTTGGCGGACCGACACACGTAGACAGTCCGCGTGTAGTCAGCTCCAAATCGACCGGTTCGCCCGTCTTTTAGTGGAACGCACGTAAAAGTGAGCACTTTGTAGGATGCTACGCGCGCCATGGCTTGGAGCGCTCGCCTTGACGTCAAGTGGCGGCTTATCAGTGCTCGCAGACTATTTAACGGTCGAAATCTTCACGGATGCCAACTGTAAATCAATTCCGTTGGTCGTGACTCTAGAAATGACCAACGTGACTTGTCCGACTACGACGAATGACACGTGCATTGCTACCGAGATTAATAATTCAGCTTACTACTTTGCGCAGCGATGTGCGACCGATCGGTTCAAGTACACATCGTCATTATTTAGCGGTGCCAAGTACTTGATGATTGATGGTTTTGCAGAAGAAGGGTGTCAGTCGTACGCACGTTCCAACATTTTCCTGGCTGCCGGAACATGTCAACTTGCATCGTACGTTGGTACACGCAGTGGAATTGCAACGCTTTTCAATGACGGGTCGGCATATATGACCGTCTACAATGACTCAGCATGCGGCACCAAGGCGCAAATATTCGACCTCAGCTCCAACATCATTCAAGATCACACGTGTTACCAAGGCTACAATAAATTCTACACGTCAGATCATACAGGTATTGCTACAGAGAGCGATTCTAGCGGTAGTGGCTCTGATATGGTTCCAACCACAGAAATCACACCGACACCCAAAATGAGCTCGAGTGCGCTGTTTGGTATCATCATGATATGTTTAGTGATCGTCATCCTTCCTGCTCTGCTGATCTACTGGAAGTTGCGTCGAACGAAGCGAAAGAAGAACCGTGATAGCAATCGTGCTCAAAGTCGCGAAATTGCATTGGCCGTTAGTGCCAAGCACAATGACGAAGAGCAGCGATATGCTCCAGAACTGTCCTCTCGGAGTGATCAAAGTAGTACGTTTAGCTCGCGCGTAGGGGGGCTGCTGGTACCAGCACGGCGGTGTGATCCTGTGCGTAGTGATGGGTTGCGTGACACCCCTGTACGCCCTCGTAAGGTCGAGCAGCGCAAGGGGAAATTTTCGCGTGAAGAATCACGTAGCGTAGGTGGGTCGCGTGGTGACAGGTTTCGCAGCGACTCTGTCGACCGTAGTTGTCGGCTGCACTCCGACGACCTTGGCGCTAGTCCGATACGTGGAAATCGGTTGCAACGTGAGGATATGAGTGACAATGCAGTGCAGAGGGACCCGATCCATAACGACAAAAAAATGTCACGTAAAGACCTTGTCAGGAGAGATCCGGTGGACCGGATGCGAAGTGTCGATCAACACAGCCATCAACCCCCCAATGATCCTGTACAGAATATTGGGGCTCGTGAACAGCAACCTGAGCCTCCGATTCACGCTCAAAAACTACGTGGTCCGGTTACTGCGGATAGTGTCTGTGAAGACGACGCCATTTTGTCTTCCCGGATTCCACGAGATAGCGTCTTTGTGGAAAATTTGATCGGTCGTGGAGGATATGGCGAAGTGTATAAGGGCACCTATGAGGGCAGGTTGGTTGCCATAAAAATGCTGTTTCCGGAGGCGCGGAAGAGCACAAGGCACGTGACTGAATTTCTGACTGAAGTCAAGATGATGACAGTCATGGACCATCCGCGTGTCGTGGAATATATTGGTGTGTCCTGGAACAATTTGATGGACTTGTGTGTGGTGACCGAATTCATGGCAGGAGGCGACTTGCGAGCATGGTTGAGTGACCGTGCCGACAATAGTGGTCTCGTTGGCTTTGACTATACGAAAGTAAAAATTGCGACGCACGTTGTCAACGCGCTTGCCTATTTGCACTCGTTAACTCCATCGGTGATTCACCGCGACTTGAAATCTAGAAACATTCTGCTGAACGAGAACCACGACGCAAAGTTAGCTGATTTTGGCGCGTCTCGTGAGCGAGTAGACCGGACAATGACAGCAGGAGTTGGCACGTCGCTGTGGATTGCGCCGGAAGTGATGATGGGAGAACGATACGATGAAAAGGCCGACATGTTTTCATTTGGTGTGGTGCTGTCAGAATTAGATTCCCAGCAGAATCCGTACGCTCATGCAAAGGAGAATAACCCAACAGGACGAAAGATGCCTGAAACAGCCATCCTTCAGCTAGTGGCCATAGGCAAACTACGCGTAGAATTTTCTGCGGGGGCTCACAAGGGAGTGGTGCAGCTTGGTGTGGCGTGTACGGCAATTGACCCGGCGGAGCGACCGACAGCAGCCGAAGCGCTCCAAAAACTACAGCTAATTCTTCGACAAGAGGCCAAGAAAGTTGCCAACGCGAGATGAAAATATAATTAAGAGGGAATTCTCACGATGTTGTGCATTGCAAGTATGTAAACTGTGAGACCGCTTCCGTTTCATGAAAAGGCGTTTACGTAGCGCACGATAGACGAACCCGTTTATACGGCCTCGATAGTGGTAAAGCCGATGAGGATGTCCAATTCTGCAACGAGCTATGTACATTCTTGAACACATCCGATGTAGTTGTACTCATACGAGTGAACGAGTGATCTTGTAGAGCGACTTCGTCTTCTCAATGTAAGCCCGCAAACTTGTCGTTTTATACACAGATATATACACACCAACCCAAGCACGCAAGCATAGAAGACTCACGTATGATTTCCTCTTTGACTTCAGACACTGCAATGTTATTTTCGCTACCAGTCGGGTGCTACCAGAGCAAAAGACTATCGCTATGGTTACAATTCACCGCATTACTTACTTGTCTCTGCTGCATCGCAAGCTGCATAAGCCATTCGTAGCGTAAATAACGCTGTAGTCTGTGTTAGGTAGCACAAGCTGCGACGACCGGCTTCATTTACCAGTTTGTGAAGTTTTCTGCAGAGCTAAACGCTGTTGTGCTGCACGACCTTGCGACAACAGCAAAAATGACATGTAGAACCTTAGCACGCACAACAAATTTGGTCGATCATTCAATCAAATAAGAAAAGCCGTGTATACTAGCGATCATAATCCAACTGCATCTATGAAACGTATCACCACATTCTTCATAGCAAGCCCATGCAGAAAAACATTCACCTATTGTAGTCGTCACTTATCCAATATTCTGGATACCCGTGAGTTGCAGCAAGTAGCCAATGACCCATCCACATGCGGCCGCAATTGTACCGTTAATAGCCATGGAACCACCCGCTTTCCACATCTTTTGTCCAACAAATTTTCCCTTCACAGCACCCAACAGAAACAATGTAACAACTGTTAGGAAGCAGGATAGGTACAATGTTGTAGATGGATTCAAGTCAATGCCTGGCACTAAATTGATCAGATACGAGAGCAGTGGAATGACACCAAAAAACATAAAAGAGAGAAATGTGATAATCCCACCAGTCAAAGGTGAGTCATCTTCTTCCACGGGCATCAGATTTAATTCTTCCACCATCATAATATCAATGAATGCTTCCTTGTACTTGGCTAATGTATGTACAACAAGCATTGCATCATCGGTTGAAATCCCTTTCTTCTCATAGAGAGTAACCATTTCTTCAATTTCACCTTCCGGAAAATTTGTAAATTCCCACGATTCTCGTGAACGTTCATGTTTGGATAAATCAGCTTCTGCTTGACTACTGAGCATATCACCAAGTCCCATACTTAATCCATCAGCTACTAAATGAGCTAATCCAATAATAAGAATCACCGAATGTGGTAAACCAGATCCAGCTACTGACGTGACAGTTGCAAAGGTAGTAATAATACCATCTAATCCTCCATAGACAGCACTTTTAATATGTTCACCACCAATCATATGGTTTTCTTGAGCATGTGTATGACTTCCCATCTCGGTCTTAAGTTGATGCAACAGTCGTGACTTTTCAGCATCTCCACGACCAAATGCATCTTTTACATCAACCATTACTTCATTGTACCTTGTACTACCGTAATCAATCTTATTATTACTTGAGATAATATCACTTGGATGATTACTGTCTAAGGTGTTATGTGATGCACTCATGAGTGGCTTGATGAGATCAATTGAGATCAATTGGTTGGTTGGCAAGTCGTTTGGTTGTCTAATGTGACAGATTCGTGAGCTTATTTTGGACGTTTTTGATTTTCACAAATTTTGAAAACTTTGAAAAATGTTTTACTTGACTTTTTCTGATGTTTTTTTTGGGGGCGACCGACAGCAAATACCGGTGGGATTGATATGTATCGGTATGATTGCAGGTGTTATGTGGGACTGCAAGTGGCATATCCGACGGCGTATCGTTACATTCGTCCTGTAGCGCTTGCTATATACACAGCATTGTTCGTGTTTCAGTATCAGAAACGTCGTAGTCAGCTTACTATTCTCCTATTGTATTAGGTTTTGTGAGGAATCAAATCAGCCTGTGCAAGGGAGTGACTACAGCACCCAATACGGTCTTTAGTGCTACTCAAAAGCAATACTAAGAGCCACTGGGTCTTGACATCTATCAGACCATCTTCACTTGACAAGCCGTTGTTGACTCATGCTAGCTTAGGCTCCTTCTTCTTGCTTTATCAGTCAGTGGACGTGAGAATCTGAAGTTCGTCTTGGATCTTCAGGATTTTCAGACCTATTGAGTACGCCACAACAATGATCAATCAACGTGTGCAAGCCAGAGGCTTTGCGCTATTTACTAGACAAGACACGGTCATTGACGGTAAATGAAATATCCTGGCTCAGGCGTATAGGAATCATGCTCCGGTCATTGAGCCAAAAGTCCAACCGAGAGCGAAACACCATTTCGGGTGTCCAACACAGCGACGGTCTCATCCATACGCTTTGTGCTCAATCAGCACTGAGTCGTCAGCTCCACTGTCGACAGCAAAGGACGTGTGACTACTCACATGCTCATGTCGGGGTGGATCAAGTGTGCTTGCCACGTCTGGACGTTGACATAAAAGACATAGTAGTCTAGACGGGAAGTAGTAAAACAAACCAAGACAAGATGAGCGTATTTGACCATATGGATTGTACCTTTCTCACCCGTGGGGTCATATCATTGCATCGTGTTCATTCCCAAATACGGAAAAAAACAGCAGACTTACAATCCCTCATTTCCGTGCATGTTCTTCTCGCTAAGGCTGCGCTGCTTGTATTTCTTCGCTGTAGGGCTGCTCATCTTCATCTTCGTCGTCTTCATCCTCTTCACTTCCATTCTGCATTTTCCAATCCCGCACACGTTCAAATTCATTGTAGTGACTCTTGCGTTTTTCCTCAAAGTTCGGATCCTTGCGAATTTTCTTTCCTTCGGAGTCCCGAGCACCAAATTCCATTTCTCCTGACGCTGAGCCCACAATCTTGTCATTCTTGAAATCCCAGTCATTTGTCTTGTTATCCTTTACATTTTGTAACTTCGACTGCAGCTCATCCCACTGTAAATATCACAATACACACAAAAGTTATCACAATAAAGACACACAATTCTATCAAACAAAGCTTATAAATTTCAACGTATTATACGGTATAGAAATCATATAAACCTGTATTGGAGGACACTCGCCAGAAAAACTTCGAGCAGGCGAGACGCCGCCCACTCCATCAGCCTCTGCATAGTAATGATAAGGCGTATTAGGCTCGTCAATCTTCGTACGTGTACCACGGTCTAAATTATGCAGAGCAATAGTTTCTTCGTCCCACGTAACACGAGGAGCATCACCATGTGAATGGCTCGGCTCAGATCCTCGTATCTTGGGTTTCTCCTCGTCCATGCTGGAGACGACGACTTGTGGACGAGTGGAAGGATTGATTACAAAACACGGTGCAGTTCACGCTCTTTGGTTTCAAAAGACGGAAAAACGTTGAAAATGTGATAGTCCCTAGAATGAAATTTACGAATTCTGATAAAAATTGCATGAATTTGCCTACAAATCGCAATGGCAACACTGGATGAAGTTTGTGGTGAATGCTGAGCTTTGAAAGGCAAAGAGTGTCGAATAATTACTGAAGATCGGTCAACGGGTTGGACCAGGTTGATAATAGTGAGCTTACTCTTCCTGCTGTGAATATCTAAAAACGTACGCGTTATAAACATGAAAACGATAGCGTTACCAGCAGACTATTAGAGCAGTTTTTTAGTCATACTCAAGGATGACCTCGTCGACCTTGAGAGAGTCTCCAGCAGCACGCGCAATGCTTTTGATGATACCCCTCTTCTCAGAGCGGAGCACGTTCTGCATCTTCATGGCTTCAACGACAGCAAGTTCTTGGCCTAGTTCTACTTGCTGACCAACTTCCACTGCTACGGAAACTAGCATGCCTGGCATTGGGCATAACAGCAAGTTGGACGTATCGGCCTTAGGCTTTGGCTTCATATGTTTACTATACGCAGCCTCCAACTCATTTCGAACAACCACGTCATGCACGGCGCCATGGAATTGAAGACGGAAACCCTCAGGTAATGTCTGCAGCATTTGTGAGACTAACAAAAGATCTGCTGCTCCGCCCTGCTTTTCATGCGATGCCTTGAAAAGTGGCCCATTGAGCGACCAGTCTATATCGCCCAAAACGTGCCACTTGTTGTCTACGAAAGCTAGCGTCATTGTCTTGGCGCGGTGTCGCTTGCTCTCCACCTCAACTTCCACAACCACTACAAGCTCCGACTCTCCGAATGAACCATCGATACTAACGGCCAGATGAGCACCCACGTTTTTGAGAAGATTTCGCTCCGCCAGCGCAATCAATTCATTTGATGACAGAACAGGTGTGAGGGCACGCAGGCGAGGAACGACTCCTGCTTGGTCTGACACAAGCTCCAGTTCATCTTTGTTAATGGAGTCGAACAATCCGAAACAGTCCACTGGAGTTGACCGAATGCTGCCAGAGATCTGGCTACTAGCGCCAGCCTTTTTCAGGTGCATGATCGCACCGACAACTCTGAGGTCCTCGGTCTCAGGTGGTGTCAGCTTAACACCTTGAAAGCCTTCCGGGTATTCTTCCTCAATGAATTTTGTAGTGATTTTGCCGCTCGCAAATCGAGGATGGCGGTAGACATCCTGCAAGAACGATACGTTGTTACCCGGACCGCGAATAATGTAATTGTCCAGTGCTACCTTCATGCGCTCCAAGCACTCCGGACGGTCTTTGCCATAAGTAATGAGCTTTGAGATCATAGGGTCATAGAACATCGAGATCTCGCTACCTTCGTTTACGCCAGAGTCTACGCGCACACCTGGGAGGTGAATGGGCTCCTCGTATTGAAGCAACCGCCCAATTGATGGTAGAAAACCACGCACCGGGTCCTCCGCGTATACACGGCTTTCCATGGCCCAGCCGTGGATCTTCACTGGTCCACCTAGCAATTCCTTAGGCAGTTTATGTCCTGCAGCCACGCGAATCATCTGTTCCACGAGATCTACGCGCGAGATAAGCTCTGTCACAGGATGTTCCACCTGTAGACGCGTGTTCATCTCCAAGAAGTAAAAGTTCTTGTGTTTGTCACACAGAAACTCAACTGTGCCAGCACTCACATAGCCCACTTTCCGGGCTAACATTGCCGCTTGCTTGCCCATCGCCACTCTCGTCTCCGGATCCAGTAGCACACTCGGTGCTTCCTCAATCACTTTCTGATTCCGGCGTTGGATTGAGCATTCTCTCTCTGGTAGCGGCACAATGTTTTCGTGCGAATCTGCGATAAGCTGGATCTCAATATGCCGTGGATCTTCGATAAATTTCTCCAGAAACATCCTATCGTCTCCAAAGCTGCTAGCGGCCTCTTCCTTTGACAGTCTGTAACCCATACGCACCTCCTCATCATTATACGCAACCCTCATCCCTTTACCTCCTCCTCCAGCACTGGCCTTAATCATAACAGGATACCCGATCTCTTGAGCCACTTTAACAGCATCATCTGGTGTGTCAATCTCTCCCAAGAAGCCAGGAATGGTGTTGAGCCCCGCGTCCATTGCCAATTGCTTGGATTCGATCTTGTCTCCCATGGCCTGGATAGCCTCGTGGCCAGGACCAATGAACGCTACGCCAATGGCCTCTAAAGCTTCACAAAAGTCTTTATTCTCTGATAAAAAGCCATAGCCCGGATGTACCGCTTGCGCTCCTGTAGCCTTAACGGCTTCAATGATTTTGGGGATACTGAGGTAGCTCTGACTTGAAGGTGCTGGTCCAACGCACACCGCTTCGTCGGCCATGCGCACGGCCATAGAGTTTACATCGGGCTCCGAGTACACTGCCACTGTCTTGATACCCAGCTTCTTACACGTCCGCATGACACGCACGGCAATCTCACCACGGTTGGCCACAAGGATCTTGTCAAAAAGCTTCTCTCCTTGCTGCTGATGAAGACAGCGCAACGCCGTAGAGACGCTGCGAGCGGACAGCACGTGATGCCGCAGTAGACGTGCGGATAACATGACAGAGTGATGGTCTCAAAGGTTGAACAGCAAAATGCGGAATGGGAAAGGAGGATGTGGATTCAAAAATGGTGCAATCTATTGCAAACAACCATAGTGAAAGTAAGTGCAAAATACTCGGAATAGTGGTTGAAGTTACAACCTTGCAGCAACTTTTTGGTAGTACAAAGACAGACGCAAGCTCAGCCGGATGTAGTCAGCTTTCAATCTATGATGGACCGATGATGTTGGGGGACGAATATACGTTCGGTGACAGAGGAAATTGCTACAAAAGTGTTGATTACCAAGTTGTTCCAAGCCGACTTTGGTCACTAAACGGAACCCATTATGAAGAATCCAGTCATGTCTCTCGTCCTAAGCACGATGTGTTCAAGTAAGCACACAAGCGACAGGATACCAGCTGTTACAATGACAGCCAAATAGACACAGACAGGTAGAAGTTATGCGATGGTGAATCAAGTGAGCAAATGGGAAGTGAGTGTCGTTTTCAATCAAGTTGATCCACCAGAAGGTAGGAAATTGTAAGCTGGTGAACACGACCAAGAAAGGTTTATTTTCAATTTTGATCAACACGCGACAAGTACAAAGAGAAAAAAAACAAACTTGGACTACAGCCATGTCAAGTGCCCCACGAACGATTCACGCATACGCGACATTTGCCAAGGGTGAAGATGCTAAACCATGGACATATCAATCACGTCCATTGGGTCCTGAAGACATTGAGATTCAAATCTCACATTGTGGTATTTGTGGCTCCGACATCCATACGATGGACAGCGGATGGAGTAAGACCATGTACCCGTGTGTCGTCGGCCATGAGATTATTGGAGAGGTGACATTGGTTGGTGAACAGGTGAAGGATATAAAAATGGGTGACCGGGTTGGCGTTGGTGCCCAAGTGTGGGCGTGCCTCAACAAGTGTCCAGATGATCATTGTAAAGAGTGCGCTAATGGTTCAGACGCCTATTGTCGTCATCGTGTGGCCACGTATAACTCCAAGTATCGCAAGACGGACAATGCCATCACATACGGTGGTTATGCCGACTATATCCGTGTTACACACGAGTACGCTTTCAAGATCCCGGACAACATTCCGTCGGATGTTGCTGCACCGCTGCTGTGTGCTGGCACAACTGTCTTCACACCGTTCAAGGAGGTGGGTATTAAGCCCAGTGACCGTGTGGGCATTGTTGGCATCGGAGGTCTAGGCCACCTGGGCATCCAATTTGCCAAGGCCATGGGCGCCGCAGTGGTAGTGGCCTTTTCTCGCTCGGCTAACAAGGAGCAGGAGATTCGCAAATTAGGTGCTGATGAATTTGTCGTGTACACGGATGAGAAGCAGGCGGCAGCCGCGGCTGAATCGGTGAACATTCTACTTATCACCGCCGACGCTAACAATATGCCATACACGTTATTCTTGAGCTTCTTGGCCATGCGCGGTACGGTAATCATGGTGGGTCTGCCAAACGACGAGATCAAGTTCAAACCGTTCCCGCTTGTGGGCAAGGGAGCCAACTTCAAAGGTAGTGCGATTGGCAGCATTCAGGACATCAAGGACATGCTGGAGCTGGCGTCTAAGAAGAACGTCCGTCCTGTGATCCAAAAAATGCCTATGAGCAAGGTAAACGAGGGCATCAAGATGGTACGCAACGGTACGGTGCGCTACCGTGTTGTGCTCGAGAACTAACTAGTTCGAGAACTTTATGAGCGATAGCTTCCGTTTGTTACTGCTACAAGTCGCGCCAGAGTTTACAGCAATTTCTTAAGATAACCCATGAAGCTTCCAGTTCTACTATCTATGCTCCTTCTTACTACATCACGCTTGAAATTCCTCGTCATATTCCACACTATTGGCCCATGGCCGTCTGCGAGTTCTCACCAATTTGGTTATCCGCATGCAAAGTTTCCAGCAGCTCATCCCGCTGGAAAAGTGTTGCAAGACGTAGTTCTTTTTGCACGTCAACAGTGCATTGGACGGATTCGTAACGTCCGCAATCATGCATCAAATCTGTTTCGTCTTAATGTAGACAGCAAGTCAATTGTCAATCGCCATTTGTCATCATGTTCAAAACACTCTTTGATCTTTTCAAAGTCCTTGTCACTGATGCTCTTGCCCTGTTTCCGTACACGATCAATAATGTTGATGACAACCTCATGTCTTTCACACTCCATGGCAGCAATCAGAATTGTCGAGAAATTTCGTTTCTGGAAGGCCAAGTCGTCGGAAAGCATTGACTCGAACATTTTTAGTGCCAGGCCGTCCTCCTTGGCGATACAAAACGCCCTGAAAGCAGCCATGCGGGCAGTTGGCTTAAGAAATATCTTTTGTTCCTTGAAAAAGCTCAGCATCTCCAGACATTCGTCAATGCGGTTATGATTGGCCATCGTCTCAAGTAGCTTCGTGGCAATAACGTTCGTCAGACCTGATCCACTGGTAGATCGGTAATCATTGAACACTTCAAGCCCAAACGATACATTTACAGGTATTGGCGAGGCACCTTCTGTCGTTTGCGTGTCACTGGCTGGAATGACTTGGTTTTCTGTGCTCTTTCGCTCTAGTACCAGCAAATTGTAGGGAATCTCCTGCCCAAAAGACTCAGCACGTAGCCACAACTGCTTGCGCACACGCCACGATGCCGAGTGGTGTGGAATCTCATGCGTAAGATCCAGGGCAGTACACCAGTCTGAAAACTCTATGTGCCAATTGTTTTGCAGCATTTCTTCGCAAAGATGAAGAGCCTCGATGGTATCTCCACGTGTCTGTACATAGTGGTAAATGAGTTCGCCATAACAAGCTGCACTGTTGTTTTGCATGCGCTTTGCATTGCTCTGTAACACTTCTCTTGCCTTATCGATCGACTCATTTCGAATGAGCGCTATCACGACCATTCTGTAAGTAAACGGGGTCCATCTTAACCGATGACTTTTCATGTCGTTTGCTAAAGTGATTATTTTATCAAACTGTCTGGTCTGTAAGAGTGCCTCCATTGCAGCGTTGCATGCATATCCAACCCATTTCGACGGATGGTCGTTGAATAAATCCAGCCCTATTTCAATCAGCTCCTCATCCCCACTTTTCGAAAGTGCCATAACAACCGAACCCAAAGCGGAACCACTTAGTGCTACATACATATCTTCTGGTACGATCTCAAAAACATCAAGAACATCACTCCACCGTTCATTCTTGCCACAAACTTTCAGTACATTGTTATAAAGCTCACTTGAAAGTGTCATTCCTCCATCTTGCATCATGGAAATAGCATCAAGTGCCAACTTGGACATGTACGCCTTGTCTGCAAAACTCACAAGTGCCCGAAGTGTAAATTCTGACATTGGTACTCCACGCTTATGTGCAACCTTCAGCATTTCAGATACACCGTATTTGCCTGTACTCGTCTCAAGATTTCTAGTCACCTGAAACATCTCTCCTTCCTCCTCGTCTCCTCTTTCTTTTTCTTCTTCTTCTCTTCCAACTCGTAACAAACGTTGAAAAATACTTGCAACTACTTCATATTGATTCAACATCATTGCTGCATCCATAGCCCATCCAAATACCCATGGTTCTAGTACAATAGTACCTCGATACAATGTTTCAAACATACACAACGCCATGTTAAACTGTTTGGCTTCACAGAAAGCGCTAAATGCTGTTAAAAGTGCAATTGGTTTCAGTGCAACGTCCTGTTTTTCAAAATAATACAGCATCTCTGCACAACTATCCACTTTCTTGTGTTTTGCCATCATTAGGACAAGCGTTGATGCAATATTTCTCGATACTCGAAGACCAGTACAAGTCCGAAGGTGATCGAAATAGTTCCATGCAATTTTCGGTGTTTGAATTCGATTCAACTGAAACTGGTTTGCTCGAAGGTCTGGATCAATGTTTGCATTCGTTTTAACGTGCAATGGGATTGTCAATTTATTGCGTAGAGGACTTGTGCTGAAAGAACGAAGTCGAGATAGGTGTCCATGACTACGATGGATGGCTACCATTAAAGACGGAATGCTAGCCAATGAATGCAAATTGTGAACTTGTACTGTAATATTTGAATAAACAGGGTTTGACACACAAAAAACCTCGGTAGTTAAAAATAGTAACATTTAGTTACATGATGTTACACAAATTTGAACGACACAAAAATGTCGCAGATAACTGATAATTCGAGCAGCTACGACACTATCAACCATTTGTCACTTGGTCACTACAGCCTTTGAATGAAATTCTTGTGTGTGACGTGTACATTTTATTACTGAGATGTGTCTACTCATGATTCATCTGTCACCATGCTAAGGTCTGAGGCCACGTTGTATTCGATGCATTACAGTCTTGGTAGTGTCTGCTACCACGTTAATCTGTATCGTTGGTGTAGCTGATGGTGTCGTTGCTAATTTCGTCGTTTGCATCTCTGATATACGCGTACATGATTCTCGCAATAATGACGATCACAACAGCAGCAATAGTCAACGGTTTCTGCCTTGCACGCGCCACTAGACCGGCAAGTTTGCTAGTCTTGGCAGTGTCCGTAGCCTTACTGCCCCCCAGCTTTGCATAGAGCTTCCTCTCCAGTGCCTTTTGATCCCGTTTCTTCTTCTTCAGCTGCACCAGCAAGTGACGCACCTTAGTATTCTTCGGATCTATTTCCATCGCCTTGCGTAGAAATACGTTTGCTTCGTCAAACTCGTTCTGATCCAGTGCAAGGTGACCAATGCGGTACATGGCTTTTATATTCTTCCCGTCCAGCTGTAAAACCTCTAGACTTGACTGCCTCGCCTCCTTGTACTGGTTCAGCTTATGCTGCACATTGCCTACATTATTTCCCAGTGCAATCAGTAGCTCTTTACACTTCGTTGCGTCTTCCTCTGAATGTTCCCACGTCTCAAGCAATTTTAGTGCTCGCTTGTAAAGCTTCGCTGCTTGGTCATAGTTTTTCTCCTTAAAATAGCGATTACCACTCTCTTTCTTCTGCGTCGCCTCCATGATAAGCTCCTGAGAGCTCATTTCGGCCGTAATCTTCTTACCCACACGACAGAGTTCTACCACGAGCTTCATCTCTGCACCAGGAGGCACATGAGGTTCAAGCCCAACGTCTCCATAGGCAAATCGAGCATCGCAACGCACTTCACACACTTCGCCTACATGCATCATCTTTGCCACTAACTCAAGTGCTGCCTCATATATCCAACAAATGAGCTTAGTTCTACACTTGTTCTAACAACATTGAAAACTAGCTACCCATTAAACGGGATGAAAAAAATACCGTACCAGGCATCACCTCGCCGTCACCAATTCGAAACTTTCGTGCCTCATCTGTAACCACTTTGATTCCTGACTTGAGCACCCAAATTGAGTAGATCACACCTACTTCTTCTCCAAATTCTGATACCAAATACAACCAAAATCGAAGAATCCATCCATTTTCCACGTGTCAAAACGTTTTCATTCGGATCGTAATTTCTCAATGAATACAATGCAAACAATGATACAAACTCGATCATAGTATTACCTGCTTGAATACCATCAGTATGAACGGTCAACATCTTGCGGAAAATACCGCCACTGCCGAGCACATCGTCAAATTCCTTGCGTTCGGACGTACTGATTGTTACCATTGTCTTGAAAATACAATAATGGGTCAGTTTAAAATTTGGGTATTGTAAGATCTGAGACGTGACTGACTGACTACCCAATTTCCTACAAAAAATATCATTTGACTATCTCTCAATCTGTGATAGCACATCTGATTGAGGAAAGTGTTGTTTATGATATATTCTAGTCATGATATATTTACACTTTCTAAATTCATCGCCCAACTATCATGTAATCTCTATTTTTAGCGCTTCAAAACGGATCTGTTGGTTGTAAAAGACTGCTCAAGATACAACAAACTGCAAGTCCAGCTGTCCAGCTTCAGCTCATGAATCAGACTCGATTTAGCATATTCATACCAGTAATTGATTGACACGTTCATATGAGGAAAAGCTGAGTTGGGACATCTCGTTCATGAGTTAAAATTGATCACAAGATGAGGAAGAGCAACACTCAAAAGGTGTCGTCAGTAGAGACGAATTTTAACCATTGAGATTGTCTCCTTTGACGACAATTCCAAGAGCTTTAGACCGATATATCGCTATCAAAGCTGAATCAATTGGCGTCTATTGCTATTCATATGTAACTAGTTACTTGCTCCAGCAGTCCATTGCTAACCCTCAGCTTCATGTTAATACCCTCCTATTGATGGGACCAGAGATTCTAGAGGACACATGATCAAGTGGCCATAGGAATCAATACGAAAGCTGCAAGAGACAACAAAACTCACAAGTAAACAGCGACGTGTATTTGGATACAAAGTCGACGTGCCCCATTCTTAATGACCACAGGTCCAATTCCATAGCTCCTCTTCTTGCGACTTTTCGTACTCTTGCAAAAGCTTGAGCTGTATTTCTCCCTCTTCTGCCATACGAATGGCCAAATGCTTTTCGCTCGCTTGCTGTGCCATTCGAGTCAGCTCCTGCTGCTGTAGAACCTGCATCGACCATGTTTCCAACTCGAGCGCGTCCATTGCTTCCTGATTCTTGCGTAAACGTTCAAGCAAATCTTTACGCTCATCTTCTAGCTTCATTCTCTGCTCCATCTTTTGATCCAATGTCAAGAATGGCATCGTAGAGAACAAAGATGAAGCAGGTGTGGTACTCAAACCCCACGCAGACGGTGCTGTTGAGGGGAGGAGGCAATGGTGAGCTTGCACAAACAGCATCGGTTGCTCCCTGTTGACTCGCTGGCCACTCTGGTTTCACCAATGCATCTTCCTCTCCTTGTTTCAAGAAGACCAAGCCATTGATAGCATCATCCAAGGGTTTTACTATAACACGATACTGATACTGCTCTTGCACATCCAGGAACCAATCACTCAGTGCATGCAGCCACGAGTGAATTTCTACAAACCAGTTCTTTTCCAAAAATTTGGTCAGCAAGTCTTTTGTGGCCTCTTTCTGCTCCATTCCGCTACCTCCGAGAGCACCGTCACCCATAACTAGCACCAATGTATTCTTGTGCTTGGCCGATCCAGCCGTCTCCAATAGATCCAGCAGCACATAATACAATCCTTTATTTCCACTGGAGCTTTGGCTTAAGGCGTTGACCTCCCAAGTAAATTCCTGCAATGGCAGTGCCAGTTCCCGAGGCATCTTTCGATACACTGCCAGTCTGCGTTTTACAAAAGTCGGCTGCGTTCCACACACACGCTCTGTTAATGCTCGAAAGTTTAGACGCACGTCATAGCCGCTTGTGGCACCTTTAACTCGCTGATACAGCCATTGACTATTGCAAACGGCGCCCGCAATATTGTCGAGATTCATAAAGACATGTCGATGTCGACTACCAACAGCATATTTTCCACTAGGCAGTGATGCTAATTTAGCTTGACGTCGTTGGATATCATCAATCTCTTGTTTCAGCATAGCCACTTTCTTCTCGTGACAAAACTCTTGCTGCAATGGTGATGACTCAAACACTGGTTTTGCTGGACTGGTACAATTGCTGTTATTGCTACTAAAGCGTTGTTCCGGTCGTCGAGTAGGTGACATGTTGTTTACTTTACGCTGGTCACACGTTGCTCGTCCACCATGACGTCCTGTAAGCAGCTTATTAAGATATTTATCAATACATTTCACATTAAACGTATCAGATTCCGGAAGCTGCCAGTTACTTTTTTTGTAGCATGACTGTAGAGTTACAAGTTGAACGTGCCAATGCGCTGCCAAATAAGCATCGACACAGTTTCGTATACTGTTTGTAAGTGCTCCCGTCGCTAAGATGAGCGTCTTTTCAACTCCAATGGTTTTTGTCTTGGTCAAGTGACGTTTCAGCATTTTTTCAAGTGTTGGATGTTGAGGTGTTCCTTTTTGTGTTAATTGCCAATTAATAATAAATCCACCATCATTTCGTACTGCTTGAAGTGCTTTTGCTTCCATAGCATTTGGATTAGCACAGTACGTTCCTCTCCAGCATTGAACTTTAGCAGGTTGTTGATCATTTAATAAGACTGTTAAATGTTCTGGACTTAAAGACACTTCGGATGAAAATAAAGCAAGTTCAGAATGAAATTGAGACTCATGACTTAATACATGGGCACGAACAGATGATAGAAGAGAATCCAAGTCTAAGAATACAAAGCGTTGACTGGTGTCACCCTTTAGGAAGTTACTAGAAGCTCGTGGCATGAGGAAGAAAGTATGTAGAAGGTAGGTAGTAGTACGTGGAAATGGAGAGATAGAGAAGATGATTGGACAGACGTTT
Organism: Peronospora belbahrii; assembly: GCA_920618645.1. Taxonomy (NCBI): domain Eukaryota; phylum Oomycota; class Peronosporomycetes; order Peronosporales; family Peronosporaceae; genus Peronospora; species Peronospora belbahrii. Next base: position 35,950 of record CAKKTJ010000336.1, on the reverse strand, counting down.
AACTGGTTCTTTGAGGCTTATTTAGAGTGAGTGAGTCATAACGTTGCACGAAGGTGGTTCGTATACGAGGGGCAGTCACGACGAGCGACAGTAGAGACAGGGAGTGATAAAGAAAAAGCACAGCCACGTGGTGATTGTGCAAATGCAAATTACTCAATAAAAAGTCAATTTTACGCCTTTGACCTGTGACAATTAATTCGTGGAGTTCTTATTTACTAGCTTTTAGTAATTCTTTTCATGGAAAGCACTTATCGCAATTAACAGATGGATACACTTGTCGCAATCAACAAATGGGTAACACTTGTTGCATGTGTCGCCATGACGTTTTGATCCTTCTCGTACGCCGATTGTAGGACAAGATGATGTCAACTTAAAGCACAGCAAGGATGAGGTTTACTCGCGCTATGCAGACAGTGGCAATCTTACACTCTTCTTAGGTTGCTGCTGTACATTGCGATGTTCAGGCGATTGCTAGATGGTAAAATGCTGCTAATGTATCGGGACACAATGATTGCCAAGGGTAACTTTATGCACAGGTGACATAAAGAGACACAATACTGGTGCTGCGAGATTTGTATGCATTTGGACTAGTGGCCGGTTGTGCTTCAGCACCTGCAAAAACATGGTTGTAGCTACGCGATTGGAAACGTGTCTGCAGCTGTTACGATAGATATTGCTGCGTACAATATCGAAGGGATGACTCTCCACCACTTTGCAGGTATCGATTGACAAGCCCAAACGTCGAGTCAGGAACCTTAGACACAAATTACGCGCAAGAAATGCGCTGTTATTGATCAAAGCTGGCACACATTTTGATAACTGACAAGGTTGCAACGCGAGATAGAGGCTATGTGGTGGGTGACCTTCAGGATGTCGCCAGGCAGACATGTCGCAGCAGAACTTCTTTCGGCGGTGCCAGCTTGTCTTTGCAGGCAACTTCTTCCAGTGACATCTAGTTGACCAACGCGTCCGTGGCCAAGGCGCGGATGAGTGCCACCACCACTACTCTGTTGTGAGAGTAACCAGTGTCACGGAGACGGCTGCTCTGAAAGGAATGTTTGGTTAGCGAAGCGACAGCAGGCTCATATTAACCTGTATGCATGTGCATTATCAAGCTCACTGGCAATGATCGATAGCTAAACGAGTGCACCAAACCTGCTGCTGACAATGACATTGACGATACATCGACATCTTTACACAACGACGACGTCCTGCAAGTACGAGAGAGCCATTATCTGTCCATAATGGATACAATACTTACTGTTCGTTCGGTTGACGAAGACTATATGCGGGCTATAGACAAAGTTAGGCGACAATACATCATCTACCAGTTCGTCTGCCGGTGTTGCCTACTGTATGTATGGCTCCGACGGCAGCTCCGATTGGCACTAGCTTATCCCAAATTCAAGAGTTTCTACTCAATGCCGCCGTGTTGGACCAGTTGCACATGTTGAAGTGTACGTTGCAGTGTGCGTCACTGGAAGGATTTACATCTGCGTGATCAAGTACGCGACAGATTGTGGATGTCGCTCATTGTCGGACTCATGAGTATATTATAGCAGTCTTGTATCCATCCATGCACAGTATTACGTAAAAAACAATGGACAAGACTATCGAGTTGCATGTGCTTTGTTACCAATGCCAATCAATGACATTGGGTAGTCGCCATTGGAAGAAGCACTTCAACTTTGAACTTGTCCATCTGCAATTCACTTTTGAATCGTTGGTTGCAAGAATAATTATCCAATCATCGTCTGATCCTATCACAAAACAACTTTCGATTCGATAAAACCCATTTGTTTTTACCACCCTAGCCCGCCTGCATTTGGTTGGTTCGAGTGAAGCGAGGGCTGTAATAACTCAATGTTTGTATGCTTCATCGTTTGAAGGCTGGTTTGTATGGCCAGCCGTCAACGTCTCGGCCTTCGGTAGACTTATTTTACCCTTCGTTCCGCTCCGTGTTAAAGTCCCAAGCCCGAATCTAAGATGGTATGAGATTCTGTATAGCTTTATGTACAAGAGCATCAGATTGACTGTGCTCCTCTCCATCTCCACTTGTTCATGACGTTCTTAACGTTGCTGGACTCGTTGTCCTGCAGCAGCTACAGCGTTCGATATAGAAAATGTGTCAATCTGCATCATTGCTGCAGCAATAAGCAGCTATAGCAGTCGATACACACGAGAATGGAATATATGGAGATGGAGTACAAGGAGCAATGCACACAACAGCTACAAGAACTGCTTGTGAGAAACGAGAGAAACAAGAGACTGACATTGTTGATAAACTTTTGTGTCAATGTAGACGAAAGGCACGCAGAGTTTTGGCATGCGCCACAACAAGACCCACACCATCTGTAGACGTTGTGGACGTAGCTCTTACCACATTCAAAAGAGCATTTGTTCTTCATGTGGCTATCCTGCTGCCAAGATGCGAAAGTGTAAGTAGTCATGTTTTTGTAATCTGACATATATGTGCTTCTAGCTCTTTGGATCTCGTTGTTTGTATTGTTTGTAGCTATTTGTTATGATGTAGACTAATTGTGCTTCATATTGATGATGGTATCTACAGACAACTGGAGTCAAAAGGCTTTGCGTCGTCGCACCACAGGAACTGGCCGCATGCGCCACCTGAAGAATGTTCAGCGCAAGTTTAAGAATGGTTTCCGTGAGGGATCGTCCGCTGTGTCGAAGAAGGCCGCCACCAACTAAGTACACTTGAGAGTATTTTACACACTCGAGGGGAACAGGGAAATAGGCAGTTTGGGGTAACAAATCAACAAGTAGCTAGCGAAGCGACAGGTAGACGGTGAATGGGAGTGTGGAAGACGTTGGAGGTGAAAGTAGAAAGTGGAACGTGGAGCTTTGAGTGGAAGCAGCGATCGACTACAACAGGCAAAAGTGTGTGAAGACGACCGTCTCGACCGGTTGAGGATACCATGAGACGCCTACGACCTTTTGATCCAATATTCACATCCTTTAGCCGTTCATCCTTTCGAGTTGTATTGTTGTGCTTGTATCATCTACTTGTCTCTGCTGTTGTAGTATCTTTTCGTATATGCTCTTGAAGATGCTGGCTTACAGTTGGCCGTGCAAAGACAACATACTGTCGAGGGTTTCAAGATCTTGTTTCTTGCATTTTCAGCACAGTGTTGTACTCACGGCGCCCAAGAACCTGCATGTCCTTGACTTGATGCTGCTCAACGCTGCATTGTCAACATCCATGACGTAGCCGACCTCTTCTTCTAGACTTTGCAAGCTTGGCAACACAAAACAAAACGGTGCACAGTGTCACTGCAGAAGTTAGTGTCGATCTTGCACTAGTTGCTACAAGGTCTTCTTAATTCGCGCTATTGATGCTCGCATTCTCATTGTCCGATATCTCGTAATGCTATTTCAGTTTTGTGCTATAATGCACACACTGTAGCTTCTCGATGCGCTTCGAAAGTGTAATGCACGCAGAGCTTCAAAAAGTCCCTGCACTCGTGTCGTCTAATTGACAACAAAGGAACAGTAACACGCAATAATGTCCAGTAAGACAAGACCTAGAAAGGTCGATTCCATACATACTGTTGTTCATACTGATTGATTGTGTTGAATTGATAGTCGCAAAAATGTTTGTAAGACATGGCTTCACAAAAGAGCAAGTTGAAGTTGAATGGTACATTGTACCGTTTCTATTTTTAGTGTGGTACACGTTTCATGCGCAAAGACAAAACAAAGAGCTTCGGTCCAACTCGAGAGCTGTCTCTAGGCCAGTCACTTTAGTGCGCCCAGCGTCCCACTAGCAGTACAGGAGCGTCAGTTCCACGTTCATTTTGCGTCTTAAGTAGCTATTATAGCATGGGAAACGAAGAGAAAACGGTGACCAAGCCGTAAGAGCCGTTTTTTGCTTGATTCTTGCGCTTTAATCATTGCAACTATTCGTCTTGAGAGTTTATGACGTTGTTTTTTTATCTTGTTTATTGGATGAAATTATGGAACGTAGTGTGAAGGAACATGCTGGAGAGAAACGTAAGGCAGTAGATGAAGCAAAGATGACGTCTTCTGGCAAGTTTGAGAATAAGAAAGAGGAGATTACCAAGAGCAAGAGTCAAATGGAGAAAGAAGAAGATGAAGACGAGGAAGAAGAAGAAGGGAGATGAGGAGGACGAGGAAGAAGAAGGAGATGAGGAGGACGAGGAGGAAGAAGGAGATGATGATGAAGACGAGGAAGGAGGAGATGAAGAGGAGGAAGGAGATGAGGAGGACATGGCCCCAAAGAAGAAAAAGCGGCGGACGCGAGATAACGACGGCAGCGAAGGGAGTGGAGACGAGTCGGAGCCTGAGATTAAGATGACGGAAGACGACCTTGTGGGCGTCGACACGACCAACATCATTCCACGCTCACGGCGTCGAGCGGCTGTTGCTGCGATGGCACTGGCATCGGAGGAGATTGCGGCTGCTACGGGAGTCGCACCATCTGTTGCTTTTGGTGCGGTTGATAACGAAAAGGATGACGGTGAATCTAGCGACGAAGCCGAGTTTTGAGCAGAAAAGCACAGAAGGAGTGCAAAATAACACTAGTGCGCTCATGCAGATACATATAGTGCTCACTGTGCTTAATAGATTACCGTGAAACGGTCGTCACAGTTGTATTCAAAAATGGTCATGATTAATGGGCAGCAAAGTCTAGGTAATTGTTGCGATAGGGTCCTACGGAACCGGGCCAAGCAGCTTCTCAAAATGCCAGTAAGCTGCCTCCGCTGCACGTGCTCGTGCTAGCTTGTACGATGGCGCCGCTGCTTTTAGAATTGGCTGCAGAAAAGTATAGCATAGTAATGACAACAACGTCAGTATCAAGACCTGAAGGGTTATTGTCGTGTAGCCGTACCCTTCCTTTCACGTAAAGTTCAACCATGTACTCAGATGCATTTAGAGCGGCCGGCAGATACCTGCACAGTAAATCAAGAATAAGAGATCAGTCCTGCATCACGCATCACACGTCGCAATGTCCAGAATGTATTATACTTGTAGACAGGATGACCATAATAGTGTCCCTGTAAGAGGTTCTGCAATTCAACAATAGGTTCCCAAATGACATCACGTGTTGCATACTCAATCGAACGAGGAATAATATGCGTCGCCACGAAATTCAGTGCTGTCTCCATGCCCTACGAAGCAGCAAAAAAACCATCGTCGTAACCACCACCACAGCATCAGATAGCAACCAATTTTGACACCTCATACCTGATCCAGATAAATAGCTGCAATAAGTGATTCTACCGCTCCAGCAGCAATCGTGACACGGCCTTTGACAACAACCGGTGCACTGCTCGCCTCATTCAATCCAGGAGGCCAAATAAGAAGCTTTGTAATCCCTAAATCCGCACTAATCTTGGAAAGCGTGTCGTTATTAACAATTGCCGACTTGGCACGCGAAAGTTGTCCTTCTTGGTGCTGCGGCATCATCTGGTATACATAACTTGCCGCTGCTGCACCTAGCAACGAGTCTCCAAGAAATTCCAGACTACGATTCGACAATCGAACTACCGGCACACCTTCCAAAACAGGTTTATTCGGAAGACATCCGTGATGCGTCAGTGCACTCTGCAACAATGCTATATCCTGAAACTTGACACCAATCCGTTCTTGTAACTCTTCGAGTCCTGCTTTCCAATCAATTGGAGTAGGGACCTTCTCAAAGTGTTCAAGCTTGATTAACTGCCAATCTGGTGTCTTCTTAGGCTGCAGAAACTGATCTACTGTAATAATCTTGGTTGAAATCATGTCTCCATCCAAGCGACAACGCTCCAATTTAATCGTTTGACTCGACTCAGCTGAAACTTGATCTTTGCTCCTTTTAACAGCTCTCTCCACATCATTTTCGGACGCTAGAGCAGCTGCAACAGCATCTGCTACAGCCTGTGGACTTCGAAACCCATCAGGAAGTGAACTACGTGAAGAAAATACTCGTAAATTGCCTATAGCGACTCGGACACGACGACACTTGACGTGCCACACATTGCGCATCATGCTTCGTACGTAACACTTTTGGTGTGGTAGACAAAGAACCTGGCAAAAAGCATTCTTTTGTCAAAATTAGCAATTGGCACGATATTTCAAATCTGTATGTCATCATTTCACAAAAATTGCCGTAGAAAACAATAAACTTAAACTATTGCCAATAAAGTACGAAATACTGCATCGTCAACGGTAGCTGACCGCCATCCATTTTGACTAAGCCAATTTAAATGAGACCGTGATACGATATCGTAATTCAAAGAAGAAGCGACTGAGATTAAAGAAACGTAATCATTTGAGATTGAACAATGTGCACGAATGCAACAAGAATGATGGTGATGACAGTCAACAGTACAACCGCTTTACTCAGGACAAGAAACGTAATCAGTTTCAAGTCCAAGACGACGAAAGTATCAAGAAAACAAGCGAAACGAGGACAAGAGCCTATGAAACAAGGACAAGAGTCTATAAAAAACAAGGACAGGAGGCTATGAAACAAGGCCCTACACTGAATGGCACTGACGGTTATGATCCAAGTACCTTTCAAGATGAAAACCATCAAGTACACGCTGAGAAACTCGAGTGTATTGTAATTGATGGTTTTGATCATCAGCAAAGCTACACGTCGATTCAAGTTGATGCTGACAAGGCTCAAACAATCGAAGACAATTGCAATCAACACGATCAGGAAATGACAGAGTATGAACGTAAACGATTTGCACGATTCTTCGCAATCAAACCTTTATCCAACAGATTGGTCTGACAGCAGCTACGACAGCAGTTCGCAAAGCAGCAGAAGCACAAAAAGAAATCAAGAGAAAAGCGTTGATAATGAGACGAGCAAGAAAAGTTGCTGAGCTTTGATAACAGCCAATACGCAAGTCCCGACGCTTAAGCCGTGAAAAGTGGCCATGGCTACTTGCTCTACTGCACACGGTCAGCCTTTTGGATATTCTCTATGTAAAGTCAATGCGTCAACCACACGGTAGCAAACTTGATGTGATGGATGTTAGTGATGAAGAAGGTGCAAGGTGTTGCAAGGAACTTGTCAGCCATTCGGCCAAATTCATGGCACTTGCAGCTTTGAACAGCGATGATGAGACCGACTATTCGTTTGCGAACAACGATGTTGTCAAGATTGTGCCATATTGCATTACGACATTGGCTTTTCTTCCCCGAGCTGACCGAGTCGTTGTAGCCTATGGGGATAAAGAGGGTCATATTGCCTTCTGGTCGCCTTCTAGTGATACCAGCAGCTCGTCATCGGCAATATCGCGACCGCACGGATATCCTGTCACCCAAATGATCTTTCCCGACCCGTCAAAGTTGATTTCCAGCAGCATTGATGGCACCGTGCGTGAATTTGACCTTGGCGCCGCAACATTTTCGTTATTGTGTGATATCAGCGATGAAACCGGGATCACTTCGCTGATTGGATCAGGTAGTCCTCAATTCTATTACGCCAGCTGTGAGGATGGTACTTTACGCCTAGTTGATCGCCGAGCGCGAAAGGCGCACGGTATCAAGCTTGCGCTGCATAAGAAACGGATCAACTCCGTGGATCAGCATCCAAGTCTCGACTTGTACGGTTTGTAATCGTTGGTCATGTGGTATTGGCATGTCATATATTAATCATTGTGTTTTGTGAATTTGTTGTGTGCTTAGCTACGTGACAACTGCTTCACATGATGGCACCGTGTGCTTATGGGATAAGCGCAAGATCTCTTCTGAGAGTTGCATTCCTCTGACAAGACTGCATCATGGAAACTCCATGTATTCAGCACACTTTTCTCCAAATGATGGATCTTGGCTAGTGACGGTGGCCCAGGATTCCTACATCGATATGTACGACACGTCAAGTTTTATCAAGTGCAGAGTTTCCGATGCTCCAGTTGCATTACCTCAATCAATTGGCATTCCACATACAACTTGGACAGGCACATCCACAAAACTTCGTCCATCGTGGGACCCAAAGCGAATCAATCGTTTTGTGATAGGAAGTTTCAATCACGTCTCGAGGTTGCAATTCTTTTCGCCTTGGCCATTCTTACCCGATTCACGAGCTCACAAGTATCAATTGTACCAGTTTCAATGTCGTGAATGTATATCATCCACATATCGATATCATTGCAAGTGGGAATCAGAATGGTCACGTCAACTTCCAATCACTCATAAAACCAACTCAAACCCCTCGCGTAAAACAGAAAACAGTCATTAAACCACATATAAACCAAATAACCCAAATGAAATATATCGGTCCTTTCAAAAACGGGTAATTTAAATATAAAATACATTCGTGCACACCACCCGTCAGAACGAAGAGCTCACTTCCACCTCTTCTTCTTCTTCTTCTTCTTCTTCTACGATGCGTCACACTCGTTCTACTGCAATAAATGATACTCCTGCACCTTTACAAAGGTTACGTTCTTTTCGTACTTCAATACAGAATCCACCACTTTCTCCACCACCCGTTACGTCTTTGCGTCGTTCCTCACGTCGTCGTCTGAATCCCGTTCCAATTGAATTGATACGTGACGATACAAGTAAAATATGCGACAATAATACAGATAAGGACCATGATCGTAGTGATCAATCAGGCTTAACCGACTATGAACGTAAACGTCGTGAGAATATACAGCGGAATTTGGCTTTTATGCAGCAAATGGGTGTCTCGACGGCGAAAATTGCAGCAAGAACAGCAATTGACAATGTTTTTCCACCTGCAATTGATAGAGTCAAGAAACAAGAGCCACAACGAAGTGTTGATCGAGCAATACAAGCAGCAAGAAAAGCAGATCGAAGAAGAGCTCAACCGGTTCGAAAATCAAGACGTCTTGAGGGTAAAAACGTCGAGATGCAGCCGATTGAATTAATTGATCAATTCGAGATGGAACAGACACGAGGACGTTTGTTTCGAAGTAAAGACCGTCATGTGTCTCGTCGAGAGAGTTATCTTCATGTTATGGATGCAATGGATAGAGAGAGTAAATGTTTCTTAGGAGGTATTACAGCAGATGTTCTTGATGAAGAAGACGTACTAGATAACGACATGAACTTGGAAGACGAGGATCGAGTCGACTACGTCTTGGCAAATGATGATATTATCAAGGCAGTGCAAGAACGGATTTACTCGGTGGCTTTTTTACCACGGACAGACCGTCTTGTGGTTGCATGTGGAGATAAAATGGGTCATGTGGCTCTATGGACACCATTGAAAGGAACGGAAGTAAAGCAAGAGAACGCGGTCGCACCACTTGTGGTATACAGACCTCACTACAGTCCAGTGAGCCAACTGATCTTTCCTGACTCGTCTAAACTTGTCTCAAGTAGTTTTGATGGAACTGTGCGGGAATTTGACCTGCGTGCTGCAGAGTCATCGGTCGTGTATGATACAAGCGACGATGCCGGTATTTCATCGCTTGTAGTCGCCGGAATGGCGCAGTGCTATTATGCAAGCTGTGACGATGGCACAGTTCGACTAATTGATCGGCGCGCGCAAACGGTGCAGGGCTCGAGCTATCAACTGCACGAAAAGAAGATCAACACTGTGCACCAGCACCCAAGCTGCGACGTGTGAGTGTTTGCTGACTGTTATGGCAAGAGAGGAATTGCTTACTGATTTGATGTGATTGTAGAATCGTGGCAACAGCTTCCTTGGACCGCACAGTGTGCCTGTGGGATGCTCGTAAATTGTGCTCAACGAAAAGCACGCCGCTCGTAACGTTACCACACTATCGTAGTGTCAATTGTGCCTACTTTTCACCTCGAGATGGCGCATGGCTAGTGACGGTAGGCCAGGACTCGTATATCGACATGTTTGACACCTCAAGCCTTGTAGAGGGTAAAGCGTTGAATAATAAGTCTACGATTACCCTGCCGAGCTCAATTCGTGTTCGCCACAACAACATGACAGGACGGTGGCTCACCAAGCTTCATGCAGCTTGGGATCCCAAACGACCAAATCAGTTTGTGATCGGCTGCATGGAGCAGCCGCGACGAATTCAGATCTTCCGTGCAGGCCGTCGCCGTCCCGTCAGTGAGCTGATGAGCGACAACTTTGCTTCGGTTCACTCTATCAATGCTTTTCACCCTCATCTTGAGCTCATTGCAGGTGGTAATTCTTCCGGTCGTCTCGCGCTATGGCGTGGCAAGAAAACACATAAAGGCGACGATGTCAAGGCCGAGACCCATGTAAAAACTGAGTAAGGATCATTCTATCTGGCAATCTCGTACTACGTAAACATGTAGCAGTGTTATTCTACTCTTTGCGCTATCGTATGTAAATTTCGTATGCTGTATCATTCACTTCGCTTATCCGTTTACGTGCTGGCTTCATTTTGTTCCTGATCCAGCGCTTTGTCGTATATTCCTATCAGCACCCGCACAACAAAACAAAATCAGCATTCTCGTGACGCAATCAACAGCAGCACTTGCAAACTCCGCACCTTTCCGTCGCAGTTCCGTGTGCTTCGCTTGAACACTCTCAAAATGAGCGAGCAATGCGTCGGCATCAATACGCGTAGTATCCTTTTTGGACGAGTTGAAGGGTGCGCCTCTACTTTTACGTAGCGGACGCGAGTCACCATTCAAGTCGATACGGCCGATAGCTGTAGCCATGCTTGTCACGCTTGCGAGCCGGTCCCGTAACACCCGAAAGGCAGCACTCTGTGGAAGCAGCATTAAAAGCCCGTACAGACTCTTAACTAAATCTGTGTGATGGTCCTCCTGAATCTCAAGAAGCTGTAGCCGCATGTGAATGAAGATAGGTGATTCCAGCAGCTGCACCAGTTTATCGATCTGCATGAGGAACCCGACGGATGCGTCAATGTTGGCAAACTTGCTAATGAGCGCTGCCGAGAGCGTGTAAGATTGGGCCAGCAAGCAAAGGCTGAATGCTGCAATGGGATTGTGGCACCACGATTGAAAGAGCGCCGTAAACACTTGGACGTCATCTTCCGATGCTTGAGGCTGAAAACTGCGACGTAAGACATCACGTAGATGCTCTAATTCATTTGCTGTGAGCAAAATAAGATTCAATGTTTGCACCATGACAGCAGCAAACTCACTGTCCGTTTGACTATCCAGGTAGACAGCTTCTGTGCCTAGTACCTTTGCAAAAATGAGATATATACTCTTGGAATCCAAGAGCACACACAACTTGCGCACAACCATACTGCCACGCATCTCAAGCAATCGTCGGTCCTGTGCAAAGAGCAGTAAGATCGCATTGAGCACCTTCTCGAATTCAACTTTGTTAAGTGATATGCGAGCAAGCACTTCCAAATCTAGTAGCACAACACTGTCTGAGATATCCGAGAGTGTACGAAGTAGAGCTGGCAACAACTGGCCAATATGTGCTGACAGCTGATTGGGGTATTTTTCAAGCAGCATCGAAATCCACCGCAAGGCCGCCATACGAGTAGGCACATGGTCACTACTCAATTCTGTCGTGAGTTTCTGCATAAGTGGTAGCAGTTCAACATCTTCTGTGGTTGATTTTACAAGCTGTAGCAAATCATCATTAGCACGTTCAGCTACCTGGCGTATTTCATGCTCCGCATCCGAGATGCAGTGCATGATCGCAGCAAGTAGATCCGCATAAAACTCGACAAGTTTTTCTCTTCCAAGGTTCACAAACTCGTGCACCCAGCTCACAGCTGTTAATCGATTGAATCGTTCCTTGCTATTACATTGTCCCACAAGAATCTCAACCATCGGTCCAAACTCAACATCGTCCGTCTGTTTAATCTCTCGTAGAAATTCTGCCAATGCACTATCAGCTGCTTGTCGAATTTCTCGATTCCCATCACTCAACATATTAAATAATCCATCTAGAAATTCAGGCAACCAATCCAACATATCAATATCCGGTACGGAATCAAGTACTGTGATCCATCCAACCAAGAGTTGACGAATATATGGATTTGTCATGCGAATATACTTGTGTAAAAGTGGTATAAACATATCGACATCAAAATATTCACTCTCCGTCACAATGTCTTTAACTAATCGATCTAATAAATTCGCTCCATTTTTTACATCCACATCCACATCGGCAAATAATTTACATAATCCATCAAATATCTGATTAAAATACTGTAAAATATGACCACGTGCGACTTTTGCAATATTGTAGAGCGATTCACACGCATAATATCGCACTCGACTTTCCGGATCATCAAAACAATGCAAAACAGGTGGTAATAACCTATCCAAATACAAATGAGCATCATGCATGAGACCAATAGCAGTAGCTGCTAATCCAATTAAACCACCTTTACGATGATTGGCATTGGCAGAACACGCAAAATCATGACCGAGCAATTCAATAATTGCAGGAATCCGTTGACGACTGGGATTGGCTAAAAATAGCAATGTACTGTCCATGCTCTCACTTTCCGTCCCGGACGCGCCAATGTCAGTTATTTCTCGGGGGGACACTGGATTAAGTTGCTGCTGTAACTGATGTTGCTGATGAAATTCAATGGACGCAGCATTTTCTTGCAGTTGCTTGATTAAATTTTCTAATTCCATTGCTGCACCTTTACGTTTATCATAGGACCGATCGCCTAAGTTGCGCATCAGTGTTGGCGTTAATGGAAGTTGAACGGGATACCCATGGACATCAGGAAAATCACTACTATCTAAACCAAAGGGCATTGCAGCAGCAGTAGCAGCAGCAGTAGCAGCAGCAGCTTGAGTAAGTGCTGACTGTGGTAACATGGGTGAAGGATCACTTGAGTAACTCATGGATTCACTGACTATGACTCGGCTTGGACTGGAAGATAGAGAGAGATAGAGAGAGATAGAGATGGATAAGTGTTCGACTGAAAGAAAAAAGTACAAGACGACAATGGATTGGATAATAAAATTTGTTTTTTTCAAGGAGGTGGATAATATCATGTACAACCCTTGAATTATCCAGATACACCGGATTATCTGCCTTTTTGTAAGGTTCTTTCCCTCTCTTTTAGCAACATTCCTTCCGCCACTCGATCCTTATTGATGCCAATCATAAACATTTGCTCCAAGAGATTTATGCTGTTCGTAATACGTCTTTCCACCCACTGCAATAGGACCACCACCATAACAAAGTCCATCATGACGATATAATACTAAAGCCTGTTGCGGTGTGATCCCACGCTGTGGCTTTTCAAAATCAACGCGCAGGTAACTCCGTTCATCATATTGATGATTCTCTACAAGCTCATCCAATTGCCAAGCATGGAATGTACTTGCTTCTTCACGTGCATTGCGACTAGAGACGACTGTGATCAGACATTCATCCAAATCTTGGCGATAACGTACGCGATAATAGCAGCGCATACGACCGGTGTCATGAAGCTCCTGTGGCAAATGTCCTGCTATCCAGTTAAATTGCATGGCAGAGGCAAAGAGAGTGTTTGAGAAAAGAGCTGGATGTCGTGTACCCTCTGCAACGATCACGGAATAATCAGGTTTGTGTTTGCCCACTACAAACCATTTATCATTCATTCCTTGCAGTCGTGCTCCTTGACCGACAGTATATGCTGAAAAACCGTGATGTCGGTGCAGTCTATTCCCTTCAACCGTAGTAAAGTAGCCGTCTTGACGTTGGATATACTGATGAATAAAGTCTGCAAAGTTACGCTTGCCAATGAAGCAAATGCCCACCGAGTCTTTTTTCTTTGCCGTACAAAGACCCTCTTCAGCTGCAAGACGTCTTACTTCTGTCTTGCACATTCTTCCCAATGGAAACAACACATTGAAGAAAGCTTTTCCATCCACACTTGACAAAAAGTAGCTCTGGTCTTTTGTGTCATCTTCTGCAGCATAGAGACTTGGAGGTTCACCCTTGTTCGTAGACTTTAACACTGCATAGTGACCAGTAGCTACATAATCTGCGCCAATTTTCTTTGCATATTCGGTGAAGGCTTTAAATTTGATCTCCCGATTGCACAAAATGTCCGGGTTTGGCGTCAAGCCTTCTTCATACCTTTCCAGACAAGGAGAAAACACCTGATTCCAGTACGACTGCACCAAGTTTACCTATAACAGCCACATTGACTGCATTAGTACGTATAACAACTCTATTTGCGACAGCTACACCTACCATGTGAGCCTCAATACCAAGCTGCTTGCAGACTTTCTGCACATCCGAATACTCCGAGACAACGGGACACACTGAATCTCCTTCTTCATCATTTGGATCCCAGTTTTTCATGTAAACTCCAGTCACACGATATCCTTGACGCTTTAGCAGGAGTGCAGCCACAGACGAGTCCACACCACCAGACATTCCCACCACCACGTGTTTGTTGCTATTGTTTGAAGTCATAGAGACAGTGGAGCCAACTGCAGTACTGAATAGACGTCTTGATGACATTGAAAAGCATTCTAAACATTCAACACGAGCTTGAGACTGTCTGCATAGAGCTATAGCGGCAGCGCGTGACAATGGACGGCGCAGCATTGACGACGAATGGTTGATTGGCATTGTGTACACCAATGACACATAAACCTGGGACGATAGGACAACATCCGATATTTTTGTCGATCAGCGAAATGTAGCCATGTTATATGTTACCATGGGTAGAGTGCAATGAGACGAGACCCTAGAGCTGAGAAATGATGGGCGGAAAAGTCCTCACGAACACGAGCATCAACATCATTTTTTTGCCAATGATCAACGGGAAGCAAGCGGGCTTTGTATCGACGTAACTGTTCTTGCACGTAAGTACGGTTTATGGGCGTATCCGGGATAAAACCCGTGTAGATGACCTCGCGCGGGATACTACCGACGTGCTTGTAGCTGTTGGCATGTGGAATACGCCAGTCAAAGAAAATCACACTACCAGCTTCGCAGCCAATGTGCTGGTAGCGATCGATCACTTCGCGGTCCTCTTGCATACGTAACGGTGAGAAGTCACCTAGACAAACCTGCGGGCGGCGTACAGGTGCTGTTATTGGAGTTTCAGTCATTGAATCTGGTCTCTGTTGTTTGGTCGCGTATGCAGCAAAATCCTTGTGGAAACCAGGTACAGCTTCAAAACCACCCGTGTTAGGCTCCGTGTTGTTCGTGAGCACCGTGATACACTGAATCGGTCGCCATCGAGGCGTGCTTTTGTTTGATTCATACATCTTCGTCGGGCAACAATCCCAATGTGGCGTCAATGAACGCTGCAGTGGACGCGACTTCTTCGCACCAAACTTTTTAGAAATCGCGTCTGGTACACGGTAGCACACACGGTTGATATACATGTATCCTCGTTTCCCATTAAAGTCTCCAAATGGATGTTGGAAGTATGGGTGATTGCACGCATACGTTGCTTGCCACAAGTCCGTCATGGCCGCAAAGATATTTTCATGCTCTGCTACTTTCAATCTCCATGACGGATAGAACAAGTCAAGGATACCACCAGCACCACCAGTACTCGATAAGTTCTTGAGTTTGTCACCTGTTTCTGCCAAATTCTCGTGATCCTTTTTCACACAAAAGCACAAGCGCAATGTATCGTTAAATACTCATTGCAACCATCAAGTGATACTACACCACAAGCAAAAAAAACACACGTACCACTCCGTACTTGGCCAGTTCATTATGCAGTCCTTGACGCAATTCTGTCACTTCTTCTGGAGTTAAAACATTTGGAACTACTAATACACCTTGGTCAATAAACTCATGGAGTTGGTTATCGGTTAGAAAACGTTTGATAACCATTGGAATGGTCGCATCACCAGATATTCCTTGCTCCATCGTTGATACATGCACCCGTTAGTGCTTGTTCCTACACTGTTAACCAATGAATAAGCTTAGGATGGGTGATCCTAAATCCTAATGAAAAGTATTCCTATCGTCCTAGATCCTAATTATTAAAACTATTCCGCATGTTCTGAGTCCCCCTAGGACCAAAAAGACGCTGTAAACAATGCTGCGCAATGTACTAATCATGGCGTCTAGTGGAATCGTACTCTTCTCTAAGGAATATGTAAATGCTGTTGCCCAGGTACTTTTCTTTGCCATTATTCTAGCTTTCTATTCATGCAATTTGCACTCTCTACTTTGCTCTCTGTCTCCAGTTCTTACTAACAATAGGATTAAAATGCGACTGTCTTTCATATATACTCGATCAGCCTCGATTAGTTGGCTCGTTAATCACTGCAATGCTTGAGTTCTCGAATAAAGCAAGTGGTGCACCAGTATCGTACATTCAAATGTCTTCCGGTGCGTCAAATTGCTCTCGTTGCGATGCTATTTGGATTGAGGCTGAGGGATGATTAACGCTCTCATGTTTCTTCTTGAACGTATTTTCATGCTTCTAGTGGCTGTGACGGTAGTGACTGACGACAACCATAAAGTATTTTGCGCCATGTTTCATGACACGACAGACGGTGCGAACTTCTCGGCCTTTGTGGCGCAAGAATTGCTGGCAGCATTCATTGCACAACACGGAGACGAATTGGGCAACATTGGACATAACTTGAGGGACTTTCACCGTTTTCAGTACAAGATTCTCACCGTCATACGCGAATCAGTCAAGCCTATCGTCAGAAAATGTGCGTGCAGCGTGAAGCTTGATGGCTTTTAGTATCTGAGGGAGCAAGCTAAGAGAGTGGTGACTGAACGCTTGGCTACCTGTGTAATGATTCACGTCTAGTGCAAAAGCAGCGTGGTATTTTGAAGGCAATGCTTGTAGTGGATGGTGCAGTAACATGTGCAACAGGAGACGTAGATCCAATTGGTGTGTTGGCGAACCTTCAGGCGCTCGTGAACAGCTCGATTGATACCAGTACGGAAAAGACATGGGAACGACCCTGGACGCGGTATGAAACCATTAACGCTGTTGCTTGTGATTTCAGTGTCATTTTCAGGCGATGATGTAAACTCCATGACAATTCAAAGCGGACGCAACTCGTGCATACAAGTGAGTGTTGTAGAAGGTAATGACGCATTAGTTGTAGTCTACAAAAAGGGTGCACAGGCGACCAAGAACACGGCGGCAATAGGGGGAGTGTGTTCGAGCAATACGACATGGTATGTACAGCTCCATCGTTTGTTAAGGTGTTGATGCCATCTAATAATTTTGTATGTGGCTTTGACTGCTGTAGTTTGTGCATTAGCACGCACATTGCAGCAAAACTCACGGTGATAGACGACACTTGGTTCCAGCTCACCGGTATGTAGCATTTCCTAGTCACGATAGAGCAGAATAGTAACCACAAAGCCAAGTAAGTGGGCGTTTAGGTACTGTTTACCCTATCCTGTTTACAAATCTGTCTGTGTGCATGTCCGTCGTCTGTCTTTCTACTGCGTTGTTTTAGCAGGAATATTGACAACTGGATGGTTCGTTATTTGCTGCCGCTTCGTCATCCTCACTCCAATTGAGCTAATCACATCTTTTTATCATCCTAGTCCACCATGAGACTCTGACTTAAACTCATTGCATACTGAACAGCAGTCAAAACACCCACGTAGGACATGCAACGGATTTCCTATCGGCAAAAAAGCTGATTACGAATCCAAGCCAGTAAGCGCAGGAACATTCGATCTGAACTTGACGATCTGAACTCCTTTGCTCATTGCCACACCTACCCAAAACACTATAATTTACTACAGCCTAAAACACAAAACCACCACACAACACGTAAACAATAATGCATTCCGTCTTACTAAACAATATCCATCGTCTTAGTAAATTATCCATTTTATCGTAAACTAATCAGACTCTGCTTTATTTTGCATATTTATTTAATAAGGTTAAAAACATCCGTAATATTATACCAGAATGTACCGGTTTTATAAATGTAGTATGGTGTAATCAATTCAAGACACAGTAATATAGACAGGGTCTTTCTGACTCATTTTCTGACACTCTACTTTCCAAGCACATTCATTCTTGAATAATTTTCAATGCGACGAGTGGCTTCAGTAGGTTCATCCATAGTATGGACAAGACACATTACGTATCGATACAACTCAACCCTAGCAATATCAGTACCATCAAGTGAACATATACTTCATAACGTGTACAAACAACGTGCAGACAATGGCGAGGTCACGTATGACCCAGTTCAAGTGCGTGCTGTGCATTATTTAGACGCTTTATACGATGAAATTATACGTTATGGAGGTCCAAAGACTACTGTATGGACTACAAATTCATCGCCATCATCATGGTGGCGCAAGTTTATAATTCGCAAAGAGAAGGATCACGCCATCAGTCCCAAGTCAATCATGAATGGACCCAAGGGACTATATCTCTATGGTGGTGTCGGCTGTGGCAAGACGTATGTAATGGACATGTTCTTTGATCTTGTACCAGTGACAGAGAAACTTCGTGTGCATTTTCATGCATTTATGCTGGATATTCACAAGCGAATGCATGAATTACGACGACAAGGTCATCATGGGGATCCAATTCCACAGATTGCAGATCACTTACTGATGGATAGTTGGTTATTATGTTTTGATGAGTTTCAAGTGACGGATGTAGCAGATGCACTGATATTGCGACGACTTTTTTCAGCCATGTTAGAACGAGGTTTTGTTATGGTAGCGACGTCAAATCGACCACCTCGTGATTTGTACAAGAATGGACTACAACGAGAGCTGTTTGTGCCCTTCATTGACCTGCTTGTAGAACGCTGTAATGTCGTATCGTTGGAAGAATCGACAATTGATTATCGAGTGCTAAAGAGTGCTACGCAAGCTGCTAATGTGTACGAGTGCTTGATCACTAAGGACACGCGTGCGGCGTTTGACTATGAATTTAAAACCTTCTGCGGTGGAGAAGAGACTGTAAGCACCCATGTAATGACGCAAGGACGTAAAGTACACATTCCAGAGGCTGCAGTGAAAGCTGGTGCATGTCGCTTTTCATTCAATGATTTGTGCGATGAACCTCTGGGAGCAGCTGATTACTTGGCGATTGCTGAAGCTTTCTCGGTCGTTTTCGTAAGCGATATACCTTTACTCAATGCCGAGCGGCTAAATCAGGTGCGGCGTTTTATCACATTTGTCGACTGTATGTACGATCAGGGTGTGCGGGTACGTTGCTCATTGCTGTTTGCTGTATCATCGTCGGTGTATTATGCTGACATATTATTGTACGATCCTTGTGACTAGTTACATTGTCTTGCACCAGAAAGCCCCGAGCATCTCTACCAAGTCGACACTGGCACGAAGTCGCACGTTGACGAAGTCTTTGCATTCGATCGCACGGTTTCTCGCTTGCTTGAGGTACACCATTTTTGTAGCCCACCTGCTCCAATTTGACATGAGACTGATACTATTGCATTTGCAGATGGGAAGCGAGGCGTATCTGTTGGCACATAGCGATCGACAGGACAAACTGCGCATTCAGCCTCATGAGCATTTGTTTTTAGCTCCTAGCACCGCTGAAACTGTGAATGAGTCTGAGAGCATTGGAGAAGAGGATGAGCATTATGAGGAAGCTGCAAGTGCAGGAAAGTAGAGACACCTCGGCAAAACGCAGCAAACAATGACGATGCTGTTTTGTATACAGTGAATGTTGCAGTCGTATAGACATCGGTGCTTTTTGCACGCTTTATGATCTACCAGAGCTTCGTCGCTGTCTAATTGGCTTGGAACGTAGGGACATGGCCATGGTTGTGGTCAAGCCGAACAAACTACCGGCTTTGCGTTTGATGGCGTCTTTGTCCATGCGTTAAACATGGCCAAACGTTTTGATGGTCTTGACTTGCTAGCTATCGTGCCATCCTTTTGCTGTGAACGTGACGGGTTTCAGCTTATTCATGTACACCAGCGATCATAAACAGACCAGCATGCTCAGTTGCCATTTTGTTTGACGATATGTTGCATCGTATCGATTGAGCGTCGCCCTGTAAAGCTTGATGATCATCGACAACTTCAGTTTCATGCGGAGCTTGGAGAGCTCAGCGTGAACCTGCATCATCTTATCGTTCAGGTTGCAAGCTGACTGATGCTAATGCAACGCAACGTTTTTCCACGCACAGCTAGGTAGAGCTACCGTCCAGCAGCTAGATAAATCAAGCCAGCCTCATGATCTGTTGACTTTGCGTGCTCCAGTCTTGCTTCAATAACACCACTTCACTTATTTTCTTGCTGCGCAACAGCGTTCTACAATACAAACTGCTAAATAGTTCAAGCATATTCTGCCATCCTTTCGTTGCTCACAACTTCTCATACATGTACAACTACGCCTTTGATCCAGCTTTTCCCTATCAACGGTAATCTCGATGCCTAAATGGACCCACTAAGCGCAATCTGGATAGTCAGGAATACCATGAAAGCAAATGCGGTGGCCGATACTGTCGTAGAGATTGACTTGGTGTCTTCAAGCGACTCGGGCAATAGCTCCTGTACTGCCACGTAAGCCATCGCGCCTCCAGCAAAACCTAGACCACACGGCAGGATAGGCATCCATTGTTCCACAAACAGAAAAGCTGGTACAGCAAAGATTGGCTGTGGTACACTAGACATGATGCACCACAGTACAGCATAGAAAATGCTCAATCCACGTGGCACGAGCGATAAACTAATTGCCACGCCTTCAGGGATATTATGAATCGCCATGGTCATAGTAACAATACGACCACGTCGAATACCACCTTCACCACCAAACGACACGCCTACACCAATACCTTCCGATACAGAATGCAGCGTCATAACAGCCATAATCAATAGTGCTTTTCGTGCATCCAGACCTTTTAATCCACACACTGACACGTCTTCATAGTCTTCAAGGAACAGCTTGGTAAATTTGATAAACAAGACACCTAAGAAAGAACCCAAGAGAAGACGATAGGTCACTGATACTTGATAATCTGTTGCTTGTGGTAAATACAATCCTTCATGGAATAAACAGCCCGTTGCAGCAATCATCATGCCTGCTGCTAGACCATTACATATACCCAACCAATACTTGTCCATATCTCGAATCCAATAAAATGGCAGTGCTCCAAGGCCCGTCGCAACAGCTGTGAGCCAACCACACCACCATACGTAGCGAGCATTCTTACCTCCATGGCCATGTGACTGATGATGCATTGGAAAGCTATAGAATGTAATACAGATCAGAGTAAATGCTAAAACATAGGCACATCGTTTTGTAGTAGTCGATGATTCTAATAGAGGTATTGGTCCTTCTTCCTGAAATCGAGTCCTTTCATCTACATGTTGCGTATGTAGCGCTACATTTGACGCTATTTCCTGCTTCATGTCATGGTCCACTGGAATTCCAAGCGTTTCGAGAGGTTTCAAATTGGTCATGACTATATAATTTTTGTGTCTTGATATTCAAAAAAGGGCACACAAAAGACACAAAATGTAAAGTCACTTGAGATGTTGACGACCTAAAGCAAAATGAATGATACTGACTTCTTGTAAGACGGAAAAAAGACTAAAAACCATCATGACAACGAGGCGCAAATTAGGTAAAAAGACCCATTCTCTGCACCATTTTCTTCCATTCTTATTGGTTTAAACTACCGCATTTACTGGTTTTCTCACCAATCGCTGATCGGCATTACTACTACATCATTTCTATCATGTCGACGTTGACGAGCACTGATATGGGCGAACTCAAACGCCCTACGACGCGTGTACATGCGCCTCCAGGTGGTGGTTCCACCTGGAGCTTTGACAATGATCCACTTTCTGCTACAACAGGTCGTAAACGCTTCAACCACACTCAGGTTCATCATACCCAACAAGATACCAAGATGGAATCTCCACGTGTAGCTCCTGCTCCAACACCTATGATAGCTCAAGAAATGGCAGCTAATGCTATCGAAGGAACTATTCGTATTGCAATTCTCAAGACAAGCAGTGATGCGGAGCTTGTGAATCACATGGTACAGAACTGTATTGAGAAATTGGACCGTCAAGCCGTGAGCTCCGAGACGTTTACGGTAGCGTCACTTGAGCAATTACCATATGGAGCCAATAAATTGACGGTGTCTGGTGGATTTGATGGAGTCATTTGCTTTGGTTTCCTCAATACACAGGACTTACAGTATGTGGCTTTAAGCACGGCCATAACGCAGAGTCTTATTGACATTAGTGTACAAAATGTACGTCCTGTACTGCGTGCCGTTTTTGTCGGTGAACCACGTGTGGCAGGAGTCAAGGTAAAAGGAGGATGGGGTGCTGAGTTTGCCAATGACGTGATGTCATTGGTTGAATTAGGAAAAGTGAAGGAATTCACGTAAAAAGAATGCCCATTTTAATCTTTTTCCACCAATCAAAATGAAGCATTGGAAATCCTGACGTTTATTTGAGTCATAAATCTCACTTCTTAGCTACTATGTCGACCCTAACTAGCACTGATATGGGTGAACTTAAACGTCCTTCAACACGTGTACATGCCCCTCCTGGTGGTGGCTCTAGCTGGAGTTTTGGTCATGATGTACCATCGACTAAAACAGGCCAAAAACACTTGAATCAATCTCAATTATCAACTCCAGACGACATGAAAATGACTTCACCGTCTCTTCCTTTCCTACCGACGCAGACTCCGATGGATGGTGCTGCTTCTGAGTCCATTACTACAATGCGTATTGCTCTGATTAAGACCAGAAATGATGCTGAGATTGTAGATAAGGCTGTACAAAACTGTGTGGATCAATTCCAGCTTCAAACGCTGAGCTTTGAGACGTTTACAGTAGCGACATTGGAGCAATTGCCATATGCTGCTAATAAATTGATGGAACGTGGAAGTTTTGGTGGCATTATTTGCTTTGGATTTCTTAACACACAGGACCCACTGTTTGTGGCGCTTAATGCTGCGTTGACGCAGAGTTTTATCAAGATTAGTATCAAAAACGTACGTCCAGTGGTGCAAGCAGTGTTTGTTGGAGAGATACGTGTAGCCTCAATGAGGGTAAAAGGTGGATGGGGAGCCGAGTTTGCGCAAGACATTCTGCCATTGGTCAATTTGGGTGGCTTTGTTGGACCGATTGCTCACCTGGTTCCCAGTGCGTCGGTAAAGAAGCATTTTGAAGTTAGTCGTGGCAATTTACTGCCTGCAAAGCTGTTGCGTGGATCGAAGAGTGTATTGCAATCACTGCAAATGTTAAGAAACTCGCTGTATGAACACGGAGCAAAAGGGATCCGTGGATTGGGACGTAAATTTCGCATTATTGACGATGATGGCAACCGTTCATTAAATTTGGACGAGTTCAGCAAGGCTTTGCGAGAACACGCACTTGAACTTAGTGAAAAGGAAGTAGAGGAGTTGTTTCATTTTATTGATGCGAACAACTCGGGTGGCGTGGACTTTGATGAGTTTCTGCTGGCTGTGCGCGGTGAGCTGAATGAACGTCGCACGCAGTTGGTTCTTGCCGCTTTCAAGATTCTAGATGCTGATGGTAATAGTGTTGTGGACCTCAACGACATTAAGGTCAAGTACAGAGCTAAAGAGCACCCTGATGTACTACAAGGTCGCAAGACGGAAGACGAGGTCCTGCTCGAATTTCTCGATACGTTTGATGGTGGCGAGAAGGACGGCAAGGTTCACCCCAGCGAGTTTGTGCGCTACTATGCCAACGTAAGCGCGTCCATTGATGACGACGACTACTTTGAGCTGATGATCCGCAATGCCTGGCATATTAGTGGTGGTGAAGGGTGGTCAGCTAATACAACCTGCCGTCGTGTGCTTGTGAAGCACAGGGACGGCTCGCATACGATTGAAGAGGTGAAGAATGACATTGGCATTGCTGCTGGCAACGTCGAGACCATCCGTGCTAATCTTCAAGCACAGGACATTAACGCCATTCAGTCAGTAAGCACTTCTGGCAACGTGCAGGCTGAGAGCGATGCGGCTAAGAAACGCTCGAACGAAAGCTTTCACCCTCAGATTGCACGAAAGAAGCAGCACGGGGCCGGCGCAAGCTCCATCATTTTTGGCTAAAGCAACATAGCAAATTTTAGCAGGAATCAACTGCTGCGAACAGCTTGAGAAATCTCGACTGAAACAAGAATACAATGCGCTTGAACGTTGATAACCATTCCTTTATTACTGCTATTCTACTACACTGACAAGTTTATCTAACTATCATACACACAGCATTACATGCATATCGAATGGATTTGCATGCCTCAACTTGTTGATTTTGTCCTCATTCCGGCTCAGAGTATATTAAAGTATTTTGTAATGGCAATCATCGGCAACGCAAATCCATCCACACATGCAATACACCACGTACCTTACACCAACTCAGCACATCAGCAACCTGAACTCATAAACAAACACAACCAATGAACTACAACACTCTAATGACCTCGTCTTCGCTCTGTAAAACAGTTCCCAAAGGTGGTATTGGTTGAGTGAGTCAACCAAACAAGCAGCAGGCGTTGCCTCCCGCCAGCTCGTCAGTCAATCATCACCTATTACATTTCTTATGCGTATTCGTAACGCACTCTCAAACGCATGAGTGCTTAGTTTTCTGGAATGTCCAGCTCACCCTCGGTGATGAGACGCTGAATCTCTGTCGGGGCCTTACCGTTAACCGTGCAGCCAAGCGAAGACGCCGTACCGAGAATCTCCTTGACCGTTCCAGCAAGGTGGCGAGCCATCGAGCGCTCACGCATAATGCGGGCGACAGCAATAACTTGGTCCAGTGACAAATTACCGTCATGCTTGATGTTCTTCACTTTTTTGCGGTCACGCAGGGGCTCCTTGAGCTCCTTGACCAGAAGCGACGAAGCGCTGGGGATCAGTGTGACAGTAGCCTGACGGTTGATAATGGTAAGCTTTACCGTCACATTCAATCCTTTCCAGTCCTGGGTGGCCTTGCAAATGTCCTCACCAATTTTCTTGGGAGACAGACCAAGCGGGCCAACCTTTGGGGCCAAAGCCGAAGCGGGGGCAACCTCGCCGCCCACCGTACGCAAAACGACGACCTTTTCTTCGCCAGCTGGAGGTGGAGCGCCCATGTTGTTTATAGAGGATGCAAGTAAAGACGAAACAAGCTTCGGGAGATTGAGAGCGAACTCGAATGACCGACCGGCGGGACACTGCCGGACAACGTAGCTCCTCGACCAACCAACAGCAGATATCGTTGTAAGTACGAAACCCTTATGTAATGCATGAATATGCATCTGGAAAGGCCTACGAAAAATCTCGTATCGTCGCGACCGAAAATAAAGATTTATTGTATAAGAGGTACCGGTATACCGTCCAAATCTATCATCACGCGGTATATTGTGTCGCTCCTTTATCTTCCTTCAGCTCTAATAGAAGATAATTAATTAATTGTACATCCTCAGCTCTATTTAAAAGCGTGATTGGACGAAACTAGAGCTGTACCGTACATGTAGAATTATTATTTTTCACAAGGATATTTCCAGTACCACGATATTTTCGTAAGATAAAACTTCAAGTTCCGAAAGGTTGCAGTCATTATCAAAAACACCATGGAAAGTCTCCGTAACGTCTTTAGTACAGTACCCACTGAAGCGCTTATGCGAGTTGTACGTATTAGATTCAACTATTGATTGCAATTGAGAAAGTTTACTATGATAAGAAAAATACTAACCTACTGACATTGTTTTACACTTGATTGCCTTGCAGCTTGAAATGTGTGGCCAAAATGTCGTCATGGCATCTGCTTGGCTACTCGAAAACGACTGGCGGGATGTCATGGATGCAGAATACGACCATGTTGCTGCTATTTCTACCAGTGTGATGTCAGATGGACCTTCATCACTGCATACTGCAAATATTGATGCGATGGATGCAACGTCAGTAGTCTCGGAGCACAACCGAACAATGATTGTATCGACGGAAGGAAATAACAGACAGGAGCGAAATGACAGTAATGATAATCACTATGATCGTCGCTGGGTACTTGGCAATGAGATTCAAGCAGATGATTTTGATAGTGAGGAGGAAGAAGATGAAGAACATGAAGACGAAGATGAAGAAGAAGAGAAGATGAAGAAGAGGACGAGGAAGAGGATGATGATTTGTACTATGATGCAAATGAGATGACGGTGCCGCCTTTGACTAAAAGGACAAAGATCAGCAAGACGAGAGAAACGAAATTGCATGCTAATGAAGACGACTTTTGGGTCACTTTTGACGGCCAGGTTGTGGTCAAGAGTATGATAGGTGAAGTGCTTTAAGAAGATGGATGGATGGGTGACAAATGGTGGACTGAATTTTTGGACTGTCATGAAGCAGAATTGTTGAATACGACGCTGAGCAAGCTGGCGCATAGCAAAGTGGTTTTGTTGAACCAGCCAGCACTGGAGTTGGATCGAGTATGTTATCTTGTGGATTGCTCTTGTATTTAGTACGCCTGAAACTAATGAATGATCGCGTATGAGAATTATAGGCGGCAGCAACAAAGAAACTGAAGTCAGTACTAGCATTAGAGGAAACAGTTGATAACGATTACGATGTGACTAGCGGACAAATCCAGTCTCCTCGACATGCGATCAATCGAATCACTATGGCTAATTTGCTCAATGGAGACACTCCTGCTGGTGAAAAGTCTAGAAACTCGCCATCTTTGATTTTAGCAACGAACGCGATCTCTGAAACATCAATTTGTCAGAAACGAAAGCGAAGAGATATAGCGAAAGCAGGATGTACTCCGTGCCAAGGTTTTTTTGTACGTTTGCTCATGTCTGCATGTTGTTATTTTGGTGTTACGGCTATTCATTTGTGGTTGCTCCTGTTGTAGGCTCACTTCTTTCCTGTAGGCGAACTCGATATGGTATGGCGCACTGTGATGCACGCACACTTATTAAAGAGACAATTTGGGGAGAAGATTGAGTTTCAAACTGCATCAGGGGGGCTGTAAGTGTTACGAAAATACTAGTATTTGAGGATACGTTAGTGAAACGTTTTAGCATACTTATTGGCGGTTGCTGGCGTTTTGTGTTTGCGGTACGCTAAGGTTTCGGAAGCGGGATTTTGACGAGCTCATGCATCTTCAGAACTCAGTAGCACCGTCTCGTGCCGCCTCAATAAGTTTCTCTCCATTGTCAATGCTTAAGTGCTGTATAATCCTTCCATGCCCCGCAAATGAAGGAGAGATGTTTCGAGTCGGAAGAAACATGCACAGCATATTGAAGGTGCAGGGCGGTCTGTATTACAGAGTGCTAGACACACCACCCTTCACAAGCACTTCCAGCCCTTGTGATGATCGTCATGAGCTGCTGAACGAAGCCGATGAGATGACTGAAGAGTATTTTCGCCGATTTGCGCGATATCGTATTATGGAAAAGGAGGTTAGATTGCACTCCGACTTCAGTTCATAGCTTTGCTGTTGAATGAAACTGACTAATGTGTTCTTTGTCTCGCAGCCGATTACTACAGGGACTACTAAGGTTGGCGGGGATCCTTTCATGTCGTATCAAGAACCCCGCAAGACAAAGTATTGTCTTGAGGTGCTTGACACATTCAAATGGACTTTAAGTCTCGATGATTGACGCAAAGAAAGGAGAGGTGTCCATAGTGATCACTGTAAGCGTATTCTTTATACGCGATCAAACTACGGCAGGCGTGCAAGTTTGTCGTGTTTTGTCGTCTGCAAGTGCCTTGATCTGTAACAATCAGATCTTGTTTGGTGGTACATGGACTCCGTGCCTCTTACGCTTTGTTAAACAGAGCCAAGATTGATGTTATCACCGCCAAAACTTTCCAAATCTCACCCGTGGTGTAAGATATCGCATTAAGAAAGTCACAGAAATTATTTTGCCTGGAACTGCGACGAAAATCAGCCAACATGGAGGATACGTTATCGCCCGTGTTGCGAGGTAACGTTAGAATATCGTCCACCAGTTCCTGCACACGTATGATTAACCGTCGTGTCATCTTGCGAAGAAGACTTGGAGAGATAAAATCATGTACGACATATGAGCTCGAGATCCTCATTCATACATTACTTCCGTATTGCTTTTAAACTGCCAAAAGTGACATACTCTTCTTCTTCCCTTCTATTTCGGTGGAAGTAAGTCACACCAAATGTCTTCGCTTCTGACATGTCTGTCTCGTTTATGAACACTTGTCTCAGTATGAAACCTTGTGGTGTACCTCTGTAACAACATCGACTTCTAAGATATTCGTCTCGTTTATGAGCACATCGCACGTCCATGTACTTATCGTTGGTGTACCTTCTCAGCATATGCAAAAGATACTTCCAGCACCGTCTCTAAATTAGATACAGATGAATCGATTCATGGATCTTCTTGTATACAAGATCCCATCCAGTGGGTAGGAACAGACCCGCTCAAAAAAGGCAGTGACCAAGTTCAGATTCCCGGACACTTCACTCGTAGCGTTGCTCCAGCTCGGACGAGTCAGCTAGATGACGATGCCCGACAACCCATGTGTTACATTTTGCAGCCGAACCAAGTCATTCAACTCAGCTTTCAAGGCAGCGAGGCGTATTGAGATGAACCAGTGTGATCATCTTTGTTTATCATTTTATGACTTCTCGTGCACGCCGTAATTGCGTCACGGACACCAAAACACAACTTGCTACCTTTCGCACCTTTGTGCTGCTGTAATGTGGTTACCATAGAGCTTAGTTATTCAAAGCAAAGTATACAACTTGTTGCAGAATGTTTTGACCGGTGGTACACAGCTGATAAACTGCTGTTTCGCTCATGTCAGGATAGCGATTAATTACTAGTATAGCGACGATTAATCGTGTAACGTGCTGATTAGTGGATGAGTAGAGAAAACACGCACAAATCGAATTAGATTCATTGAGAAGGGATTGATACGGCTATGCTTGCGAGAGACGCCAGTCCTCAAATCTCAAATTCTTATCAGCTTCTGCACTCGTTATCAGAACCATTCTGCGATTTCACTTGTGCTCCCTACATCATTACATCACATTTGTCAAGCATCGTCATGAGAGTCTACCAGGCCTTCTTGGTTGTGATCACTTTTGCCCCCAGTAACAAAGCTATTTCGACCGCAAGCGACGCAAAGGTGTTAAGAATTGACACAGCAGATACTGTACAGTCAAGCATTCCTGATCTGAAGGTAGTTGGCCAAAGGTTTTTTCGTCGTGAAAATTCCATGCATGAAGACGACGACAACGAGGAGAAGATGTCCGGGTCGCCGAGCAAAGATGAAGCCATCAGAGAATTTTTCGATCGCGCGGAATCCTGGAACACTTTCGTGCATACTGCGGTGAAATTGCATGAAATAGAGGAGAGACTTAAAAGAATAAGAGAGATTGAACGTTTGCGGGAGGCTAATAATGCAGGCACAAGCAAGACAAAGGGGGATGATGCTGAAAAGAAATCTAGGAAAGGTTAGATAATTATTTTCCTTCTTCTTCTCTTGTGTTGTCTGTGCTATCTGTTTATTATTAACGTTTTACATGATTAACTGCTGAGCGCATGCGCATACAGAATTCCTTTGGGTCGTAGCGAGTCGTTAACGGTGGTGCAAAGTACTTCAGCAACTGGTCGAGTCCGACACACTGAGCGGTCGCCTAAGCAAATGAAATATGTTGCATCGCGTTTGTGGGCGGATGGTGCGACAACACAAGTACACCAACACTGTCGGCATGTCCTTTGAGCGACTTGAAACAGAAGCACCACATCAAGAGAAAAGAGAGGTGGCCTGCAAACAGCAAGTAGCTAACGTTTACCGGCTGCGTCAGGATGATGACTTCTTTTTGAAAATGATAGGTACTCATAGTCCTTGAAGCTCGTTTATAAAATCGAACTGGTGCGGCTTATCAACATGCTACTGCATGAGCTTGCAACTCATCACCAGGCGTTAACGAACAAGCTAACTTTTCACAAGTATTTTGTGATCGGCTTAGCTTTGCTTTAGCAGAATCCGTTTACATCACATTGTTTCCCCGAGAAGTTAGGTAATAGCGATCAGCAAAAGCATGACCAACTATACAAGATTCGAGCATTCAAAGTCGGATAACAATTGAGCGGACAATCTAGATATGACGGTGAGAGGCTCCAGAGCAAACTGACTTGGGCAACTTTATGATACCAACACTTCGGTAAAACCACGGTGTGTTGTCAATTTGTCTTTGCACACTAGTCTAGCATTGCGTCTAGTATTTGCGTGTCTGTTTCTTATATATTATGACTCCGTGTCCGCAGGTGAGCGGGTGTGGACGTTGAAAGCGGTACAGGCATCATACTTAACAATCCTGGCGTAGCAGCACGATTGCGACAGAAAACGCCTAATATCTGTCCTGCCATAAGGACTTATGCAAGTCTGCAAACCGTAGTAATGGCGACTATCAGAGTCCACGGTTGCAGCCAAGAACTATTGCTCGCTTAATTCGTTGTTAGCCTCGCTCAAGGCACTTCCTATTGCCGAGTCACAGCTGCTCATGGTCGCATCTTGGTCGGGATTTATCATCTCGACACAGTCGAGAAACAAATTCGTCGAATTGCTACGTACACGTCTCAAAGTTGTCTGACGTACAAGACCGCAACTCTCGACTTCTCCATCCGCCTTTTCTTCTTCTCCTTTCATGGATTGTCTTCTGACATCGGAGACGTCTCTGCTGCGACTCTCATGCTTTCACAGCTATCAGCATTTTCGTTCATCAGTTGCTGCCATGCTGATTCATGATTCTGCAATGTCGGTTCTTGATGTGGTAAACTTGGATCCAACTTCACTGCCTCGGAAGTCTCATCTGCGATATGGATTAGCGCTGACGCTCGCTCTCGATTCACAACAGATTTTTTGGCGATGGCAACAACATCGTTGGCATCGGTGTTGCCGTTTCAATATCCCATGGAGACAACCCCAACGGCGACAACAACGTCGGAATGCCCGACCAAAACTTGGCATGAGTGATCATCGTTGCAAGGACTTTCTATTTAGCGCCAACGTTGGGCCGTACGGAGATATAGCAAGATTTCGATCTGCAGTGTTTCCGGCTGCGTGCGAGCTGTGGCGTTTCGTAGCTGCATCGACGCTTAATGCCATCTGGGTCGAGCGGCTACGTCGCATGGAGGACTCAACACTCCCGAACGAAGCACACTCTAGCCAAGCACAGTCTTATCATTGACGTGCGCTTATACGCTTCCGCAGCTCAACATCCAGCCCGGGGACGAAGAGAAGGACGAAACCTGGCACATGTGCGGTCAGCTCTTGCCAACACTCTACTCCTCTCTGAGGGCACTCACTGCGGCGGGACGAATGCGCTAACGTTTTATTTACTTCTCTTCGACGGTGGAACTCGGGGTACTTCTGGACCGGGAGATTTTGGATCTGTCTTTGCTCACCTTCCGACGCACACAGCCTGCGTCATGTGAGTGGCGAGCATGGCCTACGGTCATGCATCAACTACCAACAACATCGCTGAATATCGAGGTCTGGTTCACGGCCTCCGCCAGGCGAAGTCAAGCGGGTAATCATCACTGCATGTAATCGGGGACAGCGCTTTGGTGCTTTTCCAGCTTAGAACTTATCGCTCCCCACGCAAGACACATTTGGCGTTCGTTGATTTACCGGGAGGCGCGAGCCCTAACCGACGATATCGCCGTCGCCAGCTGGGCTCATCACTACCGTGAGTAAAACACAATGGTGGATTGCGTGGCCAACATCGCAATGACACGTGCGCTTCAGTTCAGTGCACCCACCGTCGGATCGCAGTATCGTCACGGAGATTGCGGCATTCCTCGATAACGACGTTAGCCACTAGCTAGAGACCTCCGTGGACGAGCACTCCAATCTTACTGGTTCCGCAATGACCGCAACAGGCCGCGCCATATCAGAACAACACTTCGCGCGGCGCAGATTAGCTGCCCCGGGCCTCGTACTTACATACTATTGTAAGCAGATGTCTGTACGGTGCTTTCGAGTAACGTCATACAGGATATAGCGGGTCGCTCGCGTACCTCACATTCTCTCTCTTCAGTGCCCACTTGCCTCTAACGATGTATGCATTTTCTGGCGACCGAAAAACAAACGGAGTATGGGAGCCGAACTCCGTGTTCAGCAAGTGAAAGATATTCGCGACCACGGCTCACGCAGTCTTTTTGCGTTGGCGGACTGCATCGCAGAATGGTACGTAGTCGGCGTTCTCCCTTTCTCCTCAATGTCTTAAAATGTTTCGTCGCAAGGAGCAGTCATGCAGTTGTTACAGGTTTTCAAGGTTTTGTTCACCGCTGTCGCTCATGCCGTGACGCAAAGTACGCCCTCTATCCATTCTACGTGCAACAGAAGTCATAAAATGATAAACAAAGATAATCACACTGGTTCATCTCAATACGCCTCGCTGCCTTGAAAGCTGAGTTGAATGACTTGGTTCGGCTGCAAAATGTAACACATGGGTTGTCGGGCATCGTCATCTAGCTGACTCGTCCGAGCTGGAGCAACGCTACGAGAGAAGTGTCCGGGAATCTGAACTTGGTCACTGCCTTTTTTGAGTGGGTCTGTTCCTACCCACTGGATGGGATCTTGTATACAAGAAGATCCATGAATCGATTCATCTGTAAGAGCGGTGCTGGAAGTATCTTTTGCATATGCTGAGAAGGTACACCAACGATAAGTACATGGACGTGCGATGTGCTCATAAACGAGACGAATATCTTAGAAGTCGATGTTGTTACAGAGGTACACCACAAGGTTTCATACTGAGACAAGTGTTCATAAACGAGACAGACATGTCAGAAGCGAAGACATTTGGTGTGACTTACTTCCACCGAAATAGAAGGGAAGAAGAAGAGTATGTCACTTTTAGCAGTTTAAAAGCAATACGGAAGTAATGTATGAATGAGGATCTCGAGCTCATATGTCGTACATGATTTTATCTCTCCAAATCTTCTTCGCCTACCAATCGCGCGTCTCAAACAAAAACGTTGCATTAACTATGTGATACATCTGATCTTTTGCTCATCTCACTTCAGCCTACCTTGAAGTTATACACATCACCATCTGTAAAAGTGCACAAAATGGATGAGAAAGGAACGACTGTTGATTTAACGTTACGACTGACAAGATGTCTGAAATGTCCCAAGCCGTGTTAGCAACGTCAGTGTCTAAGGAAGGTCCGATGGTTGTACCTGCCGCCACAACCGGCGTCTCTTGGGCTTGGCCGTCATTGCTACTTGCATCTGCCTATTGTTATGTCCGAGAGGCCGCTCTAGAGCGGTCCGTTGTTCTGACGTGTGCGGTCGTCTGAGCGACAGCACGTGTCGTGGGGCGAGCCTCCGTGGCTAACGCTACTTTGACCCTTCGAACCGAATTGTGTGACCGCCACACGATCGGTGGCTACGCGAGAGGCATGCTTGAGACAAATTTCTACCGACTTGACTTCAGTGGAAGATCCCCCCTCCCCGAATAGGGAAGCAGCCGAGGCTTGGAGTGTCTAAGCTGGACGGCAAAACGTTGGTAATGTCTTTGGTACCGTGTGTATACCGCCATCTCAAATTGATTTATTAGCGTACATAGATCGAAAACACCGCAGGGAAGGATCAAGATCCCACAACAAGGCTAACTGGGCGTTCATGATGACTAGCCCACCCTGAACAAACTGCATGCTTACACAGTATCATAGTTCCGGATGGCAAGCGCATGTTTCAAGTTGCAAAAATACCCTATGATGACCACTTTAGTATATACTTTAATCGGAATCAACTACGGCAGCCGCACAATCTTTTCGTGTCCTTTCGTCCTCAAGTGCCTTAATCAGTGACAACAACAACTCGTTCGTTGGTGTGGGAACTCCGTGCCGCTTTCCGCCCGCAACAATTCGTCCAGTGATAGTATCAATCTCGGTCCTGTTTGACGTAATACAAAAGATTTCAAAGAATTCAAACCCAGGTGTGAGGTCCCGCGCAAAGAATGTCACTAGAATTATCTTGCCTGGAGCCGCGACGTAGATCAGCCAACATGGAGCACACGTTATCTCCCGTGTTGCGAGCCAACGTTAAAATATCTTCCACTAGTTCCTGCACACGTATTAGCAAACGTTGTCAGCTCACATAGATGACACCTTAAATACCCGCAAGCATCACTCTTACGTTTTGGGAGCAATTCAGCAGCATTTTCTCACGGTTTGCAACTTCGAGAGCCTCCTGCACAACCAGAGTCACACAGCGGCGGCTACCTTCGCTACTAGCCACACTCTGACAATGATACAAGGTGGAACTTGTGTAATGAGAATGCAGCTAAACACGGCATATTTTCTTTACTAAGACGAAAACTCACCCGGTTCGATGTGTTCAGTATAGATGCTATAGGATTGATTGCAGCGTTTACAATCAGTTTTCGCCAGAGCATAGCTTGCATTTCATCTGCACCCAGCACTTCGCAATGCATCCCTTTCACACAACCCAAATATCTCGTCATCGTAAGAAACACAGCAGAGACAATAAAACACGATTCGTACCAGCAGCAAGAAAGACTCTCAATAGCATCTCAATCTTATCATTACGCTTTTTTTGCAACAGCATATCGTCTCTACTAGAATGATCCTCTTTCTTCACCCTTAACATATTAAGAGGTGCAAGGTATGTCTTCCCCACGTCCAGTCCACTCGTTACTACTTCCCCAAATTGCACCACTCTTCCACCAACAAAAGTCACTCCACACGCAAACTGCCATTGATCTCTACTTTCTCCTTCATTATCCTCTTGAGGCTCTTCTCCCAATCCATTCTGCAGTAACACACATAGTGCATCATGTTTCAACAAGTGTCCTTTTCTCTCTCGAAACTCTCGAATCACACGAGCGCTATCGTACGCCTTTACAGCAACTAACAACACATCCAACTTGTTTTTACCGTCTTTGTCTTCTGCTACAGCTTCAAGCGTGCATACCCGGACGTTCAATCCACTAGTTGTTGCCACTTTTTCGTCTGAATGTATTTGAAATTCCAACATCTCTTTCCTTTGTCCTATAAGAGACAATTCCAGCTTTTCTTTTGAGGTCCAACTATCAAACTGCTCACGTTTTACAAAAGCTTTTACTTGAAGTGTTGATGTTTCATTTTTGGCCTTGAAATTAGTAGCCAAGAGTCCCAGTCGAGTAAAGAAAATAGTCCCTATAGCTCCCAATCCCAATACCCCCACACATAATTCATCCCGACATAAATCTCCAGCGGCGTTTGGACAGGTTGAACTGGAGTATAAAGAATAATCTGTAGCACGAAGTACGCGAGAATAGCTACTGCCAAAACCCCATCGTCGTCCCAGATCCATAGCATTAGCTAGTATCACCTTCACCATATCCCGACAACGTCGATTTAAATACAATCTAACGTCAGTTAAAGCTTAACTTAAGTATTGGCACTGGCATGTTATAAATCCAGCTCTAAAATAGAGTACTAACTTTGTGCTTTCGGCTCTTACTGCGTCTTCCTCAGGGACCTCAATTATATGCATCAAGGTTCAATTCAAACAGCACTATGCCACACCTCAACTGTTTTCGACTGACTTTATCTTTTACCCCTTAAAACTTTTGACGTCATTACAAAATAGTTAGTGCATGCACTGGACAAATTTCACAAAAGAATTTACTCGAAAGAATGTCCCGTGGTTCCTGGAGAATATGGTCACCGCACTGTTTATTGTGCACGTAACAGAAAAGTTGTTTAGTAAGTTGGAGCAAAGCCGAAGTAAAAATATTCTGCAAGGAATCCTTTACTTCTTTCATTGTTGTTACGCCTGTGTAGCCGAGCTACTGTAGCTACGCTACTTATGCACTATGTGCAGATGCACTATGTGCAGAAGAAGTAGTCAAACTACTGTAGCAAAGCTACTTATGCACTACGTGCAGAGGAAGACAAGCTCAGAGAGCTTCTACGTCTTAGGGTGTTTAACCCTCCTAGGCTAGCTCGTAAGCTTGTGCTTATCGGTATTAACAACCAAGTCTCAAAGAGAATAGGTTATAAAGGTACTGATTCCTTCAAAAGAAATCGATCGCTCAAGCTGTAAGGCTTACAGAGCAGGTTTGAAACTGTTTTATATTTAATGTTTACCGTTCCACCACTAAATATAGAAGCACCTACT